>OY856414.1:664518303-665240803 GCA_963693085.1 Alisma plantago-aquatica
TCTTTTGGTGTATTGGATATTTAGACTTTCAACTAAGGTATGTGCATCTTTTCTATTATCTAGGCACTGCTATTATGACAAAAAATATCCTTTCCATATGAGGCATGAATAGATATAATATTTTTCATCATTTTGAAATCTTTGTTTTCTTGGACAATACTTATGGGTCCTCTGACCCCGCATTCTTTATGTTGGATGTTCTCATTCTATTATTCATATGGAATAAATTTATACTTGCCTTTCCCTATTTATGTGCATGCTTAGACTAGATTTATTTCTTGTAGTAGTATATTTGTACAACCATATTTATAGGCGCATGCTTTTCTGTCCAGTGTGTCCTTTTCCACCCATTATTTACATAGGCATGCTTTTCTGCCTAAGGTGTGCTTTTTCACCCATATTTTTAGGTTGAGATCCAATAGTGTCTCAACTCTGCTTGAAATAACTTTTGTCTTTGTTTATTAAACGCACAAATTTATTATTGTTATTATTAATGGAAAATTTTAAAGGCAAGGTTCCCTACTTGAAAATCTTTAGTTAGACATGCCTCATCTCTTGACTTGATGTTTCTCTTGAAACTTATTTCTCTTAATCATTCCTTATTTTGATGTTCTTCTTTTGAACATCCTAAAGTATTGCCTAGTTGTTATTTACTGCACATACTCAGTTTTTACTAACATCCTTTCCTTTTGTTTTTCCTCCTCCTGGGTGTTGTCTTTCGGTCCACCCAGAGGTGGCATAACCTCAGGTGTAGGATTTGGAAGATTGGACTTGGTGACATGAACCTGCTAGGTGAAGCTTTTGGGAAGACAGACTTGAGATAGATGGATATCCCTCTACTTACATCTTTATGTTATAACTTTCATGTAAACCCTTTATGGGAGATAATGATGTAATTTTATGATATTGAATATAGTCATGAAATATAATTCCACTGCCACTTTGGTTATTTATTGGATATCATTATATGAGAAAACAAATATGTCTATTCGAGCATGCTTGAAAGTATGTTTGGATAGATGGTTTTATTCTCAAAATTAATTAGGGAGTGTATCCCCTCTCAGATCTCACTCCTTACAAGATGGTATTAGAGCCATATTGGTCGGATTTCTGACCATTTCAATTTTGTCTCCCAAATTAGAACCATTGCCTTACGTGGTTACATTGTAAGTGAGATGTTAACCCTAGAATTGTCCTATGATATTTAGGAGATGATGAAAGGATCAATTTAGAATTATATGAGGTACACATAAGAATCTTGGTTAGTAAACCCTAATGTGTTAAGTGCTCTTATCTTATAATATAGGTTGGTGGTGATATATCCCTTTGGATGTTAAGATCTAACTTTAGGATGGAGATATGTTATGAGAATGAAGAAATAGTTGATAAGGAAATCACCTATGGATAAAATTGTGACTTGATTTCTCACATTGATTTTGAGCTCATTTTGTTTTATGTCACCTGACTTCTCGAAGAAAAACTTATTTTTCATTATACTACTATATGTACAAAAAAATTCTCTACTTTTATCGATGCTTTATTGAACTAAGTCATAATAAAATATTGTATGAAGTCTGGGAAGAGAAACCTTAAATTTAGTTAGAATAGAAATGTCAACCCTATTTTTGTCTATGAAGTGGTGACTAGGGATATGTGACATAATTCAAAGTTTAGTGGACCTACTCTTCTATACAATATGATTTTTTGGTTGTTGTAGTGAATCTTAGGGTTGTTAGGTTAGAAACACAAAGCCCTAAAGTCAACCCTAGTTTGTTACGATCTGTTAGTTGTATACATGTTTTATGAATGACATAGACCCCTAAAACATTCACAGCTAAAAGATACACAAGTAACCCATAGTCTCCTAGTTAGACTTTAAACATATGTTTTCTATTCTGCAGAATACCTTAAATATGAAAGTGATGAAGTACATGAGTTATGGAAAGACTTTCTTGCACATATAGTGTTGTTTGACTTATTAGGTAAAACCTTTTAAAGGGGTGGAGTATAGGTGATTGTTTATGTTGGGATTATTAGATTTTGAGGACAAAATCTTTTAAAAGGGTGGAGTGTTGTAACGAACCAGAACTTAGGATCTAACCTTATTTCATGATTAGGAGGCTAGTTAGATTTGTTCTTTGAATGTGACCAAACAAGGATTAAAAACTAGAATACATTTACATAATAATTTAATGATGTGACATGTAAATAAAGTCATGAAATATATTACATATATTTTCTTCACTAACATAATGGCTGAATAAAAATAAATAATTTTCTTTGGAGTAACATTTGGTAATTTTTGTCCAAAAACATTAAAATTGTGATATAATTTAAATCAATAAGGAATTAATGGACATAATGTATAAAATGATAAAAGTGTAAAATTTCGTGCATAATCATATATATAACTCTTTTTGTTACAATGTCACATTAATATGACTTAATTAAGTAAGTGTTGATATAATGTTTTGATAAATATAATGCTAATGTGTCAAAATGCCTAATGATTCCATACCACATAAAAAGAAATCTCAAAATTAAAATATAATGGTAAAAAGGTTTTGTTGGGTGCCAATTAGCTTGGTTGCCAAGTTTCACATTATTTGCATAATGATAACTTATTTTAATTATATTTGGAAAAGAAAATATGATAAAAGGCAAAGGTATTGAATAAATTACTAAAAGTCTCAGAAAGAGAAAATAAACCTCAAATTCGAAATTCACATACCAAGTTTAGCCTATGTGTACATTTTCATCTAAGTTGGATGACCTTAAATACTCTAGTGTAATTTAGGAGACAGATTGTACTTTTAAGCTCAAAATATTAAATAATATATTAAATAACTCCAAAAGGGAAAATTAATTCTAGAATTGTGTTCCTCATGTTTTAGTTTGACAAACACTATTTCCAATATTTAATGATTTCATATACATAACTTTAATATTTTGGTGTATCTAATTGATCCCAAAATTTGCCATGATGCTTATAATCATTTTTTAGATCTATGATTAAGTTTTCAGAATTTTCAGAGATCTTTTGAATAATTATAAAATTCATAAGTGTCAAAAATAATATTTATTGGAGATATTTTAGTTAGATAGATAAACAAATTTATTTTTTGATGAAAATTAGTGGAAGAATTGTTATACTAGTATTGAAGTGTGATATAAAATTTCAGACTGATCAAAACTTGTTTGATGGTTCGAAAAATTATACAAGAACTATAGTCAAACTAAATTTAATGGTTCAAATCATTTACATTATGTTGGTGAAATAGTAAAACTTTCATATTATAGGAGTACTTTGTCCAAATAAGGTGAAATTTTAATTGCAGACTTTTGATTACAATTGTGATTTTTGATAAATTTTGGAGAAATTATGGATTCACTATTTTGGAGATATGGTTTATAAATAGTGTTTGAAATCATGATTGATGGATGATGTGATTTGAAATACATTTTAAAGTGTTCACGAGAAAATAAAGTCTTTGTGAAGAATTGTGTTATTTTATTTAAGGATAAGTGCAAATTTGGTAGAGAAGAATTTATTTTGGAAATATGTTTGGATAGTTTGGTGAATCTTAATGACAATTATGACTTTTTACATATACTTTGTTAGGAAAATTATGTAGACCTCCAAATCTTTCCATTTTCTCTCTTTATTAATTAGAGAGATAGAAGTTTTACATAATAAAGAGATCTGGCTAACATTTCATAACATTGGAAGTTATGTGTTTTCAAGGTTACAATATTTCAAAAAAGAAAGTATTAAGGTGTATAATATCATTTTCAAGACGTCAATTTAATTTAGTAGTAGGTTGGTGGCAGATATAATATACAAAGATGGTATGGAATATTGATATATTAATAACACAAGGAATTATGTTATAAAATATAAGACTTTTAGTGTGGTGGAGAAGTTTTTTCAGAAAAAAACAATACATTTTCATGTAAAGAATTAATTACATGGTTGAACATATGCCTTGACCAAAAAATTATTTGAATGGTCAAACCAAGTAAATATGAGTTTCTTTTAACACAATATGAAATTAAATTATAAAGAAAGTTGGACCACAACTTTTCTCCTCTACTTATATAAACACTTCCTATTGGCTATGTCCATGCACACAACAAACAACTTGGATTGCTTCCTCGACCCCTCTCTTGTGATTTTATCCCAAGATTGTGACGACATCACAATGTTTCAGCAAGATGGCCTCTTGCTCTTCCTCTTTCCTTTTCCTATTCTCTTCTCTCTTCCATATTCATACCCTCCACCATGACCGCAAAGCAACATCTCCTACCACCACGATGCCCTCTTTCTCAAAGAAGCATGGAAAATCATCAACAACGATCAAGAGTACGAAGATCTGATCCATGACACTAGTCAATGCCTAACTTTGTTTGTGAACGGGGAATATCATGAGTTTTATGGATAAGGCTAGTTTTAACCCAACTTATTAAAGATCAGATGCTTTGTCTCCAAGGCAATAGGTTAGTGTTCCCTTGCCATAGTTTTAATTCACTAAGAGTTTCGTTAAGTAGATAAATAAAAAGAAGAATGAAATATTGATATTCTAATTCAAATAATACACAATGAATATAGGTTGTTGTGACCCTTACCATGATCTTGTGGTATATTGGATATTTCGACTTTCAACTAAGGTATGTGCATCTTTTCTATTATCTAGGCACTGCTATTATGACCAAAAATATCCTTTCCCATATGAAGCATGAATGGATATAATCTTTTTCATCATTTTGAAATCTTTATTTTCTTGGACAATACTTATGGGTCCTCTGACCCCACATGCTTTATGTTGGATGTTCTCATTCTATTATTTCATATAGACTAAACTTATACTTACCTTTCCCTATTGATGTGCATGCTTAGACTAGCTTTATTTCTTGTAGTGTTACATCTATACAACCATATTTACAGGGGCGTGCTTTTCCGTCCAGGGTTTGCTTTTCCACCCATTATTTATAGAGGCATGCTTTTTTGCATAGGGTGTGCTTTTCCACCCATATTTTTAGGTTGAGATCCAATGGTGTCTCAACTCTTCTTGAAATAACTTTAGTCTTTGTTTATTACACACATAAATTTATTGTTGTTATTATTAATGGAAATTTTTAAATGCAAGGTTCCCTACTTGAAAATCTTTAGTTAGGAATGCCTCATCTTATGACTTGATGTTTCTCTTAAAACTTATTTCTCTTAATCGTCCCTTATTTTGATGCTCTTCTTTTGAACATCCTAAAGTATTGCCTAGTTGTTATTTACTACACATACTTAATTTTTGCTAACGTCCTTCCCTTTTATTTTTCCTCCTCCTGGGTGTTTTCTTTCGATCCACCCAGAGGTGGCACAACCTCAGGTGTAGGACTTGGAATATTGGACTTGGTGGCATGGACCTGCTAGGTCAAGCTTTTGGGAAGACAGACTTGAGATAGTTGGATATCCCTCTACTTACATTCTTATGTTGTAACTTTCATGTAAATTTTTCATGGGAGATAATGATGTACTTTTGTAATATTGAATATAATCATGAAATATAATTTTGTTTACACTTTGGTGATTTTTTGCATATCATCATATGAGAAACAAAAAAATGTCTATTTGAGCATGATTGAAAGTATGTTTGGAAATATGAGTTTATTCTCAAAATCAAGTAGGGAGTGGATCCCCTCTCAGGTCCCACTCCTTACAGCCACCTTGCATTCATGGCCTCTACTAGTTAAGACATTGGTGAGATAAGTGAGGTAGGTGAGGTCAGCTTGCATGAGTTATCTAAAGAAACCCCCATTGATATGCATAATGATTCTCGCTCTTCTTATTCCAATTGAAAATCCAAGAAGAAGAGGTTAGGGAAGATCATAGATGATTTGTATGCTAAGATTGAGTTTCATGAGGAAAATCAAAAGGTTCATCTTCATAACATTGATTCTTTGCAAGGCCAATTTCTTGATCTTGATCTCTAATACAATGGAGTTGAAGTAGAGAATATTGTCTATCTTAAGAGCATAGAGAAACTCAAAGATGAAAACCAAAACCTGCTCAATGAACTTGTCTTGATTATAATCAGAAATGATAAGCTTATTACTAAATTCAATGATCTTGGACATGCTTGTGATGCTATTAAAAATAAAAACATAATTTATATTTATGAACTAGTCATGTTTAGAACTGAAAATGCTAGATTGATTGCTCAAATTATTGATCTTTCTTATAGACCTATATTGCTCAGTAATGAGGTAGCAAGCATTACTCTTGAGAAAGATTCTTGTCATATTAAAGCCCTCTGTTTGGAGGCTGACTTACTTCATGCAAAGATGATATTTCTAGATTATCTTCTAGTGTCATTACTTTTATTGATGATAATCACAAACTTAGAGCTTCCTTGCATAAATTCCTTAAAGGGAAAAAGTCCCACAATGAAGTTCTAGATCACTCTACCAAACAAGTTGGTATTAGAAGTTTGGGATATGTAGGGGGAGCCCCAAAACACAAGAGAAAGAGCAAGGGAAAGGGAAAGAAAAAGAGCAAGGAACCTCCTATTTTCCATGGAGAGACATCCAGATCTAAGAACCCTATGGTTTGTGTGCATTGTAAGAGTGATGACCAATACTCTACTTATTGTCCATATAGCGAGAATGGGACCAACCCAAAGATGAAATGGGTCCCCAATCTACACCGGATCCCAAGGTTTGAATTGGGCACTGACATCTTCCTTTCTTGTAGGTAAAAGGAAAATGGATTGTTGATAGTGGTTGCTCAAAGCATATGACAGGTGAAATCAACCACTTCAACCAATTTACAAAGAAGAAAGGAGGATCAGTGACATTTTGTGACAACGATAAAGGTAAAGTGATAGGTGAGGGTGATGTAGGTGATTCACTGTGCATCAAGAATGTTCTTCTTGTGGATTGCCTACATCACAATTTAATTAGTGTTAGTCAATTATGTGATAATGTCTATTTTGTTCTTTTACCTCACTAGAATGCTTGCTTATAAATTCCCTCTCCTATAATATTATATATAAGGGAACTAGAAATGGTAATCTCTATGTTATTTTTGTTGACTCTATTCATCATATTGTTTGTAGATGGCTTGTTTTTAGTTTGAATGATATATCTTTGTGGCACCGTAGGCTTGTTCATGTAAATATGCATCAATTGAAGAAGTTGAGCAAAAAGGAATTAGTCAAAGGACTTCCAAAATTAGATTTTGAGAAGGACGAGGAATGCCAATCTTGTACCCGAGTAAAGGAAACCAAATCCTACTTTAAATCCAAAGGAGTCCTTAGCACCAAGAGAACTCTTGAACTTATACACATAAATCTATCTGGACCAATGAGAACTCAATCGCTTCGTGGTATCAAGTATTGCCTTGTGATCGTCGATGACTTTTTTTTGCTTTACTTAGACCTTCTTTCTTGTTTCAAAAAGTGATATTGTTGATGTTTTCTTGACTTTTTGCAAATGGGTTGAAAACAAAGCTTCTTGTCGGATCGTCTATATCCTCGGTGACCATGTGGGAGAATTTTAAAATGTCTTGTTTGAACATTTTTTTGAGGAATCTGGATATGAACGTAACTTTTCTTCACCTCGAACACCTCAACAAAATGGGGTTGTAAGAAGAAAGAATAGGTCACTACATGAAATGGCTAGGACCAAGCTTCTAGAGTATGACACCCAAAGAAGTTTTGGGCCGAAGTCGAAAGCACTTCATGTTTTGTGCAAAATCGGGTTTTTACTCGTCCACATTTAAAGAAACCCCCTATGAGTTATGGCATGGTAGAAAGCCTTCCTCGATTACTTTCATGTTTTTGGTTGTCCTTGTTTTGTTTTGAACACCAAGGATTACCTCGACAATTTTGATGTGAAATCTTACAAGGCTTTCTTTCTTGGTTGTATCAGTACTAGCAAGGCTTATAGAGTGTTTAACATTGAATTGTCTAAAGTTGAAGAATCTATCAATGTTAAATTTGTTAAAGCGAACCCCTCTATTTCCAAGGATATTGTAAATGATGACATCGTAGATTAGGTGATCCCTCACTTGAAAGAGGTCAACATTGTTGACAAAGGAAAAGAGATGATAGTTGATGAGTAAGAGAAAGAAGAAGAAAAGAAGGATCCAACTCCTCATTTTGCAAAACATCATCTTAAAGAGGTCATCATAGGTAATCCTTTTGAAAGGGTGAATATGTGGATTGCATACAAAAAAGAAAAATCCGACAATGCCTTCATCTCACAACTTGAGCCCAAGAATGTGCAAGAAGTTCTTATATTTGATGAATGGATCCTAGCCATGAAAGAAGAGGTAGAACAGTTCAAAAAGAACAAAGTGTGGACCTTAGTGCCAAGACCAAATGGTAGGAAGATCATTGACACCAAGTGGGTCTACCGCAACAAGCTAGATGAAAGTGGTAAGAAACAAAGCAATGTTAGTTGCTCAAGTCTACAATCTACAAGAAGGTATTGATTTTGATGAAACTTATGCTCTTATTGCTAGACTTGAATATAATATAATGTTGCTTACCTTTACTAGCTATAAGAATTTCTTGCTTTTTTAAATAATTGTTAATGTGTGTTTCTAAATGGTACAATAGAAGAAGAACTCTATGTGGCTCAAACTCTCATATTTGAACATGATAAATTGTCTAACCATGTTTATTTGTTGTAAAAAGTTCTCTATGGACTCAAACAAGCCCCTATAGCTTGGTAAGAGAAATTAAAGAACTTTTTGCTAGACAATGGCTATATCATGGGCAAAGTCGACTCTAAAGTATTTCTAAAACACACTTCTAGAAAAAAAATTATCATTCAAATTTATTTAGATGATATTATTTTTGGCGAAACAGCTCTTGATCTTTGAAAAGAGTTTAGTTCTCTTATGAAGAGTGAGTTTGAGATGAGCATGATGGGGGAGCTTACTTTCTTCATCAGCTTCCAAATTAAGCAAACCAAGAAAGGTAATTTCATCAACCAAGGGAAATACACAAGTGAACTCTTGAAGAGCTTTGGGATGGAGAACACCAAGCTGATGGACACCCCCATGTCAAACACCACCAAGCTTGACAAAGATGAAGAAGGTGAGAAAGTGGATGAGAAGCTCTATGGAGGTATGATTGGAAGTTTGTCATACTTAACTACCTCTAGACCTGACATAATATTTCGTGTTGGCTTGTGTGCTCGATTTCAATCAAGTCCTAGAAAATCACATCTCATATCAATTAAGAGGGTTTTGAGGTACCAAGACAAAACTCAAATTTTTGACCATGGTATCCCAAGTCAAGGGACTTAACTCTTACTACTTATAGTGATGTTGATTATGCAGGGTGTTTGATTGATAGAAAGTGCATAAGTGGCACTTGCTTCTTCCCAGGACCATGATTGGTTTCTTGGTTCTCTAAGAAACAAAGCACAATGACTCTTTCAACTACTGAGGTTGAATACATTTCAGTTGGGAGATGTTGTGCCCAATTCCTATGAATGAAGCAAATGCTCTAAGGCTTTAACATTCATTTTGATGCTTCTCCTATCTATTGTGACAATGCTAGTGCAATTAATCTCTCTTATAATATTATATTGCATAGTATAGCTAAACATATAGAGATTTGCCATCATTTTCTTTGTGACCATATTTCCAAGAAGGATATCTATATCACACATGTGGACACAAAGAATCAGCTTGCAAGCATTTTCACTAAACCTCTAGCTAGAGAGAAATTTACATTTATTACATCTAAACTACTCATAACTACTCTTGATGATATAGACATGCAATCTAGCTAGATGTTATCATTCCTATATATTTCTTGCATATAATTGGTCATGTTTTACCTGAAAGTGCTATAATTTCCTTGTTTTCATGCCTTGTTTTGCTTATTTTTGGCTATTTCTTGAAACACATGTTTTATCACAAAATAGTAGCCAATGATGAGTGGAATGTGCCTCAATATGTTTAAAATACATGATAGTCTAAGAAAATAAATTTATATTTCACCCTAGATGCTTAGAATTAAAATTTTCTCTGTTTTGGATAGGCTGACCAATCAGTCGACTTTGACCTAATACAACTCGACCGATCCCTGGATGAGTATTGAGCTTTAATGCAAGTTTGGTCGAGTTTCCCACACACAGAACCCAACCAATCACGTGACTGGATGCAAATTAAAAAGGGAAATCATCCAACTTTTCTCCCTCTCAACTAGAGAAAGTTCACTGATAGCTGACCTCCAGTGCTTGTCCTCTAACCCTAGGCTAGCCGAACCTCTCCTACACCCTTCCTAGCCTCCGATCAACCCTCCTTGCCTCTCCCAATCATGACCTAGATGGTTTCATGAGTTGTTTCTTGCTTTTCCTTCTCATTTGGTGGTCATTGCATCTCAATCCAACCTAGATGGCCTCTAACCGTAGGAATCGATCCACCCCAATTGGAGCTCGATCCTCCTCCACTCCTCCTTGCCATGTCTCCTTTGATGGGACCTCCTTCATCTCAACTTGGGTCGTGAATAGGTACAAGGAACTCCTTCCTAGGACTCCCTTCCCTTTTTGTGCTTTAATTGAACCTCATTTTACAACGAGTGAGGTGATTAAGGAGGTTGATAAGGTGTTCAAAGCACATCATCTTAGTGATTTGTGTGTAGAGCATTCATGCTTTGTAAATGCCATGTTTAGCATGAAGGTTGTCCATGAGTTTTATTCCAATCTTACGTGGAACTACAACACCAATGTGCCACCACCTAAATCCCAAGTCATCTTGACGTTGATGATAGTCAGTACCAAGATAACAATAACTAAAGATTCATTGAATACCTATTTCTTTGGTACTAACGTTACCACTTCTTAGGTGGCTTCCTATCCCTCTTTCCATGACATGGCCCCTGAAGGTTTCTAAAAAAGATTTGAACCTGCACTTTGATGTGGCAAATATCGCACTAACAAATTCACTCGGGGTAAAAATCCCTGGGTTTTTACCAAAACCTTGTGCAATAATACCACCCGCAAGAGGACGGGTCTTATCGCAGTATAGTTAAGGATCGAATCCCATGAGACAACGTTTTTAACAATCTTTATTAATCGAATCTAGCTCAAGTAAAACTAATATTTAAAACGATTGATTTGGTTGAGGTTAATTAAACTAAATGTAAGAAAGTAAAAGAGCAGAATTAAAGTTTGTTCTAGATTAATGATATGGAATCATTGGGATGGTATCGGGTTTCACCACCACTACACATGCAAACACATCCAAACACATAACATCCAGGCAAGCATATAACTATCTAAATGGAACTACTGCAAATCCTCCCGGAGGGATGTTTAGGCCTGCGTAAGCATCCCCTTAGGCATCAGATTTATCGTCTCCATTCGGATCATGCATTTACGGTTCCGAAGATACAACATCCAACTAAGGCTTGGCCCTCCCTGAGGGATGTTTAGACCATAGAAGTGTCACCGTAGGCTAGATGGCCCGTCCCCTCATGGATCATACACTTACGACCTCAAGGAACCCCATTCTATTTTTAGTTCGTGAGTCAACCGTGCTAATCTACACGCATATAGGTGATTAATCTACAAGCAAACATCGACGATAAACAAGACGATACAAAATCCAACTAAGGTTGTGGTCCTCCCGGAGGGATGTTTAGGCCACAGAAGCGTCACTGAAGGTTAGATGGCTCGTCCCCTTACGAATCATACACTTACTACCTCAAGGAATGCTATCCTATTTCTAATCAAGGAGACGAACTTCATATACTTCCATTCTACCCTACATATAGAAGATTTTGCAATATAGGAAAGAATAAGATGAAAGCAAGCAGGTAATCAACTACAAGCATATCAATTAGCAACGAAATGAAAAGTTATATACATAGCCTTGGAAAGCTAAATGTAAAGACATGAATGCATGGGCAGTGGGACTAGTCCCCGCACCCCAGCGAAAAAGAAATACTCGCTCATGGTGCGAGAAACAAGAAGAATAAGAAAGAGAGAGGAATCTGCTATGAGCATGATGTAGAAGGTGGTCGTAGCTCGGTGAAGACGATGTGGTCTTCTAGGTCGTGTCAGAGTAGATCTGGACGAAGAATGAGGGATGCCAAGACAGACCGGGCAGTCTTTCTCACTCCTCCTTCCATCTCGTCTCGATCTCTTTGATTGCAACACGGGCGGTAGATGAAATGACAGCAGTGTGGACGGAACTGGATCGGACTTGTGTATAGGCTGCCTGTCGGCGTCCCGGAATCGATACCCAAAACGGGGACCCTGCTGGTCCTATTTATAGGCACGGGTTTGGTCCTCACATTTTTGGTGTGAGTCCTTAATTTGGTTTGGTCATATTTTCCCAAACGGTCTTGAGGCTTCAGCTTCATACGGTTTGGTAAATATCTTCTTTAATCAGTTTCATTGCAAGCCAACTTTATCAAATGGTCTTGCATGAATTGTCCATACGGTCTTGTGCAAAGCACTTTATCAAACGGTTTACTTTAAATGATCGCTGTGTCAAACAATTTTGCTTCAGAGAGGCAAACGGTCTTACATGCCCGCTACTTTAGCAAACGGTCTTCGCATCCTGTCTTTTCCAAACAGTCTACGCTTCAGCTTTCTCGGTCTCGTAGCAATCCGGGTGATCAAACGGTCTCACAACATGCCTTCATTCGGTTTGCCTATCGGTCTCATTCAGACATTTTCCAACCGATCACGCGGCCAACCTCCATACGGTTTGGCGTGATTAAACGATCTCGTAATGCCAGTAGCTTCAAATGGTTTCATATGATTGCTTTTGCAATCGGTTTCATGCAGGCTTATTTTATCAAACGGTCTTGGAGCCCACTTAATCAAACAGTTTTGCATGCATTGCTTTCTCGCATGCACGTAGCTACCAAACTAAACAGTCTTCATGCAATTACTTTTGCAATCAGTTTCATGCAAGCCAAAATGGTCTCGCAGCCAACTTTATCAAACTGTTTGCTGCAATGTGCTTCATTAAATGGTTTCATGCGTGCTTTGGTCTCATGCACGTGCTTTATCAAACGGTTTGGTAGAGCTTGCACTTATCAAACAGTTTCATGCATGCTACTTCAAACGGTCCCATGCACGTAGCTTTATCAAACGGTCTGGCAGCCAGCCCCCATACGGTTTCGCAGTCCTGCCTTTTCCAAATGGTTTCGCAGCTGCGTCAAACAGTCTCATGACCTCTTCCAAACGGTCTCACGTTCCCACCTCCAAACGGTCTCGCAGCCCCAGCTCCAAACGGTCTCACAGACCGGTAATCCTCAAACGGTCTCGACGTGAGCATGTCCATTCGGTCTTGAGACCGTATGGATGAAACTGTATGGGCAAGACTATATGGTCAAGACCGAGGGTGAGTGAGAGTAGATCAAGGGCATATATAGGTGGGTCCCACCTGATTGTTCAACTTCATCAAGACCTACATAAAATCGATATAAACTCAATTAGAAACCTTGATAATTGAACCAATTAGGAAATTTTGCACATTTTGATGTTTAGTAATTGTAATTGGATGTATTGAATCAAAAAGAGCCCAAGAAAGTGACTGAAAATCATGATGAATATGCATTCATCAAAACACCCCAAACTTAAACGTTGCCCGTCCTCGAGTAACATAAAATCTAAAATAGTCACCAAATGAATACTTTCTGGTCATGTGATTGCCTCATCTTCACATCATGATTGTTTTCTTTCTACTCAGTATGACTCAGTATCTCAACCTCCTGAGACCACTAAACACATCTTACCATATCTTCGTTCCTGAGTTTTCTTTCCAATATCACTTCCTCCTCACTTTTTCCAACACCAAGCATGTCAAAGAGTTTTGTAAGAGTCCAGAGATACCCGCAGAACGACAAGTGTGCATCTGATCTGACACTGGTGTTTTTCAGGGCATTGAAGGCTTTTATTGTGCCTTTAGGTAGAAAAGGGAGTGAGGGGTGGTATGGAAGGAAGAAGTAAATCTCTCCTCTATTCAACTCGAGATTTTTATTATTTTTGCGATTTCATTTATTGCATTTTTTGTGTGAATCTCTCCTCTATTCGATTCGAGATTGCATTTCTTTTTGTGTGCGCTTTGGCATCTTTTCTTGGTGGTACGCCCCTTATTAATTTGCAAGGGGTATGGAAGAATCGGATATAGAGGGAAGTGGTGTGCCACCCCGAACATAGGGTTTGGCACTATTTTGGCTATTTTTGTTTCTTTATGATGGATGGAGGGGTACGAAGATGATAGAAGAAGTATAGAAGAGGGTTCAGATCAGAATGCAACTTGATTTACAATTCTGTACACCGGGTTGTTCTCTTTATCATACTCTGCTCAAATAATGACTTGATGAGGATCTAGTCAGTTAGGAAGCACGACGTGTTTGATCCCTATCAGTTCAACAGACACTTGCCATTTTTGCATAAAGATCATGATGCTAGGATTCATAAGCTTCACGAGATGATTTCAATCAAAAGGCTAGTTTTCAGAAGAAGGTCCTTTTGAGGATCTGCTTCGAATAAGGAAGGTATAGTGAAAAAGTCATAGAAATTGAAAACGTGTCAAAATTTCATCAAGTATCTGTTCAAATTTCTTTGAAAAACAAACTTTAAAGTTTTGAAAATTTTATTTGAAAATTTAGGTCAAAAATGCCATAATGAAATCTTAAGTCTGATTTAGATGGGTGAAGGTGGAAAGTAAGATATGTACCACCCACCCTCCACCTTGAACTTAGAAATTTGCTCATCCCGAGCAAACTCTAAATCTGAGATGGAGGGGAATTTTCATGCCATTTGGACCACTTGATGTGGTTGTGTTCTAATCAGCGCATTTCCTCCATCTGAAAATCTCAAACAAAAAGACCATTCAAAACTCAAAATAGCACCTCGCGATGCAATTTTATTTGGTGTAGAATTCTATAAAAGGTAAAAATTAAATTAAGGAAAATCCTAATTCAAAATTAAAACTAAATATGAATTTTATTTATCGGGTTGCTTCCCGACAAGCGCCTTTGTTTTGTGTCTATGGCTTGACTAGATTCTTTTAACTTCTACGGTGGATATGTTGGATTGGTGAGATCCATCATCATTTCAGAGCCTGTATCAGCAGAGGTGAAATATCTCTTCAATCATTGACCATTTGCCACGAATTCACCCGTCTTTTCACTCCATAAAGAGAAAACACTATGTGGATAGATGCTCTTGACAATGTAAGGTCCTGACCAGCGAGAACGGAGTTTTCCTTGGAATAACCTCAGTCTGGAATTGAATAGAAGAACTTGGTCTCCCACCTGTATGTCCTTTCTTTTTAGATGGCCGTCATAGCAAAGTTTCATATGTTCTTTATAGATTCGTGCATTCTCATAAGCTATCATCCGGAGTTCTTCCAGCTCCTGGAGTTGCAGAATCCTGGCTTGGCTTGCTTCCTTCATATCAAAATTAAGTTGTTTAATTTCCCACCATGCTTTGTGCTCAAGTTCAATAGGCATGTGGCAAGCCTTTCCATATATTAATCTAAATGGTGTAGTTTCGAGGGGAGTTTTGAAAGCAGTCTGGTAGGCCCACAATGTGTCATTGATTTTTACCGACCAATCCTTCTGATTGCAACCTACAGTCTTTTCCAGTATAGCCTTGAGTTGACGGTTAGAAACCTCTACCTATCCACTCGTTTGTGGATGGTAGGGTGAGTCTACCTTGTGTGTTACACCATACTTTCTCAGTAAAGCTTCAAAGCTTCTTTCAAGGAAATGAGACCCTCCATCAGATATCATAGTGTGTGGGACTCCGAATCAGGGGAAAATGATATCTTTGAATAATTTGATGACAGGTTTGGAGTCGCTAGTGATGGTTGGTATGGCTTCAACTCATTTTGAGACGTAATCCATCGTCACTAGGATGTAGGAAAATCCATGAGAAGATGGGAATGGACCCATGTAGTCCACACCCCACACATCAAATATCTCCACTTCTTGCCACAAGTTTAGTGGCATCTCATCTCTCTTTGTTATATTGCCTGATCTTTGACATTTGTCACATGATAAGACAAAGTCGTAGGAATCTTTGGATATGGTTGGCCAAAAGAATATGCATTGCAAAACCTTCAAGGCAGTCTTCTTAGAGCTCATGTGTTCTCCAACTGGTCCTGAGTGACATTGCTCCAAGATAAGTTGAGCTTCTTCTTCGGTGATACATCATCTGTATAGACCATCAACACATAGTTTGAAAAGGTAAGACTCATACCAGTAGTATTGTTTCACATTATGCATAAATTTCTTCAGTGCATTTCTGGTGCATTGAGGATGAATAACCTCAGCAGTAAGGTAGTTCACATAATTTGAGTACCATGGTGTGGCTTCTGAGACCTTCATTAGTTGATCATCTGGAAGGGAATCATTAATCGGAATCTTCTCGATATCCAAAGTGTGGATGCGACTGAGGTGGTCTGCTACAACATTCTCCGTACCCTTTTTATCTCTTATCTTCAAATCAAATTCTTGCAATAGGAGAATCCATCTAATTAGCCTGAGTTTTTCATCTTTCTTTATCAGAAGGTAACATATAGCAGCATGATCCGTGTACACAATGACTTTTGAACCAATAAGGTAGGGTATGAATTTGTCAAAGGCATACACAACTGCTAAAAGTTCTTTCTCAGTAGTAGCATAATTCCTCTGAGCTTCATCGAGGGTCTTTGATGCATAGTAGATCACATAATGTTTGTTTTCTATGCATTGGCCCAGGACAGCTCCCACAGCATAATCGCTTGCATCGCACATAATTTCAAAAGGATGGTCCCAATCAGGAGCTCTGGTGATGGGTGTAGTAGTAAGGGCATGTTTCAATTTGTTGAAACTTCCAACACATTCTTCATCAAAATTAAATTCAGCATCCTTTAGTAACAGGTTCGTCATCAGCTTGGTTATCTTTGATAAGTCTTTTATAAATCGTTTGTAGAACCTTGCATGACCAAGGAATGCTCGAAATTCCTTTATATTGATAGTGATAGAGAGCTTGGAAATCACTTCGATCTTGGCCTTATCTACTTCAATTCCTCGATTACTGACCCTATGGCTGAGGACAATGCCTTCCTTTACCATAAAGTGACACTTCTCCCAATTTAGCACAAGGTGTGCTTCTTCACATCGTTTGAGAACAAGGGAGAGGTGTTTTAGACATGAATTGAATGAATCTCCATACACAAAAAAATCATCCATGAAAACTTCCATAATTGTTTCAGTGAGACTGGCGAATATGGCAGCCATGCAACGCTGGAAGGTTGCAGGCGCATTGCAGAGGCCGAATGGCATTCTTCTAAATGCATATGTTCTGAATGGGCAGGTGAAAGTAGTTTTCTCTTGGTCGTCTGGATGTATGGGTATTTGATAGAATCTAGAGTAACCATCGAGGTAACATAAGTATTCTTGATGAGCCAGCCGCTCTAATACTTGATCAAGAAAGGGCATTGGAAAATGATCTTTTCGAGTTGCCTTGTTTAACTTCCTATAATCAATGCACATCCTCCACCCTGTGACAGTTCGAGTGGGGATGAGTTCATTGTTTTCATTTCGTATTACAGTTGTTCCACCTTTCTTTGGGACTACATGCACTGGGCTCACCCATGGTGAGTCTGATATCGGATAGATTATTCTAGCAGTGAGCAGTTTAATGACCTCACAATGGACTACTTCCTTCATATTTGGATTCAATTGTTGGCTAAATGGACATCATTTAAATCCCTTTGTTTTGATAATGACAAACATTTCATTCTTTTCAATCTAACGTGCTACTTGAGTGTTGCAGGAATAAAGTGGATGACAAAGATTTGGGAAATCTATATGCTTGAACTGTTGTTATTTCATGAATGTAATCAATTGTAAAACTTGTACAAATATATATAATGTACAAGTACTTAGACATCATGTAAATCAAGCATTAGATCTTCCCTAGCCAATCACTACACTTAGATAGGTCATCCCCTACAATAATGTCACAAATACACACTCATACATACACTTAGCACTTCATTTAAAACATTAAAACAGGGTCAATCTCAGTCGACAAAATCTTCGACCGAGACATTCTCGGTCGACAAACTCCTCGACCGAGAAAGACCCAACTAGCTGTTAGACACAGCAGATAAGGTAGTTGGCAGTTGGAAATGAACGTTGCATACACTTGTTCCAGACAGTCTTTCGGTCGACAAGTCCTCAACTGAGGAGGACTCTCAGTCGACAATTCTTCGACCGAGATGTGTTCTATCTGCAACTTTCAGAATTAATTAACTAGTCGTTGCTAAAGCAACTAAAGTGTACCTAACGTCTAGTTAAGCACTTGGAACCCCCTAGAAAGTGTCTAGAACGTCCTTAAGCACTTGTAGGTCATTCCTATAAATAGGCCATGCCTTAGGACACCTAAACCCACTCATATACACTTGTGATATACTTGAGCTTACACTTGCAATTGGCAATCTGTTTTGAGCAATTGAGCAACACTAGCATTGGCTACTCATTCCCTTACTCTAAATTCGTGTCCTATAGGCTAGCATCTCCTATCCACTAAACCTACACTTCAATATTCATTGGTTAGGAGATCTATACGCTTGATATAGGCAAATCAAGCCTTGTGCTTCAAAGTGGTGATTGTAATTTCCATTTCCTTTCTTGTTCTTTCTTATTGCTTGTACTCTCCTTGCTACTCCTAGGGTTGGAGGCTGCGGATTGGAGAGGGTTTGATCTTCTTGGTGAAGAAGGAGGTCTTTGGACTACTTCTAGAAGGATGTTGCAACGGGAAGCTACTTCATAGAGGAAGGCTACTTCAAGGGGGAGCTTGAAGTTACTTCAAGAAGGCTGCTTCAAGGTTGGTGCAACTACTTCAAGGTGAAGGCTGTCCAAAGGGTGTAGAAAGTATTGTAATTTTATGTAAATTCCTTGAGAGGTAATAAAATTTAATACTTTCAAAATCCCGGTTGGGTAAGCAACCGGGTAGTGGATTGACTGTCTTAGTATTTGCTAAGGTTGGAACCACTCTAAACACCTTGTCTCCTTATTATTATTTCAATTGTGGTTGTTTGAGTTAAATTATATTAAAATTATCATAAAACCCTATTCACCCCCCCCTCTAGTGGTTTTTCAATTGGTATCAGAGCAAGGCTTCAAGGAACTCTAACAAAGTCTTAAAGAATGGGTGACGGGTTGCTCAACAACCTCAACTTGGAAGGAACACTCGTGGCTAGACCTCCAGCTTTTGATGGAACTAATTACACTTACTGGAAGAGGAGGATGCAATTTTACTTCCAAGGAATCAATTGGGACTTATGGAGAATGGTATCAACTCCTTATGAACTTCCTCTTACAGAGTATGCAAATTGGGATGTCAATACGGTAAAGTCTGCCCAAATGAATGCAAAAGTTGTAAGTATACTTTATTGCTCAATTTCAGTTGGTGAGTTTAATAGAATATCAAATTGTGAGACGGCTTATGAAATATGGCATAGACTTTCTATAACATATGAAGGAACTGATCAAGTAAAGAATTCTAAAATCGGAATGCTTAAACAGAAATTTGAACAATTCAGTATGGATCAAAATGAATCTATTAGTGAAATGTATGCAAAATTTTCTTCTATTGTGAATGGTTTGAATGCTTTAGGCAAAGTGATTAGTGAGGAAGACCAGGTGTCAAAAATTCTTAGATCTCTTCCTCCCAAGTACAAGCCCAAAGTGACTGCCATTGAAGAAGCAAATGACCTTACTCGACTAAGGATGGAGCAACTCATTGGCAACCTAGAAGCACATGAGGCAACCTTGGAGGAAGAGGAACGACGAGAGCGTGAACTGCAACAAGGAAGAAAGAAGGATGTAGCTCTAAAAGCTTCAAAGATCATCACCCAAGAAAGTGATGAAACAAGTGAAGAAGAAGGAGAAGAAGCCCTAATTGTTAATGGTAAGAAATATAGAAGATTTAGATCTAACAAAACTGCTAGTTCTTCTTCTTCCCCTCCTAGGTGTTTTGAATGTGGAAAGAAAGGACATCTCAAAAATGAATGTCCTAAAGCAAAGAAAGGAAAGAAAAGCTCACACAAAAAGAAGGGAGAAAAAGCTTATAAAGCTGTGTGGGATGAGTCAAGTGATAGTGAAAGTGGAGAAGAGAAGGTGGAATGTCTCATGGAAAAAGAAGATGATGATGATTCCCAAGAGGTAAGCCTTCTTGATTTACCAAAAGAAGATTTAATTGCTAGTCTACAAGAAACTCATGACAAGTATGTTGACTGCAAAAAGAAACTAAAGAAGACCATCAAAACAAATGAAGATCTATATGCCAAATTAAATGATCTTTCCGCTGAAAAGAACAATATTGCTTGTGAAAATTTGACTTTGAAATCATCTTTAGGTGACTGCAATATAAAGCTACTTAATTTAGAAATGAATCATGAACTTCTTTCCCAAGAAAAGGCTCATTTACTTACTAAACTAAACAATTTTCAGACTCAACCTATTCTATGTAATCATCTAGATTATGATAATGTTGTTAAGGACAGAAACTCTGTATTATCTGAATTAAATCAAGCACGAAAAGATATAAACAAGAAGATGGATGACATTGCTAAGCTACAAAGAAAAATAAATGACTTAAGAGGAAATGACATCCTTGATAATATTCTGAAAATTTCCTCTAGTTACAATGGAAGAAGAGGATTAGGATATGATCCAAATAGAAATCAATCCAAAAGAGCTAAAGCATCCAAGACCAAGACTATGTTTGTACCTAAGAACACAATTCCTAGAAAAAGAAATGAAATTGACTCTATTACTTGTCATTATTGTCTACGTCTTGGACATTACTCCTTTTCATGCCCTTATAAGATGAAGGATTCTGAGTTAGTTTGGGTTCCAAAACCCCAAACTTAGAAGAATTGAATGTAATTCAGTTGAGATATGATCAAATGCTCATTTTTGAAAATCATAATGTCTTATCTCAACTAAACATATAGTCTCATGCATTGTGCTAATTTCACAACTGATATACTGAAATAGAAACATTGTCGGTCGAAATGTTTCTCGACTGAGACACATGTCGGTCGAACTTTTGTCGACCGAGCAAATGTTTGTGACAAGTTAAAATCTACAGGAAAAATCTGAGTAAAACAGCAACCATTTCGGTCGAGAAATGATCGATCGGAGCGAAAATCGATCGAAAAATAGTCGACCGAACAGACTTCTGCTTCTATTCAATTTCAATCTGTAAAATAGAAACTTTCTTGATCGACAAATTGGTCAACCGAGACACATGTCGGTCGAACTTTTGTCTACTGAATGTAGTTCTGCTCAGCTTTCTTTGTTCAGTCTATAATTAAATGTATCTAACCATAACGGACCATCACATGGGTACCAAAACCTACATTTTAATGCAGGATTGGGTAGTTGATAGTGGATGTTCCAAACACATGACCAGAAACAAGGATGCATTTCAAACTTTTGAGGAAAAGAAGAGTGGAACAGTCACCTTTGGAGACAATGGTAAAGGTAAAATTGTTGGAATAGGTAACATTGGCACAAATCTTGAAATAAAGAATGTTTTACTTGTTGACGGTTTGCACCATAATTTAATAAGTGTTAGTAAATTATGTGATAGTGGATATGATGTTTTATTCAACAAAAATTGCTGCAAGTTACTAATAGAAAATACTACAAACATTTTTTATGAAGGAAAAAGAGTTGGAAATCTTTATATTCTTAGACCTAACTCTATGAAATCTGTAGTTGGAAAATGCTTACTTGCAAATGAAAATTCCTTACAACTATGGCATAAAAAATTGGGCCATGCTAGTTCACATGTTATCAAAAAGCTAGTTAAATATGATCTTGTTCGTGGTTTGCCAAATTTATCTTTTGATCAAGTTGAAAATTGTGAACCATGTACTTTGGGTAAACGAACAAAAACCTCTTTTAAACCCAAAAATGTACTTAGCACCTGTAGATCCTTAGAACTTATTCATATGGATTTATTTGGACCTATGCGGACACAATCTATTGGTGGCAAATGATATTGTTTTGTTATTGTTGATGATTATAGTAGATATACATGGGTACACTTTCTTGCAAACAAAGATGACACTATTCAAGTTTTTATAAAATTTTGTTCTAAGATTGAAAATATATTACAAAACAAAATATGTACAATTAGGAGTGATCATGGTGGAGAATTTGAGAACTGTTTATTTGAAGAATTTTGCACATCTCAAGGCTACACTCACAATTTTTCTGCTCCACGCACTCCACAACAAAATGGTATAGTTGAAAGCAAAAATCAATCACTACAAGAAATGGCTAGGACCATGATGCTCGAACATAATACACCTAAAACATTTTGGGCTGAAGCAGTAAACACATCTTGCTATGTGTTAAATAGAGTAACTGTTCATTCCTATTTGAAGAAAACACCATATGAAATCATATATAATAAGAAACCTAGGGTTGACTATTTTCATACTTTTGGATCAACATGCTACATTCTAAACACAAAAGAAGATAGAGACAAATTTGACTCTAAATCACATAAAGCCTTTTTCTTAGGATACTCTACCTCTAGCAAAGCATTTAGAGTTTACAACACTATTTCTAGAAAAGTTGAGGAATCAATTCACATCTCTTTTCATGAAGAGCCACAATCTGAAAATCTTGAAGTAATTGATATTACTCATCAATTAGAAAATTTATCTACCTAATGATAATGACAAAAACACTACTAGTGATCATCAAGTTGAAACACAACATGTTCCTAGACTCATTAAGGATCATCCTCAAGAATTAATCATTGGAAATCCAAATGATAAAGTCAAAACTCGTTCTTCTTTTAAAGATGTTGCAAATATGGCATTCGTCTCTATAATTGAACCTAAAAAGGTAACTGAAGCTCTCAAAGATGACTATTGGATAATGGCAATGCAAGAAGAATTAAACCAATTCACTAAAAATGATGTATGGGACTTAGTTCCTAAACCACAAAATAAAACCATTATTGGAACTAAATGGGTTTTTAGAAATAAATTAAACGAAGCAAGAGAAGTTGTAAGAAATAAAGCTAGGCTAGTAGCACAAGGATATAATCAACAAGAAGGGATAGACTTTGATGAAACATATGCACCAGTAGCAAGACTTGAAGCAATTAGAATGTTACTAGCTATAGTTGCACACAAAAACATCAAACTTTTTCAAATGGATGTAAAAAGTGCATTTCTCAATGGGATAATCCAAGAAGAAGTATATGTTGCCCAACCACCAGGTTTTGAAATACCGGACAAAGGTGACTATGTATACAAACTTAAGAAGGCGCTTTATGGTTTGAAACAAGCACCTAGAAATTGGTATGAAAGGCTCAAGAACTATTTATTTGATAATGATTTTTCTATTGGAAATTCATATTCTACTTTATTTTTCAAAACATATGCATCTGATTTTCTAGTTGTTCAAATATATGTTGATGACATTATCTTTGGTGCTTCAAATGAATCATTATGCAAACAATTCAGTGATATTATGCAACAAGAATTTGAAATGAGCCTCATGGGTGAACTAACTTTCTTTCTTGGTTTTCAAATTAAACAAACGCCTGCCGGTATTTTTATAAGCCAAGAAAAGTACACAAATGAACTCTTAAAATGTTTTGGGATGGACCAGTGCAAACATGCTACCACTCCAATGGCTACCTCTACTAAAATTGATAAGGATGAAGATGGGGAACCTATTGATGATTCCTTATATAGAGCCATGATTGGTAGTTTGCTTTACTTAACCGCTTCTAGACCGGACATAATATTTTTAGTTGGTCTTTGTGCTCGATTTCAATCACAGCCTATGCATTCCCACTTTCAAGCCGTCAAATGGATTTTTCGATACTTAGCCGGCACCACATGTTATGGTTTATGGTATCCTAAAGGACAATCCTTGGATTTTAAAGCTTATACTGATGCTGACTATGTTGGTTGTCGACTTGATTGAAAGAGCACTAGTGGTAGTTGTTTCTTGTTAGGAAGAGCCTTAGTATCTTGGTTTAGCAAGAAACAAAATACGGTTGCCCTCTCTACAACTAAAGTTGAATATATGGCAGCCAGATCTTATTGTGCTCAAGTGCTCTATATGCAACAAGTGTTAACTGATTATGGATTTACTTTTTCATCTACGCCTATCTTTTGTGATAACACAAGTGCTATAAACTTAGCACATAATCCCATTCTACACAGTCGAGCTAAACATATTGAAATCCGTCATCACTTTTTACGGGATCATATCTCTAAAAATCATGTATCCCTTCATCATGTTGATACGGAAGATCAATTGGCTGATATTTTCACAAAACCGCTTCCACTAGACCAATTTAACAAAATAAGGAAGCAACTACTTATCACTCCCTTAGAAGATGTTTTCTTTGATATTTGTTCCTCTTAAAAACGGTTTTAATCATGTTATTTTTGGCTCTCAAATGGACATCTTTTTTCGAAAGCTTTAATGGCTATCCTTTTATGAGGGATATCAAATTAAGGGGGAGTTTTTCTATTTTTAACGGATATCTTTTTGAAATGACAAAGGGGGGAGAAATAAATGAAAATCTTAAAATGGTAACTTTGAAAAACTCAATTAATGAGTTTCATAATCTCTTGGCTATACATTAAAAGTTGCTATATTCCCTAAAGGATTGGATTATATGTTTCATAATTCTTTGGGAATAATAAGCACACATTTCTTAAACAAAAGAAGAAATTCACAAAGTAAATCTCAAGTATGAAACTCAACTCATTTTAAAGACTAGTTGATTTATATTTTGGAAATGTTTGTCATCTTCAAAAAGGGGGAGATTGTTGGCTAAATGGACATCATTTAAATCCCTTTGTTTTGATAATGACAAACATTTCATTCTTGTCAATCTAACGTGCTACTTGAGTGTTGCACGAATAAAGTGGATGACAAAGATTTGGGAAATCTATATGCTTGAACTGTTGTTATTTCATGAATGTAATCAATTGTAAAACTTGTACAAATATATATAATGTACAAGTACTTAGACATCATGTAAATCAAGCATTAGATCTTCCCTAGCCAATCACTACACTTAGATAGGTCATCCTCTACAATAATGTCACAAATACACACTAATACATACACTTAGCACTTCATTTAAAACATTGAAACAGGGTCAATCTCAATCGACAAAATCTTCGACCGAGACATTCTCGGTCGACAAACTCCTCGACCGAGAAAGACCCAACTAGCCATTAGACACGGCAGACAAGGTAGTTGGCAGTTGGAAATGAACGTTTCATACACTTGTTCCAGACAGTCTTTCGGTCGACAAGTCCTCGACCGAGGAGGACTCTCGGTCGACAATTCTTCGATCGAGATGTGTTCTATCTGCAACTTTCAGAATTAATTAACTAGTCGTTGCTAAAGCAACTAAAGTGTACCTAACAGCTAGTTAAGCACTTGGAACCCCCTAGAAAGTGTCTAGAACGTCCTTAAGCACTTGTAGGTCATTCTTATAAATAGGACATGCCTTAGGACACCTAAACCCACTCATATACACTTGTGATATACTTGAGCTTACACTTGCAATTGGCAATCTATTTTGAGCAATTGAGCAACACTAGCATTGGCTACTCATTCCCTTGCTCTAAATTCATGTCCTATAGGCTAGCATCTCCTATCCACTAAACCTACACTTCAATATTCATTGGTTAGGAGATCTATACGCTTGATATAGGCAAATCAAGCCTTGTGCTTCAAAGTGGTAATTGTAATTTCCATTTCCTTTCTTGTTCTTTCTTATTGCTTGTACCGTCCTTGCTACTCCTAGGGTTGGAGGCTGTGGATTGGAGAGGGTTTGATCTTCTTGGTGAAGAAGGAGGTCTTTGGACTACTTCTAGAAGATTGTTGCAACGGGAAGCTACTTCATAGAGGAAGGCTACTTCAAGGGGGAGCTTGAAGTTACTTCAAGAAGGCTGCTTCAAGGTCGGTGCAACTACTTCAAGGTGAAGGATGTCCAAAGGGTGTATAAAGTATTGTAATTTTATGTAAATTCCTTGAGAGGTAATAAAATTTAATACTTTCAAAATCTCAGTTGGGTAAGCAACCGGGTAGTGGATTGACTGCCTTAGTATTTGCTAAGGTTGGAACCACTCTAAACACCTTGTCTCCTTATTATTTCAATTGTGGTTGTTTGAGTTAAATTATATTAAAATTATCATAAAACCCTATTCACCCCCCCTCTAGTGTTAGATCAGAATTTATAATAACTGGACAAACCTTGAGATCGTCTAAAAACACGTACTTCAGTCCCGCGGATAGGGGCTTTATTTCTGGGGCTTCTGGTTTTCTGCATGTTACTTTAGTAGCTTCTACAGCTTTAAGTTCTTCCATTTTGGCTTCGGAGTCTTCTTCAGCAGTGTCAAGGTCGAGAACACATTCTTTAACTTGTTCATTGATTGAATTACCAACAGATGGGTTCGTTATAGTCACTTCTAAAGGATCGTCTTGTTCATATTCTTCTTGTGTGAGGAGTGACATTTGTTCAATGTAGTCAATCAGATAGACTTCTTCTTGCATACTTGGTCTTCTCATGCTTTCAAAAACTTTGAATTTGAGAGTTTCTTTACCAAGTCTGAGAAGTAAGGTTCCTGCTTCAACATCAATTAGAACTCTTGTAGTGGCAAGGAACAGACGTCCAAAGATGATAGGATATCTGGCATCTTCTTTTATGTCCATGATGACAAAATCACACAGAACATATGAATCATTTCCTACCTTGACAGGTACATCCTCAATAATTCCTAGTGGATGTTTTATCGAATTGTCTGCGAGTTGTATGGTCATTCCAGTTGGGAGAAGCTCAGCAAACCCTAGCCTTTTGCAAAGGCTGAGTGGCATGATGGAGATGCTAGCACCAAGATCTGCCAGTCCTTTCTTGCATGAAGAATCATCAATATGGCAGGAAATCCCAAATGATCATGGATCATTCTACTTCTTTGGCATCTTACTCTGGATGATATTGGAAGTGGTTTTAGCTAACTTGATTGTCTCATATTCTTCAGTTATATATTTCTTGGTGAGGATTGACTTTAAGTATTTTGTCCAGGCTGGTATTGGTGTGTCCCCGCTAATGGCGCTTTTACACCCCACGAGGTCAGAGCGCACGGGATATGTGATCTTATGCTTTCGAAATTTATGTTATCCCTAACCGGGTCGATCACTAAGACTAAAACAGGTCGCCCGCAAGCGTACGGGGTACTATTATAGTAGAGGTGATTGGCAAGATAAGGGGTCGAACCACAGAGATAGAGGGGGCACTAGAGTTAGACAGAGTGGGCTACGTTCTTTTTGCGGAGCTTAGGGTTTTAGGGTTTTAAAAGGTTTGGTTGTTTGATTACACTAATGAGTAAGTAAGAAATGTGAGATGGAAACTAAATTATGGAAGAGCAAGAAAATTAGTAAGCTAAGTTAACAAATTAACTAAGCAAGAGCAAGAAGAGCTACACTACTCTAGCAAAGCAAGAAGCAATTAAGAACTAAACTAACCACTAGCAAGATCAAGAGCCTAAGTTAACACTAATGAGCAAAACTAAGCAATTGACTAAGTTAGACTAAAGCAATTGGACTAAACTAGCATTAACAAGCAAACTAAGCAATTAGGGTTTTAAGCAAGGTGATTAAGGTGGGTGGGATGCTTGGGGAATGCAACTTTGATATTAGTTGGGGAAGATCATTAAACATGAATGGTTCTCAATTCATATCTAGATTACCGAACCAAACAATAAGGTCAATGCCATTAGAACATACCCTATACTACTAGTAGAAGACTAGGGTTAGGTGTAATTCTAATGAGATTTAACCAAATCTAGGTTTCTAGGGTAAGTGATAGTGAGTAATTGAGGGTTGAGGGTAGAGATGGGAGTAGAGATGAGGGTATTTAACCTCATGCCACTAGCCACTCTAGACTTTAGAAGGACCTAGAAAATTACATCAATCTCACTTACACTAGCTACTTAGATCTCACACTCATTTGTAGGAGGAGGGATGTTTATGTAGGAACAAAGGGGGCTAGCTAGGGATCCACTAATTGGACCTAGGAGCCATTCCTAAGATTGCCACATACACCCCAATTCCTCCTAGAAACTAAGTGTCATCAAAAACCTCAAAATAAGCAATTCATACAAGAAGCACAAACCACATGCAATAAGATAGGAAAAGAGATAGAAGCAAGAAGTAATCATCATAGATATGAATTAAGTTCATTACAAGAAATTATCCCCCAACATGGTATCAAAGTTACATTTAAATCCCAAACAGTCCACCACAAGGGGCTTAGCTAGACATGATCAAGAAAACAAGAAAAGAAAGGGGTAGAAGAAGTAGGGACTCCATGAAGCTTGATGTAGAAGCTTCCTTCTTCACCTCCAAGCTTGTTTTAGACATCCTCCCTCCTCCAAGGGTGCAGGGGTGCATGAAATGGTGGGGGATTATGGATGAAAACCTAGGAAACTAGGATTCCATTGTGGAATGAGGGTGGAAATGGTGGATGATGAGCCCAAAATGCAAGGGGATTGCACAAAGAGCTCAAGGATGGAGAGTGGAGCTTGGAGCGGGTGTGGGGCGTCTAACCTAGTGCTATGGCCACCACCCATGTATATATAGGTGGTGGTGGAAGCACTAGGGTAAGTAGGAGCAGTTTAGGAAAAGTAGTGAAAAGTAGGGTAGGGTTGGTGGACCACCACGGCCGTGGTGGTGTGCCACGACCGTGGTGAGGGTGGTGGAGGACGGTCGTGGAGTGGTGAAACGGTCGTGGTGTGAAGGAATTTGGAAAAAGGTCAAGTATGGTGGTAGCCACAGCCATGGTGGGATGCCACGATCGTGGTGGGTTAGGGGCACCACGGTTGTGTTGGGTAACACGGCCGTTTTGGAGGAGGAGGAGGTGACCGTGGGTAATCACCACAGTCGTCTTGTGCTTCTTCGGCCAAGGTCATGGCAGGTGGCCAGGGTCGTGGCGTTCTAGGGAAAAACCCTGTTGCAAGTTGAACTTTTGGCAATTAATTCCCACGATCGTAGCAGGGTGCCACGACCGTTTTCTCTTCTACTGACCACGACCGTGCTGATGGCCACGGCCGTGGTGTCTTCAATGGACACGGTTGTGGAAAAGGGCCACAGTCGTGGGATTCTGTGGGATTTCCCTGTTGAACTTGGTGTCATATTGCTAAAAAAGGCACGACTGTGGCATACTGCCCACGGCCGTGGTGAGGTTGACCTCACTTAATTACACTTCAATCTTCGTCATTCTTGGATGTCTTTGCTTGGGGAAGATTCTTGACCATTGGAGGTAGGTTGAGAGAGACTTTGGGGCCTTCTTTGGGTCCCTCCATGACTGGGGGAACCCTAGAACTCCTTATTTCTCTGTCTTCCATCTAAGCATGGTTCAAGTACCTAAAAAATAGTGCAAAGAACACCCATAAGCATATTTGCAATGATAACCATATTTGGGAAAAAGACTTGTAATCTAACATGTTTAGATGCAACTTAAGTACAAAATGGCACAGTATGGAGCCCTAAAATAGGGCTACATCACCACCCCAAACTTAAAACATACTTGTCCTCAAGTATGCTCCAACTCAATCTCTCTACAAAA
This sequence comes from Alisma plantago-aquatica, assembly GCA_963693085.1. Taxonomy (NCBI): domain Eukaryota; kingdom Viridiplantae; phylum Streptophyta; class Magnoliopsida; order Alismatales; family Alismataceae; genus Alisma; species Alisma plantago-aquatica. Next base: position 664,547,971 of record OY856414.1, read on the forward strand.
CTTCCACAAAAAGAAATGACATATGCAGTGTAAAAGATGATTATTGCTTAGTATGATCAAAGATGACTGAGTGCATGCATTTCACCTCTCTCCTCTCCTACTTTCTCAATCCAATCATGAAAATAGCACAAAGCACATGAACTTCACATATAGCGCGTAGAATACACAAGTTATCCATACTTCTTCCATAAAGTTCTGGGTAAACCGTTTCATGATAGTGTTAATCGAGGATGACTAGGAGTGTTGTTTCACATTCATGCATTTAGTCTTATATTTCAAATCATACCAGATGACCCACGTGGCTGCAGAAAAAGGCAAAATGAGCTAAGTTTGATGCTTCTTAGCTCAATGGGTATGAAAGTGGAAGAAAGGGTTGCGGTAAGATTTTTGGAGTGTTTTTACACACTCATCTTTTCTTTATTTGAATGCTCTTAAACAGGAGCCACTACTACAGAAATGGCTTATGAAGTCACTTTCCAGTCGTCGGTTATTAACGACAAACTAACGCCTAAAACATACAGTGTCAGTTTAAAACACAAACCGACATATATCGGAGAGGAGTGGCCAGACACGGGTATCACTTTCTATTTAGCGTCGGTTCTAGAATAAACAACCGACGCCTAAAGTAGCCCACGAAATCCAATTTTTTCGAGCAAAAAAAATTGCGCCAAAGTATCAGATACAATGTCGGTGTTTTACCTAATAACTGACGTTGAATGAAGATAAAATTTGCGCCAAAAGTTACAATATGGGCGTCGGTTGTCTTAGAATAACCGACGCTGATAAGGTGCGCACGCCGTCCCCGCCAAAAAAATTAGGGTAAAGGAATGTCCAATTAACGTCGGTTGTCTTTTGATAACCGACACCTAATAGTAAAGGTGTCGGTTAGTATGGATAACCGACGCCGTTTAGTAACTTAGTAGCCCCCACGCATAGCGAACTCTTCCCCCTTTCTCTTCTGTTTCATTGAGATCGTGCGATTTTGCTCCGACGATTCCCGACCCTGCTGCGTTGCCGCCGCCTGCTGCTGCGTCGCCTGCCTCTGCGCCGCCACCTACTGCTGCTGCAGCTGCTCGCCACCGGTGCCCTCTCCTTCTCTGCTCGACGCCGGCACCTCTCCTTCTCTGCTCGCCTGCCTCCGCACCGTCTCCTGCCGCTGGTGTGCTCACCGCCGCCGCCATCTCCACGCTGCTACCAACAACCAACAGTATGTCCTCCTTTCTTCATCACTGGTTCTCCTACTCTTCTTCTTTCTTCTCCCTCTCCTTACCAACAGCAACCATAGCCGTGTGGGCTGTCACGACCGTGGCTGTGTTGGCCGACCACACGGCCGTGCTACCCAGGCTGCTGCTGGGCATTTTCTTTTTTTTTAAGTTATTTACTTATTAGTAACTTGATAAATAACTCATATACACTGGTCTATGGCAATGCCTTAGTTGATCACTCTTTATATTAGAGCTGCAAGCCTATAACATTAAGTAATTTTTGAAAGTAAAATAATTATTGACTGTAATATATTGAACTTATATACAATACATGTTCTATGATAAGCCTTAGTAATCAAGTACTGCTGTATATCCAAGTAAATTACATGTAACTAATCATGACATAGATTTTAGAATGCATACTTTGGTTAAATGTACTGCTATAATTTTTGATCAAGTGATGATATGTAAATGTAGCAATAAGTTAGTAAGGTATCAATGATAAGTCTGCTGTAATGTGATGCAAAATAGTTATTGTATCATGCATATCTTAATACTTTTTTGTTTTATAGTTGTATAGGGTGTTTTATGTGTGACAAGTCTATTGTTTAATAGTTTAGCTATAATCATTGTTTTATAGTTGTGTTATAAAGTATTTGGGTGTTTAGTATGGTTATTTAGGGTGTTCAGATATGTATAAAGGTTCCAAAAAGTATAGTATATATATGCATACATGTGCATTTTTTATAAAATTGTATAGAAAATCAAAACCCGTTCTTGGTGAGAATCCTAATCACCATTCTTGCTTAATGATGAACTGTAATGCACACATGTGACATGCTTTGAATGTAAATGATGAACTTTTCCCTAAATTGCCAATCATGCTTTTAAAGACATCAATAATCACCCTAACTTGAAGAACTATGATTTTAGGTATAAGAATGACAACACATTATTTGTTGGCCTAGAAACCCGTCCAAGATTTACTCTTTAGGAGTAAATCTTGGATAGTCCCCAGTTTGGGACTGTTCTTGAACACCTAATCTCGCTTAGGATGTAAGTGTATAATGTGTATTGGGTTTTCAAGAAAATTTTAGCAGCATTTCCCCGTTTGTTCTCTAAGGACATATGTACTTGGAGAACAGTGGGGAAATGTTGCCAAAATTTTCTTGAAAACCCAATACACATTATACACTTACTAGTGAGATTAGGTGTTCAAGAATGGAATAGGTAGTACACATTTATTATATATAATAATGAAATCACATGTATTTGTTAACCCTAGACCCTAACTTGTTGTAATATATACTTGTTTTCTCTTTGATCATAGAATGGATAGATCATGGATGTCCATTCACAATCGCTGCACCCTAGAGTTTATTTCTGGTCTTGACCAGTTTATTAGATTTGCCGAGGAATATAGGAAACAACCTGGAGATAGGTTCTACTGTCCATGTAGGCATTGCGGTAACAACTTGAAAGTCAACACTGGTGACGAAATCAAAAGTCATGTCATGTGCAACGGGATTATAAAAGGCTATACAGAATGGCACTGGCATGGAGAGATTTCAAACCCGAAACCAGTGGATGTCGATAGCAGTTCTTATGTGGAAGAAGAAATTGCCTACGATGACGTAGATGTGAATGAACCAGTTCCAGTAGACATCGTTGATGCGATGCTGAATAGCTGTGGGGTAGAGCACACCGATCCACCTCCCATTTTTAGAAACATTGTGCATGATGCTGAGATGCCGTTATATACAGGTTGTACTAAGTTTATGAAACTTAGCGTTGTGTTGAGATTGTATAAGTTGAAAGCTAACAATAGATGGAGCGACAAAAGCTTCACGTCATTGTTGTCTTTGTTGAAAGAAATGCTTCCTGAAGGAAACGAGCTTCCAATCTCAACATACCAGGTAAAGAAATTGTTGTTCCCAATGGGAATGGATGCCAAGAAGATACACGCATGCACGAATGATTGTGTATTATTTCAAAAGGACTATGCGGATTTGAAAGATTGTCCAAAATGTGGTGCGTCACGGTATAAATTGACGACTTCGGGGGAGTCCAAAATTGGTTCTCCTGCCAAGGTGATGTGGTATCTACCTATAATATATTGGTTTCAACGCTTGTTTGCCAATTCGATAGATGCGAAGAATTTGAGGTGGCATACAGATGTTAAGAAAAATAATGATGGGATCCTACGACATGCGTCTGATTCCCCACAGTGGAAGAAGATTGATCTATTGTACCCTGAATTTGGTGAAGAAGTCAGGAATCTAAGACTTGGGCTTTGTACAGATGGGATGAATCCGTACGGGACATTGAGCAGCCAACATAGCACTTGGCCAGTCATGCTTGTTATATACAATCTTCCTCCCTGGCTGTGTATGAAAAATAAGTATGTAATGTTGTCGTTGTTGATATCGGGCCTTAAACAACCTGGAAATGACATCGATGTTTATCTTGAACCTCTGATTGATGACTTAAAGAAACTCTGGGGTGAAGGTGTGATGACCTATGATGCTTCACGAAGAGAGACATTTCGTTTGCATGCTATGTTGTTTTGCACTATTAATGACTTTCCAGCATATGGGAATTTGTCTGGATATAGTGTCAAAGGAGCTAAAGCGTGTCCTATATGTGAAGAGAACACTGATTCAATAAGACTAAAACATGGCGGTAAGACTGTATATCTCGGTCATTGAAGGTTTCTTCCAAAATTCCATTTGTATCGTAGGAAGCGCAAAGCATTCAATGGATTGAATGAGGAACGGAGTGCACCTAAACCTATACCATGGGAGGTTGTTTATGAAAGAGTAAAAGACTTTGTCAATGAATTTGGTAAGATATCACAATGTACTATGGCCACACGGAGTGACAAATCTTTATTCAAGAAGAAGTCAATATTTTGGGATCTTCCTTATTGGAGTTCTTTGACAGTCAGGCATTGTATCGATGTCATGCACGTTGAGAAAAATGTCTGTGGTAGTGTCATTGGTACTTTGTTGAATATACCAGGTAAGACTAAAGATGGGATAAAATCCAGACTGGACCTACGTGAAATGGGAATAAGGTCAGAATTAACAGAATTTCGTGAAATGGGAAATCAGAGAACATACTTACCTCCCGCTTGTTACACATTGTCTAGAAAGGAGAAGAAAGCTTTTTGTGAATGTTTGGTAAATGTTAAGGTGCCACAGGGTTACTCATCCAACATCCGTAGATTGGTATCAATGAAATATCTGAAGTTGATAGGTCTTAAATCTCATGATTGTCACTCTCTAATGCAACAAATATTGTCTGTGGCAATTAGATCTATATTGCCGAAGCATGTAAGGTTTGCAATCACCAGACTTTGTTTCTTTTTCAACAGTCTGTGCAGCAAAGTTATTGACCCTGATACTCTCGATAAATTGCAAAGAGAAGTGGTTGTTACCCTATGTCATCTTGAGATGTATTTTCCTCCGTCGTTCTTTGATATCATGGTACATCTTGTTTTCCACTTGACTAGGGAAGTGAAAATGTTGGGACCAGTTTTCTTGCATTGGATGTATCCCTTTGAACGATACATGAGTGTTTTTAAAAGTGATGTTCGAAACCGTTATCGGCCTGAAGGGAGTATTATCGAGGGTTATGTGGCGAGAGAGGTTATGGATTTTTGCAATGACTTTCTCAGTGGTAATGACACTCCTGATAATGACAAGAATATTGACGAGCAATTTGGCAAAGGAATTTTGGGATCACATGTGAAAGTAATCAGCCGTGAGCAGTTGGAACAAGGTCACTTGTATATTTTACACAACATGGACGAAGTGAACGTTTATATCGAGGAACATACCAATTTCATCAAGAGACAATATCCTCGAGCCAATACAATGTGGCTTGCTAGAGAGCATAACAAGACATTTATTAAGTGGTTTGAAAATAAAGTCTTACATCAACTATCTCAAACACCAGATGATATTACTGAAACTATCAAATGCCTCGCCTTTAAACCAAAATTGACTGTTATGTCTTATGAAGGGTATGACATTAATGGATTCACATATTACACTAAGCGCCAAGATGATAAGAGTGTCATCCAAAACAGTGGGGTCACCCTTCAAGCATCGACTATGTTTTTGCAAGTGCAAAGGATAAGAGTCCACGTGAAGCTAAAATGTCATATTACGGTGTCATTGAAGACATATGGGAGTTTGACTACATAGATTTCAGAATTCCGCTCTTCAAATGTAATTGGGTTGATAACACCAAAGGAGTTATAGTGGATGAATTGGGTTTCACTTTAGTGAACTTTGAAAAGATTGGCGAGAAGGATGAACCATTCATATTGGCATCACATGCGAAACAAGTTTTTTATATCGATGATCCTGCAAATGATAAATGGTCGGTTGTTCTTCATGGTAAAAGACAGTTCATTGAAGATCCTATAGATGAAGAACAGTACTATGATAAGTATGATGACTCCAGTCCATTCTCAGCTGGGTTGCCAACACCAGCAAATATTGAAGCTAATGATGACTTGTATGTGCGCGGAGATCACAATGAAGGATTGTTAATTGATAAAAAATCACAATATTAGAGGCATGTTTATACAATGTTTTTTATATGTTTTATTTTTCTGAATGTGAACTTTACAAAGTGAATGTGAACTTTACAATGTGAATGTGAACTTTACAATGTGAATTTTACAATGTGAATTACTTTATAATGTGAACTTTACAATGTGAATGTGAACTTTACAATGTGAATTTTACAATGTGAATTACTTTATAATGTGAACTTTACAATGTGAATTACTTTACAATGTGAATGTGAACTTTACAATGTGAGCTTTACAATTTGAATTACTTTACAATGTAAACTTTACAATGTAAACTTTACAATGTGAATGTGAATTTTCAGATGGCTGAGCATTCTCCTGATGACCGTGCTGATGATTACCGTGAGGGTGAGGACATCAATGCGCCGCCTCACAATGTAAGTTTTAAAAATATATCATATATTTATTTGTATATGTCCATTTATAGTTATATCTTGTAAATGTGTTTATTTTGTCAAATTTTAGGTTGATGATGCACATGTACCATTTGAAGCACTTGAGGCACTTGATCAGCAACACCAAAAAGTTGACAGGAGAAGGGGCATCACTATGATGAAGAAGTTAATAGCGCAAAAGGGCAATGGACCCAAACTTGTTGTGGATTTTGATAATGCAGGAAATGCATCTGGTGTGAATCGCAATTCATTTGTTTCATATCTTGGGTATGTTACTCACAGCCATTGTGGTTGTATGATAGATTCTTGGCATAAAGTTTCTAAGGAGAAGAAAGACGTAATATGGAGGGATTTATGCGTGAGTTATTATTAATTTGCAATTATATTTTGTAGATTACTAATTTTTTGGATACTAGTTAATAGCAATTCTAATTTGCAGAGTATATTTGAATTGGATGAAAAGCTACATCGTAAATGCGTGATGCAACGTTGTGGGAGAGTCCTAAGGAACTATAGGACAAATCTCACCCGAGAATACATAAAAGAAGCTGACAAGAGGAAGAAGACAGCCACTGAATAGTGGAACTTCCTGGACAAAGAAGAATGGGACGTGTTTGTTGCTTCAAGACAAACGGATGAATTCAAGGTATTAGGCGTCAGTCCTAATCTCATTAATATATGTTGTATTCACCTATTCAAGATTAACATTTACTGTTACTAACCAAATCATTAATGTTCATACTAACTAGGCCCTCAGTGAGGCACAAAGATCAAGGTGTGCACTGAATGTGCATGACCACACAATGGGTCCAAGGGGGTATGCAGGCATTCGCCAAAGACTACAGTCTGAGGCTACTGCTTAGTCTGCTGCTACTCAGGAGTCCTCCACTGTAGGTAGCACACCTCTGCCTCACCATGATATCTGGATAGCTGGGAGGCAAACTAAGAAGGGAGAAATAAGGAAGCCCGCAACTGCTGAGGCGGCTGCAAAAATGGTAAAATACAACTCTTACAGCAATCGTTCAAATATTGATTATTTGTGGTGTTTACTTAATTACAAATTTTTGTTTTGGCGATTAGCGGGAGCTGCACGAGTTGAGGAAACAAGGCAAGTTCATCCCTGAGGGCATAAGGGATGAATTGACAGTTGCTCTGGGTAACCCAGAGCATCCTGGACGTGTTAGGGCTGCAGGCGCTGGTGTGGGCATCAAATCTTTTTTTGGGCCATCCCAGCGCAAACATGTCCCAAAAGTGGGACTTTCACAAGAAGAGGTAACATATTCTTTCTTTATAATGTTACTGTAAAAAGAGAATTGAATAATTAGAAGCTAACGTTTCTTTTATCCATGTATAGGTAGATAAGCTAGTTGATAGGAAACTGGAAGAAGCACTGAAAAAGTGGCAGGCATCTCAGACTGCCACTCAGCAGACAGTACCTATCATAGCATCCCGCTCTACTCCTACTGTAGAGGTTGGGAGTAATCCTATAGACCCACCACCTAGCACATCCACTGTAAGTAATTTTATGACATAGTAACTAGTTTTTTAATTCAAGATGATATGTTTTCAAGATGATATGTATATATGTATATAACATTCTTTACACAAAAATTTGTAGGGGTTGAAGCCATGTCGTCTAAAATTTAATGAATATGTCGTTGCAGAGGCTCGGCTTACCCATCCCTACCAGGGGAAATGTTTCACGGGTCTCCATTACCAGCTGGTTGGATTCGTGTGAGCCCGGTACATATATTCCCCAAGTGGATGGATCTTCCATTGCCATATGCCCACCCAGATTGTGAAACACTTGGTGAGGCACTAGGCGGAGTGATATTGTGGCTAAAAGCGGATGTCATCTTTACTGAAATTGTATGGTAAATTTACATTACGTTAAATTGTTAGTGTATGTATATGATGTCAGTTGATCTGAAATTATTATATATATATACAGGTTAAAAAGAAGACACCCACAACATCTAGGCATCCACTTCCACCTCCTACATTACCCAATTGGGTTCCACAGGACCTAACTGTCCCGTTAGGTCCTAACTGTAGGGATATGGCAATATGGTTAGGCGAACATGATATAAACTGCCCTATAACTATTTCTATAGATTCAGATGTTGCAGGTCAATCATACAAAAGCAAACTATTTATACAAGATATTTTGGAGTTGTTTCGATATGATTGGCTAAATACATATGTGATAGAGCTATGGATAAGGTGATATCTTCTTTATACATCCATATACCTTGTGTAGGATCTGGTGATCTGGTTTCTTATTTATTAATGCATGCATAATTAATACATATTTTGCAGCTACTTAGACAAGATATGTGCAGATTTTGCATTCGAACATGTAGGATTTTTTATTGCATCTTTGATTAGTCTAGTAGCTAAAGACCCTCCGTCAGTTCAACAATACTGCTGTGAGGCTTTTTCAAATTTTTCTCAAAAAAAGAAGACGATGATAATGGCTCCATTCAATGTAGAGTAAGTTTACTTTGCTTATTATAATTTGGACTTAAGAAAATTACATTTTTATTGTGGATTTTGAGTTATTAATTTTTAACTTTTTTACCTCTAGTGGTATGCATTGGGAGTTACTGGTTATTGTCCCCGAGACGTTCACTGTCTATTATGTAGATCCTAAGGGGAGTAAATTGAATATAAAATATGGACACATAATGAAAATGGCATTATTCTGGTGAGAAATATTTCATTTTCATATCCGTTAACATATGTTATTACATTACTATTTAACTATGCAATGTACTGTGTTACATTAACATGTAGGGGTTTTGATGAGTTCAAAAAGGTTGGAGGAAAGGTCCCCACGAAAAAGAACCAGCCAATAATTTGGAAGAACGTGAAAGTAAGTTCCGGACTGCAATATATGTATATATTATTTATGTGAACAGTGCTTAATTAGTTGTATTTTTTAATATTGTGTATGTTTGAATTTATAGTGTGCCACACAAGACAACGGATGGGCAAGTGGATACTACGTGATGCGATTTATGCACATGATTATCAAATATGTCGCAATGGACATCGATTGTATTGCTGAGGTATTATAGAGTCTCATTAGATAATATGAAATATATCAATCTTATTTATAGCTCATTTATTATACATATACATCATTCTCTTTACAAGTATTTACAACTGACCACACTACAGGAAATGCCTTACCAGATGTACATGCTCTCTATACGACGGGAGAATTAAATGAAGTAAGAGAAGAATGGGCAACATCCATACAAGTAGTGGGGGATTTAAGATATAATTGGGATGTTGATAGCGAATAATGACTAAAGAATGATATTTTGTAAATGAATTTCTGAATTATAATATATGTGTGAATGTTTCTACATGTCTGGATGTTTCTACATGTGTCTGAGTGAAAATGAATGAAACTGTTGGTTGCTATATGAATGTTTCTATATGTGAATGTGAAAATGAATGGAACTACATATTGCTAGCTACATGAATGTTTCTAAATGTGTGAAAATCAAATGGAATTGCAGGTTGCATTGATAAATGTGTGAATATCTTTGTTGTTTTTTGCAGGTTTGTGGCCTGTTGTTGGCTGATATCAATGGATGTCGTAAAACCTACAGTTCATAACTGAAATGCAGGTTTCTCATCCTGCGACCAGCCATACAGCAGGTCTGCAGACCTACAGCAAAAAAAAACAAAAAATAGGCGTCGATTATTTGTATAAAACTGATGCCAAATAGTTACAGTGTCAGTTTGTAATAGAAACCGACGTCTATTTCCTTAACACCACGGCTGTGCTGGACAGCACGGCCGTGGCAGCGAACCAGACACCACGGCCGTGCTGGCTAGCACGGCCGTGGCAGCGGACCAGACACCACGGCCGTGTTGTCCAGCACGGCCGTGTTGGGAGTTATATGGCGTCGGTTATTAGATAATAACCGACGCCTATAGTGCCCAAGTTGGCGCCCTTCTGTGGCGCGAAGGTATATGGCGTCGGTTTCTTAGGAAATAATTGACGCCTATAGTGCCCTATTGGCACGTTTTCGTTGGCGCGCGAAGGGTTTTGGCGTCAGTTTTTGAACCGACGCGTAACGCCTGGGCTTTTAGCGTCGCCCACATAGGTGTCGCTTTGAAACCGACACTAAAGGCCTTAAATAACCGACACTAGAGGTCGGTTATGTACTAGCGCATCCTCTTATTTTGTTTTTGCTTTTCTTTTTCTTTTCTTTTCTTTCTTGCCCTTGGTGTAGATAGGGCAAATGGTGGATAGAGTGAAGCGGGGAGATAAAGATATGGCCACCCCAAACTTTTGGAGATGGTCCAGGCTGATTATGTGCACTAGGGCATCTTTTTATGAGGCGGAGGGGTATGAAGATGGTGGAAGAAGAATCGGGTCAAAGAGGGGTCATTGGTATGATTTTCAACATAAGACATCCTGCATGAAAGTTAATCCAATACTTCATCCTAGATATCACACCACATGAATGAACAAGATGAAATTGATATATCAAATAAGTGATTCCACAAACACTAAGCGTTCAAAGCTTGCTCAAGTTCACAATTCAGCCAAATCAATCACAATCACAAGAGAGGTGATGCACATGTAAAAAGTCAAACATTGATACCACTTAGCAATAAAGCATGACATTTCACTTGCACTAGTCAAAGGTCGTCATTTTTACTCAAAATAGTAGAGATTGGGTCAAAACATACTTTTTAGACAAGAAATCTCAAATTTGGGCAAAATTTGCCAAAATGGTGCCAATTTGCACTAAATCACATCTAAACCTACTTTAGGGGAATTTAAAGCATAAAGCAGCAAATCCTACTTAAAAAGCACAAGAAACTACAAAAACTACATGAAGATGCAATGCATGGTATGGAAAAGCAAAAATTTTGAAAAAATACACAAAAATGCAAGAAGTCAACTACATGCCACGCAAAGATGCAATGAAAAGAACAATAACAATAAAACTAAACTCGATGGCAGAGGTGATAACAAAATGACAAAATGAGAGACAGAGTGGTTCATACCGTCCTACCCACCCCAAACTTTAGAATCATATTGTCCTCAGCATGAAACTATAGCTTAGGGGAGATAGGGGAAGTGTCATGGCTGCGGTGGATGGTCTGGCATCTACAGAGGATCTAGAGGAGGAGCTGAGGATGGAGCTGAGCCTGATGGAGGATGCTGGTAGTAGTGCCCCCAGTAGTCGTCCTGGGGTGGAGGGTACGTCTCTAGATATCCAGCCAAACCACCCCAAAAATTTGCACCCCATTCGGGGTTTCGTGCTGCTTGGGTGTGGTTGTAGTGATACAAATGGTTGATTTAATGGTGCATCTATTGTTGATCCTACCACGTGTACTGCTGGATAAGTTGCATGTCACCTTGGGTCTTCTGAATACTCTCAAGGTGTGCCTAGATGGTTGCCATGTCATAGGTGTTCCTTGAGGGTGGCTGCAGCTGGGATGTCCCATCATCCCTCCTTCTTGTTCTTTGGGGCTGCCTTTGTTCTGCATCTTCTTTCTCCTGCCCTTGCACATTAGATTTGGCAACGTCTTCATGTACGGTAGCGGCTCCCCTTGTATATGTATCTCTCGGGTGTTCTTCCTGCCATTTCAAAAGTTTTTCCTTCAATCTGAAAAGAACCCCCATCACGGATAGGAGTGGCATGACATGGTATGGTAGCTCCAACTCAAAGTCTAGCACACTAGTAGTAAGATAGATCATCTTCTTTTCCTTCATCTTTATAGTGTGCGAGCACACCAAGTAGTTGAGGTTAGCAAACTCTGCCTCAAGTGCGTCTTATAACCCCGAGAGATCGTATCCCAACGCTAGTGCAATCGAAGTCACAAACCCACCCATGACAAATGGCTTTGAGCTCTTATAGGGTATGGACTTCATATGATCAATCAACAAAACTCCAAGGTCTATGTGTTTTTTGAGGTTCATCAACGACAAGACAAACATATCCTTTTGGGATATGGAACCTTGATTATCATATCTCCCGACAATTGTATTCGCCAAGACCTTTTGCACATAGCATACCATCGGGTTGCTTATAGTAGTAGTTTTTGATTTACCTGCATCATACACCTTGCTACCTGTTATCATCTTCCATAAATAAGCATAGTCGATATCTTCTTCCCTCTCTAACAAGTCGTCATCCAACTTGACGACCTCTTTAGGACTTGCAGCAAAGATAGCATTCAGCTCCGTGGAATTTAGGGTGTGCATGTTGCCCATCATGGCAAATTTGAGTGCATCACAACCCCTCACTTTAGTCCTCTCGAGAGTGGCAAAGAACTCTTAGGTCAAAGCTACATAGGCTGGTTGGGGTGTGAAAAGGATGTTCCACATCCCTATTGCCTTCAAGTTTTCTTCCACTGCTGCTTTGATCCCTAGATCTTCAATTACCTTCTCAGACCCATATTTGGTGGTGACGACTCGCCTTGTCATGCATTCGAGATATCTGAGCTCAATCTTATTCTGCCTGTGTCCTCTACCATAGGACACTCCTATCGGTGCTTTGCCCAAGGATTTTTCTCTATCCGCCTCCAGTTGTGCTAGAACATCATCTCCTTCATACTCAAGCTCTACCTCATCCTCCTCGTTGTCACCATCGTCTTCCTCCATCATGTAGGAGTGAGACCCCAAACTAGTATCCAAGTTATACCAGTGGGCCGATTGCTCCTCATCTTGTTGTAGTTGCCGTGAGGGTTGCGGCTGCACACCACGCCTCGCCGTCACCTGAGACATCGAGTGGCGGGCTGGTGTAGGCTTCGTCGGGATCCTGGATGAGGACGGTGCCGCTTTAGATCTCTGGCTTCTTTTTGCGGTCGTCGGCTCGATCTCATCAATAAGGTGGTCCAAATCGACCCCCATTGATTCCTTGTCTTCATCATCTTCACCCTCGTAGGTGGCGTCGGTGATGTGGTGGCTATCGGATGAGCGGGAGTGTGATCCGCTCACCGATTGTGAACGGCGGAGGGAATGGTGGGTGGAGGTGGTAGGTGAAGGTGTGTGGGATGGCACAGATACATCGGAGGAGGCATTTTTGGAACTCCTCCTCCCTCCGGTGAGGATGTTGGTTCCCTTGGTTATGACATTTCCAATCTTTTTCATGGTAGAGGTGAGGTGATTTTTGGATTTTTATGTGGAGAGTGGTATGGATGTGGTTTTGTGGGTGGAATGGAAGGATAGTGATGTACAGATGGTGAAAATGTGATTGGTTATTGATTTGGGTGAAAATTAAGAGTTTATGTGGAGGTTTTGTGAGGGGGGGGGGGTTGTTGGGCGGATTGGAGATGGATGAGGAGATGGAGATGCGATTGGGAGAGAATAGGCGGTGGAAATGGTAGAGGGATGGCTGGGGATCGATTTAGTGTTGAATGGAGGTCAAACGGGGTTGTTTTTGGTGGTTGGAGGTGGCGATTGGAGGACCACGGGGTCATCTTCCACCACCATGGTCGAGGTCTGAAGCTTGAAAGCGAGAAAATGAAGAGGGGGTCGGGTTTGGGTGTTTAAAAGAATTTTTTTTGCTGAAACGGGCTCAGCCACGGTCGTGGCAAATGGCCACGGTCGTGTCCAGGGTCAGATAGCACGGCCGTGGCGGGTGCCACAGTCGTGTTTTCGATGAAGAACTCCTTGGTTTGACCTCGCCACGGTCGTGGCACGGTGCCACGGTCGTGGTTGTATCTCTTCAACACGGTCGTGGTGTCATACCACGGTCGTGGCGATTCTTGCAAAGAACTTGTAACTTTGGCCAATTAGATGCATTAATTCCCACAGTCGTGGCCCGCTTTCTTCAACACGGTCGTGGTGAGTACCACGGTCATGGGCAATCTCCTTCAACACGGTCGTGGCGATTCGTGCAAACAACCTGTAACTTCGGCCAACTTGGTGCAATAATTCCCACGGTCGTGGCCATGTTCCACGGTCATGTTTGGCCACATGAGCCATGGTCGTGGTCGAGCTCCATGGCCGTGGTGTTGTTGTTCTTTCAGTTTTCCAAATTCAAAACTTGAACTTCAACTTCATTTGTTCTTTGGCCACAAATTTGACTTAATGGCCATGATTTACTTCTAAAACCCCTCTCTCTATTGTCTAATACCTGCACATCATCAAAACTCAAAAGAAAACTATAAAGCACAAGTGTGCGTGTCTGTTTTTGTGTAAAATAAAGAAAAAGTATCAAAAGGAGGGTTCGAGAATCTCTAACCACGTGGGTTGCCTCCCACTAGCGCTAAATTTAACACCTTCAGCCAGGCTTATTGATTGTAGATCTCTGTCACTTCTTTGGAACCTTCAATAGATCCTTGTAGTAGATTCCTTTCTCATCCTCATCCAAGCACTCTTCTTCATTGGATTCTTCCTCTACAAGCATAACAATATCAAAATCTTGATTGGCCTTGTTTGGGTTGACTTCAACAACGGATTTCAACCTTTTTCCATTGATGACAAATTCCTTTGCACCTTCTTTCTCACAAATGACCACGGCCCCTGATGGGTATCCTTTCTTGACAAGATAGGGTTCTTCCCATCTAGACCGGAGTTTTCTGGGAAAGAACTTCATTCTCGAGTTGTATAGACATACCCATTTTCCGGGCTCAAAGTCCTTCTTCCTAATCATCTTGTCATGGAGGAACTTTGTTCTCTCCTTGTAACTCTTTGACAACTCATACGCCTCATGGCGCATTTCCTCTAGCTCATTGAGTTGGAATTTCCTTTTCATTGCGGTGTTTTCACCATCAAATTTCATATTCTTCAAGGCCCACAACGCCTTATGTTGCATCTCTACCGGTAGGTGGCAGCTTTTCCCATAGACTAACTTGAATGGTGTGGTGCCAATCGAGGCTTTGAATGCCGTCCAATATGCCCATAAAGCCTCATTTAGATGGAGAGACCAATCCTTGCGGTCCGGTCTTACTATTTTCTCTAAAATGAGCTTTATTTCCCTATTGGCCAACTCAACACGGCCACTTGTTTGAGGATGATACAGAGTGGCTACTCTATGGTTCACTCCATGTTTCTTGAGAAATCCCTCGAAGGTGCGGTGGATGAAGTGACTTCCCCCGTCACTTATCATGGCTCTTGGAAGTTCGAAACGACTGAAGATGTTTGATTTCACAAAATCACAAACCACCTTGTGGTCATTTGTCCGAGTCAGAATAGCTTCTATCCATTTAGACACATAGTCAATGGAAACTAAGATGTAGATATACCCAAATGAAGGAGGGAAAGGACCCATGAAATCAATTCCCCATACATCAAATACCTCCACCACAAGAATGGGTGATAGAGGCATCATGTCTCTTTTGGAGATATTTCCCACCTTTTGGCATTTCAAGCAGCTCTTGCAGAATCTGTGTGAATCCTTGAACAATGAGGGCCAGTAAAAACCACATTGCAGTACCTTGGCAGTTGTGCGCTTTCCTCCAAAGTGTCCTCCACATATCCCGGAATGGCACATGGAGAGGATGTCTTATTGTTCCACTTCCGGCACGCATCTTCTTACAAGATGATCAGGGTAATACTTGAAAAGGTGAGGGTCATCCCATGCATAATTCTTCACCATGGCAAACCGTCTTTTGCTCTCCTCCCTTGTCCACGTGCTAGGTATCCTCCCACTAGCCAAGAAATTGGCTATGTGTTGGTACCATGGCCCTTGAGAAGATGAGAGGAGGAAGAGTTGTTCATGCGGCATGGTTTCTTTGATTAACCTTGTCTCATCAAAGGGGTGATCAATCTGGGAGAGATGATCGATTGTGCCATTTTCTACTCCCTTCTTGTCCACTATCTCGATATCGAACTCTTGCAGTAATAGAATCCATCTTATCAACCTCGGCTTAGAATCCTTCTTAGACATGAGATATTTGAGCACGGCATGATCCGTATAAATCACAACTTTGTTTTGCAGAAGATAGGAGCGGAATTCGTCCAGAGCAAAGATGACGGCGAGCAACTCTTTTTCAGTAGTGGTGTAGTTTCTTTGTGCTTCATCAAGAGTCTTGCTCGCATAGTAGATGGCAAGAGGAATTCGGCCAATCCTTTGGCCCAGCACAACCCCCACTGCCATATCAGATTCATCAGTCATGATCTCAAATGGCAAAGAGAAGTCAAGGAGCTGCATGATCGGAGCAGAAATGAGTTTTTCTTTCAAGTGATTAAAGGCTTCCATGCATTTGTCATCAAACTGAAACTCGACATCTTTTTCAAGCAGGTGACACAAGGGCCTTGAGATCTTGCTGAATTCTTTAATAAAGCGGCGATAGAAACCAGCATGTCCCAAGAAAGACCGGACATGTCTTACGGTGGAAGGAACAGTGAGGGTAGAAATGAGGCCCACTTTGGCCTTGTCAACTTCAATTCCATCTTTAGAAACTCGGTGGCCTAGAACAATGCCTTTGGACACCATAAAATGGCTTTTCTCCCAAGAGAGAACTAGTTGGACTTTTACACATCTTTTGAGGACAGCAGCCAAATGTAACAGGCATTCATCAAACGTCTTGCCAAAAACTGAGAAATCATCCATGAACACTTCTAAGGATGAATCAAGCATATCTGCAAAGATGGAGGTCACACACCTCTGAAAAGTAGATGGAGCATTACACAACCCAAACGGCATTCTCTGGTAAGCAAAGGTGCCACTCGGGCAAGTGAATGTTGTCTTTTCTTGATCGGCAGGGTGCACAGAAATTTGGAAATACCCAAAATATCCATCAAGGAAACAATAGAAACTCTGCCCAGCTAGCCTCTCTAAAATTTGATCAAGGAATGGGAGGGGGTAGTGGTCCTTCTTTGTCTTCTCATTGAGTTTTTGATAGTCCACACACATCCTCCATTTGGATTGCTCTCTAACTGGCATTAGTTCCCCATCGGCATTTTCAGCAACTGTGATTCCACCCTTCTTGGGTATGACTTGGATGGGGCTCACCCAAGTACTATCAGAAATGAGATAGATGATCCCAGCATCAAGCAGTTTTACTACTTCTTGAATCACTACTTCTTTCAACTTTGGATTCAACCGCCTTTGCATTTGGCGGGTTGGCCTTGCATCCTCCTCAAGATAGATTTTATGCACGTAGATGGAGGGGTCAATACCCCTCAAGTCGGCAATGGACCATCCAATAGCTTGAATGTTCTTCTTCAAAACTTTCATTAAAGCCTCCTCTTATTCCGGTGAGAGTATAGATGAAATGATCACTAGGAGGGTGTCATTCTCCCCTAGAAAAGTGTATTTCAAACCTTCGGAAAGAGATTTCAGATCAAGTGTAGGGGTTCTTCAAGAGAGTTCTTTAGTGGTTTGGAGATGGAAGGGAGGTCATCACTGGCAGCCACCAAGGCTAGCCCGTTCTCTTCGTCATCTTCCTCATCATCGTCAGGAAACTCAACTATCGATTCCAGTCATCTACCTTGAGTGGCAGTTTGGATCCATGAGGGTAGGCATTCCTCTACAATCTCATCTAGACACTCGACGAGATAGCAATCTTCTTCTGTCGCTCCTATCACTTCGGCGGTGGTTGATGATTCAGAAGATGTTCAACCGGATCTTCATGTGCATGAACGTCACATACATCGTACCAATTCTCACATGGATAACCGCATCAGCTGTGGCCAGGAAGGGTCTCCCCAAGATGATAGGAACCCTCCTCGTGTCTTTCTCCATATCCAAGACGATAAAATCAGCAGGAAAGAAAGCATATGTCTCATCATCTAGTCTCACGAGCACATCATCAACACACCCTCTAGGTGTCTTTACCGACCTGTCAGCTAACTGCAAAGTGCAATGGGCCAGACCCAACTGTCCCATTTGTAATTCTGCAAAAACGGCATACGGCATGAGGTTCATGCTCGAGCCCAAGTCTAAGAGAGCTTGGTCTATGTGGTGCGCCCCAATGTAGCATGATATGATAGGAGCACCGGGATCCTTCCTCTTTCTTGGAATGGTGTACTACATAATTGAGCTCACTTGCTCGGTCAGTTTCACTTTCTTTGGGGTTCTTCCCGTAGTTCTTATTTTGAAAGTACAAAGATCCTTCAAGAACTTATCATATGAGGGTATTTGCTTGACTTCATCAAACAATGGGATGTTGATTTTTACTTGCTTGAAGGTTTCAAGAATGTCCTCAATGTGCTTCTTTCTTCTTTTCTCAGCAGATGGCTCCTTAAGAGCCTCAAGAAACGGAGGGAGTTGGGACCCCATACGGTCCATATCAATAGTATCATCAACTGGAATCATAGGAATCACAGTATCAACACTCGGTATCACAGTATCAATGCTCGGTATCACAGTATCGACACTGACTCTTGTCACAATATCCTCAACCTCAATATCGCTTCTGTCACCAGCAACAGTACCATGGGGACACTCTAAAGTCCGGCCACTCCTCAACGTAGTCACTGCCTTCACATGCTCATGGGTAGTAGAATAGGAAGCTTGTGGAGGTGGTTATGTCTGTTGTGGTGGTGGAGGCCTTTGGTGAGGGGAGTTCGTATTTTAGAGAATGAATTGTGGTTGCGGTTGTGGTGGTGGTTGTTGTTGTTGTGGATGGGGGTGATATTGCAGAGGTGGTTGTTGGTATGTATGAGGTGTAGGTAGAGCATATTGATAGTTGAGAGGTGCTTGAGGAGGTGGTGGAGTATAGAGGTTTGGTGGTGCTTGGTATTGTGGCAGAGCATATGCACTTGAAGTGCTTCTTAGGAGGGCACCGCCATTGTTTGGATTGGGCATTGATTGAGAAGGTAGTCTCCCTTCCTCCCTCCTTACAAGGGAGAGAGAAATCTGATCCAACCTTTGCTCAAGATGGTGGATGGATTGCCCATGTGAGTTCACATCCTTTTTCACTTCATCCAGACTTCTTAGCCTTCCCAGCACTTCATCTTCAAACTTTGAACTGTAATGTGGCTTTTGTTGCCCTTGTCCTGGTCCATCCTCATTTTGTTGTTTCCAAGAGAAGTTTGGATGGTTCCTCCACTCGGGAGTGTAAGAGTTGGACATGGGGCCGTGGTTGTTGCGGCCACCAAAGGAGTGTATAGCATTTACTTCCTCATCTACAGTGTCAACTGCCATTGTGGGTTGGCTAGAAGAGCCACCAGCTTGATTTTGCATCATCTTCATCATTTTGGCCATCATCTTCATCATGTCCGGGTCAGTAGCATTGCGAGTCAGAGCTGTGGAGGAAGATGGAGGAGTGTAGCTCCGGCCGACATGCCCCCCTTTAGTAGAAGCGCGGTGGCGAGAATTTTCAATAAGGTGTTCAAACAATGGTCATGATTCTTCAGGTGGCTTTGCCATGAAAGTGCCCCCGCAGGAAGAGTCCACGTTGTTCTGGCTTTGCTCTTCAAGCCCAGTGTAGAACGCTTAAACGAGATGCCACAGCGGCACCTCATGGTGAGGGTAGTCACGGAGCAACTTCTGGAACCTCTCCCACGCCTCGTGGAAGGGCTCGTTTTCCTTCTAAGAAAATGACGTGATGCACCTTCTCATGTAAGACAGCTTGGCGATGGGGAAGAACTTCTTGAGGAACTCATTTTTGACGTCATTCCACGAGACCAACTCCGGCTTGGACACATACCACTCTTTGGCTTTCTCTTTGAGGGAGAAAGGAAAGAGGGTCCTTCTTATGGAATCGTCAGTGGCTGCGGGAGTGCGGAAGGTTGAACACGTCTCAAGGAACGCGTCAATGTGGTGGTAGGGGTTTTCATTCTCCATCCCGAAGTAGGTAGAGAGGAGTCCCAGAAGTGCAGGCGGAATGGAGAATTGTTAACCGGGCATCTGGTCAACCAAGGTGGCGATGGGGGAGTTGTAGTTCCCTGGCATGAAGTACTCGTGAAGCGGGCAATGTGGCGGTGGAGGTGACTGAGCATCTGCATCTCGGTTGTTCTCGGCCATCTTGGCCTCTCGGTGTAGGTTGCGGCGAGCTTGATGCCTCCTTCTACCAATCTCGGGGTCATATACCACCAAGTCGGTGCAAGTAGAGCATGTGCTACGCATGCACAACTGTCACATGCGCAAAGCACAAACAATCAACAAGAAACCAAGTTAGCAAACCAAGATGCAAGAGTAAAACAAAGAATAAATAATAGCAATGGTGAGGGCAAAAGGAAAGGCTAAGCTACACTATCTAACTAGGCCGAGCGCCTCCATCCCCGGCAACGGTGCCAGAAAGCTTGGCGCGTCCCTAGCTAGTGGCGCTTTTACACCCCACGAGGTCGGAGCGCACGGGATATGTGATCTTATGCTTTTGAAATTTATGTTATCCCTAACTGAGTCAATCGCTAAGACTAAAATAGGTCGCCCACAAACGTACGGGGTACTATTATAGTAGAGGTGATTGGCAAGATAAGGGGTCAAACCACATAGATAGAGGGGGCACTAGAGTTAGACAGAGTGGGCTATGTACCTTTTGCAGAGCTTAGGGTTTTAGGGTTTTAAAAGGTTTGGTTGTTTGATTACACTAATGAGCAAGTAAGAAATGTGAGATGGAAACTAAATTATGGAAGAGCAAGCAAATTAGTAAGCTAAGTTAACAAACTAACTAAGAAAGAGCAAGAAGAGCTACACTACTCTAGCAAGGCAAGAAGCAATTAAGAACTAAACTAACCACTAGCAAGATCAAGAGCCTAAGTTAACACTAATGAGCAAAACTAAGCAATTGACTAAGTTAGACTAAAGCAATTGGACTAAACTAGCATTAACAAGCAAACTAAGCAATTAGGGTTTTAAGCAAGGTGATTAAGGTGGGTGGGCTGTTTGGGGAATGCAACTTTGATATTAGTTGGGGAAGATCATTAAACATGCATGGTTCTCAATTCATATCTAGATTACCAAACCAAACAATAAGGTCAATGCCATTAGAACATACCCTATACTACTAGTAGAAGACTAGGGTTAGGTGTAATTCTAATGAGATTTAACCAAATCTAGGTTTCTAGGGTAAGTGATAGTGAGTAATTGAGGGTTGAGGGTAGAGATGGGAGTAGAGATGAGGGTATTTAACCTCATGCCACTAGCCACTCTAGCCTTTAGAAGGCCCTAGACAATTACATCAATCTCGCTTACACTAGCTACTTAGATCTCACACTCATTTGTAGGAGGAGGGATGTTTATGTAGGAACAAAGGGGGCTAGATAGGGATCCACTAATTGGACCTAGGAGCCATTCCTAAGATTGCCACATACACCCCAATTCCTCCTAGAAACTAAGTGTCATCAAAAACCTCAAAATAAGCAATTCATACAAGAAGCACAAACCACATGCAATAAGATAGGAAAAGAGATAGAAGCAAGAAGTAATCATCATAGATATGAATTAAGTTCATTACAAGAAATTATCCCCCAACATGGTATCAAAGTTACATTTAAATCCCAAACAGCCCACCACAAGGGGCTTAGCTAGACATGATCAAGAAAATAAGAAAAGAAAGGGGTAGAAGAAGTAGGGACTCCATGAAGCTTGATGTAGAAGCCTCCTTCTTCACCTCCAAGCTTGTTGTAGACATCCTCCCTCCTCCAAGGGTGCAGGGGTGCATGAAATGGTGGGGGATTATGGATGAAAACCTAGAAAACTAGGATTCCATGGTGGAATGAGGGTGGAAATGGTGGATGATGAGCCCAAAATGCAAGGGGATTGCACAAAGAGCTCAAGGATGGAGAGTGGAGCTTGGAGCAGCTGTGGGGCATCTAACCTAGTGCTATGGCCGCCACCCATGTATATATAGGTGGTGGTGGAAGCACTAGGGTAAGTAGGGGCAGTTTAGGAAAAGCAGTGAAAAGTAGGGTAGGGTTGGTGAACCACCACGGCCATGGTAGTGTGCCACGAACGTGGTGAGGGTGGTGGAGGATGGCCATGGAGGGGTGAAACAGTCGTGGTGTGAAGGAATTTGGAAAAAAGTCAAGTATGGTGGTAGCCACGGCCGTGGCGGGATGCCACGGTCGTGGTGGGTTAGGGGCACCACGGCCGTGTTGGGTAACAGGGCCGTTTTGGAGGAGGAGGAGGTGACCGTGGGGAATCACCACGGTCGTCTTGAGATTCTTCGGCCACGGTCGTGACAGGTGGCCACGGTCGTGGTGTTCTGGGGAAAAACCCTATTGCAAGTTGAACTTTTGGCAATTAATTCCCACGACCCTGCGTTTTCTCTTCTACTGACCATGACCGTGCTGATGGCCACAGTCGTGGTGTCTTCAATGGCCACGGTCGTGGAAAAGGGCCACGGCCGTGGGATTCTGTGGGATTTCCCTGTTGAACTTGGTGTCATATTGCTAAAAAGGCACGACTGTGGCATAGTGCCCACGGCCGTGGTGAGGTTGGCCTCACTTAATTACACTTCAATCTTCGTCATTCTTGGATGTCTTTGCTTGGGGATGATTCTTGACCATTGGAGGTAGGTTGAGGGAGACTTTGGGGCCTTCTTTGGGTCCCTCCATGAGTGGGGGAACCCTAGAACTCCTTATTTCTCTCTCTTCCATCTAAGCATGGTTCAAGTACCTGAAAAATAGTGCAAAGAACATCCATCAGCATATTTGCAATGATAACCATATTAGGGAAAAAGACTTGTAATCTAACATGTTTAGATGCAACTTAAGTACAAAATGGCACAGGATGGAGCCCTAAAATAGGGCTACATCAGGTATCTCAGCCAGCGCATCCAAAAAGGGTATATCAACATGAAGTTTCTTCATAGCTTCTTTAAACTTATTGAACTGAGTATCAAGCTTGGTTTGCCTTAAACGAGCAGGGAACGGTATATGAGGCTTGTATACAGGAATATCAAGTTCTGGTGTTTCAGTTTCTTCATCAATAGGTTTCTCAGGACTTTCTTTGTCTGTCTTATCAGCAATTACTCGTTCTTTTGGTTGAGACTCCAGAGTTGTGGAGTCTTGTATAATCGTGGGTTCATCCTCATCTGTAATAACTACAGGTGTCCTGACATGAGGATCATAATATTCCTTTCCTGACCTGGTGGTGACCGCCTTCAATTGTTCTGGGTGCTTAGGATTGTTTTCCGGTTGGCCAGCAAAACCCCCAGCTGGTGGCTTAATGCTAGATGCAAGTTGAGCTAGTTGGGATTCAATAGCCTTCTGCTGAGCTTGCTGATTAGCTATCATAGTTTGCTGAGTTTGCAACATCTTTTCAATGGATGATAGTTTGTCATCAGGTGAGATGGGACCGACTTGTTGTCCTTGATGTTGATTAAGACTCTGGTACTGAGAATTGTTTTGATAATTATTAAAGTTCCTATTCTGAAAGCTTCCCTTGAAATTTCCTTGATTTCCAAAATTCTGTTGTTGATTATACTAGAATCCTGGTGGGCCTCGTGGTTGATTGTTCGAACCAAATCAATGCGAGTTTACTGCTCCAGAGGGATTTCCATATTGAAACCCTGGATGGTTCCTATTCTGATTCAGATTGTAATAACCTTGACCAGGGATGGTATTAACAACATTAAGATTTTCCATTTGACCATTATCTCCTTGTCCACATACGTTGCTTAGAACAACATCGTAAAGAACATTACATGATAAAGTGGAATGATAAGTTTCTTTACATGCTTCACAGAACAGAGAAGCAGACTTGATCTGTTCTTGTTATTGAGTGGGCGAACGTCCTCTTCCAATCGCAGCAAGAGATGATTCAATATGGTCTTGATTGGCAACTAAGAGTTTTAGGGTTTCAGCGATAGACTTGTACTCGGGAGTATCTTCAGCCATAGCTACTTTCAAGACTCCTTTACCTACAGATCTACCCCAATTAGCTTGATTTTCAGCTCCAAGGGTGACGACCCTCCATGCGCTGTCATAACTTTGACGCATGAAGTTTCCTCCAGATGAGGAATCTAAAAATCTTTTGACATCATCGTCCACACCCCTATAGAAAATTTTGATGAGTTGGTTCTTAGGAATTCCATGGTGTGGACACTTGTGTAGAAACTCTTTGTATCTATCCCATGCTTCAACAAGGGTTTCTCCAGGGACTTGAGTGAAATTCATTATTCGACCTCTAATTTCATAGGTGAGGGACGGAGGATAGAACTTTTCTAGAAAAACATTTTGGAGTTGTTCCCAGGTGGTGATGGGTATTTCACTTTGCAACGAATTATACCAACTTATAGCTCTATCAACAAGGGAATACTTGAAGAGACGGAGTCTAATAGCATCATCGGATACTCCATTTTGCTTTGTCATGGCACATAGATTGATAAACCTTAGGAGATGTCCCTGACTATCTTCTCCTTGTTTGCCATAGAATGGGTTGTTTTGAAGCAAGGTGATCCAATGTGCTCATATCTCGAAATTAGGAGCGTTGATGGGAGGAGGTTGAACTGGGTGATGAACGTCAGCAGCTTTAGGGATTGAGAACTCCCTAAGATCCTTTTGCAGTTCTGCTGCTTGTGATGCTACTTGTACTGCTAGGATTTCTTCTTGAACTGTAATTCTGGCTTCTTGCATGAGCCTTTCTCTTTGTGTATTGATGGCTTGAACCACCCTTCAAGCTACTTCCTCTTCTTGAGCCATTCTTGCTTGATTTTCTCTATTTTGACGATGAAAGGTTCTATCAATCTCTGGATCAAAGCTGGCAGTGAGTCCAAAACTGTTTAGGCGGTGCATGCACTGGTTCTTGAGGGTACCTGAAATAGAAAGATTTCAAAAGTGAGATCCATGGAGTGGAGTCAAATTCAAGTAGATGATCGATTGTTTCAAAAAGAAAAAGTAAAATCCTAGATTAGCCTTAAATGAACTAGATCTGACTAACTGATTCCGTTGTCCCCGGCAACGGCGCCAAAAATTGACGTGGCAAATATCGCACTAACAAATTCACTCGGGGTAAAAATCCCCTAGTTTTTACCAAAACCTCATGCAATAATACCACCTGCAAGTGGATGGGTCTTATCGCAGTATAATTAAGGATCAAATCCCAAGAGACAACATTTTTAAGAATCTTTGTTAATAGAATCTAGCTCAAGTAAGACTAATATTTAAAATGATTGATTTGGTTGAGGTTAATTAAACTAAATGCAAGAAAGTAAAAGAGCATAATTAAAGTTTGTTCTAGATTAATGATATAGAATCGCCGGGATGGTATCGGGTTTCACCACCACTACACATTCAAACACATCCAAACACATAACATCCAGGCAAACAACTAACTATCCAAATGGAACTGCTACAAACCCTCCCAGAGGATGTTTAGGCCCGTGTAAGCATCCCCTTAGGCATCAGATTTCTCATCGCCATCCAGATCATGCATTTACGGTTCTGAAGATACAACATCCAACTAAGGTTGTGGCCCTCCCTGAGGGATGTTTAGACCACAGAAGCATCACTGTAGGTTAGATGGCTCATCCCCTCATGGATCATACACTTATGACCTCAAGGAACCCCATTCTATTTCTTGTCCGGGAGTCAACCGTGCTAATCGACACACATATAGGTGATTAATCTACAAGCAAACATCGACGATAAACAAGATGATACAAAATCTAACTAAGGCTATGGCCCTCCCCGAGGGATGCTTAGGCCACAGAAGTGTCATCGAAGGTTAGATGGCTCGTCCCCTTACGGATCATCCACTTACTACCTCAAGGAATCCTATCCTATTTCTAATCAAGGAGTCGAACTTCGTATACCGCCATTCCACATTACATATAGAAGATTTCGCAATATATGGAAGAACAAGATGAAAGCAAGCAGGTAATCAACTACAAGCATATCAATTAGCAACAAAATAAAAAGTTATATACATAGCCTTGGAAAGTTAAATGTAAAGACATGAATGCATGGGCAGTGGGGCTAGTCCCCGCACCTCAGCAAAAAGGAACTACTCGCTCATGGTATGAGAAATAAGAAGAATAAGAAAGAGAGAGGAATCTTCCATGAGCATGATGTAGAAGGTGGTCGCAGCTCGGTGAAGACGATGTGGTCTTCTACGTCGTGTTGGAGTAGATCTGGATGAAGAACGAGGGATTCCAAGACAGACCAGACAGTCTTTATCACTCCTCCTTCCTTCTCTTCTCGGTCTCCTTGATTGCAGCATGGGAGGTAGGTGAAATGACAGCAGTGTGGACGGAACTGGATCGGACCTGTGTACAGGCAGCCTCTCAGCGTCCCGGAACCAATACCCAAAATGGGGACCCTGCTGGTCCTATTTATAGGATCAGGTTTGGTCCTCACATTTTTTGTGTGAGTCCTTAATTTGGTTTGGTCATATTTTCCCAAACGGTCTTGAGGATTTAGCTTCATACGGTTTGGTAAATATCTTCTTCAAACGGTTTCATTGCAAGCCAACTTTATCAAATGGCCTTGCATGCATTGTCCATACAGTCTTGTACAAAGCACTTTATCAAATGGTTTACTTTAAATGATCGTTGTGTCAAACAGTTTTGCTTCAGAGAGGCAAACGGTCTTGCATGCCCGCTACTTTAGCAAATGGTCTTCGCATCCTATCTTTTCCAAACTGTTTGTGCTTCAGCTTTCTCAGTCTTGCAGCAATCCGGGTGATCAAACGGTCTCACAACACACCTTCATTTGGTTTGTCTATCGCTCTCATGCAGACATTTTCCAACTGATCATGCGGCCAACCTCCATACAGTTTGGCATGATTAAACGATCTCATAATTCCAGTAGCTTCAAACGGTTTCATATGATTGCTTTTGCAATCGGTTTCATGCAGGATTATTTTATCAAACGGTCTTGGAGCCCACTTAATCAAACGGTTTTGCATGCATTGCTTTCTCGCATGCACGTAGCTACCAAACTAAACGGTCTTCATGCGATTACTTTTGCAATCAGTTTCATGCAAGCCAAAATGGTCTCGCAACCAACTTTATCAAATCGTTTGCTACAATGTGCTTCATTAAATGGTTTCATGCATGCTTTGGTCCCATGCACGTGCTTTATCAAACGGTTTGGTAGAGCTTACACTTATCAAACAGTTTCATGCATGCTACTTCAAACGGTCCCATGCACGTAGCTTTATCAAACGGTTTGGCAGCCAGCCCCCATACAGTTTTGCACTCCCGCCTTTTCCAAACAGTTTCACAGCTACATCAAATGGTCTCGCGACCTCTTCCAAACGGTCTCGCGTTCCCACCTCCAAACGGTCTCGCAACCCCATCTCCAAATGGTCTCGCAGACCGGTAATCCTCAAACGATCTCGACGTGAGCATGTCCATTCGGTCTTGAGACTGTATGGATGAAACCGTATGGGCAAGACCATATGGTCAAGACCGAGGGTGAGTGAGAGTAGATCAAGGGCATATATAGGTGGGTCCCATCTGATTGTTCAACCTCATCAAGACCTGCATAAAATTGATATAAACTCTGTTAGAAACCTTGATAATTGAACCAATTAGGAAATTTTGCACATTTTGATATTTAGTAATTGTAATTGGATGTATTGAATCAAAAAGAGCCCAAGAAAGTGACTGAAAATCATGATGAATATACATTCACCACACTTATCCTTCCTGATATCCATAAGTTCTTGAAGAATCTTAATGTCCCATACCGACAGAAGTCCACCTTACCCTCCTCTTCCCTCAATATCAAGACAAGTATGATTTCTTTAGTAGTCAATTGCAATATCCATCCCAAGTGGAATCAAACAGAGATTATAGAGAATACTAGAGTGATCATATATTGTATGTTGAATAATATCGGAGTTAGGTGGGCTCATTAATTCTTCATCACTCGGGGAAGAACACCATCGGTACCCATCTCCCTTATCCTAACCTGATATCGGGTGTGTTTGCTCACCATGTTGAAAAATCTCTGTTCCATGACCTTGGCTAAAAGGAATTTGCATTAGTGAGACAACCATCAAGAAAACCTTTCTTCCTACCTCCTCCACCATACCAGGAGCCTCTACCTCCACCCAGGCCCCTCAACCACCACCACCCTGACCTGACCACGCCTCATTTTATGTATCCAATGAAGCCCTCATGGGATATATAATTCATCAACAAGTGTAACCTTATGGTTCTAGACCACATCCACCAGGACCTTGTTCAAATAATGTCACACATGAACCTATCATGTAGCCATCCCTACCTACCCTACCAGACATACCCATGTGCTGACTATGCTTCTTATGCATATCGTCAGTTCTACCCTGACCCTCCACCTGCTACTTCTTTTGCACCCCTTACTGCTTGTGTTGCACCCCCTATTGCTTCTAATGGTGGAACTACCCCTAACTTTGTTGATCATCCACTTCTGACTCTTCCTATTGGCCCTAACGCCACTTGGCTTTCTGGTTATGATGGAGTTTCTACTCTCACATTTGAGAAAGCCAATGCACTACACACTTTTGGCATGTCTTGGGCTGCGCATAATGCCAAGTGGCCCGCTACTTGTGCTTTTAGACCTCCTGCTGATGAGGAGATGCCTGACCAGGATGTTGAGGAAGATGTTGGAGATGGTGATGATGTTGAGGATGGTGATGATGATGGTGATGATGGATGTTCTTATAGTGATGATGGTGAGCCCACAACTATTTCCACTACTGCACCCTTAGATGATGATGAGGATTACCAGCCAGAGCCCGAGGATGATGATGCTAACAATGTTCCCACTGATATAGATTCCATAGATGTTTAGTTTGGTAGTCTATTAGGGTGATCATATATGTCTCTTTTTGTAGACTATCATGTAGTAAACATTTGGGCATCATATATGAGGCATACTATTTTCTTATATCATCATTTTTTTGGCTTGTAGTTTTCATCTCGAGAGGACATATCTAGAGTTGTAATCTTATTCTTATGTACTGTAACTCTTTGTTTGGTTACATCTTATGAGTTGATGGTGTGTGGTCCCATATTTTGATTATGACTCTAGATTGCTTGTTTCTCTCTATTTTGTCTCTATTTTGGTGCTTGCTTTAATGGTTGCTTGTGTCTGTGGTGAAGATCTGTGTTTTATAGATCTTCTACCCCCATGCCTTTTTGAAATGACAAAGGAGAAGAAGAACATGAGAGCTCATGTACTACAGGTACCACAGGGGAGAAACGAGCCCAGCCATATTGCATTAATTGCATATGTGATCCTTTTCTAGTCAATTATCTGAAATATCATGTGACTTGCTAGAGGACCATATAGTATGTATATATATATGTGTGTGTGTGTGCTATGGTTTTTTGTGGAAAGACTAACCATGCAGGTAAAAGTAAAAATGGATTGGGGGGAGGGTCAACATTGTTCATTTATGTATCCCCTTGCAATTCACAAGGTAAAAGTTTAAATTTTCATATCCTTTTCAATATGTTAAGGAATGGTTTGTCATTGTCAAAAAGGGGAAGAATATTGACCTGAGAGTTGTACATTGTCCATATTTTGATAATGACTTAACCATTCCATTCATATGTATCTAATATGTCTACTTGAGATTGATTTCAGGTATTAGGTACATGAAAAGGATCAATTCTATCAAGCCCTAGCTTGATCAAGTTCAAGTCAAAACCAATGCAAATGCACTTTTGTGGAAAACACCCTAAAACCCTTCAGATGATTTTTATAATCATTTGTATTAATTCTATGACTTGTAACTAACATGAGAAAAAATTAGGAGCTCGTAATTTGAACGTTTTATCACTCTAATGACATTTTCCAAAATACATCATAGAGTATTTTATCAGTCAAATTTTCCCTGTGACAAACTCGATCGACATCCTTGATGCAATTTGAGAATGTCTATACTCGATCGAGTTTCAATACACAGAACTCGACCAACACCCTAAACTAGCAAAACTAAATTTAAACAATCGACCGAGTTTCATCCAGGATAAACTCGACCGATGCTTCAAATTTTCTTTTTCATATAGTCAATCGACCGAGTTACCTTTATTAAAACCCGACCGGATGCACTGTACAAAAAGTGTAGAAAAAGTGATTCTAAGCATTAGAGTGTTGCAAAACTCAAAACTATATCTATTGCAATACCCCAGATGGCTAGTAAAGATTCTTTAGTGCTCCTAGCCTCTACTGGACACCCCAACTATAAATAATACCTCTTGGAGTTCATTCCAAGGTTTCTCCTTCATGCTATTCAAGCTGCTATCTATAGTTGGGTGCATCCATTCCACTTGAGCCCCTTTCTCCCTCTTGTTTTGAAAATCAAAACGTCCATGAGTGAGATATGATCTGTGTGAGATAGCTACTTTATCGTATACTTGTAAAGCTCTCAAATTTTCCCTTTCCCCAACCCCTTTCTTCAAGATCAATTTGGTGAAAGCTTCTCTAAGTGAAGGAGAAGGTGCAAAGCTTCACCAAGGTGAAGGAGAAGGTGCAAAATATTCTCCGAGGTAAAGGAGAAAGTCAAGGCTAAAGATCTAGGAGTAGAGTGAGTAAATTCTTCAAGGCAAAAGACTCGGTGCAAGAAGGGTCTCCTTGGCAGAGGTGTCCAACTGCTTCCAAGAGTGGGTAAGACCTTGTAGAGGTAGAAGACTCTATCTCAAAGGATAGGCAAGTCGTTGGTTGGTTTATTGTCTCCTTTTGGTCCTTAAAAAGGAGGTTGGATATCCTTGTCCCGAGAAAAGGAAGGTCATCTTGTATGTCTTATAATGGTATAAGTATGCATGGGTTGCAAAATCCTAGAGCTTGACCTCTCTAGATAGTGGACTGACTTTATCCTAATTTGGGGATTGGAATCACTCTACATAGCTTGTTATTGAGTTTGTTCAATCTCTCTCATCCTTGCTATGTATGCTTAGTTGCACTACAAATTCAATATTTGCAAATCCCATATCTTGTAGTAACTTGAAGGTCTAAAGAATTTTGTGCAAGTGGTTTTAGCTCTATTAATCCCTCTAGAGCCCATTAATCCAACAGATGACTTCACCATTCCAATCATGTGTGTCTAGTGATTCTATTGAGTACATTTTAGATAATCAGACATACTCTAATTCCATAGGGGAATGCCAAACCCTAGACTAGAGAATATGACAAATCATACACCAAGATCAAAACATTGAATATTATATAGTTTAACTCTATAGATATATTATGTAAATTACTTTGGTTGTAAGTATAACTTGTTAACAAGCTCAAACACATTATAGATTAATTAGAGTCAACTACAATATGCTATTAATGTGTCACCCAACTTACACTAGTGAAGTTTAGCTGACTACACTATGTGGGGGTTTCCTATATATGTGCATTATCTAAACTTATTTCTATAAATTTAGCAGACCAAGTTATCAAACTGAAGCTAAAGGTCTCATTGGTTGTATTTTATCTTAATAAATTTAGCCGATGAAGAGATTTGTCTTGCACATCACTATCTATCGATTGAACTGAGGAAATCCAACAGATAACCATGTCTTTACAAGATAGAAATATGTGTTGCTGAAGATTTATTTTTAAGTTCTCAAATGACTAGCTTGTCATGTGTACCCAAAATCTATGAATCGATAAGAGTTTCCCTGGATAAATCCAACTAACCATTCCATGGTTGTAACTTCTAGTCATTGTTCAATTAGTCACTAAATACAGTTGAAGAGTAGAAATATATCCACTATACCTCCACCTACTCCACTAAGATGGATACAATTCATCCCAACAAAGTCTATTGGTAAGTAGGAACACTCAGATATAAGCGTTAATCACTTGGGAGATTCTAGGGTTGCCGAGTGGTCCTTATTCTATGCTTGTGAAATTTATTTCGAGGAGCCTCTAATGACTCCCTCAAGATTTATTAATTGTTCACTTCAATTAGATTGACTATGATACTATATAGTGTGAAAAAACCTAATTGTTTTATTGTGAGGATCTCATATTTTATTTTGTTCTCTTTCTCTTAAAGTTATCGAAGATATTACTGGGCGAAAGAAGGTGTAGGGTATATGGCCCTTGCCATGGATAGGTAGGGCCCTTGGTGTAGGTTGTTCACTCCTTGGTCGAGAAATGAAGCTAGTTACTTTTTGGCTTGAAAAGAAAGGTTCCTAGTGTATGCTCTTAGTGAGGTAATATAATGTGCACTTTATAGTACCTATAATTCACTAGAATTAAATCCTAGTTTGAATCTCAAGAATAGGATAATAAAACACACCCAGAAGCATATCAGTCTAATAATAATATAGATCAATGGTCAAACCCATGAGATAAAGTTTGTAAGATTGTATTGAGTCTAGTTGGATTGAGAAAAGTGGAACTAACAAGTACTAGTCGATGATTAATTAAAGTACAGAGCAATATGGAAGTAATCATAAAAAATGGATTAAATCACTAGAAATAAAGCAACAAGATGATATGTTTTACTACACACCACTCATATTTCTCTGTTGTCCTCTAGAATGACAACCATGCAAAACTTGGATAGATGAGAACGTTGGGATGTTGGTGTACATGCCCTAAAAGCCAATCTTTTGATGATAGCTCTATGGATATTTGTATTTTTTATTTGATTAATAAAGGAATTTCCAATTTATTAATGCACATTAGATTACTGCAATATAAATGTACATAAAAAATATCTTTAGAATGATTGGTTCAAAGCCATTAGACATCAAGTACGCGACTTGAACATGAGATCCTAATGGATGCTAAGAAAAATATTCTTAAAACCTCCCTAGTCAAGTCTTATAATGGATTGAACAATAATATTACATGTGAAACTAGTATTATGGTGATTGGTGACCATGTCTCGTGGGTCATAGGTATTCAATACTAGGTCAAACACATAGGTACTTATTAGAGAATAAGTGTAAGTGTACTGGACAAATCCGCCTTGAGAGTTCTTCATTGTCCGTTATATGATAGTCATAATGAGCTCTCAAATGCAACAATGGTGTTGTGGTCCTTCGACATGAACTCACTACAATGGGTGAGAACCATGATATGTATTGTCAGTGATGTATAAGGAATCCCCCCATATAACAAGACTGGTATCCAATGCCTCTGATAAGTGGGACTAGATAAATGCATGGTCATGCTCATTTGAGTCAATATATGATAATGCACTCATATTTATCTTGATAGTCTACTTGGAGATCAAGGAACATAGATAGAAAGTAACATGGATGACACGTCCATGCCTCTAGTTCAATCTGGATATTTGTGATAAAAGGATTATTCAACATGGAAACATTGGTCATTGATGGTTTAGATTTGTCTGACTAATCCTACTACTTGGGTAGCAATGGCATGTAGCTACACACTACTCATTGCTTATGGATCACAATTTTAATTAGTGAATCCAATACTAGCACAATATGGTGCCTAAGTGATCGCACACATAGAGATAGCTTGAAGAAAGGTTGAATTAGACCTTATTGTAATTATTACAATAAAAACTGGAACTTGAGAGTTTGTTTTGAGGACCCGAATGAAACATGGATCCAAATGAAAAGAAATAAGTTTCCATAAGTCACATACTTATTCCTCATAGAAGAGCGGAAAACCGTGGACACTAGGTGTAATGACCCTGACCTGGGTTATGAGGTAACCCTATTTGTTTTGGCTAATAAAGTTTCTTATAACTTTAATATAATCCTCTAAGGTGCTTTGTTATCATGTGACACACTTATGTTTCAAGTTTGGTCCCGATTGAATGTTGTTTGAGCAATGTTTCTCTATTTTGGACCAAAATGCAATTTACCGAAGTTGAGGGGTTATATTGCAATATGTCACATGTTGAACGTGCCTTATATGTTTTAGCATCATAATAGAGAGAATTATGCAAGGTGGTGGCTTTTGGGAAGCCTAAATTCCAAGTTTGAACTTGTTTGAACAATGATGGTACCTTGTGCACCAATTTTGGTACAAATTGTAATTTACCCAAAATGTGGGGTTAATATGAAAATTACTACCTATAGAGTGTTCCTACTTCCTCTATGTATCATTTATAGGAGAGAGAATGAATGATACACCATGTTTGAATCAATTATGAATGATGGTAATCTTGGTGATGAAATGACCAAGAAAAGGGTTGAATTTGAAAGCTTAACTTGAGTTGTATCAAGTTGGAAAGCTTATATATGAGTGCCTATCGGCCATGGAACCCAAGGAGGTGTCCCATATCATTTTTTGAACTCTTGGAGAAGTCCATATCATGCAAATCACCTCAAGGAGGTGAGGTGTGACGACCAACAAGTTTCCTTAGAAAAAGTGTATCGGCTTGACTTAAAATAGTGATTAAACCTAGATAACTTATCCAAATGGATAAGTAATGGACGAATTTGCATCTCAAGATGATCCTCAACCGTTTTGCAAGACAAGATAAATGTTGATGCATGCATGGACACGTGTCACCCATGCATGACACGTGGCACCTACTAGCTCAAAAAGTTGACACCTCATTTTTGCCTTCCTTCATGAACAACAAGTATATATACCCCTAGTTTCACCCCTTGGTGCAATTTTTCGACCCTTACCACCCTCCTATCCTAAGGTATCGTGCATAGAGATCCCATATCGTGAAGGGATGCTGTGGTATCGTGCATGGGCCTTGGGATATCGCCCATGGCAAGAGCATATCGCCCAAGTAGGTGATATTGGTCATATAGGGTGATATCGGCCATAGAGTGAAGTTTTGACTCCAAGTGAGAGTCCTATCGGGCAAGTGAGTGCCATATCGTGCAAGAGGGGTGGCATATTGTTCAAGGACACTAGTGTATCGTGCAAAGGTGTTAAGGAGCAAGAATGAGCTCATACTTAACCCTAAGGTGAGGATAAGATCATCTTCAAACTTGGATTGAAGCATGAATTTAGGGTTTTGATCTTCCTTTCTTTTCTTCTTCACCAATTGATTGTCCATGGTGATTATTTTCATATATAGGATTTTTGAAGTCCATCTTCAACCTTAGGAACGTGGAGCTTTGGAGCTTGGAGCTTTGAAGTCATTCTTAAGGCGGGTTATATAACTTGAACTCAACCATGTTATTATTCTTCACCTGAATTGCTATAATTAGTGATGAAATTATGAGTTCTATTAGTTGCTTAGACCTGTTGACATGAACTATAACAGTTATAACTAAGGTATAGAGCTTGAAGATGGTGGTATCACCTTATAAAAGTGATATCGGGTGCAAGCACACAAGAAAGTACCTTTAACCCGATATGATGATGCACCTACTTGGCTTGAACGATATGGATATGAATGAATACATTATTGCACGATATGGGGGGTGTAGTATATACCTATTGCATGATAGGGAGTCAAGTATAGACTCCATGCATGATACAAGGTCAATTTTATACTTGTAAGTTGACAAGAAACCCTAATTTGGGTAACCCGATATAAGTAAAGTGTAACAAGTGCTATGGCACGACATGGTTACATGATATAGTTCCACGACATGGTTGCACGACATGGTTACATGATATAGTTGCACGACATGGTTGCATGACATGGTTACACGATAGGGTTGCACGATACACAACCCTAGATGATATGGTAACCCTAACCCGTCATGGCTAACCCTAGATGGTGACTAGCCTGATAGGGTGGTTGAATGTACTTCTAGCCTGACATGGTGATGGGTTGATACCTCATAAGTATCAAGTGTGACACATACATATACTTGTGCCTGATATGAGCTCAAGAAGATACCTCATGCCCGATATGGAGACAAGTGCAAATCCTAACCTGATATGGTGAGTGTTCATACACCTCCAACCCAAGACACCTTGTAAAGGTGAGAGTAAGACACTCTTAGTAGTGATGAGTGAAACACCAAGTAATGGTATGGCTAATACCTTGATAGGTGAAACACCTAGAGTGGTTGATAATGGACAACCTTATATTAAAAATGCCTTAACCCGAGATGAGCCCATATCATTGATGATAGTTGGGTAATTCAAATGTGTGACTTATGGCCAATACACTACATGATAAATGTGATGTGTTAAGTGCATAAAGTATTAGGATGGGACATACCCTAATACAAGATAAGTTGATGAACTTAAGTAATTTTAAAGTAATGAGGGAAGTAATACATCAAGGCATGATAAATACTACATCCAACATCTCAAGGTTGATGCACCTTGATGCACCTTAAATCCAATATACTTGGATGAGTAACACATGAAGTGTGTTATGTCAATGGTTACATTCAGATGTAATGAGTTTAATGCACTTGGATAAGTGTGGGCTAACATACCTTGAGAAAGGGTTAAGCCAAGTTAATAAGTATGATGTAATCATACCCTGGTAAGGATGAGAGACAAACTCATACCTTGTGTTGATGATTCATTTAATGATAAATAATGAGAGGTGACAAGATGTTTAGTGGCCTTGTGAGCCATGTGAATAGTTGTTGCCTAGTGAGAGGTGACAAGATGTTTAATGGCCTTGTGAGCCATGTGAATAGTTGTTGCCTAGTGAGAGGTGACAAGATGTTTAATGGCCTTGTGAGCCATGTGAATAGTTGTTGCCTAGTGAGAGGTGACAAGATGTTTAATGGGCCTTGTGAGTCATGTGATTAGTTGTTTCCTAATGAGAGGTGACAAGATATTGATCTAAAGATTGATGTAAGAATTGGTAATGTTTAAAATAAACCAGGTAAATGGGAACCCTATAACATAATAATAATAATAAATGGTTACAAAGGTAATAATGAAATCTTGGTCATACATGCATTATAGTCATAGCCAAAAATAAGGGCTATGGTGCTTTGAATATGTTAAAATGAGACATGAGGAATGCTTGTATTATATAAAGAATGTGGATGAGTATGATGGCTTGACCAAGGTAATGCCAAGTAATAGTGAAATGCAATCAGGAGTGGTTAGAGTCCACTGTCTGGCTATGTAATCAGGATTGGTTAAAGTCCAATACCTGGCAGAGGCATGAAGCCTATAAGAAATGCATAGGATTGGTAGCAACCCAATACCTGGAATAATTGCACAGGATTGGTAATAACCCAATGCCTGGAATAATATCACAGGATTGACATAGATCAATACCTAGAATGCACAGGATTGGTAACAACCCAACACCTGGAATAATTGCACAGGATTGGTAATAACCCAATGCCTGGAATAATATCACAGGATTGACATTGATAAATACTTGGAATGCACAGGATTGGTAACAACCCAATGCCTGGAATAATTGCACATGATTGGTAATAACCCAATACCTAGAATAATATCACAGGATTGACATAGATCAATACCTAGAATGCGCAGGATTGGTAATAACCCAATACCTGGAATAATATCATAGGATTGACATAGATCAATACCTGGAATGCATAGGATTTGTAACAACCCAATGCCTGGAATAATTGCACAAGATTGGTAATAACCCAATGCCTGGAAT
Source organism: Alisma plantago-aquatica (assembly GCA_963693085.1). Classification (NCBI taxonomy): domain Eukaryota; kingdom Viridiplantae; phylum Streptophyta; class Magnoliopsida; order Alismatales; family Alismataceae; genus Alisma; species Alisma plantago-aquatica. Next base: position 664,585,445 of record OY856414.1, read on the forward strand.
AATATTACAGGATTGACATAGATCAATATCTGGAATGCACAGGATTGGTAACAACCCAATACCTGGAATAATTGCACAGGATTGGTAATAACCCAATTCCTGGAATAATATCACAGGATTGACATAGATCAATACCTGGAATGCACAGGATTGGTAACAACCCAATGCCTGGAATAATTGCACAGGATTGGTAATAACCCAATACCTAGAATAATATCACAGGATTGACATAGATCAATACCTGGAATGCACGGGATTGGTAATAACCCAATACATGGAATAATATCACAGGATTGACATAGATCAATACCTGGAATGCACATGATTGGTCATAACCCAATAGCTGGAATAATATCACAGGATTGGTCATAACCCAATACTTGGAATGCACAGGATTGGTCATAACCCAATACCTAGAATAATATCACAGGATTGGTCATAACCCAATGCCTGGAATAATGTCACATGATTGACATAGTTCAATACCTGGAATAATTGCACAGGATTGGTAATAACCCAATGCCTGGAATAATGTCACAGGATTGGCATAGTCCAATGCCTGGAATGGTTGCACAAGATTGGCATAGTCCAATGCTTGGACATGATATGATGATGTATACTCACATGACTGGTACAATTCAATATCTGGTTAGCACATTGGCCGAGGCCAACAGATAGAAATGAGAATGATTCATGGATGACATACCATGATAATGAGCATCACAGGATAAGCTGGAGATAGTATGATGAGTAAATGATATACGTGTTTCTTCATATTCCTTATAAAGTGAATAGATGATTACTGCTCTATCATAGATAGTGGCAATGCTTTAAAAGATGAGAATGTTCTAAACTGCTTATCCTCTGCTCAATTTAATACTATTTAACTATGATAATAACATTGTTGGCGAAGAGTTATATCTCTCGCTGGGGCAATTTTCAATTGTCTCACCCCCGTGGGATCCAAATTTTTAGGTGGACGTGCACGAGGAGGTGAAGACCTTTCTGCAGAAAAAGAACAACAACAGCAGGGACAGCAGTAACAGCTCAGGTTGAGTGTACTGTTTGTCATGTCTTGTAGATAGAAGTCATATGTGTCATCTCTATACTCTCAGGTCCTTGGAGTTGGTTCGTTATGGTTTCATGAACGATTTGAGGTTTTTGGCTTGTAAGCCTCAAGGTTTTATGTTGCTTCAGTATATGTTTTGACAAAGCAACTGTTATATGTTATCCCCGAGAAGAGATGGTACAGTGTATGTACAATGTGAACAGTGATGTATATAAAGTTTTGGTTCTGCCTTAAAGAGTTTTCCTAGAAATGGATCTCTATGCAAAATGGTTTTAATTTTAAGTGATTTTTGTTAATCCGTTGTTTATGTTAAAATTCCGCTTAATTAGTAACGATTTGTTTGTCAGTTTGGCGACTGTCGTTACAAGTTTGGTATCAGAGCTTAAGGTTCGCTGAGTCTACAGAGACATAGGACTAAGGTGTTGAGTTTGTGTTAGTGTCCTCCAGTATACCCTTTAGTGACTTCTGCTTATGCAGAGTAAAGGGTAAAGTTTATAAATAACTGGGGAACATGAGGAACACATTGCTAAGGGCAATGTTGTTGTACCAGGAGAGGATGCATGGGATCAGGTAAGAGAAAAACAAGTGCCTAAGAATTCCCATCATGACCCGATCAGGATAGAGAATTCTATGTTTATACTCTTGTGAGGCAAGTTAGGACAATAGTGATGCATATAATAGACTAGATACTAGCATTACAACCGAGGTTACCGGTCCTTAATGCAGAAACTTTGGGTTTTGAAAGGGTTCCTAAATGACATAGTCATGTTGGAACAGTGGAAAATGTGGGAAGAATTAACATATGACAAGAAAATAGACTCTGCCATAGGTATAGATAGATAGTACATATGTGATGGCAATGCCCAAGGAGGGGCAATAAGCTGAGAATTAAGGAAAGGTCTCTATAATTCTAGAGACATTTGCCTAGTTGTCTAAAAAGACAAAGTTTTTGGTGCTATCAGTGCAATAAATGCCTAGTGCACCAGGGAAGTAGTCATTAAGTAAAGGCAAAAGAAACAACATGAAACATCTAGACCCTATGTTTGAGTCAACCAGATGTGGTGGATGACTGCGAGGGATGACAGTCAGATAGAGCTTTCTCATTCTGAAATGTCTTCTCTTGATTTTATCTGATAATTATAAGAAGGTAGTTGATGTTGAACTCCCTTTAATTAGTCCTATGAGGAAATGAGGAAGATATAAGAAGGATGAGAACCCATATTTAGATTAATATTCTCTTATATGTTTTAAAATTTCTCTCTTCATGTAGAAAAGGAAGAGATGTAAAAGAAACACCTAGAGAAAATATGAGATACTAAGTAGTAAAATTTAAAGAGATGTTAAAACTATGAAACATAATATAAAACAAATGCATACTATCTAATTTTAGTTCTTGAATACCCTGGCCAGGTATTCATCTATTGGATGCAAGGTAAGTATGGAACTCTTAGATTGTTATCTTTCTGATTACTCTAATCAAGCAGTCATTCTGAGACAATCTAAAGAACATAATGAAGTCAAATATGTGGCATGGATATTTCTACCACATACTAATTGATATATGGAGAAATCTGAGTTAATCATAGATCAACTGATAAACAAAAGAAGATGTTTAGTATAATGTATACCCTGGTCCTCAGACCTAGAGGTAACAATTACTTATGAGAGGTAACAATGTTCAGTGATGGACTGAGGGTTTGAATACCCAGATCTAGTAATCATGATGATGATTTGATGTGTTTATGGCACATATAATGTGTACCAAGGTAAATAATCCTAGTATCCAAGAACTTTCAATGATACGAGAAAATGGGAACATGACTCCTGATAAGAAGTAATGTTTGGTTACCTAGAGTGGCAAACTCTGAAATTTGTCCAGTTACATACTGTAGTATGGATACCATTTGTTAGGGGTTTATGCCCCGCATAAACATGACAACATCAAAGATGTTATGTGGAGACTTGATTATATGATGAATGAATGATATTTGTCTCCCTTTACCTGGGATTTCGGGGACGAAATCCTTGTTAGGGGTTTATAACTTGTAATGACCCTGACCTGGGTTATGAGGTAACCCTATTTGTTTTGGCTAATAAAGTTTCTTAGAACTTTAATATAATCCTCTAAGGTTCTTTGTTATCATGTGACACACTTATGTTTCAAGTTTGGTCCCGATTGAATGTTGTTTGAGCAATGTTTCTCTATTTTGGACCAAAGTGCAATTTACCCAAGTTGAGGGGTTATATTGCAATATGTCACATGTTGAACGTGCCTTATATGTTTTAGCATCATAATAGAGAGAATGATGCAAGTTGGTGGCTTGTGGGAAGCCTAAATTCCAAGTTTGAACTTGTTTGAAACATTCTGGTACCTTGTGCACCAATTTTGGTACAAATTGTAATTTACCCAAAATGTGGGGTTAATATGAAAATTACCACCTATAGAGTGTTCCTACTTCCTCTATATATCATTTAGAGGAGAGAGAATGAATGAGACACCATGTTTGAATCAATTATGAATGATGGTAATCTTAGTGATGAAATGACCAAGAAAAGGGTTGAATTTGAAAGCTTAACTTGAGTTGTATCAAGTTGAAAAGCTTATATATGAGTGCCTATCGGCCATGGAACCCAAGGAGGTGTCCCATATCGTTTTTTGAACTCTTGGAAAAGTCCATATCATGCAAATCACATCAAGGAGGTGAGGTGTGACGGCCACCAAGTTTCCATAGAAAAAGTGTATCGACTTGACTTAAAATGGTGATTAAACCTAGATAACTTATCCATATGGATAAGTAATGGACGAATTTGCATCTCAAGATGATCCTCAACCGTTTTACAAGACAAGATAAATGTTTATGCATGCATGGAAACGTGTCACCCATGCATGACACGTGGCACCTACTAGCTCAAAAAGTTGACACCTCATTTTTGCCTTCCTTCATATACAACAAGTATATATACCCCTAGTTTCACCCCTTGGTGCAATTTTTCGACCCTTACCACCCTCCTACCCTAAGGTATCGTGCATAGATCTCCCATATCGTGAAGGGATGCTGTGGTATCGTGCATGGGCCTTGGGATATCGCCCATGGCAAGAGCATATCACCCAAGTAGGTGATATTGGCCATATAGGGTGATATCGGCCATAGAGTGAAGTTTTGACTCCAAGTGAGAGTCCTATCATGCAAGTGAGTGCCATATCATGCAAGAGGGGTGGCATATCATGCAAGGACACTATTGTATCGTGCAAAGGTGTTAAGGAGCAAGAAGGAGCTCATACTTAACCCTAAGGTGAGGATAAGATCATCTTCAAACTTGGATTGAAGCATGAATTTAGGGTTTTGGTCTTCCTTTCTTTTCTTCTTCACCAATTGATTATCCATGGTGATTCTTTGCATATAGAGGAGTTGTGAAGTCCATATTAAACCTTAGGAATGTGGAGCTTTGGATCTTGGAGCTTTGAAGTCATTCTTAAGGCAGGTTATATAACTTGAACTCAACCATGTTATTGTTCTTCACCTGAATTGCTATAATTAGTGAAATACTTTTAATTCCAAAATTTCCTGAAATAGTTGATGAAATTATGAGTTCTAGTAGTTTCTTAGACCTTTTTACATGAACTATAATAGTTATAACTAAGGTCTAGAGCTTGAAGATGGTGGTATCACCTTATAAAAGTGATATCGGGTGCAATCACACAAGAAAGTACCTTTAACCCGATATGATGATGCACCTACTTGGCTTGAACGATATGGATATGAATTAATACAGTGTTGCACGATATGGGGGGTGTAGTATATACCTATTTCATGATAGGGAGTCAAGTATAGACTCCATGCACGATACAAGGTCAATTGTATACTTGTAAGTTGATAAGAAACCCTAATTTGGGTAACCCGATATAAGTGAAGTGTAACAAGTGCTATGGCACGACATGGTTACATGATATAGTTGCATGACATGGTTACATGGTATAGTTGCACGACATGGTTGCACGACATGGTTGTAAAATAGGGTTGCACGATACACAACCCTAGAAGATATGGTAACCCTAACCCATCATGGCGAACCCTAGATGGTGACTAGCCTAATAGGGTGGTTGAATGTACTTCTAGCCTGACATGGTGATGGGTTGATACCTCATAAGTATCATGGGCGACACATGCATATACTTGTGCCCGATATGAGGTCAAGAAGATACCTCATTCACGATATGGAGACAAGTGCAAATCCTAACCCGATATGGTGAGTGTTCATACACCTCCAACCCAAGACACCTTGTAAAGGTGAGAGTAAGACACTCTTAGGAGTGATGAGTGAAACACCAAGTAATGGTATGGCTAATACCTTGATAGGTGAAACACCTAGAGTGGTTGATAATGGACAACCTTATATTAACAATTCCTTAACCTGAGATGAGCCCATATCATTGATGATAGTTGGGTAATTCAAATGTGTGACTTATGGCCAATACACTACATGATAAATGTGATGTGTTAAGTGCATAAAGTATTAGGATGGGATATACCCTAATACAAGATAAGTTTATGAACTTAAGTAAGTTGAAAGTAATGAGGGAAGTAATACATCAAGGCATGATAAATACTACATCCAGCATCTCAAGGTTGATGCACCTTGATGCACCTTAAATCCAATATACTTGGATGAGTAACACATGAAGTGTGTTATGGCAATGGTTACATTGATATGTAATGAGTTTAATGCACTTGGATAAGTGTGGGCTAACATACCTTGAGAAAGAGTTAAGCCAAGTTAATAAGTATGATGTAATCATACCCTGGTAAGGGTGAGAGACAAACTCATACCTTGTGTTGATGATTCATTTAATGATAAATAATGAGAGGTGACAAGATGTTTAATGGCCTTGTGAGCCATGTGAATAGTTGTTGCCTAGTGAGAGGTGACAAGATGTTTAATGGCCTTGTGAGCCATGTGAATAGTTGTTGCCTAGTGAGAGGTGACAAGATGTTTAATGGCCTTGTGAGCCATGTGAATAGTTGTTGCCTAGTGAGAGGTGACAAGATGTTTAATGGGCCTTGTGAGTCATGTGATTAGTTGTTTCCTAATGAGAGGTGACAAGATATTGATCTAAAGATTTATGTAAGAATTGGTAATGTTTAAATAAACCAGGTAAATGGGAACCATGTAACATAATAATAATAATAATAAATGGTTACAAAGGTAATAATGAAATCTTGGTTATACATAAATTATAGTCATAGCCAAAATAAGGGCTATGGTGCTTTGAATATGTTAAAATGAGACATGAGGAATACTTGTATTATATAAAGAATGTGGATGAGTATGATGGCTTGACCAAGGTAATGCCAAGTAATAGTGAAATGTAATCGGGAGTGGTTAGAGTCCACTGCCTGGCTGTGTAATCAGGATTGGTTAAAGTCCAATACCTGGTAGAGGCATGAAGCCTATAATAAATGTACAGGATTGGTAACAACCCAATACCTGGAATAATTGCACAGGATTGGTAATAACCCAATGCCTGGAATAATATCACAGGATTGACATAGATCAATACCTGGAATGCACAGGATTGGTAACAACCCAATACCTGGAATAATTGCACAGGATTGGTAATAACCCAATGCCTGGAATAATATCACAAGATTGACATAGATCAATACCTGGAATGCACAGGATTGGTAACAACCCAATGCCTGGAATAATTGCACAGGATTGGTAATAACACAATACCTGGAATAATATCACAGGATTGACATAGATCAATACCTGGAATGCATAGGATTGGTAATAACTCAATACCTGGAATAATATCACAGGATTGACATAGATCAATACCTGGAATGTACAGGATTGGTAACAACCCAATGCCTGGAATAATTGCAAAGGATTGGTAATAACCCAATGCCTGGAATAATATCACAGGATTGACATAGATCAATACCTGGAATGCACAGGATTGGTAACAACCCAATACCTGGAATAATTGCATAGGATTGGTAATAACCCAATGCCTGGAATAATATCACAGGATTGACATAGATCAATACCTGGAATGCACAGGATTGGTAACAACCCAATGCCTGGAATAATTGCACAGGATTGGTAATAACCCAATACCTGGAATAATATCACAGGATTGACATAGATCAATACCTGGAATGCACATGATTGGTAATAACCCAATACCTGAAATAATATCACAGGATTGACATAGATCAATACATGGAATGCACAGGATTGGTCATAACCCAATACCTGGAATGATATCACATGATTGGTCATAACCCAATACCTGGAATGCACATGATTTGTCATAACCCAATACCTGGAATAATATCACAGGATTGGTCATAACCCAATGCCTGGAATAATGTCACAGGATTGACATAGTTCAATACCTGGAATAATTGCACAGGATTGGTAATAACCCAATGCCTGGAATAATGTCACAGGATTGGCATAGTCCAATGCCTAGAATGGTTGCACAAGATTGGCATAGTCCAATGCTTGGACAGGATATGATGATGTATACTCACATGACTGGTACAATTGAATATCTAGTTAGCATATTGGCTGAGGCCAACAGATAGAAATGAGAATGATTCATGGATGACATACCATGATAATGAGCATCACAGGATAAGCTGGAGATAGTATGATGAGTAAATGATATACGTGTTTCTTCATATTCCTTATAAAGTGAATAGATGATTTACTGCTCTATCATAGATAGTGGCAATGCTTTAAAAGATGAGAATGTTCTAAACTGCTTATCCTCTGCTCAGTTTAATACTATTTAACTGTGATAATAACATTGTTGGCGGAGAGTTATATCTCTCGTTGGGGCAATTTTCAATTGTCTCACCCCCGTGGGATCCAAATTTTTAGGTGGACGTGCACGAGGAGGTGAAGACCTTTCTACAGAAAAAGAACAACAACAGCAGGGACAGCAGTAACAGCTCAGGTTGAGTGTACTGTTTGTCATGTCTTGTAGATAGAAGTCATATGTGTCATCTCTATACTCTCAGGTCCTTGGAGTTGGTTCGTTATGGTTTCATGAACGATTTGAGGTTTTTGGCTTGTAAGCCTCAAGGTTTTATGTTGCTTCAGTATATGTTTTGATAAAGCAACTGTTATATGTTATCCCCGAGAAGAGATGGTACAGTGTATGTACAATGTGAACAATGATGTATATAAAGTTTTGGTCCTGCCTTAAAGAGTTTTCCTAGAAATGGATCTCTATGCAAAATGGTTTTAATTTTAAGTGATTTTTGTTAATCCGTTGTTTATGTTGAAATTCCGCTTAATTAGTAACGATTTGTTTGTCAGTTTGGTGACTGTCGCTACACTAGGGCTGGCGAAACATTGAATTCCACAAATCCAGTGAGTGGTGGAATCCCTTATTCCTTGGTAGTGTCCTTAGCCTAGACAAATAGAATTTTAGAAACCCAAACTTATCCACTCCTCCATATATATGATGATATGAGAGGTATCTTCTCATTGTCACCTCCAGGGTTTGCAAAACCTAAGATCAACTTAGAAAGAGAATGAAAGAGGGGAAGAGACTAGCAACTCCAAGCCATCTATGAGCACTTGCATGAATACAGAGGGGACGAGTTCACACAATGAATTCATTTTGGACAAGAAGCTTCATAGATGACACACAAATTAAGGAGAAGGTCTTCATGATAGAACAATGCATTGTGCCACATGTGTTCATTGCGGAACAATGTAATCCGTCTGAGAAAATTTTAAGATCAGATTTGGGTTCAACATAATCCCACGGTATGCCACTGACAGTCAACCTTGGATTCTTGTGATGCACCATAGGAAAATAATTTTATGCACACATCTTGAGGTGATTTTCAAAGTTCTAGAGACACCAGTAATATTGATGTAAGGACCCTGACCTTCGTTTAGGGTTTACCCTGTTTGCTTTGCTTAACCTTAATGCTTTGTTGCTTGCTAATCACCTTTGGTGGTGATTAGGGTTTGGTTGTGCTTTGTTGAGAGTTGGAGGGGCTACTTGCAAATAACCCAAGTCTGGGGTTTTTGGGCAAGTTTGCCACCTTGTGAGGTGTTCCTCTCTCTCTCTCTTTGCTTCCTCTAGTGTAGAGAGGAAGGCTTGGGCTCGTTGCTTGAAGTTCTGTTGGGCTTGGTTGAGCTTGTTGGGCCTTGAGGTGCCTTGCTTTGGTTTGGTTGCACCTTGTATCGGGCAAGAGAAGGGAGTGTGTCGCCCATGAGGTGTGTCGCCCATGACCTTTGACCAAGCTTTGACCTCATTTGTGTCACCACTAGTGGACACTTGGTGCTTGATGCTTGCATGTGGAAATGGCCTTGGACATGTGTTTAGGGCTTGCTAGAGTGGTGGCTCGTGAACTAGGACAAGTGTCCCTAGGAGGAAGACACCTTGCTTTACTCTACCTTGTTTTCTCCTCCATCCCCTTCTATATATGCGTTCTTTTTCTCTTGCTAGGGATCCTTTAGTCTCTTGGTTTTCCCCTCTCCCTTGGTGCACGACATACCCTTCTCCCTTGCAAGCTTGGTGGACGAAACCCTTGGAGGAGCTAGCTTGGTGGCCGATCCTGCCTTGGAGCTTTCTTCTTCCTTGGAGCTTGGAGCTTGCTTAAGGCAGGTTGCATAACTCCTAACCCTAACTATACTACCTCCTTTCATGTTCTTATATGTTGCTAGCTTTGTTTCTTGCCTAGTTGTTCTTGTTGGCCGAACCATGTGTTCTAGGGTTCCTTGGTGAGCAATACTCTCTTCTCTCCTAGGTCTTGAGGAGTGAGCTTGAGTCCTAGCATCATGAGAAACACTCCTCTCTCATTTAAGTTGAGAGGTGAGCTTGTGTTCTAGTTGTTTGAGCAACACTCTCCTCTCACCATGGACTAGAAGGGTGAGCTTAGTGATCGTGGTGATTCTTTCTAGGGTTTTCCATGTGTTGTCGTTTGGGGATAGTTGATGTGCAAGACCCCTCTTTCTTAGTCGATTGAGGTGAGCCATTTTCTTGACCCATTAGGTTTTTGGGTACCCTTGTGCTCGAGGTATATGATGATCTTGTGAGTGATACCTTGGCCGTTATGAGTGTGGGGAGGTTCTGCCCGACAACCCTCTTGACCTAGACCCTTGGACGATAGACCATGTTGGTGACGGGCGATATCCCTGGTCTCTGTTACGGGCGTCACAACCTCACCTTGCCCTATGACGTCCGTTAGGCCATGAGTTCATTGGTTGGATGATGTGTTCCTGGTTGACAGTTTGAGCTACACCTTGGACGTTACACCTGTAGAATATTCTGACCGTCATGCACCTGGGGTGGACGTTGCTAGTGGTCGTGTGACGGGCGTCATGTTTATCCCTTTTGTGTGTCGCCCGATATGCACCTTGTGAAGGGCGTTGCCTTATTGCCCGATGCATGCATTGCCCGATAGGGCTGGGTACCCGACACCTCATCGCGCGTTGCACTCCCTTTTTGTGTTGCGCGACACCTTGGTGCACGGCACTCTGACGCGGCGTTGCTGATTGTTGACCGTTATGTGATGAACAATAGGTGAGGGCATGCCGCCCGCTACAACCTTTAGTGAGGGTTCTTGGTGCTTCTAGTGAGGAAAGCCGTTATGATGCATTAATATCCTTGTTAAACGATGGTGACTCTTTGCATGCTTAATGATAATGGTTATGGTAACACTTGTCCTTTTTTATTTAACATGACTATATACATGAACTTGATCATCATGATTATCTGTATAATGCTAAGGAAAATGATAAGTATGTAATATGGTTGCTTAATGATGTGCCTCATGCATATGATCATAAGCTGAAGCATGATTAAGAAAGTAAATAATCATTAATGTCACCTTATTTTGATAGCATGGTCCTTATGTTAAGCCTATGATTATTACATACACTAACCATGCAGGTGATGCATAGCCAAGTAAGAGGGCTATGAGGTATATGTATATTGAGTAATCTTGCCATGATTGTTACTCTTGATGTACATGACTAAAGTGCTGGGGATTGCTATCCCATGACGATGATGTAAGCCTTGAGAGGCAGTGGCATTATGTGATGAGGGATTGAGATCCCATAGTATGTGATGATCCTTGAGATGGATCGGGATGATTGGCAAGAGGCCAAGTGATAACATGTAACATGGATCCTTGTGATGGATCAGGATGGTGTTGATTACAATAAAAGCATAATGTTGAGTTTTATGTTATTTATTTCCTGTTATAGTTTACATGTTATATAACTTGGTTGAATCTTGCAATCTATATAAAAGATACTAATTAATCATAGTGAAATATATCATGTAGTTGCCCTGGCCATAGATCCATCATCGTCAGGAGCTGGTGATGGTGAAACGGGTTCTCCTACGGGTTAACCCGGAGCGCATTTTGTTGAGTATGCGAGGTTTCTCCTAGCCGAAAGTGAGGAGGTAAGAGTGCAACTTCGGTTGTAGACTCCAGGGTGCAGATTCAGGCCCATAGCCCAAGTATGTGAAGAGCATGGTGAACAGGCCCATGGCTCAGGATATGTGGTATGTGGAGCATGAATGCGTTCATGGCTCAGAGCACGGTGAACAGGCCCGTGGCTCAGTTTCACTAGCACCGATACCTGTACAGGGTAGCCTGATCCTGTGGCTAAGGCCACTTCAGCATGAGACTGCGGTCCTGCTTGTGTTGTACTCGTACACTAACTACGAGGTGGGAGGTCGTGGAGTCCGGCTCTTCCATGTGACCTTGTATGGCACCGGCTCCGGGTTTCGCAGCCGTCGGTTGGATTTGAACGGTACGGTTCACTTCCTCAGGGCATAAAAATACGTAATCCAGCCGCATAGTATTTATTGTTTAAGGCAAAACATGGAACATTGGTTGAGGCCTTGTTTGCGTAGTATTTATTGCTTAAGGCAAAACGCGGAACATTGGTTGAGGCCTTGCTTGTGTAATTAATCTTGTTATATCTTGCAGTTACTTATATGTTCCTCATGTTATGTGGCAATATATCTTATCTTGATAATCATGTTCCATAAAGAGACAGTTGATGATATGTCTTCCATACAGCTTGGTAAGCTTGATGGTATGAGTAGCCTTGTTGTATAGACTATTATTATTCTACATTTTATTGTTTATCTTCTGTTGTTGCTTTATCCTTGTGGTTTTATAGTTTCGGCGGGGAGTTATGTTTCTCGCTGGGATAATGTTCGATTGTCTCACCCCCTGGTTTTCAGGTGTTCGAGCTAGACGTGGTGGTGGCCGCGGAGTTGCGGCCGAGCAGCAAGACGAGCAGTAGAAGGCAAGCGATGGATATGCTGCTGTTTTGACATTCTGTAGTAGAGTCTAGAGTCATCCTTGTAGTCTCAGGTCCTTGGGGGCGTTTTGGCATTGTTTCACGATCTATGGCTGTTGATCCTTTGTATATCCTGCTGTTGGCCGGATGTGGGCCTTTATGTATATGTACATTTAACAGGTGATGAACTCACGTGAGGGTTAGATAGTTGTTCCTCTAAGATGTGGACACGTATCAAGGCTTATATATGTTTGTATAACCTGTTTCCCTGCAGGATGTGGACTTTAATGTAATAGTTTCTCAGTTTATCAGCTTTCCGCAATCAGTTTTAATTAACCCGTGTTTTTGATAATCTGTGGTTATGGTGATTTCCGCACATTTTCGTGTAACACCTCGCTGTTTGTGTGATAGTGGGATGTGTTGCCACAAGTTTTTGGTATCAGAGCTCTAGGTTCGCTGAGTCTACATGAATTTAGGACTAGGGTGAGTCTGTTCTTGAGAGTTGTCCAGATTTTCTTATGATCGTCTTCTGCCCTCAGCGGAAGAAAAGCGAGATGTCTGGAAATCATGAAGAACATGCTCCTGAGTATAGAGATGCTGCATTAGTTGATGGAGCTGAGGGTCAGGCACATGAAGATCGGGTGCATGAGGTCCCCCAACCTAACCCAGCCATTCTTGAACATCCTGCCTATCAACAACTTATGGGGCAGATGATGTCTACAATGAATCTCATGGTTGAGCGATTGCCAGTGCCCCCTCCGCGAGCACATGCTCCCCATGGAGAAGCATCGGGTATTGGGAAGACCTTCGAGCGGCTTCACTGAGTCGGAGCTTCAGATTATGCTGGAACGGCTGATCCAGCGGATGCAGATATGTGGCTGACAAGTCTTGAGAAGGCTTTCCGGATCCTCGACATCCCCGAAGCAGACAAAGTAAAGCACGTTGTCTCCCTTCTGAAGGGTAGTGCTGGTCACTAGTGGACCATCGAGGAAGAGAAGCGGCCTGGTGAGGTGATCTGTTGGGAAGTTTTTCGGCACGAGTTCGTCAGCAGATACTTCCTGAAGACGTATCTGGATGAGAAGATTAGTCAGTTCGAGCACATGCGACAAGGAACGATGAACATCACCGAGTATGAGGCCAAGTTCATGGATATGTTGAGGTTTTGTCCTCACATGGCGGTGACAGATGAGGAGCGGATCAAACGTTTCGAGAAGGGTCTGAGTTCTGAGTTGACAACACCTGTTTCTGCGTTAGAGAACAGAGAGCGGTTTTCTACGTTTATGGAATCCATCTGGAGGATCGAATGATCAGTAAGGGAGAAAAGAGAATCCATGTCTCACAAAAGGCATGCTCAGTTCCAGGGACAAAGGTTTGGTGGCTTCAAGAAGCCCAGGTTTTCAACACCTTTTGTAATGAGAGGTTCCAGTGTACCGTCACAGTGGTCTACGAGTAAGGGAAGAGGTTATGTTTCTTCGCCATCTAAGGCACATAGTACAGCTTCAGTGGCAGTGACAAGACCATCTAGGCCACAGTTTGAAGATAGGGCATGCTATCTTTGTGGTCAGACCGGGCATCTCAAGTTACATTGCCCGAACAGAGATGTTGAAGTGACACAGCAGCCGAGGCAGAATCTACAAGGGTCAGATCGACAACAACCTAGTGGTAGCAGAGGACGAGGACGCGGTCAAGCGTCTCAAGTGGGATCGTCTTCTCAAGGAAGCAGAGGACGTGGATAGAAAGCAACGGCTCAATTCTACGCTATGAATCAGCCGGAGGCGATAGTCAACCCGCGAGTGGTGACAGGTCAGATGGAGTTATTTCATTCTAATATGTCTTCTTCTTGCTTTATATCTGTTCTGTTTGACCCGGGTGCTACACACTCTTTTATCGCCTATAGTATGCTTGAAAACTGTCATTTACCTGTTAGTTGTAAGAAGGATAGTTTGTTGTTAGAAGGATAGTTTGTTGTTAGAAACCCCTCTTGATGGTTCCTCATTGCTTCGAGAAGAGTGTCCATCTTGTGTCTTGTCTTTTTCAGGACATTGTATGCAAGTGGATCTTATACCACTTGATATGCATGGTTTTGATGTTATCCTTGGGATGGACACCTTAGAGAAGTATAAGGTTGTTTTGGACTGTGGTTCCAAGCAAGCTGTGTTTGATGATGCGGGAGAGAAGTGGATCTTCCAGGGAGATAGGAAGATTCTTCCGACATGTCTGGTATCAGCTATGGTGGCAGAGAAGTTGCTACGACAAGGATGTGAGGCACTTCTAGCTCATGTTGTGGATACCGTTGTGGCTACTAAGGCGAAAGGACCTAGTCTCGAGGAGGTGTCTGTTGTCCGAGGGTTTGTCGATGTGTTCCCTGATGAGTTTCCTGGTGTTCCTCCACCCCAAGAGATTGATTTCGAGATCAATCTGGTCCCAGGTACGCAGCCAGTTGCACAGACACCGTATAGAATGGCTCCAGTAGAGATGGCAGAGTTGAAGAGGCAGTTGAAAGAGTTGGTGGAGAAAGGTTTCATCCGACCGAGTACATCGCCTTGGGGTGCTCCAGTGTTGTTCGTCAAGAAAAAAGATGGATCGATATGGTTGTGTATAGACTACCGACAGTTGAACAAAGTCACGATCAAGAACAAGTACCCGTTGCTAAGGATAGATGATATGTTCGATCAGTTGTGTTGTGCTACAGTGTTTTCGAAGATCGATCTACGGTCCGGTTACCATCAGTTGAGGATTAAGGCGGATGACATACCAAAGTCAGCTTTCAGGACGAGGTATGGTCACTTCGAGTTCGTGGTTATGCCGTTTGGGATAACCAATGCACCTGCTACTTTCATGGACCTGATGAACAGAGTGTTCCGTCCGTTCTTAGATCAGTTTGTCGTAGTCTTTATATATGACATTTTGATCTATAGTCGGGACAGGCGAGAGCATGAGCGACATCTTCATCTAGCATTAACTCTTCTTCGTCAACATCAGTTGTATGCCAAGTTCAGTAAGTGTGAATTCTGGTTGGAAGAAGTGACTTTCATAGGTCATGTGATATCTGCTGAAGGAGTCAAAGTAGATTCAAAGAAGGTGGAGTCCATTGCAGAATGGGAACAACCAAAGATGCCAACTGAAGTTCGTAGTTTCTTGGGTTTAGCAGGTTACTACCGGAGGTTTATCAAGGACTTCAGTGCGATTGCGTTGCCAATGGCGAAGTTGACTAGAAAGGACGTACCTTTTGTATGGGATGATCGATGTCAACAAGATTTCCAGAGGTTGAAGGAGAAGCTAACCAGTGCTCCAGTGTTAATCCTGCCAGAGCCTGGGAAGGGCTATGTTGTTTTCTGTGATGCTTCCAAGAAAGGTTTAGGTTGTGTGCTGATGCAGAAAGATCATGTGTTTCTTTTACTTTGCGACAGCTTAAGAAACACGAGGAGAACTATCTGACTCATGACCTAGAGTTGGCAGCAATGGTTCATGCATTAAAGATTTGGAGACACTATATGTACGGAGAGGTGTGTCAGATCTTTACGGATCATAAGAATCTGAAGTACATCTTTTTGCATCATGAGTTGAACATGCGACAGCGTCTATGGATGGAGTTGATCAATGATTATGACTGCACCATCGATTATCATCCTGGTAAAGCAAATGTGGTAGCTGATGCGCTTAGCCGAAAGTCTTCTTCTCTTTCAACAAAGAAGAAGGCACAGTTAAGTTCCCTGGTATGCTATAGACGGGATATGTTTGTTTCCTTGCGGCAGATGAATGTACAGATGGAAGTTTCCGTGTTAGCTGGACTTTTAGCACAGATGCAAGTCAAGCCTACGCTGAGCAAGGAAGAAGATACCGACGATATCGTCGGTATACCGCTCGGTATACCGATATCAACCCAACCTGGCATCGGTTTAAGCATTTCTATCGCTGCTCCCGCAAATTTCGGTAAACCGGTGGGTTTACCAGTAAAACCGACCGGTTTTCGGCGGTAAGGAGGGGGTTCAGTGTAAAATGTCCCACTTATTGGCGATATTGGCGGTATACCGCCCCGGTATGCCGGCATTTGCGAGTGTGTTGCTGCTGCTGCTGTTGGAGTGAAAGAAAAACACATTTGGGGTGATTTTCTTCGTTGGAGCTCAAATCAACTGTAATCAAGGTATGTTTTCTTGATTTCTTGCATTCTTCATCATTTCCAACCCATCTCCTATCTATTTCCATCTATTTTCACCATAAAATCTCTCCAAAAATCTCTAAATACGCCCAAATCTTAGATCTACTTCAAAAAACTTAGGATTAATGCTATTTAACATTAGATCTATGAATATTATATGTAGATCTACTAATGTATAACTAGATCTACTACTTTTAATTAGTATTATCATATAATTTCACTAATTAATATTAAATTCGTAATAATACAATAAGTACTAGAAATAGTAGGTATCTAACTTAGGTTTAGTAGAAAAAGTTGTACCAAATAGCAATGTGAACAAATACAAACAAAAATATAGTAAACATATTTATATTTTTCGTTTTTTTATTTATTTAAAATGCTGAAAATAAAAAAAATCATTTTTTTTGTTTTTTCTACAGAAATGTATGCGTTAGTGTTATGTAAGATGGAATGAGTAAAGTTGTAATACATCACTTGACTTAATACTAGATAATTATTAGATTTTATAATTTTAAAATTAATTTCAGACTTAAATTTTTTATTTAAGCCTTTTTTCTTGTTAATAAAAATCTTAAAAAATATTGTGTTTGATTCTATAAATACATTTAACACTTATACACCTAAAAGTGTTGTGTTTGATTCTATAATACATAAAATAGATTAATTTCTTGCAACTTAATGGGTTATAGATTTCATACACCTAATTTTTATTTGTCTTTGTCTTTTTGCAGTGTGACAGTGTCCACTTTTGACTTTTGAGAAGATGTCTTCAAGCGATGGTGAGGGTTCTGGGGCCGGTAATGTTGGTGGAGCTAAGAATGTGATGGATTTTGCATGGAATCACTGCACGCCTCTTGAAGGCAATAGGGCAAAGATAGTTTGCAATTACTGCAACAAGACAATTGGTGGAGGGGGGATTACTAGATTCAAACGTCACATTACTGGCGGTGACAAAAATGTGGCAATGTGCACAAGGTGTCCCCAAAGTGTTAGGGATGATTTTAGAAATATTATGGGTGCAAAGAAACACAAACAACAAAAGATGAAGGAGGCTGACAGGGGTTACACAGATACATTATTCAATGTTAGGGGCACAGGTTCTTCTGCAGAATCAGATGATGACATTGCATATCCTCCTGATTGTGACACAACTTATTCACGTCGTGCGTATAGGCGTGCCCTTAGAGATTCCCGCAGAGATGAGTGGGAAAGAGAGGAGGCAGATCGAATTACAAGGAGGTATGGGCCATCTGGTGCAGGTGGAGGCAGTGGTACTGCACGTATTCCTGTTGTTGATGTAGATGATGATGAAGACAGAGCTGGTCATGGAAAAAGGAAGAAAGGTGGCATTGATACACTTTTCCGTTCTGCTAGTACGAGATTGAGGCATGTTGATGAGCCAGGGGTTAGGAGGCCTGAAGCTAGGCAAAAAGGCATTAAAGCAATGTTCACTGGTGCAAAAGATAAGGTCGGCAAGGCAGTGGGTAAGTTCTTCTTTGCTCATGGTATACCTGCACATGTTGCAACTGAACCGTATCTGCAACATATGGTAGATGTGATAGGGGATTCTGGGAGGGGCGTCAAGGCCCCCACTTCATATGAATTAATGAACAAGTATCTTCCCCTAGAGAAGAAGGATCTACAAGTCTGGATTTCAGGCCAAAAAAATATGTGGGCTGAATATGGTGTCACACTTATATGTGACGGGTGGACTAGTGGCAACAGAAGACAAATTATCAACTTTCTTGCACATTGTCGTGGATCCACAATTTTTTTGGACTCTGTTGATGCTTCAGGTGAGGTCAGGAACCACAGGTTCATAAAGAAACTAATGAAGACATACATGAAGCAGGTTGGTGTGGAAAATGTGGTGCAGATAGTTACTGATAATGGTTCTGCCTTCAAGAAGGCCGGGGACAGTTTAATGAAGAAATATCCCATATACTGGACACCATGTGCTGCCCACTGCATAGATCTCATTCTCAAGGACATTGGCTCAATTGAATTCATTAAATCTGTTATCATTGATGGTAGGTTGATCACAGGATTCATCTACAACCATTCTTTTCTATTGAATGCAATGAGGCGACGTGAGTATTGTGGAGGTGATTTGATTAGAACAGGTGCAACTAGATTTGCAACAAACTTTCTTGCCTTACAATCATTAAAGTCCAAAAAGGATGGACTTAGGAGGCTCTTCAATGGAGTGGAGTGGACCTCCATGAAGGAGCACAATACCCCAGTTGGCAGTAGAATTGAGCAGTTGATTGCCAGCAGACCTTTTTGGGATAAGGTTACTAGGGTGTTGCGAATAATGGAACCAATTTTCAAGGTATTGAGGCTGGTAGATGGTGACAAAACTGCAACAATGCCTTTTTTATATGATGCAATGACCTCAATGGTGGACCGCATCAAAGAAGCAGCTCCTAAGTCCAATGAGCAATACATCAGAATTTATGAGTCTCGTTGGACAAATATGCTTTTGCATCCATTGCATAAAGCAGGTATATATCTCAATCAATTATGTTCTAAGTTTCTAACTTCTGAGTTATTTGTCTAACTCATAGTCTACCTATTAAAATGTCATTCTAATTTCCTTATTTATATTTGTGACATCTTACTATTTGAATCCGAGGTTCCAATACTCACGAACGCTTGGATTGAATCTGACTCTAATGACTGCAGTGAGAGAAGTCACCAACAAGTTCATTACCTCTCCAGAAGAGCGATTGCTAGTACTGGATGAGGTATAAGATAACTATATTACTTACATTCTTAATGTCTCATTAGTCATTACTCATTAGTCATCACCTTGATTTCATCATCTAAATATCGTAAATGATGTTTTTTTTTGCAGTTGCGCCATTTTTGTGAAGGCACTGGATGTTTTGGACATCCAAATGCAGTTTCTGATCGTGAGGCAGGTGATCCTTGTGAGTGGTGGGTTTGGAATGGAACAGGTGCCCCCCATTTAAGAAAAGTGGCTGTTCGTCTCCTTTCTCAAACAACATCTGCAGGGGGTTGTGAAAGAAATTGGAGCACATTCAATCCGATACACTCAAAGAGAAGGAACAAGCTTGGGGCAAACAGGTTGAGGGACCTTGTCTACGTTCACTACAACATGCGGTTGAGGGCTAGAGCAATACGAGATGCCAACTATAGGGAAGTGGATTTTGCTGTTGTCCACGATCCCATTGACACCGCATACACTTTCAGCACTGACAGACGTAGAGGGCTGGAGGAAGATTCAGAAAATCCTTTAGAGGAATGGATGAATGAGATAGGTCGTCCTGTTCTTGATAATTTAGATGGGCGTCTAGATCCATACATAGAAGATCAATTTGATCCAAACAACGGTGATGATATTATTCTTGATAATCCGCCTGAAAGACTTGAGCCTGAAGCTGCACATGTAAATGTTGATATGGAAATAGATAGAAGAGTACAAGAGCAGTTAGGTAGCTCAAATTCTTCTTCTTCAGCTGGTTCTAAATCTAAGTCTGATGATAGTGACAATGATAATGATGGTGGTAATCAAAGTCAACGCTCTCCAGAATATCCTCCAGCTGTGGATCCTCAACATGATGATCGGCCTTATGTTACTAGGGGTGCACCTCCACAACAACAAGAATATCCCATGCCTGAAAAAAATTATCAAAGAAGAAAAACTCGAACTGGGAAAGATTACAGTGGTGCACCTCCACCAAATGTCGCAATGCCCACAACTCCAAGCCCCTACCCCTACTCCTACCCATCTAATCCACAACCACAACCACAATACCGGAGTCCAAGTGATTATCATTCTGATGTTGCTGAATCAATGGATGCATTGAGTATATCTGACTCTCAATCTCAATCTCAAGAACATTCATTTGGAGATATGTTATTTGGGCAGACACTTCCATACCCATCTCAGACTTCTCAACATGGGTATTCTGGATATCAAGTTGAACCACAAGGCCCACAACCAAGGTTACAATTAGAACTTGGACCTGGTATGGGATATCATGAAGCATACTCTGTCCGTAGCCCTTATGGATGCTTTCGGGTGAACACCGAAGCATACTCTGGTGATTTCGGGCAAACATGGAGTGGTGGGCATACTACAATTTATCCTATTGCCGGAGTTCCATTACAACCTCCTTTTCCTCAACCTCCAGCTCCTCAAGCAAGGGCACCCGCACCTCCTCCCGCTTCTTCTCAGCCTCCCAGGAATTCAGCAAACAAGGCTCAATATCTCAAAGATTTACAAGAACATTTTCCAAAGATTGGGATGATGCGGTATGTGAATCCTGAAGTATATGAGGAGCATGTTGTCACATACAACAAATCATATAGAGCTTTGATGACATGGGAGCAATATGTAGAACAACAATATCCTTATCAGCAGCCGGCGCGCCACTCAACATACAACTGATGTGAGTTAGTACTTAGTAATTTACTATGTTGTTATATGTTTGTTGTAAGTTGAATATTATTGCATAAGTGTGTAAACATGCGTTTATGGATTGTGCTACTAAAATTTCAGATCTTAATTCTTATATTTTGTCATCGAAATCCTTCATCGAAATCTCAAAAAAACAGGATTGATTCCTTACCTCCCACATGATTGACCCCCCCCAACATACCCAATATAGAATTTTATTGCATAAAACGTTGCATCTAGGTGTTGAGACCACGCCTGTAAAATTTCATGATTTAATTCGTTCATTTAGGCGTCGATAAGTCCAGGATTGCATCTGTCGATATTTCCGTCGGTATACCTGTAAATATCTATTTCCACGCCGTCGATAAGTTGTCGGTATCGACATTTAATTCCTTGACGCTGAGACATCAGATCAAAGATGCACAGCAAACAGATGATGCGGTACGGTTGATCAGATCAGAGTTCGGCAGTGAAAAGCGGGATGGGTTCCATGAGTTCGAGGATGGGCTAGTTTTCTATCGTGGTAGGATGGTGGTTCCCAATGCTGATGATCTGAGAAAGTTAGTACTCGAAGAAGCACACACATCAATGTATGCTATGCATCCAGGTGTCACCAAGATGTATCATAGTCTGAGGGACTTGTATTGGTGGCCCAGCTTGAAGAAAGATGTAGCAGAGTTCGTGGCTAGATGTGTGGTATGTCAGCAAGTGAAGGCTGAGCATCAAAATCCGATAGGTACGTTGCAACCCTTACCGATACCGCATTGGAAATGGGATCATATAACCATGGATTTCATAGTTGGTCTACCCAGGACAACTAGGAATCATGATTCCATTTGGGTGATAGTGGACAGATTGACGAAGTCTGCTCATTTCCTACCAGTAAAAACAACGTATACAGTTGAAAAGCTCGCTCAAGTATATGTGGATGAGATAGTACGGTTACATGGTGTGCCAATAACAATAGTTTCCGACACAGGTCCCCAGTTCACGAGTCGTTTATGGGAACAGTTGCATAAGGCATTGGGAACACAGTTGAGGTTCAATACCGCCTTCCACCCACAGACAGATGGACAGTCTGAGAGGACTATTCAGACTTTGGAGGATCTCCTTCGAGCTTGTGTTTTGTAGTTCCTAGGTAGTTGGGATGTACATCTCAGTTTGATAGAGTTTGCCTACAACAATAGTTATCAGCGGAGCATTGACATGGCTCCTTATGAGGCCTTGTATGGCAGGAAGTGCAGATCTCCTCTGTGTTGGTACGAGTCTGGCGAATATCAGCTTTTGGGTCCTGAGTTAGTTCAGCAGACAACAGAAAAGATCAAGGTGATACAGTAACAGTTGAAAGCGGTACAGGATAGGCAGAAGTCTTACACTGACAATCACCGATGGCCTTTGGAGTTCCAGGTAGGAGACAAAGTGTATCTTAAAGTCTTGCCATGGAAAGGTGTGCTAAGGTTTGGTCGGAAGGGTAAGCTAGCACCCAGATATATGGGGTCGTACTCGGTCATAGCACGTGTTGGTAAAGTAGCTTATGAGTTAGAGCTGCCGACAGAGTTACACAGGTTACATCCAGTGTTTCATGTCAGTATGTTGAAGAAAAGCCATCCAAATTCGGGAACAGTGATACATCCAGTTGAAGTTGAGCTTGATGAAGATGTGACCTACGAGGAAGGTCCTGTGGCGATCCTTGACAGAAGGGTTAAGAAGCTGAAGAGGAAGGACCTCGTTCTTGTGAAGGTTCTTTGGCATCATCGTGGCGTTGAGGAAGCCATGTGGGAGCTTGAGGAAGAGATGAGGAGGAAGTATCCCTCGCTTTTCTCTTCGGATTTTGGGGATGAAATCCTTTGAAGGGGGTTATCTTGTAAGGACCCTGACCTTCGTTTAGGGTTTACCCTATTTGCTTTGCTTAACCTTGATGCTTTGTTGCTTGCTAATCACCTTTGGTGGTGATTAGGGTTTGGTTGTGCTTTGTTGAGAGTTGGAGGGGCTACTTGCAAATAACCCAAGTTTGGGGTTTGTGGGCAAGGTTGCCACCTTGTGAGGTGTTCCTATCTCTCTCTGCTTCCTCTAGTGTAGAGAGGAAGGCTTGGGCTCATTGCTTGAAGTTATGTTGGGCTTGGTTGAGCATGTTGGGCCTTGAGGTGCCTTGCTTTGGTTTGGTTGCACCTTGTATCGGGTAAGAGAAGGGAGTGTGTCGCCCATGGGGTGTGTCACCCATGACCTTTGACCAAGCTTTGACCTCGTTTGTGTCACCACTAGTGGACACTTGGTGCTTGATGCTTGCATGTGGCAATGGCCTTGCACATGTGTTTAGGGCTTGCTAGAGTGGTGGCTCGTGCACTAGGACAAGTGTCCCTAGGAGGAAGACACCTTGCTTTGCTCTACCTTGTTTTCTCCTCCATCCCCTTCTATATATGTGTTCTTTTTCTCTTGCTAGGGATCCTTTAGTCTCTTGGTTTTCCCCTCTCCCTTGGTGCACGACATACCCTTCTCCCTTGCAAGCTTGATGGATGACACCCTTGGAGGAGCTAGCTTGGTGGTCGATCCTGCCTTGGAGCTTTCTTCTTCCTTGGAGCTTGGAGCTTGCTTAAGGCGGGTTGCATAACTCCTAACCCTAACTATACTACCTCCTTTCATGTTTTTATATGTTGCTAGCTTTATTTCTTGCCTAGTTGTTCTTGTTGGTCGAACCATGTGTTCTAGGGTTCCTTGGTGAGCAATACTCTCTTCTCTCCTAGGTCTTGAGGAGTGAGCTTGAGTCCTAGCATCATGAGCAACACTCCTCTCTCGTTTAAGTTGAGAGGTGAGCTTGTGTTCTAGTTGTTTGAGCAACACTCTCCTCTCACCATGGACTAGAAGGGTGAGCTTAGTGATCGTGGTGATTCTTTCTAGGGTTTTCCTTGTGTTGTCGTTTGCGGATAGTTGATGTGCAAGACCCCTCTTTCTTAGTCGATTGAGGTGAGCCATTTTCTTGACCCATTAGGGTTTTGGGTACCCTTGTGCTCGAGGTAGATGATGATCTTGTGAGTGATACCTTGGTCGTTATGAGTGTGGGGAGGTGCTGCCTGACAACCCTCTTGACCTAGACCCTTGGACGATAGACCATGTTGGTGACAGGTGATATCCCTGGTCTCTGTGACGGGCGTCACAATCTCACCTTGCCCTATGACGGCTGTTAGGCCATGAGTTCGTTGGCTGGATGATGTGTTCCTGGTTGACAGTTTGAGCTACACCTTGGACGTTACACCTGTAGAATATTCTGACCGTCATGCACCTGGGGTGGACGTTACTAGTGGTCGTGTGACGGGCGTCATGTTTAGCCCTTTTGTGTGTCGCCCGATATGCACCTTGTGAATTGCGTTGCCTTGCTGGCCGATGCATGTGTTGCCCGATAGGGCTGGGTACCCGACACCTCGTCGCACGTTGCACTCCCTTGCTGTGTTGTACGACACCTTGGTGCACGACACTCTGACGCGGCGTTTCTGATTGCTGGCCGTTATGTGATGAACAATAGGTGAGGGCATGCCGCCCGCTACAACCTTTAGTGAGGGTTCTTGGTGCTTCTAGTGAGGAAAGCCGTTATGATGCATTAATATCCTTGTTAAACGATGGTGACTCTTTGCATGCTTAATGGTAATGGTTATGGTAACACTTGTCCTTTTTTATTTAAGATGACTATATACATGAACTTGATCATCATGATTATCTGTATAATGCTAAGGAAAATGATAAGTATGTAATATGGTTGCTTAATGATGTGCCTCATGACCCAGCAGAAACGAAGATCCTCAGAGGAAAGGCGCGATGAGCTCTGGCGATACCCGGCGGCGCGATGAGGAGGTCATCGGAGGCACTGTGCCTGAGGCTGGAGGGGCCCCCCTTCCCTCCTCTCTCGTTCACTCATCTGGAGTGAGTCAAGATCTGAATGCTCAATCTGAAAACATGAAGTCGTGGGCGGAACTGATGAAACCAAGGCTCTACGATACTTCACTGGAGAAGGTGGATATAGAGTTGCGCAACCAGAAGCTCATCTACCCGAGAGAAGAAGCTGAGAAGAATGCGGACAGATGGAAGCGATGTGTTGCAGGTTACATAGTTGGATTCAATCCTCATCTTCCTACACTGGAGAAGTATTTATCTCAGATTTGGATACTGAATGGATCGATTGAGATACTGAACCATGGTCGAGGTTTCTTCTTGATTAAATTTACGGATGAAGTGGATCTGGAGAATGTCTTAGACAATGGCATCTACTTCGTCAGGGGAAGGCCTATGGTTCTGATGAAATGGAAGCCCGGGGATCCTCTGAAAAGGTTCAAGTTGACTGACATGCCGATATGGGTCAGGATTCATAATCTTCCATTGGAGCTTTGGGATATGAAGATGTTTTCAAGAATTGGGTCTTATATTGGATTCCCCTTACGAGCAGACAGAATGACCTTTAGTTTGAGGAATCTTGAATATGCTAGAATTCAAGTTCTGATATCGGCTGCGTCGACGTTTCCTCTTGAACTAGAAGTTTCAAGTGATGATGGTGTCTCTCATACTGTTAATTTTGAATACGAATGGGTGCCACAGGTCTGTTCGGTGTGCAATTTGTTTAGACATGTTGACTGTAGAGATTCTGCTAAAGGTTCAAATCACCAAGTTAAGAAAGTGTGGGTCAAGAAAGTTGCTGCTCCCGATTCCTCTGTTTCTATGGAAATACCTGCACCTAAGGTTGTTGATGAAACTCCTCAGAGCGAAATTCAGATTCATAAAGTTCAAGATGATAAAATTAATTGTGACAATGCTACTGCTACTGTTTTGTCTGAAAAAGTGGCTGAAGTTAGAGTTAATGATACTTCTTATCATCGTGATAATCTGAATTAGGAAGGACAAGATGGTCTGCTGAGGCAAGTCCAAGATGAAGAAGAGGAATTCCATGTACCTAATGACTCGTTTGAGGAAAGCAGTCTGACTTCAATGGAAGGAGATAGTGACAGAATCCAGGAAGCTCTGGATGGGGTTGTAGATCTTTCTACTCCTCCTCATAATGTTGCTGCCATTCAAGATGAGGAGGAGGAGGGATTTGAAGTTGTTAAAAAAGGGAACAGAAGAAGGAAACTGAAGGGTAAAACTAGAAATAATATAAAGGACTAGGAGATTGTTACTCAAGCTGCTGCTCTTTCAAATAAATTTGCTAATCTGAAAGTAGTGACTGAAGAGAATAGGAGGAGGGAGTTCCAAACCAGTGAAGTACTGGTCTCAACTGTTTCTAATGGTTAGTCTCAATCTCAATATGCTGTCCTGGAATGTTAGAGGTCTTAATCTCAAGGTCTCAACAGTCCGGGAAAAAATAAGAGAGTTTAATCCTCATGTAATTCTTCTCAATGAAACTAAAGTTAGACAGAAGAAGATTTCAAAGCTGCTTAGTAAATATTTTCCTGATTTCAGTTTGATTTCTAATCACTCATCTCATGTGCTCAGTAGAGTTGTAGTTCTGTGGAGGGATGAGATTTGCAAGATTACTAAGATTCAGGAATCTGATCAGTTAATTCATATGGAGGTTTTTTGTGACAACAGGAGTTTCCTCTTGACGGTTGTCTATGGGCATAATCCAGATGGTGATAGGGAGCAATTATGGACTGATATTGAGTCTATTAATTCGAGTGTGTTTTCTCCTTGGGTCATTTTAGGTGATTTTAATGCTGTTAGAAAGGATGAAGAAAAGCTGGGCAGAGATCCTCCTACTAAGAAATCTATGGATGATTTCAATAATTGTATTCTCAATTGTGGTCTTTTTGAGCTGGGCCTGAATGGACCCTCCTTTTCTTGGGATAACCATCAATCGGGGGATTTTTTTGTCACTTCTCTTATTGACAGGATTCTCTATAATTTTGATTTCATGAGGGAGTTTTCTGAGTTCAAAGGTTTTCTTCATTCCAATATTATCAGTGATCATAAGATTCTCACTCTAGACATTGGTGAGAAAGGTAAAATTGTTTCCCCTTTTCATTTCATTAATGCTTGGACTGAAAAAGAAGGCTTCAGGGACATTGTTAGAAAAAGTTGGTCTGGGGATGACACTGGCTTTCCTAGTTTCATTGTCTATAGTAAGTTTAAGAAGCTCAGATATGAGTTGTCTAAGTGGAATAGAAGCACAGTTGGAAATTTCACTGATTTTGCAAAGAGGATCAATTTGTTAGCTTGTGAAGCACAAAGCAACCTTGATAAAGACCCTTCTAATGTTCTGCTGCAAATTGAAGCTGTTGCTAGAAGAAAAGAAGTTGTTATTGCTAATAAGCATGAAGAATCTTTGCTGAGACAGAAATCTAGAGTCAAGTGGCTTAAAGAGGGGAATTCCAACTCTAAGTTTTTTTATTCTTCGATTAAAGTTAGAAGAAATGTTAACCACATTCGTGCCCTTGATATTAGTGGGAGCATTAGCACTAACTGTTCTGAGATTAAACAGCATATTCGGGGGTACTATATTTCCTTATTCAATAATGGCCATAGTATTGATGTTGATATTATGAAGATGTTGGTCTTTCCAAAGTTGAATGATGTTCATAAGATGGCTCTTGATAGATGCTTTTCTGTGAAGGAAATTGTTGATGTAGTTAGGAATCTTAATTCTGAGAAATGCCCAGGACCTGATGGGTTTAATGGTCACTTCTTCAAGTTTTGTTGGAGTGTTATTTGCTCGGATGTTGTTAGGACTGTCCTTGGTTTCTTTAATTCTGGG
Source organism: Alisma plantago-aquatica (assembly GCA_963693085.1). NCBI lineage: Eukaryota > Viridiplantae > Streptophyta > Magnoliopsida > Alismatales > Alismataceae > Alisma > Alisma plantago-aquatica. The sequence continues at coordinate 664,613,130 of OY856414.1, forward strand.
AGAATGCTTAGAGAGGCTAATCGTACTTTCATTACTCTTATTCCGAAAGTGAAGAATTCCAGTGAGCTCAAGAATTTGAGACCCATTGCTTTGTGCAATGTCTTCTATAAAGTTATCTCCAAACTTCTTACTAACATATTGCAACTTGTTTTGCCTTCTGTAGTGAGTAGTAATCAATGTGCTTTTGTGAAGGGTAGGTCTATCAAGGATGTTGTTCTGTTATCTAATGAATTGATACATGATTTTAACAAGAAGGAGTGTAGGCCTAAGATGTGTATCAAGTTAGACATTTCTAAAGCCTATGACTCAGTTGCTTGGGAGGCCATTTTTCTTATTTTTGAGCTTATGAACTTTCCTCACTGTTGGGTTGTGTGGCTCAAGGAGATTTTTAACACTATTTCCTATGAGATCCTTATTAATGGAGAAGCTTCTGAATCCTTTCAACCGAGTAATGGGGTTCGACAGGGGGATCCCCTAGCTCCCTACATTTTTGTTCTTGTTATGCAGGTTATTACTCTTCTTCTTGATAAAGAGGTTAAAGAGGGTAATTTGAAACCTTTGAAGGCTTCGTCCAATTTCTCTGTCTCTCATCTGATTTTTGCTGATGACTTGATGATATTCTCTGAGGCAGATGATCGGAGTGCTTATGCTATTAAAAGGGTGCTTGACCATCTATATGTTGCTACTGGTTTGAAGATAAACACTGATAAGAGTGTTGTTCTCTATAGTCAAAATGCTAATAATAATTTGATGGGCAGCATTTTGGGCATTGCTGAAGGGAGTCTTCCGCAGAGATATCTTGGTATTCCTTTGGTTGTTGGTAAGTTGACTAAGGCTCATTGTAGTCCCCTTCTTGATAGAATTAAGAGTCGCCTTGATGGTTGGAAAGCAAGTCAGCTCTCTATGGCAGGTAGAGTTGAGCTTGTTCAGTCTACTCTTACTACTATGACTAATTATTGGGTTGCTAGTTTCCCAATCCCTTGTGCTGTTTGTGATGAAATTGAACAGATCTATTGGAATTTCATTTGGGGGAAGACGGCTAGTAGAAATCCTATTCATTTGGTCAAGTGGAGTGAGGTTGTTAAACCTAAGATGGAAGGTGGCTTAGGGATTAAATGTATTCGAGACATTATTCAGTCGTATATTCTCTTGAATGGTTGGGACATTGCCAAGAAGAAAGACAGTATATGGATAAAATGGATACATGAGAAGTACTTAATGAAGCATTCGTTCTGGTCTCTTCCTATTAATGATAGTTTTTCGTGGCTGTTCAGAAGAATTCTTGGTGAAAGAGACTGCTTAAGAAGATATATTACTATTGTCATTGGTGATGGTAAAGATATTAGTATTTGGAAGGATCCCTGGTGTAAGGGGTCGAATTTTTTGACTGAAGTGTTGGGAAGACAGAGTATTATCCAACTGGGATTCCCTTTTGATGCCAAACTCAGTAATCTTATAAGTAATGGCTCCTGGACTGTGGAGAACTCTAGACTTCACAGTGGTCTGATTGAGGTTCTCCATTCTACTCCGAGTCCTACTGGTGAGAGTGATAACATTTTGTTTGTTGGAAAGACGGAGGTGAATTGTAAATATATTTGGAGATGTCTCCACCCTGAGAATGGGACGATTGTCTTTTTTCAGTGGCTTTGGAGCTTCAGCTGTCCAAGCAATTGGAGAATGACTGGCTGGAAAGTTGGTCATAGAAGACTTCCGACTTCTTGCTTTGTGAAACATATTGGGATCAGCCTTGCGTCAATGTGTTTTCTCTACTGTAGGGAGGAAGAGGAGTTCGAGCATCTGTTGTTCAGCTGTTCTTACTCATCTGAGATTTGGAGGAGAGCTAGTGTGTTTCTGAATCTTCGGCAACCCAGGTCTTTAAATTATATCTATCTTTTCAAAGACAGAAAGGCCTATATTCTTGGTCTTGGTATTTTCAGCTGGCTGTGGAGGGAGAGAAATGATCAGGTTCATGGTGGGATTCCCAAGGATGTTGATCTTACTTGGAATCTCATTCTACAAGATCTGGACCTTTTGATCACTACTACAGAAGTGCCTTTTAGTGTCGGTTGTTTAACCCCCTTTGGCGTCGGTTTCGGAACGACGCCTATGTGGGCGCCGCTAAAAGGGTGGACACTTCAGCGTCGGTTAAAAAACCGACGCCTATTTAACATAAAGGCGTCGGTGTTTTATAAAACACCGACGCCAAAAGGGTTCCCGCCACAGAAAATGGCGTCATCTAGGACGCTTTCTGCGTCGGTTATATACTACAAAACCGACGCAGAAAAGTGTCCTAGATGACTCCCATTTCCTGTAGCGCGAACACTTTTGGCGTCGGTGTTTTATAAAAAACCGACGCTGTAAGTCTGTACTGACGGTTATCGGTAAATAACCGACGCCTATATCTATTTTTTTTTTTATAAATCTGTTTGCAGGCCTGCTGTGGCTGGTCAGCAGGATGAGAACCTGCAGTTCAGTTTTCTGAACTGCAGGTTTACGACATCCATTGATATCAGCCTACAAACAGGCCACAAACCTGCAAAATTAACATAAAAAGATTCACACAAGTAGATACATTCAGACATCAATTCAATTGTCACGTTCACACATATAGAATCATTCAAATACATGTTTTAACATTCAGAAATATTCATTTACAAAGTATCATTCATCATCACTATCAACATCCCAAGTATATCTTACAGTTGCCACTGTTTGTACAACTATTGCCCATTCTTCTCTTACTTCATCTAATGCTTCCCTCGTATATGGAGCATGTACATTTTTTAAGTGTTTGCCTATAGTGTGGTCAGTTTTAAACACCTGCAAAGAGAATGATGTATATAAGTAATAATATAAAAATAAGATTGATATATTTTATACTAACTAATGAGACTATATATAATACCTCATGTATGGTATCGATGTCTTTCTTCGCCTGTGTATGGTATAGAACTCTCCTCCAGTATCTCCCTCACAGACTCCTGTGTGGAGAGGGACATTCCAACTCGAGATATCATCTTCCGTTGCCTCCTCCGCAGCAATATCCTTATCTCTGAACGTTTCTCGTAGGATTCTGAACCCCTCCTTCCCTCTACTACATCGAAGCCATGCCACAGTTGAACCCTTTCACCGAGCCCTACCCGGCCAAACAGACGTCGCCTGAAGTACCACCGTCGTCGTCGTCTCCACCTCCATCGCAACTTGCTGTGCTAGTCCTGGCAGTTTATCACCCCACATGCTTTCCTCACCAGTTCCTGCCGCTAGACGACCACACAATGGAATCCAAGAGGATATGCAGGCGTTCGCCACAGACTATAGGATGAGTATACTCAGCTTATAGGCTTTGGCGAACTCCTGCATATCCTCTTGGATCCATTGTGTGGTCGTCTAGCGGCAGGAACTGGGGAGGAAGGCATGTGGGGTGATAAACTGCCAGGACTAGCACAGCAAGTTGCGATGGAGGTGGAGACGACGACGACAGTGGTGCTTCAGGCGACGCCTACTTGGCCGGGTAGGGCTCGGCGAAAGGGTTCAACTGCAGCATGGCTTCGATGCAGTAGAGGGAAGGAAGGGGTTCAGAATCCTACGAGAAACGTTTAGAGATGAGGATATTACTGCGGAGGAGGAGGAAACGGTAGACGATATCTTGAGTTGGAATGTCCCTCTCCGCACATCAAGTTGCTCCGCGCATCTGAAAATGTCATTTAAGGCAAACATTTAGCATTTGTATTAACTAGAAAAAGGAAAACATTTAGCATTTGTATAAACTAGAAAAAGGAAAACATTTACCATTTGTATAAACATACATGTCTCTAAAATTGTGATCTTTTATCAATTAACAATCCTTCATTGTGATCTCCGCGCACATATAAGTCATCATTAGCTTCAATATTTTGTGGAGTTGGCAACCCAACTGAGAATGGACTGGAGTCATCATACTTATCATAGTACTCTTCTTCATCTATAGGATCTTCAATGAACTGTCTTTTACCATGAAGAACAACCGACCATTTATCATTTGCAGGATCATCGATATAGAATATTTGTTTTGCCTGTGATGCCAATATGAATGGTTCAGCCTTCTCGCCAATCATTTCAAAGTTCACCAAAGTGAAACCCAATTCATCCACTATAACTCCTTTGGTGTTATCAACCCAATTACATTTAAAGAGCGGAATATTGAAATCTATGTAGTCAAACTCCCAAATGTCTTCAATGACACCGTAATATGACATTTTAGCTTCACGTGGACTCTTATCCTTTGCACTTGCAAAGTACATAGTTGACGCTTGAAGAGTGACCCCACTATTTTGGACGACACTCTTATCATCTTGGCGCTTTGTGTAATATGTGAATCCATTAATGTCAAACCCTTCATAAGACATAACATTCGGTTTTGGTTTAAAGGCGAGACATTTGATAGTTTCTGTAATATCATTTGGTGTTTGAGATAGTTGATGTAAGACTTTATCTTCAAACCACTTAGTAAAAGTCTTATTATGCTCTCTAGCAAGCCACATTGAACTTGCTCGAGGATGTTGTCTCTTTATGAAATTGGTATGTTCCTCGATATAAACACTCACTTCGTCCATATTATGTAAAATATACAAGTGAGCTTGTTCCAACTGCTCATGGCTGATTACTTTCACCCGTGATCCCAAAATTCCTTTGCCCTCCTCAATATTCGTGTCATTATCAGGAGTGTCATTACCACTGAGAAAGTCATTGCAGAAATCCATAACCTCTCTCGCCACATAACCTTCAATAATACTCCCTTCAGGACGATAACGGTTTCGAACATCACCTTTAAAAACGCTCATGTATCGTTCAAAGGGATACATCCAATGCAAGAAAACCGGTCCCAAGATTTTCACTTCCCTAGTCAAGTGGACAACAAGATGTACCATGATATCAAAGAACGAAGGAGGGAAATACATCTCAAGCTGACATAGGGTAACAACCACTTCTCTTTGCAAAATATCGAGAGTATCAGGGTCAATAACTTTGCTGGATAGACTGTTGAAAAAGAAACAAAGTCTGGTAATTGCAAACCTTACATGCTTCGGCAATATAGATCGAATTGCCACGGGCAATATTTGTTGCATTAGAGTGTGACAATCATGAGATTTAAGACCTATCAACTTCAGATCTTTCATTGATACCAATCTACGGATGTTGGATGAGTAACCATGTGGCACCTTAACATTTACCAAGCATTCACAAAAAGTTTTCTTCTCCTTTCTAGACAACGTGTAACAAGCGGGAGGTAAGTATGTTCTTTTATTACCCATTTCACGTAATTCTGTTAATTCTGACCTTATTCCCATTTCACGTAGGTCCAGTCTGGATTTTATCCCATCTTTAGTCTTACCTGGTATATTTAATAGAGTACCAATGATGCTATCACAAACATTTTTCTCAACGTGCATTACATCGATACAATGCCTGACTGACAAAGAACTCCAATAAGGAAGATCCCAAAATATTGACTTCTTTTTGAATGAAGAATTGTCACTCCGTGTGGCCATACTACATTGTGATTTCTTACCAAATTCATTGACAATGTCTTTTACTCTTTCATAAACAACATCCCCTGGTATAGGTTTAGGTGCACTCCGTTCATCATTCAATCCATTGAATGCTTTGCGCTTCCTACGATACGGATGGAATTTTGAAAGAAACCTTCGATGACCAAGATATACAGTCTTGCCGCCATATTTTAGTCTTATTGAATCAGTGTTTTCTTCACATATAGGACACGCTTTAGCACCTTTGACACTATATCCAGACAAATTCCCATATGCCGGAAAGTCATTAATAGTGCAAAACAACATAGCATGCAAACGAAATGTCTCTCTTGCAGAAGCATCATAGGTCATCACACCTTCAGCCCAAAGTTTCTTTAAGTCATCAATCAAAGGTTCAAGATAAACATCGATATCATTTCCGGGTTGTTTAGGGCCCGATATCAACAATGACAACATAACGTACTTATTTTTCATACACAGCCAGGGAGGAAGATTGTATATAACAAGCATGACTGGCCAAGTGCTATGTTGGCTTCTCAATGTCCCGTACGGATTCATCCCGTCTGTACAAAGCCCAAGTCTTAGATTCCTGACTTCTTCACCAAATTCAGGGAACAATACATCAATCTTCTTCCACTGTGGGGAATCAGACGCATGTCGTAGGATCCCATCATTATTTTTCTTAACATCTGCATGCCACCTCAAATTCTTCGCATCTTTCGGATTTGCAAACAAGCGTTGAAACCGTGATGTTATAGGTAGATACCACAACACCTTGGCAGGAGAACCAGTTCTGGACTCCCCCGAAGTCGTCAATTTATATCGTGACGCACCACATTTTGGACAATCTTTCAAATCTACATAGTCCTTTTGAAATAATACACAATCATTCGGGCATGCGTGTATCTTTTTGGCCTCCATTCCCATTGGGCACAACATTTTCTTTACCTGGTATGTTGAGATTGGCAGCTCGTTTCCTTCAGGAAGAATTTCTTTCAACAAAGTCAACAATTCAGTGAAGCTTTTGTCGCTCCATCTATTGTTAGCTTTCAACTTATACAATCTCAGCACAGCGCTAAGCTTCGTAAACTTAGCACAGCCTGTGTATAACGGTATCTCAGCATCATGCACAATGTTTGTAAAGATAGGAGGTGGATCGGTGTGCTCTACCCTACAACTATCCAGCATCGCATCAACAATGTCTGCTGGAACTGGTTCGTTCACATTTACGTCATCGGAGGCAATTTCTTCTTCCACCCAAGCACTGCTATTGACATCTACTGGATTCGATTTTGAAATCTCTCCATGCCAGTGCCATTCTGTATAGCCTTGTACAATCCCGTTGCACATGACATGACTTTTGATTTCCTCACCAGTGTTGAGTTTCAAGTTGTTACCGCAATGCCTACATGGACAGTAGAACCTATCTGTAGGTTTTTTCCTATGTTCCTCGGCAAATCTAATAAACTGATCAAGACCAGATATAAACTCTGGGGTGCAACGATTACGAATGGACATCCATGATCTATCCATTCTATGATCAGAGAAAGCAAGTATATATTAGGAAAGCAAGTATATATTAGGAAACAAGTATATAAGCAAGTATGTCATATTACAGTTCATCATTAAGAAAGATATAAGCAAGTATGTCGTATTAAAATAGACTAAACAATAAAAGAATTTTTTTTTAGGCAAGACAATATGAGAAAATAGTAGTGTAATCATGTAAATGGGAACATTCATGGGAACACACACTTCAGTTATAAGCATTCATGTAGCAACTTACATTTCCATTCATGGGAACAAACACTTTAGTTATAACAATAACTAAACAAAGGGGTTGGTGTACCCCTAAACATGCGCATAATTAAAAAAAACTATTACTACAGACAAGTCTAGATAGATAGACAACTAAATACTACACCAACATGGTCCCGCATGCATCAGTAACTTCTTTTTAATGATGAAGCTGTGTCACGAAGCTCCTCACTGTATTTAGACGAATCTGAACTGATAGGGGCCTCAGATTCTGATTTGTCTGAGCTGATATGCGACGCCGTGCGCTCATACCGCAGAAGATGATCGAGGGTGTCGCAGTTGTTGTTGGTTATCCAAACTTTGATGGAATTATCGCCAACTGGACGGAGAAAAAGCCTATTCCAACGGACCAGATACAGCTCTCCAATCCAATCATGCCAACCGGATTTTGATACAAGATTTCCCGCCAAATCATACTCAACCTCGATTACATGTGAATAATTTCCAAAAGTTAGGGTCACTTTACCAGGCATGTAGTGTCTTCCTTTTAGAAAACGCCAATGTTTGGGTATGACCAATTGGTTTAAGGAACGATCATCTAGGATGATGTCCAATTGTTCTTCAATAGGGAACGTTAACATTGACATAGAGGCCCAATTCATAGTCATTGTTATGGGAAGACAGAGACTGCACAATATTAGTATTAACAAAGTGTAAGTACATATAACGATGTTATATATTTTCAGAAAAAGTTGTATAACATCAGTTAACCTTTTAAACAAGTATATATTAGGAAACAAGTATATATTAGTCAATCTTGGACGGGTTTCTAGGCCAACAAACACATTTGATGTCAATCTTATATATAATAAATGTGTACCACTTATCCCATCCTTGAACACCTAATCTCACTTACGATGTAAGTGTATAATGTGTATTTGGTTTTCAAGAAAATTTCGGCAGCATTTCCCCGTTGTTCTCTAAGTACATATGTACTTAGAGAACAAACGGGGAAATGCTACCGAAATTTTCTCGAAAACCCAATACACATTATACACTTACATCCTAAGTGAGATTAGGTGTTCAAGAACAGTCACAAACTGGGGACTATCCAAGATTTACTCCTACTGAGTAAATCTTGGACGGGTTTCTAGGCCAACAAATACATGTGTTGTCATTCTTATATAAACCATATAATTCATGAAATCATTCTAATTCAATTTAATATGTTGAAATCACATAATTATATAATGACATCAGAATATATAGAAGAATCATAATTAACATGATTAACAACATGCTCATCAAACTAGGGTTTTCTTGAATATCATCTAATAAATCAAGAATTTCATAGTTTCAAACATGCAATAATTCACAATGCAATGTTATAAACTATAGGCAACATGGATAGATGAAATAAATAAACATCCAGCATCTATCACTTATTCAATCTTCAAAAAACCTTGACAAACATCCAACATCTATCACTTATATAATTTGCATGTATATACACCCTAAAGTGCCACAAATCATATAATAAAACTATCATGTTATGATATTAGGACCACTTAAAGCAGATTAGGCACATTAAGCAAGCAGAGTAGGGAGCCAATTTCATGCAAACAGATTAGGCAACAGATTAGGTCAGCACATAAAGAACCAATTTCGCGCCTGGGTAGGTCTGCAGGTACCTGGGCAAGAAGAGTAGGGTGAGGTCGAGCTGGTTGAGTACGTGGGTGGCGGCCGACGAGCTCCAGAACCAGCGGCAGTGACTCCGACGAGCAAGAGCGTCAGCCGCAGCAGGCAGGCAGGCGGCCAGGCGGTGGCAGGCAGGCAGCGGCCAGGCGGAGGAGAAGGAGAAGGGGGTACGGCGGCGCCGGTTCTCAGGCGTGGCAGGCAGGTGGGCACCAGGCGTTGCGGCGGCGCCGGTTGTCAGGCGTGGCGGCGGCGCAGGCGGTTGGAGCAGGGGCGCCGGTTGTCAGGTGTGGCGGCGGCGCAGGGGTGCCAGAGAAGAAATGCGTCGGAGAGGGGCGCCGGAGAGGGGACGCCGGAGATGGGGCACCGGAGAGAAGCGCCGGAGAAAAATCGCCGGAGAAATCGCCGCAATAGGGAAATAGGGTAGCAATGAGGGGATGAGTCGGGCGATCGAAGGTTATGAAGTTCCCCAATAGCGTCGGTTGTTGACAACAACCGACGCCTAAACATATTTACCGTCGGTCGTTGGCAACATCCGACGTCCATTTGGACGATATTTTCGTGAAAATGTTTGGCGGGAACCCCATTCAGCGTCGGTTAGTAAAGGACGACCGACGCGGAAAAGGACACTTTTCGCGCAAATTTCCATCGCACATAAGCGTCGGTGTTTTAACTAAATAACCGACGCTGAAAGTGACATTATTTTTTCGCTCGAAAATTGGATGAAATAATGTGTCGGTTTTGCATAAACAACCGACGCTGTATACAAAGCGGTACCCGTGTTTGGCTGGTCTTTGAATATAGACGTCGGTTCTTCGAAATAACCGACGCCTTTAATATAAGGCGTCCGTGTTCCTTAAAAACCGACGCCCAGAAAAGCGACACTGAATGCTATTTCTGTAGTAGTGGATGGACAGTCTATAGGAGTTTTTCTTTTTTCTGTATAGTTTCTCTTCCTTTTTCTGTCTTTGTTTGTCTTGGGAGGTTCTGCTCCTTAAGACGTTTTCTCTTTCTTTTCTTTGTACATTCTCAAAACTATAAAAAGAAATAGAAGGAGCTGAGTTCACCAAAAAAAATGATGTGCCTCATGCATATGATCATAAGATGAAGCATGATTAAGAAAGTAAATAATCATTAATGTCACCTTATTTTGATAGCATGGTCCTTCTGTTAAGCCTATGATTATTACATACACTAACCATGCAGGTGATTCATAGCCAAGTAAGAGGGCTATGAGGTATATGTATATTGAGTAATCCTTCCATGATTGTTACTCTTGATGTACATGACTAAAGTGCTGGGGATTGCTATCCCATGACGATGATGTAAGCCTTGAGAGGTAGTGGCATTATGTGATGAGGGATTGAGATCCCATAGTATGTGATGATCCTTGAGATGGATCGGGATGATTGGCAAGAGGCCAAGTGATAACATGTAACATGGATCCTTGTGATGGATCATGATGGTGTTGATTACAATAAAAGCATAATGTTGAGTTTTATGTTATTTATTTCATGTTATAGTTTACATGTTATATAACTTGGTTGAATCTTGCAATACATATAAAAGATACTAATTAATCACAGTGAAATATATCATGTAGTTGCCCTGGCCATAGATCCATCATCGTTAGGAGCTGGTGATGGTGAAACAGGTTCTCCTACGGGTTAACCCGGAGCGCATATTGTTGAGTATGCGAGGTTTCTCCTAGCCTAAAGTGAGGAGGTAAGAGTGCAACTTCGGTTGTAGACTCCAGGGTGTGGATTCAGGCCCGTAGCCCAAGTATGTGAAGAGCATGGTGAACATGCCCATGGCTCAGGATATGTGGTATGTGGAGCATGAATGTGTTCATGGCTCAGAGCACGGTGAACAGGCCCGTGGCTCAATTTCACTAGCGCCGATACCTGTACCGAGGCGGGCTAGGCAGAGGGTAGCCTGACCCTGTGGCTAAGGCCACTTCAGCATGAGACTGCGGTCTTACTTGTGTTGTACTCGTACACTGACTACGAGGTGGGAGGTCGTGGAGTCCAGCTCTTCCATGTGACCTTGTATGGCACCGACTTTGGGTTTCACAGCCGTCGGTTGGATTTGAACGGTATGGTTCACTTCCTCAGGGCATAAAAATATGTAATCCAGCCGCATAGTATTTATTGCTTAAGGCAAAACACGGAACATTGGTTGCGGCCTTGTTTACGTAGTATTTATTGCTTAAGGCAAAACGCGGAACATTGGTTGAGGCCTTGCTTGTGTAATTAATCTTGCTATATCTTGCAGTTACTTATATATTCCTCATGTTATGTGGCAATATATCTTATCTTGATAATCATGTTCCATAAAGAGACAGTTGATGATATGTCTTCCATACAGCATGGTAAGCTTGATGGTACGAGTAGCCTTTCTGTATAGACTGTTATTATTCTACGTTTTACTGTTTATCTTCTGTTGTTGCTTTATCCTTCTGGTTTTATAGTTTCGGCGGGGAGTTATGTTTCTCACTGGGACAATGTTTGATTGTCTCACCCCACTAGTTTTTAGGTGTTCGAGCTAGACGTGGTGGTGGCCGCAGAGTTGCGACCGAGCAGCAAGACGAGCAGTAGAAGGCAAGCGATGGATATGCTGCTGTTTTGACGTTCTGTAGTAGAGTCTAGAGTCATCCCTGTACTCTCAGGTCCTTGGGGGTGTTTTGGTGTTGTTTCACGATCTATGGCTGTTGATCCTTTGTATATCCTGCTGTTGGCCGGATGTGGGCCTTTATGTATATGTACATTTAACAGGTGATGAACTCACATGAGGGTTAGACAGCTATTCCTCTAAGATGTGGACACGTATCAAGGCTTATATATGTTTGTATAACCTGTTTCCCTGCATGATGTGGACTTGAATGTAATAGTTTCTCAGTTTATCAGCTTTCCGCAATCGGTTTTAACTAACCCGTGTTTTTGATAATATGTGGTTATGGTGATTTCCGCACATTTTCGCATAACACCATCTGTCTGTGTGATAGTGGGATGTGTTGCCACACTTGAGATGTAGATTGGAGGGTCTAGATCTACACCAAGCATTACAAGTTGAATCATTGGGACCTCTTCCACAATGAGGTATAAACCTATAAACCCTAATCTAGTTCTTTCATTAGACAAATGTTGCTCGAAGGATTCTCAAGAAAATTTAATCTTGCTATGTTTTACACTCTCAAGAACCCTACATAGCATTCCTAACTCCTAATATATATTAAGAATTCCACTAACATGAGTGTCACTCCCATCATGTTGTTGCGATATTCAGAGAGCAGACATTACTTCTACATATACATATATCCACTACTGCATCAAGACAAAAATCCATTTTCTCCCAAAATTATTAGTTATTTTCATGCTATCACAATGTTAAACAACCCAACATGCATGCACAATGGTGATCAAATGTTGAATATGGCAATAAATAGAAAATTTAGAACCTAGCATTAGTTCATATCAATTGTTTAAAATAGAAAGGAGAAAGATGGGATGATGGGACTACTCCTCACACCATCAGAGAAACTACTCGCTAAACATATTTGTGGTGCACTAATAAAGAGTTGGAGAGAAGAAGATCATGAACATAGAGAAGATGTGTGATGAAATACAACACCATGGTGCCAGATCGATCCTCATACGTTTTCTCAGGCCCAATATGGATTCTTGATCTCAAATGGCCTCGAATTCCATAGAATACAAACTTGTACAATATAAAAAATGATGGCTGGGAGAAATGACACTAGGGCATTCTTTTATTCGACCAAGGCACAATGTAAGCAAGTCATCCTAGTCGCGTGACTCAGGCTAACATATGTTAAAAGTCATCACTTTGCTACTCGGGTGGCTATCCTTCCTTAGTCGTATGACTAGGGAGTTCTAGAACAATTTGGCTACATCATACAATGTGACTAGGGTTCCTAGCTTGCCCTGGGGTCGAGGCTAGATCTCAAGCTTTTTTACTTGACCAACTAAGAGATCTAGTCATGTGATAAGATTTGCATGATCTTGGTTCTTCTTATTTGAGTGTCTAATTGGCTGACTAGGAAAAATAGTCTGTCGATCGAGTTGTCTTGACTTGATGGATTTGTTCTTCAACTTCAATTGGGAGCCAAAATCCTCATATTTGTGCCCGGTGAGGAGTCAAGTGTGAGTTTATGCACTTCTGGCTCATCTCTAGAACCAAGCAATGTAGTTTAACATGATCTTGGCTATTTCTCATTAAACCTATGTTGAAATAAGAGATTACTTCAAAACTATAAAATTTTGAATAAAATACAAATATATATATATATATATATATATATATTAACTATATAAGCAACATACATGTAAAACTTGATGTGAAATACACTAAATTGGATATATAGACATTCATCAAGCAACCACTTTTTTAAATGTTGCCCTCCTTGAGTAACTCAAAACTCTAACCAACTTCAACAAAATACTCTCAATCCACCATATGTCTAGTATCACACATCACACTTGGTTCACTCCTAGACATATGCAAGCAACCTAACTTACTGGAATCACAAAACTCAATAAGTCATGTTTTCATTCCCAAGACTTGGGCTCAGTAGGTCCAGATTAAGAATGTGTTATTTTGGTCCAGTTTGTGTCAATCCTAAAATGTTTATTCAAACATGGTTTGTAACGAATCACATGTCCTGCCTACCAGAATCAAACTGGGAATATTTATGATTTTTAGGTTCAAACCAAACAACTAAAAAAAAGATCCATAGTTACAAGTGGAGACACAAAAATAAAAAAATACAAACCCACTAAATAAAAAATTGTTGGAAATATCACTTGACTAAATAAGAGTTTGTAAAAGGTCAATGATGAGACTCCCAGATGGTTAGATACTAGGTTTGTTAGCAAGGGGTATTAGGTTCAAGCCACGATAACTGCATGGATATATTTGTTATTTTTTCAAGAAAAAGATAGTTTGTAAAACGATCTATAGTAATATCTAGGAATAAGAAAATAACGATGATATTTATGAAAAAAAAGTTAAATTATAGTTTATAAAAAGATCTATATTAATATCTAGGAAATGAAAAATTAATGATCACATTTACTAACAAGTACATGTTTTTACACTTTGAAATTTGATAGTTCATACAACTAAAATAAATTTTAAGTCTATCATGTTTCATGGTTCGACAACAATAAACTCAGACCCAACTTAAAATAAATTCAAGTTTGGATTTCAAGGTTATTTTGGGCCAAATTTGGAAAAATCAAGACTTGGACTCACTTAAGAGCTGTTTGGTACTTGGTGAATAAAGGGGAGGGGAAGGGAGGGGAGAAGGCTTGGGATGTTTGGTTGGACAAAGTGATGAATGCAAGGGAACAAAGGGGAGAAAACTAAGTATATTTTTTCAGCCACTTATCTCCCATTCTCTCTCCACCGAATCAGACTGGAGACAAGAGAAGTGGAAACACTCGACAGAAAATATATTATGAAGGTTTGAGAAAAATATAAATATGAGAGAGAAAATATAAATAACATGACAAGAAAACTCAGTATAGCCCACAAGTAATGTGAATAGAGAAGTTTTCCAAAAAACTATGAATAGATAAGTAGCATGTCATACATGGGTTATGCCACTTGAAGTCATATAAAAAATTTTGAAGGAGTATTTGATAACATTTGGATATTATTTTGTGAAAAACAAAAATAAAAAATTATGCATAATTTAGAAGGGAATTGAAGAGTTCAGTTTTTTTGTTAGGAAAGTTGAAAAGTTTGAGATTATTATTCAAATATAAAAAATAAAATAGATGACTGGAAAAATTATGGTAGATTGCACCCATATGTATTTAAATATAGGGAGGGAAAGTTCATAGTAAAACAAAAATGCAAAGGAAACTACTTTAATAACCAAAACAAATATGAAAATAATTCGTAGTCCATTTTTATAAAAAAAATCTATTTTGTGGTTCTTTCAACACATAACAAATAAGAACTCTATGTTGCCTTCATCTATATCTTATAATTTTATTTTAGATCTACATACTTTGACATCAAGGAAGAGTTGACAACTTTATTTATTGTTCACGCCTTTGCCATTTTTGTAAAATAAAGTAGGTGAGTATATATATAAATATATAAATAACAACATGGTTCTCTGTGCCTCTGAAGATGCCCTCTAACAAGCTGCTACAATCACTACAATTACAATAAATATTTAAATATAATCATTATTTGTAATATTATCTTTATATCACAAACATTCCACTTAACTAAATTTTCTTTTATGTTTACATTATTTTTCATAATTTTCTTGCCTTCCCCTCGTAATGCTAACCAAACATAATAATATAAGTGTCTTTTTCCTCCCTTCCCTCCCCCTTCCTTCCCCTCCCATCCCTTCTTTTTCCCTTCCCTTCATTCACCACATATCAAACATAATATTAGTCTGAGTCAGGTAGGATTAAGTTGGTAAGGTTGGGTTTGATTTTGTCACACCTATCCATGCAAGAAGCTTGAGGTGCCCCCAACACATGTGCTTAGAAACACTATCAAAAAATACAACATAAATAGAAACATACCTAACTTAACAAATTCAATTTACTCTGAACAAAACAAATCTCATTTGGTTTCAAACCACTTCTTCTCAATTCCTAATCTCATTCGGTTTCAAATCACTTGTTCTCGATTCCTGTTTATAAATCTAAGTGCGAGTTGGATTTATGTTCAAACGGGTCCTTAGTAAATGATGGCATGCACGGTATTCGCGTTATTAGCAGACTCCTGCATTTAATCGCTAAACCCGTAAATGCAGTATTTGTTTTGTAGTAACTAATAGCATGAGTGAAACTTTGTTTTTATTGCAAAGAGGGTTTGTGAGTTTATAGAAAAAAACACGTGATATTGCAGATTGAAATCCTAATCAACATGTATATTTCACTCGCTAATGCTGGATTGATGTTATATAATAGTAGCGACGATTGTGGTCAATTTGACCGAATTAGGACATCCCAGGCCCAGAGAGTGCGGGAGGACGACAAGGTCATTTCGGTCTCATCCTCGGACATACCCCCGCATTCCTAGCTGATACTGCCGCCGGTCCGAAATGGCCCCCATCGGTACTATATAAACAAAAGAAACTGGGAAGAGTGGGAAACTGCAAACTGGAACTTTGAAGCAGATCAGAACTAGTCGCGCTTGCTGCTCTCACTCTCCTACTCTCTTTCTGGGATCGTGTGAGCCGAGCAGCGGCAGGGGCGTGGGATGGCGGCGTACAGGGCGGAGGACGACTACGACTACCTGTTCAAGGTCGTCCTCATCGGCGACTCCGGGGTCGGCAAGTCCAACCTGCTGTCGAGGTTCACTCGGAACGAGTTCAGCCTCGAGTCCAAGTCCACCATCGGCGTCGAGTTCGCCACCAGGAGCCTCAACGTTGACGGCAAGGTCATCAAGGCCCAGATTTGGGACACTGCAGGACAGGAGAGGTAGGTCTAGTAAGGGCAGTAAGCTGATCCCACAGATAGGCGGCGTCACCCTTTCCTGTTTTCACAGTGCGATCCGCTTTTGTTTGTCTGGTTTCGGACATTATTTTTTCTGTCACTGGATTTCTTTGGTTTAGTTGTGCTGATCCTTGTCTGGCAGGACTTCTGGATCTGACTTGATCTAGGGCTTTCCCCCTCTGGTTTCCCTCGTTATGATTACCATTGTTGAGGACTTAACTAGATCTTGGGCTAGATACGTTTCTGGAGTTGGGTGCATGTCGACGCCGACGAAATTCGTTCAGTTTTTTCATGTGTCTCTTAGTCCTACTCTGCTGATTATTGCCTCATTTGTTGGGCATCTCTTCTTTTTAGGCACCTGATAGATAGCTTATACTTACTTGAATACTTGACCTAGTATTTCTTAAAGAATTGGCCAGGACACGTGGGCCAGACCATGTTTGTCCCCTCTGTTGGATGCGCAGTGCCATTCCACTACTAGAAAATATCTAAAGTAAGCCGCATTGCTGTCCAATACATCGCCTGCCCATTGACGAAGTGGTTTATTAAGCTGGCTTTAATTAGAGTTTCTTATAATGCATCTTCTGTGTAGGGCGACTTCTTATTGCTAGAACGGAGATTCACGTCTGTGATTCAACTAGGAGGTTTTTGTAGTGGGACGTTACATTTTACAGGCTTGTCCAGAGTAGACATGATATCCACTTCGAATTCACCACCAGCACTAAGTGCATCACTAGGGTATCTTGGACCTTACAAATGGAAATAAAATATAGAGTGAAAGGAGGCTAGGTGTATCGGATCCTGTAAAGCATCTGCTAGTTGTTAACATTTCACTTGTCCGGAGCTCTTGGATGCTTGGAATCTAAGTTGATCTTAAGGATAGCTGAACACAGATGAATTTGGGAATCACAAGTCTTAGTTGTTTCAAAATGTGCCTATATACACAGCAATTTGAAATATGTGTTTGCCCTTGTCCCTGAACAGAGGGCCGGTTAATACAAAAAATGATTATGTTCTTCATCAAGTTATTTGATGATGTGTAAAATTGAAAATGGTCATAAAGATGCTGTAAAATAATAGTGTGTTCGGCCTGTGTATTAAAGATCAACAGCAAATGCAAGTTTCGATTACTCTTTAACAGCTCTTCTTTTCTTCAATGTACGAATATGAAAATTTGTTTTAATGTAATATGCAGTATCATATTAGCTTTACTTCAGGTATGGTCCCAAGTGTTGGATCTCATATTCTCACCTATTTAGTAAAAGTATTGATTCCAATCGATGGCTTATATGGTGTTGGAGGGGGTCATATATATCTCTGAATATGTATGCTGGAGTTCATAGTTATGGACGTTACGGTGTAAGTGTCGCCTAGGCGGCTTTTCTTATTATTTGGGGGGAGGGGGTGGGTGGGTCTGCCAAGGCCAAATGCTTACTTTTTTATATTGTGTGTCTCGGCAGCCACCTAGAGAAGCATAAACATCTTATCCCCTGGAATTGTTAATTCTATTCATTTTTATATCTCATTTGACAATTATAGTTATTCTCCAAGCATTTTTTAGGCTTCGGCTTTACTCTTAAATGACTACACATATTGTTGGACGTTAAATATAAACATTAATACCTTAATTTACAGAAAAAGGACCATGTGTCTAGATACTTGCCTAGACTCTGTACCAGCCAAGCAAAGGACATCCATGCTGGAGTTTAATGTCTCCTATTTCTTCTAGAAACCAATGGGCATGGATTTTAATTGCTGGTCGACTCAATTGAAGTGGAAGCAATTATGTATCTTTGGCATCCTATTTTACTTGCACTTCAATGCAAATATAAATTTGAGAAAATGAGAAAGCTCAAGCAGAAATTTTGCAATTAGAAATTATTGTTATGTACAGATTAATGTATTTTGATAGATTAAGGGCTAGTTTGGTTGGGTGTAGTAGGGTGTAATTATGTGAGTTCGCAATGTAAAAATGTACATCAAACACACACTTTGTCGTCGGGCTACACCCTACCAAACAGGCCCTAATTCAAAATCTTACACTACAGAGTATATAAAAAAGATGGTAGACAATCTAGACGGGGTGCGTAAACTTTTGGGGGGGGGGGAATGGTTCCATGAGAGGTAAAAGCCAGAAGGAAGGGTATGGATGTGATCAAACAAAATGGAGCAAGAAATGGGTGAGTAGATGCCGAGAGAGGATATTGTTGGTTGATATAGGTTCACAAGGAAAAGGAGGAAGAAGTGAACAACCTGGAAGTATTATTCACGAAAAAAGTGAAGGATGGTGAGACAGTACGTTAGAAAGAGGATCTTTGTGACACTGTTCAACTGTTTCCAGTTGTTTCATCCACCCTCACTCATTTATTTTTGTGGACTTTCACATCTCCTCTCCCATTCTTTTGGCCGGGGGGATATTTTATGTTTCCTTTTTGCAATGCAGACAAGGATGACCGAGTGGTTGATCACTGTGGTTAGATGGGATCGGTGGAGGGTGGGACTGGAAGTGATAACAACCTATGAAGGTTCTTAAAACTCCCAATGGCATGATGTTGTAGGCTTGTAGCTAAGAACGGATGCCAAGGTGACAGATAATAAATGTATTATAAACTGGGATAGGCTTACTAGGATGATGAAGAGAAGTGAAATGAGGAAGTGTCATTCATAGATAGCAAAGGAAGGTGAAAAAGGGCATGCAGAATGAGGAGCTGGCTGTGACAAGATATAAAAAGTTTCCCCTCCCTCTCAATTTGTTTTCAATTCTGTCACATGTTTTCTGCTCTCTGGGTCAGTATGGTGTTTCTTTAATGTGTAAGCCTGGATGTGTTGATTGTTTGTTGTGCAGTCAGGTAAACTACAAGAATGGTTGAACTAGGAGGGGTAAGAACTTGTGGAGGGGTTTAAAACCCCCTAGAACAGGAATATGTGTATTGCCAACCAGGTTTGTTCTGTTGAATTGAATGTTCAACAAATCTTAGATTTAAATCAAGTCTTCGGTTTTCCAATAAAACACTGAGGTATAGCTGGCTGAATTGTTTCAATCAGTTTTATCTATGTTCATATCCAAACATTTGCCTGCAGCCTTGCCTCTTATCATTGTATACGGTTTTGTAAAAGAAGTCAAGTTATATGGGTTTTAACTTTAAGGGAACACTAGAAACCCATCCTAAAGTTAAGAAGGCCCTCATTTCTGATAGCTTCCATCTAGTGTGACTTCACTTTGGACTCCCAAGTCCCAACCATGATCCACCAATATGTTCTCCCATCAATTACTACTCCAGGACACTAGGTAGGGATTAAATTGACATAGAAGTCCAACAGGGAATTCACTGACAGGCAATCCAGTTACTAACGAATCACACACAGCCTTATGCTTTCTTGCAAATGTTATTAATGAACAACAACAGCACAAGCAAAACCAACAATTGTTCCCCATGAAATGCAATATGGAGTCTTAGACATGCAGTCTGCACCTTGGTGTGTGCACATATGAAGGGCTTCTAGGCATTAAAGGGCTCAACTCTACGGGATGTATGCATTGTGCCACCTCTTGTACTGTGTGAGGCATAGTTGGGATTCACTTACTGACTGGTGTTTCTACTGTGAGCTCTTGCCTTTTGCTGATACCTGACTAGTTGGTTCACTACTTCACTCGTATGCGAGAATTGTTGTGTTGACTAGGGGTTGACATTGAATACAGAAGATGACGGTTCCATGCATTTATATTGGGATCTTCTACTGCTGGTATGTTTGTAGGGAGCAAAGATTGCTGAAATCTTCTGTTTTCACATCGAGAAATCACACATGTTTGACATTGGCGTCCATGTCTACACACACATCTACATTAGAATGCATGAGAAAGGTGTGACCACACTATTCACATCAATGATATACCACAATAGCCGATTGATTGGGCAATAGACCTTTTGGTGCGTAAAAAAGACGCCGATACACAACTTGTCTAATTTTGCATGAAAATTGTCACTTAACAGACCTATTTTAGCAAATCACCCGCCTCGATGAAGGAGCCTTGACAGCTTTTAAATGGTTATTTCTAGGACTTTCTCACGAAGATTGTTGCTACTAACTCTTATGTCTTCTTCTTTGGCTATGATTTGTGTCAGTGTAGTTTGTCCTAATCTAGTCTATTTTCTTAGTACCACTTATATGGCATGATAAAGCATTAAGAGTGAGAAGGAAAATATGTGAACCAACTCGAGATGCATGCCTGATTCAGACCCAATAGCTGCCAAGAGCGCCTAATAAGTGTTGCTTAAGTATCTAATACGGTTTAGTCACAATATTTGTAGCTTTTAGGGAATCTTCTATTTTGTTGATAATTATACATAATTCTCCGGTAGTCTATTTAATTATAAATAATACACCTTGAGGTTTGGTATGCACACCATATTTGGGCCCAAAAGTTTCCAAGAAGGTATAAATAGTGTTGCTTACACATTTAGATGTATTTAGTCACCATATTTGGATTTAGGATTTTCCTTATGTTGGTAATTATACGCAATTGCTCCAAGTTAGTAGAGATTTTAGTTTGATATATTATAATTAGTCATTCTTGAGGCTTCTTTCAGAGTTGAATGCTCTTGAACAATTTGATATGTCATTATCTCCTGATATCCCCTTCGTAACGGTGCATAACACATCGATTTAAATTAGAGCCTATCCCTGATTGTAATAGGATCTTGTCCAACCTCCATCCCGTCATGTCATCATGTTCCTAATTCTACTCATACCTCCATTGTCGAGTGCCACCCCCTCTTCTTCCTACGCCATTGACTAGATCCCCTAAAGCTTTCATCGCTTTGATCCCTTGTTCTTGAAGCTGCCATCATTGCTGTGCAGACCTCAACTGCAACTTGCAACACTTGGCTCCCACAACCGTGACCCTGGAGGATGTCTGCCCCACCAAAATAGTGGCTGCTTTCTTCCCTACCTATGTCCCCTCCCCCTCACCCATCACAATCACATGCTCCCCCCAGAACAGTTGTTACAAACAACTTCCTTTTACTTCACTAGCAGTTGTGGCAACAACCACTGCATAGTTGCAGCCACCAAAACTCCTCTCGAGAAGTAGTTTTGGAGATGGGGTTTGACCCGTCTCCGCCTGCATTATCATTGTACCACCTATGCATGACTTCTATCTTGGGTCACCCACAATGCCTGTGGAAAACTTACAAGCCAAGATGGTCGAGATTGAGGTTCTTTGGTGGCATCTAACACATCCCTAAATGTTGAGGCCATCACAGTTTGTTTGAGTACCAAGTTAGACTATTTGTGCAATTTAAGGACAATCAACATCCTCAAACAACAATCAACATCCTAATGGACAAACTCCAGCTATCAACATAACAAAGCACTCAATGTCAATCTTCACCAATGAGCTGGATCTATTCTAGAACTAGCTCCATAATGTTGAAGCTTTCTTTAGCTACCCGAGGCCAAACACATGATGTTTATAGAACTAAGTTGTGTGAGACAACTTTGTCTTGACGTGGAGTTCCTGATCCCAATGAACTATAAGCTCGTAGCCTTGTATCATGTTATTTGATTTGCAATAGGACACCAATACTATCAAGGAGTATTATCACAAATTCTATGATCTGTTCCATCTAGCAGAGGTTAACTGGAATGAAACTGTATTGATTACTATGTATAGGCGTGGATTAATGTTGGTAAGAGTGATGACACTTGCATCCTCCTGCATACTTAGCATGGATTATGCTATGCTCGTGGCAGCTCTAATTGGGCATGAGCAAAAGAGATACTACCCAAAAGGAGATCGTTGCTTGGAAGCACCAATTTACCTCAATACCATCCATAAGTAACACGACAATCTCTGTTGTATGTCATCCTTGAAGATGCCTAGGACGACAGTGCCAATCAGATGCTTCATTTTCTAGGGTTGGAATGTTGCTCTATGCCATGCCCTATTCTAGTGATGATTATTACCATCGATGACAAAAAGGAGGACTGGGAATATGAAGATCTTCTTTCTGCAGGCGAGCCGAGGGACGATGGTGACATGAAGCAATCACAATCCTTAATCGTGACACAATTATTCCAACTCTATAGGGTTCGAGTCTAATTAGTTATAGATCGTCAGCCTAGCGACTTTCTCCAAGTAGTTGAATAAATTGAACAATTTAATTTATCATTATATCCCTAATGTCCCCCATTCCTTGCTGTGTAGGCTACATAAGAATGATTAGCCACTTGATCAATTAACTCCAATTTAATGAGAAATTTCCAATTGAGTGAATACAACCAAGAGATAAACTAATGGGAGGATATTAATACGGCAAGGATACCCCAAAGTCTTTGGAATGTAAGTTTTCTTACTCGCATATGCCACTATCTCTCCCTAATTGGACCTGAGTTGCAACCTGGCTTGTGGGCACGGCCACTTGTGCCAGTGAATAAGCCTATACTTGGCCCTTTATATAGGCACGTTCAACTACTTGCCAACACACAAATCTCCATGAGTTCTTCCCAGCTCAGGGAATGGGGAGTTCAAGTAGGATCTGTTACAGAACGTTAAGTAGAAATTGGCGGCAATCTCAGTAATTTGGGAGATAGTAATGGCACGTTTGAGATGTGCAATATACCATGACATGACTGAATCGTAGAGTAATTTTTGTACAAAGAGACACATGGACCATGCCAAATATGAATTCTTGGTAATTGTGTACAAGCATACAGATCGTTGGTAGGTTACCTGGGGTGAAAGCAAGTAGTTATCATGATGACGCCATTGTATCAATGTGCAGCTAGTTGCCAACAACTTAGATCCCTGACATGTAACTTCTGGTTGATTCCTTTCTATCTCATGAATGATTATATTGATCATTGGACTCGTACTCAGTTCTTCATCTCTTTATTACCCGTCATCATCATACCTCCCGTGTTTGACTTATTTAGTTCTTTAGGTAGTAATAAGTACATAATCAGTCTGCTTTGAGGTTATTATTTGATTAAGGGCATGCTTGGACGCGTGGGCCGCTAAATTACGCATTACAATAAATCAAAGTGTTACAATCCTTGCGATGTCATCGCTACCTAAGCCTCATCACGTGAATATTTTAAAATATCAACCCATTCAACACCTAGTGATGGTGAAGCGTCGTGATACATCAGAATTCAGAAAATGGATTATGTTTCTTAGGGAAGCCCTGCATCTAAGTCATAACTCAGGTGCGTTATTTTAATTCAAAAAATCTGCAATATTCATAGACACTTTGGTGAGTTCTAACTTAGCATTCCAAATATATATAATGAACATACATATATGTATGTGTACGGCTAAAAGAATTGTGTACCCAAGTACACGTGCTCATCTTAGTTTAACATATATATAGTACTCAATAGAATAATTTAATCGTATAGATTTGTTGTATACCCTTTAGATTACATGTTTAAAAACATCTCAGTTGGGCATTCATTGATAATGCAATGAGAGAAGATTTATAATTTACATCAACATTAAGTTGCAAAAATTGCATAAACCATTGGATAATCTTCATCTATATCTCATGATATGCATGTGGTATGAATGTGAATTTTTATTAAAAACATGTAAACTATGTTTATTCAATCTGTATGGTTGTATTTAGTTATTAGATTCTACATATGCTGTATAATTGGATGGTAGACGTAACTTACATGTATCAACCCCTATACCCTATACACTTTGTTACCTCTCTCTTTCTATATGTATGAAATGTATACTTCATGTTAATTGAAATAATGATATAAATGGAAGAAAATCACATCCTAATCACTGAACCTCATTAACCAAGAGTGGAATTATTTGATTTTATCACAAGTCCAATGTACGTTTGCTTGGTAAGAAGTATGTAGCTCAATTCCAGGTTAAAATTTTGAATTCAGCAACATGATAACAATTATTGCCAACTAAAATTTAGTGTAAGGCCTTTTCCGTTTGATCCTCCATTCAACAAGAATGAGTTCCCTCATTAAAGATTAATAATTGAATGATAGTAGGTCTATCTTGGATTATAGTTTAACTTTCAATTTCTACATCATTTTTGCTGAGCTATAGCTTACAAAGTTGATGCATACAACATGCTACACTCATGTAGGCTACAAATGTCATATAGTAGGTGGATAAGTTGCAGGTTAAAGTATCCATCGTTTGACATTGCAAGATTAAAGCATGTGAGCATGATATTCTTTACCTCTTTGAGTTTATGCAAGTACATCTTGTACCACCATATTTTGGCTTGATTATATAACTATTATCATTTAAATGTCACCAAAAATAGACGATTTGAGAAATTAGATTTGATTGGTACTCCTCTAGGAAGCATGAACACTTCCTAATGGTTGCCGTGTCAGTGTCCGACATGTGTCCCACATGGACAGACCTTGTACACGCCTTTGGCATGTCCACATTGATTTTTTTAACTCCAGTGCCGGACACGGCTTGGGCAAGTCATGGACACATCCAAGACATGTCAACCCAACCCACTAAAACGTAAGCATGCAAAAAACCCCCAAGCCTTCTCCAAATCGCCGCCTCCTGTCCTCCACTACTTGTACTACTAACATCAAGTGGCTAAGTTCCAACAACTATAGTCAAGCCGTCAATGCCCTTCTTTAGTAACTGTAGATGCCATCATTAGCAATACTATATCCACCAACTGCTGCAACATTCAGGGACGGCCACATCAACCACGAGGAAAGTATTTGCATCACCACCTTCTCTTCCAGCTCCATGTAACTATTCCTCCTTTTCTTCTCCCCCTACTCCTCTTGTTGCTTCTTGTTGTCCTCTTGTTGTACCCCCTCGTCTTTTTCCTACTCTAAAGCTGTAGTAGTTGCAAAAATGTTTCCTCAATCCTCACCTCTTCTTTTTCTTGCTCCTCTATGTCAGCTTCTCCCTCATCTACTCTTCCTTCTCTCCCTCCTATTCCTCTTCTTATTCTTACCCTTCCTTTTTTCCTATTAGAAACTGACAACTGCCGCAACACTGCTCCCCATCCTCTTATTTCACGTTGGCCCTCCACCTCCTTCTACCTTCTCTTGCCACTCCCTCCCTACTCTTCCTGCTCCTTCGTGCAAAAGTAGTAAATTACTGTGCTCCCTATGCCTACTCTTTTTCTTTTTTCTCTACATCTCCATCTCCCCTCTTCTTTTACCCCTCCATCTGAAGTAGCTCTTCAGTGTATTTTTTTTTTCTTTCCTCTTAACCTCCAAGACACCTTCATTCTCTATCTCCTCCTCCACCATCGGTAAGAACATATTCTCTCGTCCCTCCCCTTCTTGACAGTACATGTTGTTCACCATTACTTCCACCAACTGAAAAAGTATTATCCCTAGAGTTCTGCTTTCAGTGTTTACAATTTTATATATTTTTACTGTAACAAATTTATAATAATGTATGTTGTTAATACATATTGTGACTTGTGGATATAATGTTATATGTTGGCTGCTTGTTGGCGTGTGGATAATCTATTTAGATCATTTTGTGTGTCTTTACATAAAACTATATGTCATATATATCTACATATAGAGGATGTATTGGTTACCCAACTGGGTAACATAAATTAGTTACCCAACGATTCTAGTTACAATTTGAGTGTTTTGGTTATAATTTTTCTATTCTAGTTACAAATTCACTCCTAGTTACAATTCGGGGCAGAGATTTGTTTTACAGAAATGTCATTGTTACTGTTCACAGAACACAATGCAAAATTGATGCTATTTTTTACAAAACGAGTCTTTGTATTACAAATTTGGTCTTCTCGTTACAGTTTGGTGCCTTCCTGTTACAAAAGTGGATCTACATGTAACTAACCTTAGATCGGAATCAGGTAAATATCTTTGGACGTCCTCCTAAAAATATAGGGGTCAAAAGTTACATGTAGACCCAACGCCATACATCCAGAAAACAGAGCAACAACTCACTCATCTAGCTAATGTGCGACTTACGTTTAACACATTTACAAATTTTTACAACAATGCTCCTTTCATTAATGGCTGCACCTTTGTGTCTTCTTGCATTATGTTCCTCCTAGATATGGTAGCATAGAGCAGCAAATAAAATCTTCTTTGTATCATCATTCCCACAACTTGTTAGCATTTTCCTCAGGTCTGCTTCAAGCATAAGTTGTAGTTGAAAATCTTCAAATATAAACCTTCATACTTTTTTTGTGAAATTGCAGCCTCCCATAACGATGATCATGGGACTCTTCCTCCTTCCAAAGCAAGCACAACACGGAAACGTCACATTTCTGCCCCCATAATTTGTTAAGAGTAGCCAATGCACTATGCATAAATTTATAGACACACATGCTCCATTTCGGAACATGAATATCCGACTAAATATGCTCTACATAAATGTCCTTTGCTGCCCTTGAATGTGTCGCTTCCCATAGATTTAGCTCTGTGTCTTTAAGCCTCCAGTTCCCTAAAGCATGGGGTTCGAAAAGATCTCTAATCTGCTGCCAAACCTCCGTCATGACGTTGATGGTACGAGAATATCCCTCCCTTGTTCTTGGCTTGAAATCTAGTCCCCTTGGATATCTCTCTCATCCATCTTTCCCAAGTTGAGTAACCATCTTGGTAGATAATAATTCTCCGCATTGTCCCCCACTTTGCTATATCTGTGGGTGTTTTCAAATTCAGACCTCCTTCTTTTGGAAGAGCCATTCTTGCATATCTCAAAGAGTGATGTTCACTTGCCCAAAGAAAATTTGTCATCTTCATTTCCATTCTGTCCAGGACTGAATTAGGGATCTCACCTTGCTGAAACCAGAAAATAAGTAGGCCCTCTATAGCAGCTCGTATTGGGTTGTCCTTCCCGCCATGGATGTCTTATGTGTCGGCCATCTGTTAATCATTTCCTCTAGTCTAGAAGCTAGAAGAATCCCGTGTAAAGGAGTTTGACGACTTTCGCTTCTCCTCTAACTAGCGGCGGCAAAGACTTTACGAAACATAAGTAGACTGGGGTAGGCGATCCATACAATCAGCAAAATCCTTTACCTACAGGTTACCCCCAGTCAAGGAACAAGGTGACCGATATCGACGCCATTTCGACAGCTTGGAAATAGGTATTTACCAGTATACCGACGGGAATACCGACAGATGCAATCCTGGCCGTTTCGATGCCAAAATGAACGAATTAATTCATGAAACTTTACATGTGTAATCTCTACACCTAAATGTAGCGTTTTATGCAATAAAATTCTATATGTGTGTGTGGGGGGGTCCATCATGTGGGAGGTAAGGAATCTGTCATGTTTCGTTGGGATTTTGATGACAACATGTAGGAATTAAGATATGACATTTTACTAGCACAAACCACAAACTTAAATACACATAATCATGCAATAGTATACAATTTACAACATACGAATAACACATTTACTTACAACTCACATCAACTGTATGTTGAGTGGCGTGCTGGTCCTCCATACAATAATGAGTTGATGTTACTGAGATATTGCGGCCATACATGTGCATCCTATAAAGGTGGTTGTATGTAGTCACATGCTCCTCATACACACCATTATTGGCAAAGTTCCGTGTTGCTCATTCATGTGCAATACTATATAAGTGTATATTACTCCTTTGTATTATATTCACATTACTCTTTAGTGAAACATCTTCCACTAAACATAAATAACTAACTAATTATATCAATACTAATTGTTATATGCTTAGATAGATTGTATGATAATAGTAATTAATAGTGTTGCGAGTAGGTAGATCTAGTGATAATATTGCATATCTACATAATATACTTATAGATGTATGTATAGTTCACGTAAACATATAAAAATTGGAGTAATACTAGGCTTTGGCGGTAAAAAACACTTTTTTAGGCGAAAGTGGAAGAAAAAAGTAGGAAAAAGAGATGGAGAGGTTGTTAATGGTAGAAATGAAAGAGATTAGTTAGAATTACCTTGATTTAGGTTGGTATTAGCTCCAATCGACAAAAATCATCCAAATGTACCTTCTTTTCTCCTCCCAATAAGTAACAACAATCATTCTCGCAAAAAACGGTAAACCCGTCGGTATACCACCGGTTTTGGTCGGTACAGTGAAGTTAGTAGTGCATTTTGCACTGAAACCATCGAAACATGGCGGTATTGGCGGTATACATGTCGGTATTATCGGTATTTGCGATCCTATCGGTACACATGTTTTCGTGTCGGTACCCGTCGGTATCGGTGTTTCGGTCGAAATACCGTCGATACCGGCGAAACTTCATTCCTTGCCCCCAGCTAAAGGAAATCCAAGATATTTTGTTGAGAACTTTCCTTTCTCTACTCCCATAGCCTCCATTAATCTATCTTTCACATGGTAGTAACTTTATGATAAAAAGAGGTGTTTTATTTGCATTCATCCACAACCCCGTCTGCTCCCCAAACACATTGAGCATATTTTGCAAACTCCCTAGCGTGTTCTGTTTTGCTTCCACAAAGACCAATACATCATCTGCAAATATCAAGTGGGTCATCACCTTTGTGCCGTGTACTATATAGGGTTTTATTAAGCGGGTCATCACCTTTATACACATACATATATATATATATGTATGTATGGGATTAAGAGAGAAAGATTTCCCCCCCCCCTCTCCCACGCCCATGGCGGAGGCCGAACGCTCAGGAGGGTGGTAAATCAAGGCGGCAATTGGGATTCGAACCCGGGTCCCTTTGTTAAGGGACACCGTGCTTGACCACTTGAGCCACTCATTGTCGGCATATATGTATGTATGTATATATATATACATGTCTGTGTCTGTGTCTATATCCGTGCTTCCTAGGTACTCCTCAAACATAAAGTAGATCACCACATATAAGCCATACATGTTAAGGTAAAACACATACCCAGGCGGCAAGACGCCTACACCTTGCCTTGTCTCACCTAATTTACTGCTTGGATTATTTTTATGGGTCATATGGCCTATTAATGTGTGTTAACTAATGTTTAAAGTGAAATCTTGTAATCTATGTTATGTGCCTAATATCAAATTTTTATTTGGGATCAACTCTCAAATTCTCAATTGCTCATTTCATGATTTCTCTTGTTTTGCGCCTTCAATTTTGTTTCTGTTTTAGTGGATGGATGGAGGATGGTTATTAATTTGTCGAATACTTGGAACGATGAAGTTAAGATGTTAATTTATTGATCGTCCTCTATCTACCTTGTTTAGAATAATTATCTTCAAGTTTTTGACATTATTTATTTATAATTTATTATAAAAGTAATTTCTTTATGTTATGATACCATATATATGTTTATGTTTATGGTGGGATTAACCAATAATATATGTATATACCTACTTATGTACAATATTATATGTGCGTTTGAAGGGGGTTATTTAACAAAACCATAAAACTTATGCATATAAATAGGTAAAATGAACTAATATTTTGACCGCCTAGGTGTGCTAAGGTTGGGCATGCTGCTGCTTGAACAAGTGTTGATGTAGATGAAAGCTTTTATAGCATATTTTTAGGAAACATTCTTCATTTAGTGTCTTCTAAAGGCTTAGAATCACTTTGGATATCTTGTCCACTCGCACCCAACTTCTTCTACTAAATGTGCCTTTAAAATTGAACTCTAGCCAAAATATTTCTAAGGAACTGGGATGTAAGAGCCTTAAGGGAACAAACCACATAATGAATCTCAAAGTAAATGCAAGTATGCCAGGCTATTGAAGGTTACAATTTGACACTTTTCATTATACATTACTTTTTAGGATATGCTTTGTCAATAATATGTCAGTGTTTTAAAATTTGCGGTCAGTTATGCGGTTTGGCCCACTGGATGAACTGCATGTGTAAGCTGCTCAGTTTGTGGCCAGTGGGCACATATGCTACCATGTTTGGGGAATTTTTGAGGCATATGTGGCCGCTTTTTGAATGTGATTTTTGTTGGATTTTTTTTAATACAATATATATAAATTTATTTTCTTATTCAACCACACACCCTCATGTACATATGTATATATATGTATATCCATTAATCAATTATATTACATATATATATATTTCAATATCTATCTATCTATCTATCTATCTATCTATCTATCTATTATAATAACACCTCCTGGTATGCATACATATAATATACCCAGACACCTTCAACTATAATATGGTCAATTTTGTGTATATGCATTTTGATATTTATGTAGATGCATATATGATATATATCAACATCTACACACACACATTTCCACATATATGCTCATACAGTCATACATTTACATGTCAGTAACACACATGCAAATATGTATTTATATATAAGGCACATGCACATTTTAGATATGCTACATTCGTGCACATAAATATTTTAACATATCATAGATCTGTACATTTATGGGCACTCTCAAATATACATAATTGTGGATACTACAATATAAACATATAATTTGTATACTTAATATTTTTTTGTGCTATATATAAATAATTTATTAAAAAATCCAAAACAATGAACACTCTTGCAGATACTCTAATCATGGTACAACATATACACAGTTTAAATAAATTTTGACGCCAAAATGGATGAGTTAAGTCATGGTAATATCTATACAAATGCACTGAGTTATACAATAATAATCTATTTTGGATACGTGCGAGGGGAGTCCATGTGTGAAATAAGGAAACCAAGTTGTTTCTTGGGGATTATAATGAGGGATTCCATGACAATATGAAGGAGTTAAGTTATGAAAGTTGCAAGCACAATATATACATACGTATACACTTAATAATGCCATATATTGAATGTATAGGGGAGGCTTTGTGTATTATATACGAGTAAAGATAAGGTCTAGTCCGACACAAGGCAGAGTGCAAATGTTAATATAATTAGCGATTTAGAGTACACTGAAACAAGTCAAAATATACACTAAATAATCACTCACTAGTTGATTTTAATGAAAGAAAAAGCTCGAACATTGTGGTGGACCCTCCCATGTAGGGAAGTGGTTGCCCAACATGAGCTGCTTGATGTAATTGTCATATTAACTAATGTAATTTCTACAAACCGAAACATATGTCTCTATGCATTAAATCTTAAAAGAAACTCCTCTAGATACTTTTTCTTGACCTTAGCACTTGATTTCATGATTGTGAAGGAACTTGGCAATATATCCAATGTGATACCATATTTTTCTACCATCATTTATCACCCATGATCCTGAGTTTAGGAGTGGAATTCCCCCATGGCTCATTGCCTCGTTCACATAAGTAGTTGGATACATATAGTAAGCTTAGTTATGATGTCCATCTTATGCATGTTGTGTAGTTGTGCGAGTGGGGGTAAATATAAGAAAAATAGTTCCCATGTCTAGGATATGCATGTTTTGAGGGTTGTGCATCACATAAGATTATCAAAATAAGAAATAATTTTTTTTTCACAATAAATTGTTTGTTTGGGTTTATATTCCTAATTAGTACATTTTCTTCCTTTATATGCTAAATAATACTAGTAATTACATCTATACAATAATTAGCTTACAAGTAAATATAATTGCAAATAACATGATGGTATCGTGTTTAGTACAATATTAGGTAGATGTTTTGAACTTATATTAAGAATATATTTGCCTTTTAAAGACATGTTTTGGATGAAACTAAAATTTAATAATTCAGACATTATTTTAAATGAGAAAATGGTAGAAAAATATGAAACATATTTGGATTAGGCTTATTTGAGCTCCAACTGCCGAACCCCCCCTTGCTGTCAGTTTTCCTCTCAAACAAAAATAACAAACACACAAAAATCAACCTTTGTGTTGCCAAAACTGTAAAATGCCGTCAAAATATGAAGAAGGTATTTGGCTAAATCAGGCGGTATTTGGCAAAATTTGGTGATATTTGGTGGTATA
The DNA here is from genome assembly GCA_963693085.1 of Alisma plantago-aquatica. Classification (NCBI taxonomy): domain Eukaryota; kingdom Viridiplantae; phylum Streptophyta; class Magnoliopsida; order Alismatales; family Alismataceae; genus Alisma; species Alisma plantago-aquatica. The sequence goes on from OY856414.1 coordinate 664,645,478, forward strand.
CCCATAGGTGATGTCGAAATATCGATGCACCATAACCTTGTACTGGATAACGTCAAATCAAAATTTTGAGCAAAGTTTCACCAATTTCAGTGAAATTTCATTCCTTGGATCCAATAGACAAGCAGGTTATTTTATCCCTCCAATGTAAAACTCCACTATTTTATTTACAAATAGGAAGCTGGTGTCTGCGTTGGATACATATTGGACATAGATGCACATAGGAGTAAACTTGAAGCCTGTTGACACGCCTATATGTGTCTTCAGTCTTCTCCATGTCTAGCTTGTTCTAGTTATGTGAAGAATGGAGCGAAGTAAAAAGATATTACTCTTTCCTGCAAATCTTGTGCACCATTATTTCCTTGTGATCACTTACTAGGTTTAAGAGATGCTAATGCCGTAAACTGTAAATTGGAAATCCTCACCCATTTCATCCATCACAAAAGTTGCCATGCTCTAACTTTTGCATATCTTGTTTAAAGCCCGGACCATAACTTGTAATCCATCTTTGTTCATTGGGTTCTGAATTTTGATTGACTATAAAAGTTGGGTATTAGTTACAATCGTAATAGTACAAAATAACAAAAGTAGTGTGTCAGACTTGTATGAAAGAGTTAAAAATGGATAAATTCTGTTAACTAACATTCAACAAAGTCATGGAAAAGAATACACGCATATTGCTAATCTACATATAATTTCCTAAAACCAACAGATACGTCTTTTAACTCGTTGGCTTATCGCTGTCCTATATCTTTTAAAATGGCTACGTCTCATATCCGTGTTCAGAACCATGTCCATGCTTCCTAGGTGATGTGGAACACATCTTGAAGAAGAAGAAAGAAGAAGATGAACAATAAATTCTCAAAATTCAATTCATATTCAACTGCTTGGACAAAGGCCCCAAGGTTGGCTTTTATAACACTACATGACTTGACCCTGAAGTAATGGAAATAAATCCTATTTAACAAAATTCAGAATTAAACAAAACCTAAAATAAAGAAGAAATAAAACATTTACAATTAAGTACATTAACTGGATAATTTGCACTTTGGTCCCTAAATATAAAAATAAAGCAAAAAAAATAAAAAAGCCTAATATTTCCTACGCCATTAGATCTACATGATTCAATGTTATGTTCTACTGTGACAATTCATCATTCAGTGTGTGCCTATTAACAATCTGGATACATGGTGATCACGTTATCTGAGGGATTAGGTTGTTGCCCCTCCCCCACCCCAAAATTCACACACAAAAATGTGGAAAAAACTCCAGTGGCGAAGAAGAAAAGGATAAATCACGATCTGCGCAAACAGACAAACTATGTACTCAGCGTGTGTGCATACACGCACGGAGATAAACCTAGAGAAACCAAAATTCAGCAAAATCATATCAAATTTTCAACAAAATTATGACACTCCTTCAGAGTATTAACATCTCTAAAATAGCATGTGACCCAATGTTTACCCATTTAGATTTAGGTTAATTTTAATCTCGTAATTCTATATACAAATATGTAACGGTTGATTCGGGTATATGGGGTTGGTATAATCTAATATATGTACTTCGATCTTTCTTTTAATTTTTTTTTGCTAATGATTAGCTAGTACCCCAAATTGCTACACATGTAGGAGCCATATCCAGTTATATAGTGAGAAACAAAGTGTTGATCGCTCAAGAATGATATTTCTGTTTTTGACAATGTTTTAAAAAACGTTAAGCGGTAACCGTGCGGACAGCACCTTGTAACTGGTTAAGCGGTAAGCGGCCGATTTTTTAAAAAACGGGTTTTAATTTCCTATATAATTTTATACAAAATTACATATATATGTATATAAATACTAATACTCTTTGAAACTTTTATATATATCTAAAGATTCTAAACACTCTACCCAACAGTAAAAACACCCAATTAGTTTATAAGATAGCTATAAGACAATAATTATAGCCATAATATAATAAATAATAGATTTGACATAGATAAAATACCCCACATACATGATTCAGAAATATTTTTGCATCACATGTTTACATAGTTAAGCAGTAAACAATAGACTCATTATTGGATACCTTTCTAACTTATCATCAATTAGTCATACATTACAGCAGTGCAATTAACTAAAGTATGCATTCTAAAATTAGATAATAGTTACATATATTTTACTTGTATAAATTACACTTTACAACAGTACCCTATTATCCCAACTTGCATACAGTAAACAATAGACTCATTATTGGATACCTTTCTAACTTATTGTTATATGTGCATATCATCAATTAGTCATACATTACAGCAGTACAATTAACTAAAGTATGCATTCTAAAATTAGATAATAGTTACATTACATATATTTTACTTGTATAAATTACACTTTACAACAGTACCCTATTATCCCAACTTGCATACAAGTATGCATTCAATTAGACTAGGCTTATCATAGGATATTTAAGTTTAATATATTATAGTCAGTAATACTTGGGACCATATAGTTTATATAAAGTTACAGGTGTACAGCAAAATTTAAAAAAAAAAAACGGACAAAAAATGGCCAAAAAGTGGGAAAAAATGGGCAAAAAAATGGAAAAAACGGCCGATTAATTACAAAAATGCTAAACGGCGATTTTGCCAAAAATCGAACGGCTGGGCCATTGGGTCAATTAAACGGCCGTTTAATCGGGCGCTCAGCCCGTTTTTCATTTCACTAGTTTTTGATCAGCTAGATTAAAATATAAACACGTGTAAGCCAAGCTGTAGGTAAACTAAATATTTGGCTAATTATGATCCTAGAAATGCCGCCTAACAGAAAATCAGTGAGTAATATCTATAACATAGGATCTCACTATGATGCTCTTGCAATGGTTAGTAACCCTCTTTAAAAAGTAGAGTTTGTAGTGCTGTTAATATATTTGTCATTTACTGTTGGTCTGAATCAAGCTAACTAACCTCTGGTAGCTAACTAAAACTAGATCAATGAAACATGTAATTAGGAGATCAATATTTTCATGAATAGACTGCTTGTGACCGTGGGAGTTCATGAGAATCCTACAGATCTGTATTACATCCTAAGTTGTCAAGGCGGCTAGGCGGTGGATCTTAACCAAGGGCACTAAGCTTTTCTGGGCGGTTTATTCTTTGTTCATTTTCCAGTTACATTTAATATTTTTCTACATATGATACTTCACTTGATGCTGTAATTATATGTCCATTAATACAGTTACGAGCCTGATTTGAATTGATAACTATAGGAGGATCAGGGGGAAGATAATTAGGAGGAGAAAGAAAAAGGAAATGACAGTAGGGGGGAGATAACTAGGAATATAAGGAGAAAGAAGACTGTATGGTAGAAGTTGTGCATGATGATACTTCACTTGATGCTGTAATTATATGTCCATTAATACAGTTACGAGCCTGATTTGAATTGATAACTATAGGAGGATCAGGGGGAAGATAATTAGGAGGAGAAAGAAAAAGGAAATGACAGTAGGGGGGAGATAACTAGGAATATAAGGAGAAAGAAGACTGTATGGTAGAAGTTGTGCATGAAGGAGTCAGAAAAAGAAACACAACAACAGTAGGAGACATGAAGTAGGAAGTCATGAAAACATATTTAGTAGAAGTAGTAGCAGGAGTTGTGGGAGGAGGAACTGTAAGGAGAGGAAGAAGAGACCCGGAAGAATATATGGAAACATGCAAACAACAGTAATGAGATGACATTTATGAGGAAGAAGTCAAGAAAAGAAGAACAAAGAGGAGATTTGACGTGGTAACTATAGGAGGATCAGGAAGAAGAGAATTAAGAGGAAAAATAAAAAGGAGAAAGGAAAACATAATTAACAGCAGCAGCAGCAGGAGCTATGGGAGGAGGAACTGTAGGGGGAGGAAGAAGAGGTCCCACAGAATAAATGGAAATTTGCAAACAGTAGCCGTGAGAGGAGATTTATGCGGAAGAAGTCAGAAAAAGAAGAAAAAATGCAAATAGTAATAGTAGATGTGGGGACATGAGACTTAGGATAAATCTGAAATAAGTGCATGTACGCAGCAGTAGGAGGGGAAATACTAAAAGTTAAGACGAAGAAGCAGTAGGATTTAGGGATAGGAAATGCAAGAGAAAGATCACAAATAGAAAAGAAAAAGAAGCAAGAATATGAGACATAGGAGAAAACTTTAAAAGAAATCAACAAACAACAATATGGGGACTTACATATGTAGCAGTTGGAGCAGGAGCGCCTAGGCTGCCTGCCTTGACCGCCTAGGCGACCGCCTAGTCTGCCTAGTCCACCCAACTCAGCGATGACCCCCTAGGCACCTAGGTTTGGGAGACCCATGGAGCGCCAAGGTCGCCCACCTTTATAACTACGATATTTATATCTCAGTCTCACCTTTCAGTTCTTCTAAGTATCTTGGAGTAGACGAGTTATCTATATAACCAAATGAATATCTATCCTACAATTTAATCAAATTATAAAGAAATGCAGATAAAAAAATCAATAAATAATCTAGTTATAGGAGGCAACGCCTGACTAGTTCCCAGTTCTAGAATTGGAAATTAGCATTGCATCATTGGAGGAGTTATATAGTTATAACCACTGTCTAATCCTTGTAATGGTAATACACAGAGATACCTTTAAGACAATAAAGAGAACAAGGTTTTCCAAGAGAATTCAATGTCGTGGAGACGGAATAGTAGAATCAAAAGTCTAGATCTCCATGCTTGACATTGTCAGAGTTATTGTTATTTAGTACATTATGTTATGTGGGCCTAATTGTCTTGGCCCATGAGGGTTAAGTTTTCCCTTATACTTGCTTCATCTCCTGTGTATAGGAGGGAAGTTTGCCATTTATCTATAAGAAAACATCTCATTAGCCTCCCATTTTATTTTCCACATGGTATCAAAACATTGATCCTAACTTGAGAAAAAGAGAGCCTCCGTTTGTGGGCGACCACCGTCCCTTCTTGGCTTTCCGCCAGCTAGGCATCACCCCGACCTCCATGGTTATATCCTCTCTTCTTCTTTCATAAAAATGCAATCTTTTTCGTTGGTGCTCTCCATCCTAGACACCTCACCACGAGGCCCAAATAAGAACCAATAGCCATGACATGTTCTAGGCTATTGGCTCCGGCAGTAGCTGTACTCTCGAAGGCCTACTATCGTGCTATAGAAATGACGAGGTTTTGCAGCAACATACTGTGATCAAAGCTGAGAATTCTCCACTCATGAAGGACACATGCCAATTACCTCCGTTCTCCACACGCCTAATACAATCAATCAACGAGATCAAGCTGACATGGTTAAGCTGACACTAATCACTAAGGGCTGGACAAATCTCCTAATATGGCGGTACAAAGATCCATTTATTTTTCTTTCCGACTGTCTAATGGGGTCATTTAGCACATTGATTCACATTATCGATAATATGTACGACATATTGTCAATCAAAAGACCTTGTGCTAGTTTATAAAACACTAAAAAAGGGGACACTATGTTAATTTTTCTTCCTCTCCTTTGACATTTTATTCCTCTTGCCATCCCTCGTGTGCATCTCTATCCACATGCAGGGGTATCGTCTCTTTTTCTCACCAACTACTAACTCACTTTGTATTTGATGTGCGATGGATAGAGAGGAGAGAGTTTGAGGGGAGTGAAAATGGAGTATGAGGAGAAAATGTATGAAAGATATGATATTGTATCAGTCCAGGCTATTCAAATCTCTATGGAGCTTCTTATTGTTTAACATATCCATCTTCTAGATGTCTTTGTGGTGCTTCATTCCCACTAAGCATTGTGCTTCCAATGCATTATCGGTGTATCTCTTTCCCAATGACACCATGCTTCTTCGTGCTTCTAGTGCATCGCTGGTGTATCTCATTCACAATGACATTGTTCTATATGCACGTGGGTTGGCTATCTACAATTCCTCTAACTGGTCATTACTTTCATGCAAATTGAAGGATCTCAGTTACAACATCGACACACGTCAAGATAGAACTTGCTGCGCTTATTCCAACCTTTTTTCCCTTTGGTGTTAGTTTATGACGATCTTGCTGCATCTCATAAGATAAACGGTTACTTTTTAGAAGCTCGTCAATGTTAAGTTTAAAATACTACACCTGTAAGGTTGTTGATTAGTCTAGATGTTATTTTTACCGAGCTATTTTGTTCATGCCTTCTCCGAGGTGCATTTTGCACTTTCTCAAGTGACAAGATGGTTCTCCTGGTGATCTACTTGGGCTTTCCTTGATGATGATAATCATCATCACCTCATCATATACGTGTTTGAAGATACCTCTACTGCTACATCGTTGGATGTGTTAATTGCACTTATTTGAATCACACATTTCTTTCCAATAAAGATGGCATGTCATGGTGTTTTTATCGTCTACTTCAGATTGGTGGTAGTGTTCTTCACTCTATGCACTTCAGAAGATCTTCTCCAAAGCTTAAGTATTCTAGCCTACATGACATAACTTCAAAGGTGGTGTCATCAAATCGTTTTTGAAGTCATGTTTAAAGGAGACAAGATCTTTTGTGAGGAGTTACATTTTCTATTTGTTTCATCTAACTGAGTCTTGTTAGTCCAAACTGGATATGTGTTTCACCCATACTCCTACTTGAGGAGAGTAATAAAGTTATTGTTATTTAGTTTATTATGTTATAGATGCCTAATTGTCTTGGCCCATCTCCTATATTTAAAAGAGGAGTTTGCCATCCATCTATAAGAAAACATCTCATTAGCCTCCCATCTTATTTTCCACTGACATCATTGTACGTTTCCTCCCTCTGATGTATATTGCATCTCAGTAGTTCCACTGTCTATCCCTCTTTCTCTATGACTTCACAGTTCACACACTTTGTATATGCCAGGAAGATATACAGATGGATCTACACTCCATCTTCTTGAGCAATATCTATTGTTGCCAGTTTGCATGTGGAGCTAACAAAGTAATGTGACTTGGTCAGATAGATTATGAAGTCATGTTCTTTGGACTGAGGGCCAATATGACCCATGGAGCTTAATACAACTGACCTTATCATGGTTGGACATGCTGGTTAAAATGTCTGTTATGGTCGTGTCAGTAAATGCAAGGCCCATGTGGGCGTAACAGGGCCTTGTGGTCTGCAGACATCAATTCCACTGAAGCCCACAGACCATTATGGGTCAAAATGACACAGCTTATCCAATTGTTTTTATCAAAATGGAAATTGCATTTTGACATCTGTCATTAATAAATACAGTCACCTCATATAGTCATCCTGGCTTTTTGGATTGAGCCGATACTAAATGAAGCGGAACTACCATAATGAGGATTATAGCTATACTGTCATCACATCCTAAATGACATACCCTCTGCTTGGTGATTATACTGCAACAAAAGAATGATTGATTATTTGAGTCCTTTTCTTCACGACTGGTTCATCTTTCTCCCTCTTTTAAGAGGCACAAGATAACTTCCCTCCTTTGTGTCGGCAACTTTCTCTCAAGTTGCTACCCTAGATCTATAATGCGGCAGTGGGGGAGGAAGGCAGGTGGCTCCTAGGTTATGGGTGTCCGCTGAGGCTCTATAAGAAAGAGAGGAGCGAGAAGGGTGCTTGGAAATGGAGGAAGAAAGCTGCTGATAGTGTAGGCAAAAGGCGGCAGTGAAGAGGAAGGAGAAGAACAAGAGTAAAGGAGAAGATGGTGGCCATGGTTACAGCATGATGACTGCAGTGGTCACGGCAGTGAAGGAAATGATGAAGGAAAAGTTGAAAAGGCGAATATGGAAATAACACCTAACAGCTAGGTTGGTTGGTAAAGCCTGTCACATCCCAGGTTGTAATTTAGGTCACAAGTTCGACCAGCTAAGGCAACAAGGGTAAAAAACAACAATAATATCCTTCTTCGTGCAATGTCATGCAATGATTGTACCCCCTTCCAATAGATTGATAATCATTATAAAAAATGAAAATGAGATTTTTTTTTTGAAAAAAGATTCATGTTTGAATCAGTTATATAATCTTCTGCATCTTGTGAATGCCACATTGGTTTCTCTGAATGATTACTATAATTTTTCTTGATAATCTGCAATAATATTCTACGTTTGTTGGATTGCTCGTGTTCATAATCTGATTTATTTCTTTTTCAGGTACCGCGCTATAACTAGTGCTTATTACAGAGGAGCAGTGGGTGCTTTGCTTGTATATGATGTCACACGCCATTCAACGTTTGAGAATGTTGAACGTTGGCTGAAGGAGTTGAGAGACCATACTGATCCAAACATTGTCGTCATGCTCATTGGGAACAAGTCTGATCTCCGCCACCTTGTTGCTGTCTCCACTGATGATGGTCAATCATTTGCCGAGAGGGAGTCCCTCTATTTCATGGAAACCTCTGCATTAGATTCTACAAACGTTGAGAATGCTTTTACAGAAGTCTTGACTCAGATCTACCGAATTGTTAGCAAGAAGGCAGTTGATGCTGGCGATGACGTTGCATCTGCCGTCCCTAGCAAAGGTGAAAAGATCAATGTGAAGGACGACGTCTCTGCAGTGAAGAAAGTTGGCTGCTGTTCTAGTTAAGATTACTGACTGTTTAGATTGGTGTTTCCTCTATCTGAACCTAAAATTTTATGGGTAATTCCGTTTTGCTATTTGTGGGGTCTAGATTTCTAATTCATGGGTTTCAATGAGTATGTTTAGCTAAGCTTATACAATTTGTTTGCCGAGGACCTTAACATAGATCTGGTGTTGTGAACGAAAACAGCCTGTGTTTGGATGGCTTCATGTGGTTCGGAAATTGTTAACATCCTATTTGTATGCATTTTCATATTTTATATTAGAGAGTTCATGATACCCCGTTTCAAAGAATTCGCTCTTTTGTTCCTTTTGACTGAAAGTATTCGACTTATGACATGTCTGGTTAGTAGGCTTTCGGGAAATCGAGTACTTTGTCCATCCCGCATTAGTGTAATATTGTATCCCAAAACGTTATAAAGTTATATTTTACGTTTAGTTTGTGATGGAGACTAAATGAATGATTCTTATTATGTCTAATATTTCTTGGATTAGTTCTATTTCTCCAATCTTGCAAACTAAACGTAAATTTGTACAAATGGATCTAAAATACAATCTAATATTGTAAAAAGTTTGAGTAACTAAACATGCCCTCAGTGGATTTAACGATTAAACCAGCAGTAATAGAAAAAGAATGGCGATGCACAATATATCTGCAATTGTGAAGCGATTGTAGGATTTTCGCTGTATTCCTGCGCAGTACTGGGGAAGTTTACACTGGATCACCGTCTATTTTGGGTTGGCTTACCTAGTCTTGCAAACAAATACTTTCCACTTCTCCATGCTGCACGTGATTCCAACACGAATATTGGTTATTCATATTTTTCCTTTGAAGGTTGGAGTCGGATATTCATAATTCACAATATTCACTAAGTTATACCTCGAACGTTGTATAGTTTTGAAGTGCAAATTACTGAGAAGATTGTAAATCTAGTGTTACATCATCACACGTAATTAAAATTAATATATATATATATATATATATATATATATATATATATATATATATATATATATATATATATATATATATATATAGTCAGACTAGTGTACACTTTGAGTGTACTCGAGGCACCGTACACCTTAATCATTTTTAAAGATGCAATAACATTTTGAAAAATCTAAATCGTTGATCTTCTTAAATATATATATATATATATATATATATATATATATATATATATATATATATATATATATATATATATATATATATATATATATATATATATATATAGTCAGACTAGTGTACACTTTGAGTGTACTCGAGGCACCGTACACCTTAATCACATTTAAAGATGCAATAACATTTTGAAAAATCTAAATCGTTGATCTTCTTAAATATCTTAAGAACATACTATATACTAAATTTCAACGTATTTGGACACTTATAGGTCATGCATCTAAAGGAGACAAAAATTATACATTTCAAATTAGTTTTGTGCGTCGATTTTGTTATCATTGTATGAGTGACTTACACTCATCCAAATAAGCTCAAATTTTGCATGTAGCCTATTATTATTGTAACCATGAAGATCAATAGATTAGATTAAAAAAAATATGGTCTAGATAGGCAAACACCATTGGGGTGTACAGTGTGATTTGTACACTCGAGTGTATTCTAGGCTAGAATACACGAGTGTTCGGAGCTGAATACACTCAAGTAGGCAATATTTTTTTTCTTTCAAAAATCTAATATGTTGATCTTCTTAAACATCTTGTGAATAGCTCATTACGCAAAATTTGAGCACATTTGGACATTTATAGGTCATGTTATAAAGACCGCAAAAATTATGCATTTCAAATTAGTTTTGCGCGTCGATTTTGTTGCCCTTGGAAGAGTGACTTACACTCATCCAAATGGGCTCAAAATTTGTATGTAGCCTAGTTATAGTGTAGCGGTAAAAATCCATGGTTTACATTTTGCAAAACATAGTCTTGATATGCAAACACACTTGAGTGTATTCGTGCGATCCGTACACTCGAGTGTGTTCTAGCCTGACTCTCTCTCTCTCTCTCTCTCTCTATATATATATATATATATATATATATATATATATATAGAGAGAGAGAGAGAGAGAGAGAGAGAGAGAGAGAGAGTCAGGCTAGAACACACTCGAGTGTACGGATCGCACGAATACACTCAAGTGTGTTTGCATATCAAGACTATTTTTTACAAAATGTAAACCGTTGATCTTCACAGTCATACTATAACTAGGCTACATACAAATTTTGAGCCCATTTGGATGAGTGTAAGTCACTCATCCAAGGACAACAAAATCGACGTGCGAAACTAATTTGAAATGCATAATTTTTGCGGTCTTCATAACATGAGCTATACATATCCAAATGTACTCAAATTTCGCGTATGAGTTGTTCACGAGATGTTTAAGAAGATCAATGGATTATATTTTCAAAAAAAATATTGCATCATCAAAAACTACTTGAGTGTATTTCGCTCCGGATACACTCGAGTGTATTCTAGCCTGACTCTCTCTCTCTCTCTCTATATATATATATATATATATATATATATATATATATATATATATATAAGGTTGGAAGAGATGATATATGTTGAAATTTGTTTTCGACTAGTGTCATATGAAACACAATGTTAAAGAAAAAGACAACAAGAAAGATGTAAGGAATAAAATGATTGATGAATTTTTTTTTGGCATCGACAAAGTTGAAGTATAAATCTATACATGTATTATGTTGAGTGACAACTCCTCTGCCTCCTCTAATTCACTAAAAAATTCAACACAATTACTAGATACTAACCATCGCCCTCTATATATGTACTAAAAGTTACATGGCCTATGGTATTAAATGGATACATCAAGATTAAAAGATTTCTTAGGATTATTATTATTTAGTTTATTATGTTATATGAGTCTAATTGTCTATATTTATTAGGGTTAAATTTACATCTCTTGTACTTGCCTCATTTCTTATATATAAAAAAGAAGTTTGTTATCTATCAATAAAAAAATATACAATTAACATCTCATCTTTTTTCTATATGGTACCAACAACATTCCAATCTTTATTGTTGTCATCTTTCTTCTTCTTCTTTCATAAAAATTAGATCCTTATGAACTGATTTGCCGGCGTTCTCATTGCCGACCATCACTTATGTTTATCTATCTCGCTCGAGTCCATATGTAGTGTTCCTCGCATTCTCCCCGCCTATTGACTCCCGGGCATTGTTGGTGCTCGCTTTCTCCATATTCACCTGTCCAACGACTTCTCTCTACTTCAGATCCTTTCAGGCCTCTTCCCACTCCCCGTCAACAATCAACCGCAATCAATATGATCCGACTTAAATTAACATAGGATGAGTTTATAAAAAGAGATTTTGAATATCTATATCTTAATCAGAATATGCCCCAGAACTGAATAGAAACAAAAAATTCATATAGCCGACTCTAACATAGTTGAAACTGAAACTTAAATGATGATGATGATGATAACAGGATCCGTCGCCTGAAAATCTTCAAAATAGTTGTCGCCTCTTGTCCGGCGTACAGGATACTGATGCACACACTCACGTCCAGGATAACATGAATCCAATATCCCTCACGGGCCACGGCCTTGTATTGTGTTTCTGCCGCATGGTCTCGGCAATGGTCAACGGAGCGGGAGAAATGACTATTATCCTAGTTCAATTTACAGATCCCCTCGTGCAGGCTGACTGTGGTCTACCACAATCTGCACTCTGTGATCTCCCTGCGCTGTCATTGGGCCTTCCTCAATGATGGCCGAGTGTTACCCTCGCCACGACAAGTACACGACCTGCTGCCCCTGCCTCGTGTACCATGGTACCGTCGTCCCTAAGAAAGTTAACGCCGATGTCACAATGCCCGACTAATGGTTCGAGAAGTTAGATCCATTCAGCATACTCCTTGCACAATATGCATATTACTAACATGATTAATAGTTAGATCTTTTTGTGACCTAACCCATACTGTAGGGGCTCATTCGCTGGCTTATTTTTCTATTCGGATATTTGATTGAATTTTAAAATAATATTTATTTAAATTAAATTGAAGAAGTACATCTAACACAATTTCTCATTGTCTCCAACATAAAAATAGTCTATTTATAAAATATAAAAAATCAAAAGTCAATGGCATGATATAATTCACGTGTCAAAGTAGTACATTTATTTAGATGTAAAAGATTATAAATAACAAATTATTTAATCGTGTCATACAAATTAAATATTAGATGATCAACAATGTAGTCATTTTCATAGTCACTTCATTATTATATAATGTTATTAGCACATAAGAAGAACTGTTGACTTGAGAGTTATACATTTCTCATATTTTGATAATGACATAACCATTCTATTTTTATGTATCTAATATGTTTGTTCAAGATTGATTTCAATCTTTAGGTACATGAAAAGGATCAAATTGCACAAGTCTTAGCTTGTCCAAGTTTAAGTCAAAAGCAATGCAAGTGTGCAATTTGGGAAATCACTCCAAATGACCTTAGATGATTTTTGTAATCACTTGTATTGATGATATGACTTGCAACTAAAATGAGAAAAGATCATGGGTACTTAATTCTAATGTTTGATCACTCAAATGTCAATTTAGAAAATTTATCACAGGCTGTTTATCGGTCGAGTTGGAAACTCGACCGATCCAGTGATGGATTTTCTGAAGAGACCAATCGGTCGAGTTGCACACTCATAGAACTCAACCGACCGACTCACTGAGAAAAACTAATTTTAGCTCACCGGTCGAGTTTCCTAGAACAAACTTGACCGATAGTTTGAAAATTGGCTTTGACTCTTAATGGATCGGTCGAGTTATCTTTATTGAAACTCGACCAAATGTACTGTACGAAAAATACAGAAAAAGTGATTATAATCGTTGATGTGTTATTTTGAGCGAGAATAGATCCATTGGAACTTGGAAAAGAACTATATTTTGCCCTTAAGTGATCCCACACTCAAGGGAACACCCCCAACTATGAATAGGACCCCTTGGAGTTCATTCTAAGTTTGCTCATTCATGCTATTCTAAGTCTTTGCTATAGTTGAGTGTGTTGCAACTCCTTGTGCCCCTTTCTCTTCCTCATTTACATAACATTTCATGATTATGAGTGAGTTAGATCAGTTGTAAGAGAGCTCCCATCATGTTCTTATAAAGCTCTCATTCCATTCCATCTTCCCTACCCCCTTTCTCAAAGAAGAAAAGGTTAAAGCAAGCTACTTCGAGTGAAGGTGAAGCTGTTGCTATTCTTCTTCAAGGTTGAAGAGGAGGTGAAGATCTTCTTCAGGTAAAGGAGAAGGCAAAGGCTGAAGATTCAAGAAGAGTGGGTAATTCCTTGAAGGCTGAAGACTTGTACAAGAGTAGGTAAGTCCTTGGAAGAAGGCGGAAAACTCTTTGCAAAGTGGGTAAGTCCTTGATAAGGTTGAATACTCTTTGCAATGGATATGCAAGTCCTTTGGTGGGTCTTGTGTTGTAACTCTTATAAATGAATATATAGAAGAAAGCACTTGCAAAGTTCTAGAGGTTGACCTCTCTAGTTAGTGGATTGATTCTCTCCTTGTTTGGAGAGTGGAACCACTCTAAACTACCTTGTCTAAGTACTTGTTTGATTTTCTCTCATCCTTGCTATGCTTGTTAGTTAGGACTTCAAATTGTACTTAAGCTATTGGTTTTAATTGATATAATTTGAAGGTATAACTTATCTTGTGAGAATTTTGAAGCTCTATTTACTCCCCTTGTGAGAACCCGTTACACTAAACGAGATTACTCAAAACATAAAACACAATCAATCACTAATTAATCACATACCCAAAAAATGGATAAATTAAAATCGATTTCAACGTCAGCACCCGCTCAAAAACATTTGCATAAGAGTCCAACATCTTTCTTATATCCATACTATGCTAAGAATTTGACACAAATTGGTCTATCACCTTAGACACAACATATATACACAGGAGAACAATATTCATATATGTCACACAAACAAGTATTAATATGCTAATAAAAGTCCAATTTATTTGAAACACCATATACAAACTTTTCTTGCCCGAACCTGAGAGTACAAGGATGACTCTAGGACACGCTAGACATCTAATCAACTTTATCAAAGATTCATTACTATAGCTCCTCTTTGCTGCCACATGTTTGTTTTCGTCACTTCCGATTATCTAAAAAAATGTGGCGAACCACAAGGGTGAGACCCATGTCTTAGTAAGAAATATAACCTCCAACAACGTTTATTGATTACAATATTTTTAAGTAATTAAACAGTTAAATAGTTCAATTAGATATAACAAATAAGATAAGTAGTACTGATGATTAACAAAATACATAAAGGAGCAGATAATAACTATCATCATTAGCCAGACTATCATCCTTTATCTTATTGACAATATAAGCAATTCAGTAGCATATGCATATGTAGCATCATGAGCATGTCTAACTGCTTGAACATATCAACATCATAAGAAGAGATAAAAACATAAGTATAACTATTTGGATAAGCATGATTAGTAGTATATGCATCTCTAGTTACAAATGCATGACTAGCATGCTTAACATAACTAACAACATGAGATAGTTAGCATCATGATTATAATCAGTAGTAGCAATATAGTTATCAACACAAGCATAGATACTGTATGTACGCATCTACAATCTTAAGAATATCTACAACCTAAGTGTATCTACTATCTCTTAATTTCACTAAGCATCATCTTTATGTAAAGATAACAAACAAGGGTTATCATCCAATGTGAAACATTGTGTATAACCCTAAACAAATATGCTACATGACTGTATTACATCTTTTATTACACCCTGGAAAATTTGAATCATACCATTCAAAGTCCAACTAACCCCTATGAAGGGCTATTCAGTTCCATACAAGATCTAGGAGTGCCGATATCCTAAGATCTCTTCCCCTTAGTCAGTACGAGTAAAAAGACAATGACATATCAGTCAAAGCTGCCACCACAATGACATATAGTCAAGATGCTAACCACTAGTCTGCCCTTGGTACATGTCACAACACTAGAAACTACGGTATTCAAACCCAATCACTGAGGTACAACCGCAATTGTCCTCTAATCACATCATGTTATAATCACCGAGACACGACCGCAACCATTCTCAATCACATCAGATGTATGAGGCATGACCATAGCCAACCTCCACAATCTGCATTGTGTATGACAAGGATATATTCTCAACCTGCCACCCCCACATACTCAACAATATGTGCTCTGAGTTTCCCTTAGGAATACTCATTTCACCATCCAGTAAGTTCTGCCACTGAAGATGGCTCTACGGAACAAGGCACAACATGATTAGAGTTGTACTTGATTATTTATGCCAGTTGGGTGAATTAAGGCTGCATCAAACAAGCAGACATACAAACCCTAATTCACTTCTAGCAAGCATATAAATATCACAAATTTTAAAAGATATAAAACATGTGAAACATAATTTCTCATCTCATCATCACATGGTACTATTCACTTTCCATTCATGCGACCACACTAGTCATCATACTATCACAAGATATAAATCCTTTTCACAATATCACATGGTATCAACCCTTATCAACATAAGAGGATTACACCTCATTCAAGTCTCAACCATGCCAAAAGATCATTAAGACCATCATACTATTCCCTATAAGATCATCATTATCTTTACATGCCTTATAACAAGGCTCAACAACATCACTTACATATAATACACCAGATCAACACAATATTGCATTAGTGAGATAGGAGATATTCGTAAACAATCATAGCAGGTCTATATTAACATTAAGAACATTCCTTTATTACATCAACATGCAAGGAATCTAGATATGATTAACCCTCATCATATTCATAATGTACATGTTTCGCATAAGAAAGTATCAACCATGCAACTATGATAACCACCAATTAAGATATTAAGATTATGATTATATTAAGGAGGTTATTCAACCATCATTCCATCATATAAGAATGTTAAACATGAATACTCATCTTTATCTATTTGCATTGGAGTTAGGTTCAACATGATAAATTATATCAATGTTACTAATCGACACTTATACCCAAACCCTAACTCACGACATCCCCATTGGATCATGGATGCATAAGGTGAAGCATCACCATCACATTCCATACTATTCTCAAGTATGAACCCACACATAAATCAAGGTGTAACCATTGGGTTATAGCATACTAGGGTTTCAACAACATTAACATAGTACTTCATGATTGTATTAGTCATTCAAGGACTATTCATACCCAATTACCATCATTTAGTTATATTAAAGCTAGGTATAACAAGCTATACATCATTAGGGTTACATATCAATACAATATGATTATCATCCCTTCTATTCATATGAGTGAATAGGTAAGACTACCTTATTAAGGGTAACCCTCCATTTGTTCCATCATCATTCAACCCATATCACCATACCACAATGTCACCCATAACCATTGGATGTTTAAAAGGTAAGACCATTGGTTGTTTAAATAAGTCAAAACCTTGGGTCCTTGATTTGTGATCTATAAAGATTCACCATCTAACCCTAGACATCCCTTGATTAACAACACAAAAAGTTCCACTGAGAGTAGGGTGAAACCCACAATCGACTATTCATTTAAAACAAGCCATCCGTTATCAACAAGCTCCTTAAGTTGATCATATAAAGGAAACCATCTAAATCACATTATTAGGACCAACATATTACATTATTCATCATTCCACTTTATTGGAGGAATAAATATTATATCTTGACCATTGGGTCAATTTCATATATTAAAACCATCAATTATAGTATAGGTCCGACCATTGCATCAAGTTACCTAAGAAACCATTGGTCTAAGGCTTAATTGATTCTAAAACTATATGATTAAATCACTATAGGTTTTGGAGACCTGATACACTATCATTAGTGATCATTAAGTCACCATAGGTTGTTAGATCAACACTATATTCATTTATCAACATCAAATATCAAACTAATATCACCATTGATTGATAGCATCGTTAGGGTACTTAGTTGTTAATCACTAGGCTTCTAATTAGGCCAAAACATGACCTAAGGGGTGAACATTAGTTGACACCCTTATTTGCCACCATCAATTGTCATGAATATAACACCATAGGGTTGTTGTAATGGTACCATCATCAGGTCATGGGTTTATAGAAGACATCAACTTAAAACTATAAAATTGACCATTGGTTGATAGGTGCGTAGCACCATAGGTTGTCAAACTAACATGATCCAAGTCATATTATACCTTAGGAATAAAGTACACATGATCACATGTTCATCTATAATTGAAATCAGAATATGAAACATTATAAAAATCGAAATCCAAGTCAAGCATAGATTTTTAGTGCATGGATCATCATTTTCAAGCAATAACATGATCTAGAAAGCTTATGGTAAGCAATAAACATGGAGCAGGTTATAAAACTTGCCTCTAATAAGAAGATGAAATCCCACATAGAAGAAATCTTGAGCAGGTATGGTAGAAAATCCAAGCATAAGCTATGAACTCGTCCATCTAGCACCTTTCTTCATCAAATGAGCAAACCCTAAGCATAAGGAGCAATAAAGGTAGGGTTTTAGAGATTTAGAGCAATTTATACCATGGAACATAAAGGTTACGACATGGAGAAAGATATAATGAAGGAGAAGAGCAAGAGAAATGGAGAAGGAAGGAAGAAAATAACTTTCCTTGGTCAAAATCCCTAGAAGATGACCTTGGAAACCCTAGGTAGGGATAAATGGAGCTCTAGGAGACCTTCTTCTCCAAAAGAGGTTGTCTTCAACCTTAGAGCACTTGGTTCCATAGAAAAATAGAGTGGAGTCATTTCTCAAGGTTAGAGGAAAGATAAAGCAATCATAGATTCGTACTTGGGCAAGGAAGAGGTAAATATAGCCCATGGATAAGGATGAGAGAAAGCATGAGGTGTAAAAGTAGCTTCCCCTTGTGTCTATGGCCTTAAACTATTAAGAATATACAAGCACACACACAAGAAAATCTCCAAATTCCTTATAGACCTACTTAGATTTCATTTTTTGAATTTCCCAGCCAATCACATAATTCATTAGTTGATAGCTACTAAAGGTAGCTCATCCGTGAAGGGGTAAACCCTAAAATACCCTTAGAGAAAATACCTTCAAATCAAGGATTAAATAGGTTCCCCATGGCTCAAAAATTTCAATAATGATGAGAGAATATCCAAGAAACATAATTTAAGTGATAAATTGCAAATAAAACCTCTCAATTGGGTAAATTGTAGAAAAGTCCAAAATGTGCATAAAATTGCATAACTTGCTCAAACAATGTCCAAATTGGACCAAATTTGAAACTTAAGCTTGTATTATGATTTAAAAGAATATCACAAGGTTATATTAGGGTTATAAGCATTAAATTATGGTAATTAAGATTATTCAACTCATTAAGCAAGTTCATGGGCCTTACAACTATAAACCTCTAACAGGGATTTCGCCCTCGAAATCCAAGGTAAACAAAGATGGGTACTTCCTTTGCACCTCATCCTATTACCTTCACATGGTTACTTTCATATCATGGTGATGTCACATCATTCATGCATATATCCTCTTGGGTTAGAACAAAACCCCCACCTAAGAAGACATTCTCAATATAGAATGTAGAAACTTGTTATGTCATCTATATAAATCTAATAGTAACTTTCAACTTTAAATTCTAGCTATCATTCGAAAATTATATCTATTGTATCAACACATTACTCAAAAGTCATACTTGTTGGCTCTTATCAAACATAGAACATTATGTATCTCTTATCATATATAACTTATGTCATCCACTCTAACTCTTATGCATTGATATTTGATCCTAGGTTTATCTTAAAGGAACACGATATCACATATCTATTAACCAACAAACCATATATCCTTGATAGTGGTATTGCCCAACTATCACTGAACCATACACAACATTATAGAATCACTTTTGTTTTTCCTTCCAAACAACATTTAGAGAGTCATCATCAACTCTCTCTCCCTCTCTCTCTGCGGAAGAGGAATACTTGGAATGTTCATTTAATAAACATATCGAACCTTCACATAATTCTCATATTATTAATACATCTTGGATACTAGGATTCATTACCTTGGTATCCACCTCATGTGCTATAAGCAACTCACATCCTTATATCATCTACTTTTACCAACATAACAAATATCGAGACATATAAGAGGAGTCTTCCTAATTATTGGAAGGCTCAAAAGCAAAATCATCACAAACTTTATGAACTTGGAACCATAGTCCAAACAACCTTATGCTATAATAAGCTATCCACCCTCATGTTTACAATGAATCCACACATACCAAGTGGCAATGGTCTATTTGAAAGTTGTGCCCTGGAAAGAAAAGACACAAAGGGAAACACACTTTCCACATCATAGAAGAATTGTTCAAGGGTTACTAGCAAAAAGGTAACCAATTCTATATTCATTATGCAAGTTACAACTTCTTATGTATCATTTTACCTTCTTCATTTTAAGTTCCTTGCCATTAGCATATGAATCATCATGATTAACATATCTCATTACTGCTTCCTTAACAACTATATATCATACTTGGTATGTTCTCTTATTTTATTATGTTTTTCAATCACTTATCGACAGGTAAATCATCATATTCCACATTTTCTTCATTAAACTGGGATCATCTCCCTTAATTCCTTTCATATGCCCTGCTGATTTTTTATTAACACTTTCTTACACACATAGGTTGGTCTGAGATTAACTCAGGTTCCACCTTATTTCTTTATCACTGTTCCCATTCATCTTCTCATTTTGTACTTGTTATAGGAGTTCTCTCTATCTTATGTGGATTTCATACCTTGATTCACTTTATAAGCATAGACTTGTTTGTCTTTTACTTTATTATCTTCTTGAATCACATCTTCAATAACTCCTCTTTTCCTTATTTGTATTCAGATTTAGATTTCATGGTGTTGTATCTTTCTCTTACATTTACCAAACATTCAAGTTTTGATAGATAATGATGCAATTCTCATCTTCTTTAAGGTAGGATTGAGATATTCACACCATGATTTCTTATTCGTTATGCTCTTTAGATTGTTTCAAAATGACTACTTGATCAGAGTAATCAAAAGGATAACAATCGAAGAGTTCCATACTTATCTTTTCTTTAATAATTGAATACCTGGCCAGGGCACCCGAATACTGAGATTAGGTAGTATGCACCATATTTTTATGTCAAATTCCTAACTTAGACATCATCCTAGTCCTAAGTCCTAGTGTCCATGTAGACTACCAACATGCGAGAGCCTGTTACACTAAATGAGATTACTCAAAATATAAAACACAATCAATCACTAATTAATCACATACCCAAAAATATGGGTAAATTAAAACCGATTTCAACGTCAACACCCGCTCCGAAACATTTGCATAAGAGCCCAGCATCTTTCTTGTATCCAAAGTATGCCAAGAATTTGACACAAATTGGTCTATCACCTTAGCCACAACATATATACACAAGAGAATAATATTCGTATATGTCACACAAATAAGCATTAATATGCTAACAAAACTCCGATTTATTTGAAACACCATATACAAACTTTTCCTGCCCAGACCTGAGAGTACAAGGACGACTCTAGGACAAATTAGACATCTAATCAACTTTATCAAAGATTCATTACTATAGCTCCTCTTTGCTGCCACATGTTTGTTTTCGTCACTTCTGATTACCTAAAAAAATGTGGCAAATCACAAGGGTGAGACCCATGTCCCAACAAGAAATATAACCTCCAACAACATTTATTGATTACAATATTTTTAAGTAATTAAATAATTAAGCAGTTTAATCAGATATAACAAATAAGATCAGCAGTACTGATGATTAACAAAATACATAAAGGAGTAGATAATAACTATCATCATTAGCCAGACTATCATCCTTTATCTTGTTGACAATATAAGCAATTCAGTAGCATATGCATATCTAGCATCATGAGCATGTCTAATTACTTGAACATATTGTGACGACTGTCTCGCGAAAATAAGATTAACTAATGCGGAAGCGTTCATCAAGCAGCGGATTAGCGAAAATCACTAAAAATTAAAACTTTTTGCAAAGAGATCCACACATAGGAAATATTTTCCAACAAATGCCATTGTATATCATATACATTCTATTTCAAACGTACATATCCTGTACCATCTTTTTCCAGAGACTACATCATCAGCTGCCTTATAAACATATATGCAGGCAGCATACAAATCTCGAGGCATCAAGCCAAAACCTCAGACTGATATATCAAAAACACTGTCTAAAAACTCCAAGGACCTGAGAGTACAGAGACGACACATAGGACTACTATCTATATGACTAGACAGACAATATCTCCACCTGAGATCTTATTGCTGTCCCTGCTGTTGCTGTTGCTGTTGCTCTTTCCCTGTTCTAGGGTTTCTGCTCTGCCTTTCACGCATACCTAAAAATGTTTTCCACAGGGGTGAGACAATTGTAAATTGCCCCAGCGAGAGATATAACTCTCCGCCAGAAACATTGTTATAGAAGATTATGAAATTACACTGAGCAGGGGTTACTTTTACATTAATAGGCAGAATTATTCTTCATAGAACAGAATAAGATAATCTCCATTTTCAATAAGAGCATTGCATCTACCCATGGTAGACTCATAGTTCATCCATCTACTTGTAATGAATACAACAAATATGAATAATCATCAATGAACTATAGATATATAACGGAAATGTAACATCAGCCAAGTTCTCTAGCATAACTTATTAACACAAATGCTACAAAGAAACATGATACTTGTTACCCAAGCATCACACATGGCTCACAAGGCCATTCATATCTTGTCACCTCTCACTAGGCAACAACTTATTCACATGGCTCACAAGGCCATTCACATCTTGTCACCTCTCACTAGGCAACAACTTATTCACATGGCTCACAAGGCCATTCACATCTTGTCACCTCTCACTAGGCAACAACTTATTCACATGGTTCATAAGGCCATTCATATCTTGTCACCTCTCACTAGGCAACGACTTATTCACATGGTTCATAAGGCCATTCACATCTTGTCACCTCTCACTAGGCAACAACTTATTCACATGGTTCATAAAATCCGTACACATTGTTACTTTTATTAAGCAACAACAACATCAACGCACAAAAAGCCAATCAACATTTATTATATAAATGTCACCGCCCAAACTTGGCTATATTCATCATCTCATCATACCTGCATGGTTATTAGGCATGATAACAGTCATACAAGATATTCCTCACATCATGTGATACAATAGTAACACCATCATTCCTTAACCAAGAATTAGGGTTCACTATCAAACATGGCTTATCATTCCCTTTTCCCCAAATTAGGGTTAGGGTTCCCCATTTCTCATTAATTCAGACCCTCTTGAGTTAACCAATTTTATCTTGTATTAAGGTATTTGCCCTCTTAATACATTCCATCACAGAATACTCACCCTTAGCATATAATGCATAGGCTACACATTAGAATTGTCCAACTATCTCACATGATATGGACTTATCTTAGTTTAAGGCTTAACTTTATTATAAAGTTGCCTATAAACAATCGCAATGATACACCCTCAACTAGGGTTTCACAAGGATACACCCTCAACCAGGGTTCACAATGATACACCCTACACTAGGGTTTCACAAGGTTACACCCTCAACCAGGGTTCACAATGATACACCCTCCACTAGGGTTTCACAAGGTTACACCCTCAACCAGGGTTCACAATGATACACCCTCCACTAGGGTTTGTCAAGGATACACCCTCAACCAGGGTTTATAAGGATACACCCTCAACTAGGGTTTCACTAGGATACACCCTCAACCAGGGTTCATAAGGATACACCCTCAACTAGGGTTTCACAAGGATACACCCTCAACCAGGGTTCATAAGGATACACCCTCAACTAGGGTTTCACAAGGATACACCCTCAACCAGGGTTCATAAGGATACACCCTCAACTAGGGTTTCACTAGTCATATATTGGATCCATGCATTTGTTATGCATTATTGATTAGTACCATTAAGGGCATCTCTCACCTAATTACATTAGGTTTCCAAAAAGGTTTGATCAATTGGACCTTCAATGACATGAGGTATCCAATTGAATTGGGGTTTTCAATGTTGATTCCTTCAATCATTGAATTCATGGAACCAATCATCAATTGGACCTATACTCATACTTCAATTGAGTTTAATAGGTCAACCTTAAACTGATTTGACCCTCAATTGACCCTCAATTGATCATCAATTAGGGTTTGATTCAATTGAATTAGGGTTTGGAATCGAAGATCCAACAACACTCATCAATGCAAGATTGGTTACTTTGAAACTATTGAACCATTATCCAAATTGGGTATGACCTGACCCCAAACGGTCTTGAGGTCGTTTGGATGACCTACAAACGGTCTTGAGACCGTTTTCCCATCATATCACTCAAATCCAAGCCATCCAATTAAGGTTTGGATCATTGGATTGATCACCAAATCAGCATTGCATTGTATAACAGCTTGGTACCTTTAGACCTTCAAACACCTAACCATACTCAACCCTAGACCTCCAAACGGTCTTGGGTGACCACCAAACGGTCTTGAGACCGTTTGGATGAGCTCCAAACGGTCTTGAGACCGTTTGACCCATCCAACCTTTGGATTCTAGTGAAAAATCATCGTGGATTGGTCTATCGAGTTGATCAACAAATCAGCACTACATTGCAATATGATTAGTACCTTTGGACCTTCAATTGGTCAACTATACTTGACCCCAGACCTCCAAACGGTCTTGGGGTGATCCCCAAACGGTCTTGAGACCGTTTGGGTGATCCCCAAATGGTCTTGAAACCGTTTGGGCTAATCAACCCAAAATTTCAACTTAACCCATTGGAATTTCAGCACTGTTTTCAATTAGGGTTTGCCTAATTGAATAGCCTTCAACTCATGAATCCTTGGGAGTTAATACCTCAAATTCGGTGAGTAATTAGACCACATAATTAGTAACAGTAATCCCAAACGGTCAACGCTTGGTCAACGCACTCAAATGGTCTTGAGACCGTTTCCCCAAAAAGTTCAATTAAATCAGATTGAAAATCAGCACTTAATCCAATTAGGTTTCCCTAATTGATTAGGCTTCAACTCACGATTACTTTGGATTTAATCCCTCAAACTTGGAGTGTTATTAATAAACATAATTATGAACAGGAATCCCAAACGGTCAACTCTTGGTCAACCATCTCAAATGGTCTTGAAACCGTTTTCTCAACCAGGTCAAGTTAATCAGGTTGAAAATCAGCACATAATTCAATTCGATTGCCTAATTGATTGGCCTTCAACTCTCGATTCCTTTGGAGTTAATCCCTCAAATTTGGAGGGTTATCAGCCTACATAATTAGGAACAAAATTCCCAAACGGTCAACGCTTGGTCAACCATTTCAAATGGTCTTGAAACCGTTTGCTCCCAAACGGTTTCAAACCGTTTTCCCTTAAACAATTTGCTGAAACCGCATAGCCAATCAAATTAAAACGATTTGGAGTAGCTATCAAAACGGTTTTGCTTGGTAATTTTCTTTGGATAAGCATCTAGGATGATTTCATCATCCCCTTCCTTCGAACAACCAAGAACAGCAACCGTTCTTGATGGAAATTGCAGCAAAGAAACAAGAGTGTATCAAATTGAAGAAATCAATCAACAAAGCATAGAGAATTGATGCAATAGAAATGTTTAAGGGTTTGAGTTATAAAATCCGCCTCCAATTGAGCTCCAAAGCTACAAGCTCACGCCATTAATGGTGGATGAAGCTCTAGCAACTCCCCCTAGGCTCGTTCTCAAGCTTTTGATTGCAAAAGTTGGCCACAGGTTGGGGACGTGCTCCCTGGTCCTCCCTAGCTCCTTGGTCGGTTTTGCAAGCAATGGGAAGAAGAAAATCCGAAAAAGGCCTTGGTTTGGGCTTGGAAATGGCACTTTTATAAAGAAATTGATGAGAGAGAATATGCCTTATAAAAATCCAATTAATCCAAAAATTATGGCCGCCTCTTCCCCCTCAACTCCATGGATACGAGGCATATCCCTTTGCCTTTAATTCTCCTTCATTATCCTCAATTTAAAGAAAAGCAAATTAAGCACCTTAATGCTTATTATATTAATATCCCATATGTGAGTGGAAATTAGTTTTCTTTATAATAAGGTGAGTGGAATTTCACCTACTTAAGATATTTTCGTTCCTTATCTTGGCAAAGGAACGTCCATCCTTATTCAAAATCAACCCAAAAAATTTTGGTTGAAAGCCCTTCAATTATTTTTATTCATTTTTGCCCTAAATAGAATTAGGGTTTCAATTAGGATTAAATCTTGATTATTTTAATATCAAGATTCTCTCTCCTCCATCTTAATTCAAATGAGAAGTAACTCTCATTTTCTTTGCTCTACATGATGCCAAGAAATATTATGGACTTTATTGAAGTGGTAATTTGCATATTGAACCCTAGATTTTGGGTAAATTGCACTTTTCACCAAAACTAGGTTTTAATGCACAACATTGCTTTACAAGCTTAATCTTGGTGCCCAAGCTTGTGGAAACCATACCACTACATCACATTCATTATTATGATGTCTTAACATCAGAGGAACATATTATCATGCAACATTTGCAAGTTAAACCCTCGACTTGGGTAATTTGCACTTTAGTCCAAAATAAGCAAACATTGCTTCAACATTGCTCAAACAGGACCAAAATTGAAACATAAGTTTCTTATGAGGCCTAATTACTTTTCCCAAGATAAGATTAAGAATCTACTCAACCTTATTAGACAAAACATATAGGGTTAATTCATAACCCAGGTCAGGGATGTTACAAATTATAAACCCCTAACAAGGATTTCGTCCTCGAAATCCTAGGAAAAGGAGGAACATATTGTTCATTAATCATGCCCTCAAGTCTCCACATAGCATCTTAATATCCTGGAGATATTATGAACTCTGTGATTCCACACAAAGCTCCTTTCATTAATTCCTCCATATCACTGTTTATGTTTATGCAAAGAAAAAACCCCTAACATATGATGTCCATGTCATTGAAAGGAAGAAGCATAAAAGAACATACTTCAATAAACACTCAAGAATACTTATCAAAAGGAAAAACTATCTAACATAGATAATTCACTTAGAAAACTCTATGTAATTGGGAATGTTCACATAGTTCTTCCTATTAGTTAGGAATGTCACATAGCTTTTCCCTTTTTGTTTAGGGTTGGAATTGCACAAAGCATCTTCCTTTATTGGAATTGCACAAAGCATCTTCCTTTATTGGAATTGCACAAAGCATCTTCCTTTATTGGAATTGCACAAAGCATCTTCCTTTATTGGAATTGCACAAAGCATCTTCCTTTATTGGAATTGCACACAACATCTTCCTTTATTGGAATTGCACAAAGCATCTTCCTTTATTGGAATTGCACAAAGCATCTTCCTTTATTGGAATTGCACACAACATCTTCCTTTATTGGAATTGCACAAAGCATCTTCCTTTATTGGAATTGCACAAAGCATCTTCCTTTATTGGAATTGCACAAAGAATCTTCCTTTATTGGAATTGCACAAAGCATCTTCCTTTATTGGAATTGCACAAAGCATCTTCCTTTATTGGAATTGCACAAAGCATCTTCCTTTATTGGAATTGCACAAAGCATCTTCCTTTATTGGAATTGCACAAAGCATCTTCCTTTATTGGAATTGCACAAAGCATCTTACTTTATTGGAATTGCACAAAGCATCTTCCTTTATTGGAATTGCACAAAGCATCTTCCTTTATTGGAATTGCACAAAGCATCTTCCTTTATTGGAATTGCACAAAGCATCTTCCTTTATTGGAATTGCACAAAGCATCTTCCTTTATTGGAATTGCACAAAGAATCTTCCTTTATTGATTCCATATTTCTTATTTCATGATACTCATTAGATTGTCTCAGAATGACTACTTGATCAGAGCAATCAAAAAGACAACAATCTAAGAGTTTCCATACCCACTTTATCATCAATAGTTGTATACCTGGCCAGGGTTTACAAATACTGAGATCAAGTAGTATGCACTTACATGCTATCATATTCCTTGCTATTCATATCATTATACACACATGATTTTCCCTTGTTCCAACATGACTAAGTCATTTAGGAACTCTTTTAAAGCTCAAACTTTCTGTATTAAGGACTGATAACCTAGATTGTAAAGCTAGTATCCAGTCCCCTATATGCATTATTGTTGCCCTAATCTGCCCAACAAGAGCATGATCATAGGATTCTCTATCCTGATCAGGTCTTAATGGGGTTTCTCAGGCACTCATTCTATTCTTGCATGATCCTTGCACCACTTCTTGGTGCAACAACATTGCCCTAAGCAATGTGTTCCTTGTGCTCTCCAATCATTTTAAAACTTTACCCTTTCTCTGCACAAGCAGAAATCATTATAGGGTATACTGGAGGACACTAACACAGACTCGATACCTTAGTCCTATGTCTCTGTAGACTCAGCGAACCTAGAGCTCTGATACCACTAAATTGTGACGACCGTCTCGCGAAAATAAGATTAACTAATGCAGAAGCGTTCATCAAGCAGCGGATTAGCGAAAATCACTAAAAATTAAAACTTTTTGCAAAGAGATCCACACATAGGAAATCTTTTCCAACAAATGCCATTGTATATCATATACATTCTATTTCAAACGTACATATCCTGTACCATCTTTTTCCAGAGACTACATCATCAGCTGCCTTATAAACATATATGCAGGCAACATACAAATCTCGAGGCATCAAGCCAAAACCTCAGACTGATATATCAAAAACACTGTCTAAAAACTCCAAGGACCTGAGAGTACAAAGACGACACATAGGACTACTATCTATATGACTAGACAGACAATATCTCCACCTGAGATCTTATTGCTATCCCTGCTGTTGCTGTTGCTGCTGCTCTTTCCCTGTTCTAGGGTTTCTGCTCTGCCTTTCACGCATACCTAAAAATGTTTCCCACGGGGGTGAGACAATTGTAAATTGCCCCAGCGAGAGATATAACTCTCCTCCAGAAACATTGTTATAGAAGATTATGAAATTACACTGAGCAGGGGTTACTTTTACATTAATAGGCAGAATTATTCTTCATAGAACAGAATAAGATAATCTCCATTTTCAATAAGAGCATTGCATCTACCCATGGTAGACTCATAGTTCATCCATCTACTTGTAATGAATACAACAGATATGAATAATCATCAATGAACTATAGATATATAATAGAAATGTAACATCAACCAAGTTCTCTAGCATAACTTATTAACAAAAATGCTACAAAGAAACATGATACTTGTTACCCAAGCATCACACATGGCTCACAAGGCCATTCATATCTTGTCACCTCTCACTAGGCAACAACTTATTCACATGGCTCACAAGGCCATTCACATCTTGTCACCTCTCACTAGGTAACAACTTATTCACATGGCTCACAAGGCCATTCACATCTTGTCACCTCTCACTAGGAAACAACTTATTCACATGGTTCATAAGGCCATTCATATCTTGTCACCTCTCACTAGGCAACAACTTATTCACATGGTTCATAAGGCCATTCACATCTTGTCACCTCTCACTAGGCAACAACTTATTCACATGGTTCATAAAATCCGTACACATTGTTACTTTTATTAAGCAACAACAACATCAACGCACAAAAAGCCAATCAACATTTATTATATAAATGTCACCGCCCAAACTTGGCTATATTCATCATCTCATCATACCTGCATGGTTATTAGGCATGATAACAGTCATACAAGATATTCCTCACATAATGTGATACAATAGTAACACCATCATTCCTTAACCAGGAATTAGGGTTCACTATCAAACATGGCTTATCATTCCCTTTTCCCCAAATTAGGGTTAGGGTTCCCCATTTCTCATTAATTCAGACCCTCTTGAGTTAACCAATTTTATCTTGTATTAAGGCATTTGCCCTCTTAATACATTCCATCACATAATACTCACCCTTAGCATATAATGCATAGGCTACACATTAGAATTGTCCAACTATCTCACATGATATGGACTTATCTTAGTTTAAGGCTTAACTTTATTATA
Organism: Alisma plantago-aquatica; assembly: GCA_963693085.1. Lineage (NCBI taxonomy): Eukaryota > Viridiplantae > Streptophyta > Magnoliopsida > Alismatales > Alismataceae > Alisma > Alisma plantago-aquatica. Next base: position 664,675,247 of record OY856414.1, read on the forward strand.
AAGTTGCCTATAAACAATCGCAATGATACGCCCTCAACTAGGGTTTCATAAGGATACACCCTCAACCAGGGTTCACAATGATACACCCTACACTAGGGTTTCACAAGGTTACACCCTCAACCAGGGTTCACAATGATACACCCTCCACTAGGGTTTCACAAGGTTACACCCTCAACCAGGGTTCACAATGATACACCCTCCACTAGGGTTTCTCAAGGATACACCCTCAACCAGGGTTTATAAGGATACACCCTCAACTAGGGTTTCACTAGGATACACCCTCAACCAGGGTTCATAAGGATACACCCTCAACTAGGGTTTCACAAGGATACACCCTCAACCAGGGTTCATAAGGATACACCCTCAACTAGGGTTTCACAAGGATACACCCTCAACCAGGGTTCATAAGGATACACCCTCAACTAGGGTTTCACTAGTCATATATTGGATCCATGCATTTGTTATGCATTATTGATTAGTACCATTAAAGGTATCTCTCACCTAATTACATTAGGTTTCCAAAAAGGTTTGATCAATTGGACCTTCAATGACATGAGGTATCCAATTGAATTGGGGTTTTCAATGTTGATTCCTTCAATCATTGAATTCATGGAACCAATCATCAATTGGACCTATACTCATACTTCAATTGAGTTTAATAGGTCAACCTTAAACTGATTTGACCCTCAATTGACCCTAAATTGATCATCAATTAGGGTTTGATTCAATTGAATTAGGGTTTGGAATCGAAGATCCAACAACACTCATCAATGCAAGATTGGTTACTTTGAAACTATTGAACCATTATCCAAATTGGGTATGACCTGACCCCAAACGGTCTTGAGGTCGTTTGGATGACCTCCAAACGGTCTTGAGACCGTTTTCCCATCATATCACTCAAATCCAAGCCATCCAATTAAGGTTTGGATCATTGGATTGATCACCAAATCAGCATTGCATTGTATAACAGCTTGGTACCTTTAGACCTTCAAACACCTAACCATACTCAACCCTAGACCTCCAAACGGTCTTGGGTGACCACCAAACGGTCGTGAGCCCGTTTGGATGAGCTCCAAACGGTCTTGAGACCGTTTTGCCCATCCAACCTTTGGATTCTAGTGAAAAATCATCATGGATTGGTCTATCGAGTTGATCAACAAATCAGCACTACATTGCAATATGATTAGTACCTTTGGACCTTCAATTGGTCAACTATACTTGACCCCAGACCTCCAAACGGTCTTGGGGTGATCCCCAAACGGTCTTGAGACCGTTTGGGTGATCCCCAAATGGTCTTGAAACCGTTTGGGCTAATCAACCCAAAATCTCAACTTAACCCATTGGAATTTCAGCACTGTTTTCAATTAGGGTTTGCCTAATTGAATAGCCTTCAACTCATGATTACTTGGGAGTTAATCCCTCAAATTCGGTGAGTAATTAGACCACATCATTAGTAACAGTAATCCCAAACGGTCAACGCTTGTTCAATGCACTCAAACGGTCTTGAGACCGTTTTCCCAAAAAGTTCAATTAAATCAGATGTAAAATCAGCACTTAATCCAATTAGGTTTCCCTAATGGATTAGGCTTCAACTCACGATTCTTTTGGATTTAATCCCTCAAACTTGGAGTGTTATTAATAAACATAATTATGAACAGGAATCCCAAACGGTCAATGCTTGGTCAACCATCTCAAATGGTCTTGAAACCGTTTTCTCAACCAGGTCAAGTTAATCAGGTTGAAAATCAGCACATAATTCAATTCGATTGCCTAATTGATTGGCCTTCAACTCTCGATTCCTTTGGAGTTAATCCCTCAAATTTGGAGGGTTATCAGCCTACATAATTAGGAACAAAATTCCCAAACGGTAAACGCTTGGTCAACCATATCAAACGGTCTTGAAACCGTTTGCTCCCAAACGGTTTCAAACCGTTTGCCCTTAAACGGTTTGCTGAAACCGCATAGCCAATCAAATTAAAACGATTTGGAGTAGCTATCAAAACGGTTTTTCTTGGTAATTTTCTTTGGATAAGCATCTAGGATGATTTCATCATCCCCTTCCTTCGAACAACCAAGTGAAAAAACACTAGAGGGGGGGTGAATAGAGTTTTAAATCAATTTTAACAATTATTGAACTCAAACAACCAACCACAAAATATTGGACAAGGGGACAAGGATTTAGAGTGGTTCCAACTTTAGCAAATACTAAAGTTGTCAGTCCACTACCCGGTTGCTTACCCAACCGGGATTTGGAAATAATTTAATTTTATTACCTCGTAAGGACTTTACATAAAATTACAATTCTCTCCCTAAACCCTTCAAGCAGCCTTCACCTAGAAGTAATCGCACCAACCTTGAAGCAGCCTTCACCTAGAAGTAATTGTACCAACCTTGAAGCAGCCTTCCTCCTGAAGTAGCTTCCCGTTGCAATAGCCTTCTTGAAGTAGCTTCCCGTTGCGATAGCCTTCTTGAAGTAGGTTGAAGTCCACCTTCTCCTCCGAGAAGAACCTTCTCCAATCCGCAGCCTCCAACCCTAGGAGTAGCAAGGAGAATACAAAGAATAAAAGGAACAAGAAGGAAAATAGAAATTACAACTTATCCTTTTAAGCACAAGGCTTGATTTGCCTATATCAAGCGTATTGATCTCCTAACCAATGAGTGTATAAGTGTAAGTGCTGTGGAAAGGAGATGCTAGCCTATAGGACATGAAAATAGAGCAATGGGAATGAATAGCCAATGTTGGAATTGCTCTATTGCTCAAAACAAATTGCCAATGAGTATTCAAGCTCAAGTATAGCACAAGTGTAGCTTAGGTGTATTTAGGTGTCCTAAGGCATGTCCTATTTATAGAAATGACCTACAAGTGCTTAAGGACGTTCTAGACACTTTCTAGGGGGTTCTTAGTGCTCAACTAGCTGTTATGTGTCCACTAATTGCATTTGCAAAGGATAGTTAATTGACCCTGAAAAGTGCAGACAGAACTCTTCTCGGTCGAAGATTTGTCGACCGAGAGTCCTTCTCGGTCGAAGATTTGTCGACCGAGGGACTTCCTGGAGCAAGTGTTTACAACGTTCATTTCCAACTCCCAACCACCTTGTCTGCTGGGTCTAACGGCTAGTAGGGTCTATTCTCAATCGAAGATTTTGTCGACCGAGAGTTTCTCGGTTGAAGTTTTTGTCGACCGATATTTTCTCGATCGACGATTTGTCGACCGAGAATATTACTGACTCAATGTATTCATTTACTAAGTGTGTGTATCAATGTGCAATTGTGATACTATCTTGGGGAAAGACCTATCTAAGTGTTGTGAGTGGATAGGGAAGATCTAAACACTTGATTTACATGATATCTAATTACTTGTACATTATATACTTGTACAAGCATTTACATTTGATTACAATCATGAAAATAAAGCGATTTTATCAAATTGTTCTTCCAAGTCTTTGTTATCCACCACCTTATATGCTTGTTCCTGAAATACTCAAATAGCACGTTAAAACCACAAGAATGAAATGTTTGTCATTATCAAAACAAAGGGATTAACATAATGTCCAATTTAGCCAACAATCTCCCCCTTTTTGAAGATGACAAACATTTCCTAAATATAAAATAAGGAAATATAAATCATATGAGTTTCATACCTGAAGTTTACCTTTTGTAGCCATTCTTGTGTTTTGCAAGTGGGTGCTGGCTGAGATATTATGAAACTCATTTTATTTTATGTTTTTGATTTTATATTATTTCTCCCCCTTTGTCATTTCAAAAAGATATCCAAGTTTACTTTGTATTTCTCCCCCTTAATTTTATGCTATGCTCCCCCTTAAAGAGATATTCAATTTAAAGTCAAGGGATCAATATAAATGTAATCCATTTATTGTCGAATTTAGCCATAATGTTTCTCTAACCAAATACACGGGATGTTAAGCCCAAATTTGTTTAGAGAATTCCATTAAGAACAAAATATATGTCATATTCATGAATTTTGTAGATTTCTTTATTTTCATAACAAAAATTACTTTCAAGAATACTAAGGTCATAACAAGCTTCAAAGCTTTGTAAACTTCTTAATCTTATACTCAAATTTGTTTTTGTGAGCTCCCCCTTAATCTTATAATTAAGACAACTTAAGGATTCTAAGGTCACAAATGATTTTTAAGATTTGATTTTGACCTTTTATTAAGGCTCCATGTTTTCAATATGATAAACTCATTTTGAGTCAATATACTAAGATTAAATGCATTAAAATGATGTACAAATAAGCATTTTGTCAAAGCTTATTTTAGGTCGACCTTGACTTCGACCATAGCGCCCCTTGGCTAAATTTTATTTCAACCAAGAGGCAAAAATCTGCAGATTTCACATGTGAAGTATAAATTTTGCAGGTAACTTAAAGAGATATCAATTAAATTACTTAGAATAAAACTTATTATGAATGATGTCCTTTTTACTATGAGTGCATAAATCAAGTCCTATTTCTGTTCATATTAATCATGTGATTCTTCAAGAAAAGACATATATCCTTGAAGGCATGAATGATATCTCAATTTCTTATAGATACCAATTGAGAAATTCTTTATTTTATGTTTTGCAAACCTTAAAGTTATTTTATGTATCATCAAGGATCCACGCATACAATAATCATTATCTATTTGTTCTATGTAACATAGCATCATCTTTATGAGCTGAATGATAAAATAGTGAAAGCATATCCATGATGTAATGATAGAACAATAAAATGATAATTCCATGAAATACAGTGATTGTGATCATTTAAACTAAATGTCATAACACATGATTTCTATATAGATAGACCAGGAGATGCTTAAAAAATCATGTAAAACATTATAAAATAGTGATTTCTAAACATGATTTTTAGTTTTTCCTTATTTAGAGGATCAATAGAAATGATATCATTTATATTCAAAAATGATCTTCAACTTGTTTTGCATGTAAAACAGTCATTAACAGCAAATAGATAGCCACTTGATCAATCAAATTATTCAGCAATGTTACTGCAGACTGAAATCAGTGACCTGTTCGGTCGAAGATTTCTCGACCGACTGACTGCTCGGTCGAAGATTTCTCGACCGACAAGGTTTATGTATTATCTTCAGAACTATTTATTGATTCCAAATAAAATATAGACTATATTTAATTTATGTAATTTAAAAATCAGTTTTAGTTGAGATAAAGCATATGAATATCAAAGTAACATTCATATTCAAATCTTTAAGTTTTGAGGACCTTAATTGAGATAAATTTTCAAGTTAGAAATTTTAGTTACTTGAATCATTTTGTATCTCTTTATGTTAAGTTGAGATAGACATAAGGATATGCAATTTAAAGTCTTCGGTCATATCTCAACTTAGTCTAATCAATTCAATTTGGGGGTTTTGGAACCCATACCAACTCAACATCCTTTTTCTTGTATGGGCATGAAAAAGAGTAGTGTCCAAGATGTAAGCAATAATGGCAACATATAGAATCAACCTCAAGTCTTTTTCTATGGTTTTGTTCTAGGTTGTTCTTTGGTACAAATGTATTTGTTCCTTTAGGTACATATATAGATTGATGTTCTCGTGTCTTTCTCCAACTAGGTTGTTGATAAGATTTCCCCTTAGGCTTATAACCTAGTCCTCTTCTCCCAATTTGATGATAGGAATCATCCAATATTTTATCAAGGATTCCATTGTTGCTTACCTACTAACTTCTTGGTGCAACTTAGCAATCTCATCCATTCTTTTCTTAATATCTAGTTTTGCTTGATCTAGATTAGACGATAAAGAATTCCTTTCTTTCACTATATTATCATAATCTAGATGTGTACACAAGACAGGTTGTTTTTGAAGATCATTTAACTTTGCAAGTAATCCAACCTTTTCTTGAGATAGAAGATCATAATTTGTTTCTAGAGTAAAAATCTTCACATTACTACTACTTAGAGATGATTTCAAAGTATGATTTTCAGAAATAATACTATCTTTTTCAAAACCAAGATCATTTAATTTAGCATATAAATCTTCATTTTCAGATGTAAGAGCAAGAAGTCTAGCATTTAACTCATCATTTGCTTTAATAGATTTCTTTAATTTCTTCTTGCACTCAACATATTTAATATGTGTTTCTTCAAGACTAGCAACTAGTTCTTCTTTAGATAAATAAAAAAGACTTACCTCTTCTTCTTCTTCACTAGTTGTAGAAATAAGACAATCTTTGTGCTCATCTTCCTTCTTTGATCTCCATGGGCATCTAGTTGTTGTGTGGCTTGTTCCTAAGCACCAATTGCAACATGTTGTAGTTTTGTCCAAGAAGCACCTTTTGTTGTGATTGTAATCACCATTACCCTCCATTCTTCAAGACCTGGTTAGGGTTCCTTGAAGCCTGCTCTGATACCAATTGAAAAAACACTAGAGGGGGGGGGGTGAATAGAGTTTTAAATCAATTTTAACAATTATTGAACTCAAACAACCAACCACAAAATATTGGACAAGGGGACAAGGATTTAGAGTGGTTCCAACTTTAGCAAATACTAAAGTTGTCAGTCCACTACCCGGTTGCTTACCCAACCGGGATTTGGAAAGAATTTAATTTTATTACCTCGCAAGGACTTTACATAAAATTACAATTCTCTCCCTAAACCCTTCAAGCAGCCTTCACCTAGAAGTAATCGCACCAACCTTGAAGCAGCCTTCACCTAGAAGTAATTGCACCAACCTTGAAGCAGCCTTCCTCCTGAAGTAGCTTCCCGTTGCAATAGCCTTCTTGAAGTAGCTTCCCGTTGCGATAGCCTTCTTGAAGTAGCTTGAATTCCACCTTCTCCTCCGAGAAGAACCTTCTCCAATCCGCAGCCTCCAACCCTAGGAGTAGCAAGGAGAATACAAAGAATAAAAGGAACAAGAAGGAAAATAGAAATTACAACTTATCCTTTTAAGCACAAGGCTTGATTTGCCTATATCAAGCGTATTGATCTCCTAACCAATGAGTGTAGAAGTGTAAGTGCTGTGGAAAGGAGATGCTAGCCTATAGGACACAAAAATAGAGCAATGGGAATGAATAGCCAATGTTGGAATTGCTCTATTGCTTAAAACAGATTGCCAATGAGTATTCAAGCTCAAGTATAGCACAAGTGTAGCTTAGGTGTATTTAGGTGTCCTAAGGCATGTCCTATTTATAGAAATGACCTACAAGTACTTAAGGACGTTCTAGACACTTTCTAGGGGGTTCTTAGTGCTCAACTAGCCGTTATGTGTCCACTAATTGCATTTGCAACGGCTAGTTAATTGACCTTGAAAAGTGCAGACAGAACTCTTCTCGGTCGAAGATTTGTCGACCGAGAGTCCTTCTCGGTCGAAGATTTGTCGACCGAGGGACTTCCTGGAGCAAGTGTTTACAACGTTCATTTCCAACTCCCAACCACCTTGTCTGCTGGGTCTAATGGCTAGTAGGGTCTATTCTCGATCGAAGATTTTGTCGACCGAGAGTTTCTCGGTCGAAGTTTTTGTCGACCGATATTTTCTCGATCGACGATTTGTCGACCGAGAATATTACTGACTCAATGTATTCATTTACTAAGTGTGTGTATCAATGTGAAATTGTGATACTATCTTGGGGAAAGACCTATCTAAGTGTTGTGAGTGGATAGGGAAGATCTAAACACTTGATTTACATGATATCTAATTACTTGTACATTATATACTTGTACAAGCATTTACATTTGATTACAATCATGAAAATAAAGCGATTTTATCAAATTGTTCTTCCAAGTCTTTGTTATCCACCACCTTATATGCTTGTTCCTGAAATACTCAAATAGCACGTTAAAACCACAAGAATGAAATGTTTGTCATTATCAAAACAAAGGGATTAACACAATGTCCAATTTAGCCAACACCAAGAACAACAACCGTTCTTGATGGAAATTGCAGCAAAGAAACAAGAGTGTATCAAATTGAAGAAATCAATCAACAAAGCATAGAGAATTGATGCAATAGCAATGTTTAAGGGTTTGAGTTATAAAACCCGCCTCCAATTGAGCTCCAAAGCTACAAGCTCACGCCATTAATGGTGGATGAAGCTCTAGCAACTCCCCCTAGGCTCGTTCTCAAGCTTTTGATTGCAAAAGTTGGCCACAGGTTGGGGACATGCTCCCTGCTCCTCCCTAGCTCCTTGGTCGGTTTTGCAAGCAATGGGAAGAAGAAAATCCGAAAAAGGCCTTGGTTTGGGCTTGGAAATGGCACTTTTATAAAGAAATTGATGAGAGAGAATATGCCTTATAAAAATCCAATTAATCCAAAAATTATGGCCGCCTCTTCCCCCTCAACTCCATGGATACGAGGCATATCCCTTTGCCTTTAATTCTCCTTCATTATCCTCAATTTAAAGAAAAGAAAATTAAGCACCTTAATGCTTATTATATTAATATCCCATATGTGAGTGGAAATTACTTTTCTTTATAATAAGGTGAGTGGAATTTCACCTACTTAAGATATTTTCGTTCCTTATCTTGGCAAAGGAACGTCCATACTTATTCAAAATCAACCCAAAACATTTTGGTTGAAAGCCCTTCAATTATTTTTATTCATTTTTGCCCTAAATAGAATTAGGGTTTCAATTAGGATTAAATCTTGATTATTTTAATATCAAGATTCTCTCTCCTCCATCTTAATTCAAATGAGAAGTAACTCTCATTTTCTTTGCTCTACATGATGCCAAGAAACATTAGGGACTTTATTGAATTGGTAATTTACATATTGAACCCTAGATTTTGGGTAAATTGCACTTTTCACCAAAACTAGGTTTTAATGCACAACATTGCTTTACAAGCTTAATCTTGGTGCCCAAGCTTGTGGAAACCATACCACTACATCACATTCATTATTATGATGTATTAACATCAGAGGAACATCTTATCATGCAACATTTGCAAGTTAACCCCTCGACTTGTGTAATTTGCACTTTAGTCCAAAATAAGCAAACATTGCTTCAACATTGCTCAAACAGGACCAAAATTGAAACATAAGTTTCTTATGAGGCCTAATTACTTTTCCCAAGATAAGATTAAGAATCTACTCAACCTTATTAGACAAAACATCTAGGGTTAATTCATAACCCAGGTCAGGGATGTTACACATATCAACATCATAAGAAGAGCTAAAACATAAGCACAACTATCTGAATAAGCATGATTAACAATACATGCATCTCTAGTTACAAAGGAATGACTAGCATGCTAAACATAACTAACAACATGAGATAGCTAGCATCATGATTATAATCAGCATTAGCAATATAGTTATCAACACAAGCATAGCTACTGCATGTACACATCTACAATCTTAAGAATATCCACAACCTAAGTGTATCTACTATCTCTTAATTGCACTAAGCATCATATTTATGTAAAGATAACAAACAAGGGTTATCATCCAATGTGAAACGTTGTGTATAACCCTAAACAAATATACTACACGGCTGTATTGCATCTTTTATTACGCCCTGGGGAATTTGAATTGTACCATTCAAAGTCCAACCGACCCCTGCGAAGGGCTATTCGGTTCCATACAAGATCTAGGAGTGCCGGTATCCTAAGATTTCTTCCCCTCGGTCAGTATGAGTAAAAAGGCAGTGACATATCAGTCAAAGTTGCCACCGCAACGACATATAGTCAAGCTTCTAACCACTAGTCTGCCCTTGGTACAAGTCACGACACCAGAAACCAGGGTGTTCAAACCCAATCACTGAGGTACAACCACAGTTGTCCTCTAATCACATCATGTTATAATCACCGAGACACGACCGTAGCCGTTCTCAATCACATCATATTTATGAGGCATGACCATAGACAACCTCCACAATCTACATTGTGGATGACAAGGATATATCCTCAACCTGCCACCCCCACATACTCAACAATATGCGCTCCGAGTTTTCCTTAGGGATACTCATTTCACCATCTCGTAAGTTCTGACACTGAAGATGGCTCTATGGCACATGGAACTACATGATTAGAGTTGCACTTGATTAGTTATGCCAATTGGGTGAATTAAGACTGCATCAAACAAGAGGACATACAAATCCTAATTCACTTCTAGCAAGCATATAAATATCACAACTTTTAAAAGATATAAATGTGTGAAACATAATTTCTCATCTCATCATCACATGGTACTATTCACTTTCCATTAATGAGACCACACTAGTCATCATACTATCACAATATATAAATCCTTTTCACAATATCATAGGTTATCAAACCTTATCAACATAAGAGGATTACACCTCATTTAGGGCTCAACCATGCCCACAGGTCATTAAGACCGTCATACTATTCCCTGCAAGATAATCATTATCTTTGCATGCCTTATAACAAGGCTCAACAACATCACTTACATATAATACACCAGATCAACACAATATTGCATTAGTGAGCTAGGAGATATTCATAAACAATCATAGCAGAGTTATATTAACATTAAGAACATTCCTTTATTACATCAACATGCAAGGAATCTAAATATGATTAACGCTCATCATATTCATAATGCACATGTTTTGAATAAGAAAGTATCAACCATGCGGCTCTGATAACCATTAATTAACATATTAAGGTTATGATCATATTAAGGAGGTTATTCCACCTTCATTCCATCATATAAGAATGTTAAACATGAATACTCATCTTTATCTATTTGCATTAGAGTTAGGTTCAACATGAAAAATTATATCAATGTTACTAATTGACACTTATACCCAAACCCTAACTCATGACATCCCCATTGGATCATGGATGCATAAGGTGAAGCATCACCATCACATTCCATACTATTCTCAAGTATGAACCCACACATAAATCAAGGTGTAACCATTGAGTTATAGCATACTAGGGTTTCAACAACATTAACATAGTACTTCATGATTGTATTAGTCATTCAAGGACTATTCATACCCAATTACCATCATTTAGTTATATTAAAGCTAGATATAACAATCTATACCTCATTAGGGTTACATATCAACACAATATGATTACCATCCCTTCTATTCATATGAGTGAATAGGTAAGACTACCTTATTAAGGGTAACCATCCATTTGTTCCATCATCATTCAACCCATATCACCATACCACAATGTCACCCATAACCATTGGATGTTTAAAAGGTAAGATCATTGGTTTTTTACACAAGTCAAAACCTTAGATAAAACACCTATGAAGTACTTGATTTGTTCTCTATAAATATTCACCATCTAACCCTAGAAATCCCTTGATTAACAACACAAAAAGTTCCACTGAGAGTAGGGTAAAACCCACAATCGACTGTTCATTTAAAACAAGCCATCCATTGTCAACAAGTAAGCTGCTTAAGTTGATCATATAAAAGAAACCATCTAAATCACATTACTAGGACCAACATATTACATTATTCATCATTCCACTTTATTGGAAGAATAAACATTACATCTTGACCATTGGGTCAAGTTTATATATTAAAACCATCAATTACAGTATAGGTCCGACCATTGCATCAAGTTACCCAAGAAACTATTGGTTTAAGGATTAATTGATGCTACAACTATATGATTGACTCACCGTAGGTTTTGGATACATGATACACCATCATTAGTGACCATTAAGTCACCATAGGTTGTTAGATCAACACTATATTCATTAATCAACATCAAATATCAAACTAATATCACCATTGATTGATAACATCATTAGGGTACTTAGTTGTTAATCACTAGGCTTCTAATTAGGCCAAAAAATGACCTAAGTGGTGAACGTTAGTTGACACCCTTGGTTAACACCATCAATTGTCATGAAGACAACACCATAGGGTTGTTGCAATGGTACCATAATTGAGTTATGGGTTTATAGAAGAAATCATCTTAAAACCCTAAAATTGACCATTGGTTGATAGGTGCTTAGCACCATAGGTTGTCAAACCAACCTGATCAAATTCATATTATACCTTAGGAATAATGTACAGATGATCACATGTTCATCTATAACTGAAATCAGAACATAGAACATTATAAAAATCGAAATCCAAGTCAAGCATAGATTTTTAGTGCATGGATCATCATTTTCAAGCAAGAACATGATCAAGAAAGCTTATGGTAAGCAATAAAAGTGGAGCAAGTTATAAAACATGCCTATAATGAGAAGATGAAACCCCACACAGAAGAAATCTCGAGCAGGTAGGGTATACAATCCAAGCATAAGCTATGAACTCGTCCATCTAGCACCTTTCTTCATCAAATGAGCAAACCCTAAGCATAAGGAGTAAGAAAGGTAGGTTTTTAGAACTTTAGAGCAATTTATACCATGGAACAACAATGTTCTGACCTAGAGAAAGGTATAAGGAAGGAGAAGAGCAAGAGAAATGGAGAAGGATGGAAGAAAATAACTTGCCTTGGTCGAAATCCCTAGAAGATGACCTTGGAAACCCTAGGTAGGGCTAAATGGAGCTCTAGGAGACCTTCTTCTCCAAAAAGAGGTTGTCTTCTACCTTAGAGCACTTGGTTCTGCAGAACAATAGAGTGGACTCATTTCTCCAGGTTAGAGGAAAGAGAAAGCAACCATAGATTCGTACTTGGGAAAGGAAGAGGTAAATATAGCCCATGGATAAGGATGGGAGCAAGCATGAGGTGTAAAAGTAGCTTTCCCATGTGTCTATGGCCTTAAACTATTATGAATATACAAGCACATACACAAGTATCTCCCCCACCGTCCTTATAGACCTACTTAGATTTCCTTTGTCGAATTGACCAGCCAATCACATAATTCATTAGTTGATAGCTACTAAAGGTAGCTCATCCGTGAAGGGGTAAACCCTAAAATACCCTTAGAGAAAATACCTTCAAACCAAGGATTAAATAGGTTCTCCATGGCTAAAAAAGCTCAATAATGATGAGAGAATATCCAAGGAACACAATTCAAGTGATAAATTGCAAATAAAACCTCTAAATTGGGTAAATTGTAGAAAAGTCTAAAATATGCATGAAATTGCATAACTTGCTCAAACAGTGTCCAAATTAGACCAAATTTGAAACTTAAGCTTGTATTATGATTTTAAAAGCATATAAAAAGGTTCTATTAGGGTTATAAGCATGCTATTATGGTAATTAATATTATTCAACTCATTAAGCAAGTTGAGGGGCCTTACACCCCTCTAGAGCCCTAGATCCAACAAGTGGTATCAGAGCCAAGAATCTTCTCCAAAAATCTCCCACGAAATGAGAAGATGGGCGAAAACCTACTTGGTTTACTCAACCTAAAGGGAGGCTTCTCCACACGTCTTTCGGTCTTCGTCGACACCAACTTCCTCTATTGGAAGAGGCATACAGAGTTCTACGTTCAAGGGATGAACTTTGATATGTGGAAGGTGATGGTGCCACCATACAAGGAGCCAACTAGAGCTGTTACAACATGGAGTGAAGCTGTAATTAAAGAAGCCCAACTCAATACCAAATCCATAAGCTTTCTCTATGTAGCTCTTACCCCAATGGAGTTCAACCACATCTCATCTTGGGACACCACCTATGAGATTTGGGATAAATTGTGCATTACCTATGAGGGCATAAAGCTAGTCGAGGAGGCTAAGATATACATGTTGAATAGACTTCTAGAGAACTTAAAGATGGGTAAGAAAGAAGGGATTGTGGAGATGTACTCTAGGCTCAATGTCATCATCAATGACCTAACTTCTTTGGGTAACACCTTGGATAGAGGTGTAATGAAATCCAAGATCTTGAGGACTCTACCAAAGAGATGGGAGTCAAAGATGACCTCTATTGAAGAAGTGATGAGCCTTGGTGACATCCCAACAAAAGAGCTCATTGGAAACCTCCAAGGTTATGAGACAAGGCTTGATAAGAAAGAAGAAGAAGCCAAGCAAACAGAGAAGGAAGCAAAGAAGATCAAAGATAGTGCTTTCAAAGCACAAGTGGAGGTGGTCATCTTTAAACAAAAACTTGCTTTTCAAACATCTCCCTCCTCCTATAGTGAAGATTATGGCCCTAGTGAGCATGAAACCAACTACATCAAGGGCAATCACTTCAAGGGAAAGAAATATTCCTCCTCTACTCCTAGATGCTACAAGTGTGGACAAAAGGGACAATACAAGAGTGAATGTCCCAAGTCAAGAAAGTCACACCACAAGGGCAACTCCAAGAAGGAGGAAGAGTACAAGAAGGATATAAAGTACAAGAGGAAGGATAAGAAGGAGAAAAGACACAAGAATTCAGCTTGGGAGGAATCATCCTCAAGTATCTCTAGCTCTGAAGAAGATGGAGAGTGCCACCTTGCACTCATGGCCTCTACTAGTGAAGAAATTGGTGGGGTAAGTGAGGTAAGTGAGGTAAGCTTACCTTAGTTATCTAAAGAAACTCTTATTGATATGCTTGTTTATACTCGTTCTTCTTTTGCTAAATGTAAATCTAAAAGAAAAAGGTTAGGAAACATTATTGATGATTTGTATGCTAAACTTGAAATTCTTGAGCTCAATAAAAAAAACTCATCTCAAGAGAATTGATAACTTGCAAGGCCAATATCTTGATCTTGAGCTCCAATACAATGGATTTGAAGTAGAGAATGGTGTCTACCTTAAGAACATTAAAACTCTTAAGGAAGAAAACCAAAAGTGCCAAAGTGAGCTTGAAACTCTTAAAATTGAAAATGCTGAATTTAAGCTCATTATTGATGCTCGTAAGGATGAGAGAGATGTTTATCTTAAGAAAACCCAAGTGCTTAAATATGAAAATGCTAGGTTGCTTGGTCAAGTTAATTGTTTATCTTCTAGACCTATCTTGCCTAGTAATGATATTGCTTCTATTTCTCTTGAGAAAGATTCTTATTTGACTAAAACCCTCTGCTTAGAGGCCGATCTTGTTCATGCTAGAGATGATATTGCTAGTTTGTCATATACTATCATATCTCTTAACGATGCCAATCATATACTTAGGGCCTCTCTGTAGAAATTCCTCAAAGGGAAAAACTCCCTAAATGAAATCCTTGACCATTCTACCAAACAAAGTGGTACTAGTGGTTTGGGATTTGTAGGGGGAGCACCTAAGGTCAAGAACAAAACCAAAGGTAAGAAAAAGAGCAAGGCAACCTCTTTCTTTGTTGGAGAGTCTTCCAGCACTAAGAATCCTATGGTTTGTTCTTATTGCAAGTGTGATGATAATCACTCTACTTATTGTCCTTACAAGCCTAAGAGGACCACCCAAAGATGAAATGGGTCCCCAAGCTAACTCTAGATCCCAAAGTTTGAGTTGGGAACTAACACTATCCTTTCTTATATGAAAAAGGTAGATGGATTGTTGATAGTGGCTGCACTAAGCATATGAAATGTGATATAAGTCATTTCAACAACTTCACTAAAAAGAAAGGAGGTTCGATTACCTTTGGGGACAATAAGAAAGGTAAGGTCAAATATGAGAGTGATGTAGGTGAATCCTTGTGTATCAAAAATGTTCTTTTTGTGGATGGCCTACATCACAATTTAATTAGTGTAAGCAATTATGTGATAATGGTTACCTTGTGCTATTCACTTCTTTTGAATGCTTGATTCTAGATTCCCTCACCTATCAAGTTATATATAAGGGAACTAGAAGTGGTAATCTTTATGTAATTTTGCTTGACTCTATTAAGCCTGTTGTTGGTAGATGCCTAGTAGTCAATTCGAATGATATTTCTATTTGGCATCGTCGACTTGGTCATGTAAATATGCATCAGTTGAAGAATTTGAGAAAAAAGGACTTGGTCAAGGGACTTTCCAAATTAGATTTTGAAAAGGATGAGGAATGCCAACCTTGTACCCAAGGAAAGAAAACCAAGTCCTCCTTCAAATCTAAAGGAGTCCTTAGTACCAAGAGAGCTATTGAACTTCTTTACATTGATCTATTTGGACCAATGAGAACTCAGTCACTTCATGGTTCTAAGTATTGCCTTATTGTTATCGATGATTTCTCTAGACTTATTTGGACTTTATTTCTCGTTTCCAAGAGTGATAAGCTTGATGTTTTCTCAAGAATTTGTAAATGAGTTGAGAATGAAGATTCTCGTCAAATTGTTTCTATCTGAAGTGATCATGGGTGAGAATTTGAAAATGATCTTTTTGAATATTTTTGTCAAGAATCTGGCTATGCACAAAACTTCTCTTCACCTCAAACACCTCAACAAAATGAGGTTGTAGAGAGGAAGAATAGGTCTTTATAGAAGATGGCCAGGACCATACTTTTAGAGTATGACACTCCAAAGAAGTTTTGGGATGAACCCGTAAGTACCTCTTATTTTGTGCAAAACTGGGTTCTTACACATCCTTCTTTAAAGTAAACCACCTATGAGCTATAGCTTGGTAGAAAGCCTTCTATCGAGTATTTCCACATTTTCGGATGTCATTGTTTTGTTTTGAATACAAAGATTCTCTTGACAAGTTTGATCTAAAATCTTACAAGGCTTTCTTTCTTGGCTATAGCACTACTAGCAAGGCTTATAGAGTGTTTAATATTGATCTTGCTAAAGTATAAGAATCTATAAATGTAAAGTGTATTGAAACTAACCCCTCTATTCCCAAAGATATTGTTCCAAATGATGATGTTGTAGGTGATGTGATTCCTATTCTAAAACAACTCAACATCACTCAAAAGGGAGAAGAGGTGGTCATTCAAGAAGAAGAGAAAGATGAATAGAAGAAGGATCCAACCCCCAATTTGCAAAAAATCATCCAAAAGAGCTGATTTTAGGTGATCCATTTGAAAGAGTGAAGACGCGGGCTGCATTCAACAAAGAACAAGCCAACAACGCCTTCATCTCACAACTAGAGACAAAGAACGTCAAGGAAGCTCTTAGGGATGATGAATGAATCCTATCTATGCAAGAAGAGTTAGATTAATTTGAAAAGAAAAAAGTTTGGACCCTATTGCCAAGACCAAGTGATAGAAAGATCATTGGCACCAAGTGGGTCTACCGAAACAAGCTAGATGAAAGTGGCAAAGTGGTAAGGAACAAATCAAGGTTAGTGACTCAAGGCTACAATTAGTAGGGTGGTATAGATTTTGATGAAACTTATGCACCTGTACCTAGACTTGAGTCCATTCGTATGTTGCTTGCCTTTGCTAGTTACAAAAACTTTCTTCTTTATCAAATGGATGTTGAAAGTGCATTTTTGAATGGTACAATTGAAAAGGAAATGTATGTTGCACAACCTCTAAGCTTTAGACACGATAGTTCATCTAACCATGTTTATTTGTTGCAAAAATCTCTCTATTGACTCAAACAAGCACCTCGAGCTTGGTATGGCAAATTAACGAACTTTTTGTTAGATCATGGATATATCATGGGCAAAGTAGATTCTACCTTATTTCTAAAGTACACTTCTAAAAATTTTCTTATCATTCAAATATATGTTAATGATATCATTTGTGGTGGAACTAACCTTAATCTTTGCAAAGAATTTAGTGGTCTTATGCAGAGTGAATTTGAGATGAGTAAGACGGGTGAGCTCACATTCTTCCTCGACTTTCAAATCAAGCAAACCAAACATGAGAACTTTTTCAACCAAGGCAAGTACACAAGTGAGTTACTCAAGCGCTTTGAGATGGAGAACACCAAGCTGATGGACACACCCATGTCAAACACCTCCAAACTTGATAAAGATGAAAAAGGTGAAAAGTAGATGAGAAACTCTATAGAGGTATGATTGGAAGTTTACTTTACTTAACTACCTCTAGACCTAATATAATGTTTACTGTTGGATTGTGTGCTCGCTTTCAAACAAATCCTAAGAAATCACATCTTATAGCTATTAAGAGGATTTTAAAGTACTTAGCCAAAACTCCAAATTTTGGTCTGTGGTATCCCAAGTCACAAGACTTTACTCTTGTAGCTTATAGTGATGCGATTTACGTAGGATGCTTTATTGATAGAAAGTGCACATGTGGCACTTGCTTTCTCCTAGGACCATGCTTGGTGTCTTGGTTCTCCAAGAAATAGAGCACAATGGCATTATCAACCACCGAGACTGAATGCATTACAACCAAGAGTTGTTGTGCCCAAGTCCTATGGATGAAGCAAATGCTCCAAGATTTTAACATTCATTTTGATGCTTCTCCTATCTATTGTGATAATACTAGTGTAATTTAATTGTCACATAATCCTATCTTGCATAGTAGAGATAATAATATAGAGGTTCATCATCATTTTCTTCATGATCACATTGGTAAAAAGGATATCTATATCACACGTGGACACAGAAAATCAGTTGGCAGACATTTTCACTAAACCTCTAGCTAGAGAGCAATTTAACTTTATTAGATCTAAATTGATCATAATAGCTTTGAATGAATATGATATGTCTTCTAGCTAGTTGTCATCCATCCTATATGCTTTTCTAGTGTTTTGATCAATTGCTTGCTAATATGCTAAAAATCAATTTTCATGTTCTTTTTTCCTTGTTTTTCTCCTTTTTGGGTATTTTTTGCAAATGCTTGTTTTGTCACAAAATAGTACCCAATGATGAGTGTTATGTGCCTAAGTATGTTTAAATGCAAAATAGACTTGAACAATAAATTTAATTAGCACTATAATGGCTACAATTTAGTTTTTCTAAAGTTGGTTCAGGTTGACCATCGGTCGAGTTGCCAACTTGACTGATCAGTGGTCGAGAGCTTTTTTAAAGAGCCTATCGATTGAGTTTCTGAGTCACAAAAATCAACGAATGGTCGGTATGGAGCAAAGATAAGTTAGGTTCAGCCGACTTTTCTCCCTCTCAACTAGAGAAAAATCGACCAATCCAACATCTAGCTCCCTTAAGCTCTCAACCCTAGCCCCGACCTTCCTCTCCCTAGCCCTAGTTCAACATAGATCGACCTCCCTTGACCTCTCTCCCATGAACCCTTGGTCTGTGGATGAGTTTGTTGGTGTTTTCTCTTGATTTTTCTCTCTCCATCCTCTCATTTTTGTCTCCATGGCGTCCAACCAGAGAAAGAGGGCTGCCTCAGCTAGTGCACCATCATCGTCTACCAACTCACATCTCATTCCCTTTGATGACACCTTCTTTGTCTCCAATGAGGCTCTTAAATATGTACAACGAGTTCCTTCCTAGGAACCCCAATCTATTTCATTCCTTGTTTGAGCCACACCCACGAAGACAAGAAGTCATTGATCTTGTAGCTGGGTTGTTGTATGACTACCATCTTTCTGACTTGTGTGTCGAATGCTTATGCTACAACAATTCCATAACCAACACAAAATCTATTCATGAATTCTATGCTAACTTGCAATGGAATTATGACACACTCATACCACCACCCAATACTCAAATAGTCCTCACTTCCATGATCACGGGGAAGAAATTCTAAGTCTCTGAGGATACCCTAAACATCTTCTTTTCGGGTACTGAAGTGACTGATACCTGGTGAAAGGACTATCCTGAGTATTTTGACCTAGTCAAGCCTGAGGCCTTCTACAAGAAGTATGCTCTTACTCTCCCTGATATTCATAAGTTCTTGAAGAAGCCTCAATTACCATATAGGAATAATTCCACCCTCCCCTCCTCCACCTTAGATCTTAAGAACCACATACTTACCTTAGTTGTTAACTACAATATTCATCCCAAGAAAAATCAGAATGAAATTTCAAAAAACACTATAGTAATTATGTACTGTCTCTTGAAGAACACAAGAGTCAAGTGGGCAAGATACATTCTCCACCATATGACTTGCTTTGACTCAGGCAAGAACACCCATGGCACCCACCCACCCTACCCAGCCCTGAGATGTGGTCTTTTCTAGCTTGCCACTGGAAAATCTCTTTTTCAAGACCTGCACTACAAACCAACCCAGAATGGAGTTTGCATCAGTGAGACCACACTTCAGAAGTCTGTGCCTATCCCATCCTCTACCATACCTGGTGCCTCTACCTCTACCTCTACATGAGCACCTCCACCACCTCAGCCTACCCGAACTGCCCGCGCCTTGTTCCATGTATCTAATAAAACCCTTATGGGCTACATGATGCATCAACATGCGTATGACCTTTAGGTTCAGAAGCACATGCATCAGGACCTCCTTTCCATCATGTATAACATGAACCTGTCTCGTGCACACCCTTATCCTTCCTACCATCCCTACCCAACAGACGACTATGTAGTCTATGTATATGATCACTTTTACCCAGCCCCTCCACCTGCTTCTTCCGCTGCTACACCCTCTACTATTAGTGGATCTACCCCTAGAGTGCTGCCTTTGATAGCTGGCCCCTTGGCCACTATGCTTGCTAGTCTTGGTAGTTCTGCTCCTTCCTTCCCACATGCCAATGAGCTTCATGATCTTGGCATGTCTTGGGATGAGTAGAATGCCCACTGGCCCGATCGAGGTTTTGGTTCTCTTGCTGATGAGGAGATGCCAGACCAGGATGATGAGGAGGCTGTTGCTGCTAATGATGAGGCTAATGAGGATGATGGTGATGCTTCTTATGATGGCTCACTGGTGACTCTAGTGATGAGAACATTACTGTCACTACTGCACCTTCATACGGAGATGATGACTATGAGCCAGAGGTCTTATATGCTGATGCTGATGATGCTATTGATGATGTAGACATAGATGCCCTGGATGTTTAGATTTTCTAGTTTTTAGTCTAGATGATGATCATATATATCTTTCTAGGCTATTTTGTGTTAAAAACATCTAGCCACATTTTCCGAGCTGTACTATTTCATCATCTAGTTTTCATCATTTTGGCTTGTAGTTTTTTTTTATGAGAACATGATTTCTGGGTTGTAATGTTAATATTTTATACACTTACTCTTTGATTTACTATATCTCATGAGTTGGTCCCATGCTTCCCATATTTTGATTATGACTTAGATTGTTTGTTTCTCTCGTATATGTTTGGTGTATGCTTTGAGATTGCATGTTATGGATGTATGTTTGGTTGTGCTTGAAGAAGACCCATTTCTATGCTCTTCTACCCCCTTCCTTTTTGATAATGTCAAAAGGGGGAGAGAAGTTCAGTGTTGTGAAGATCAACCATATTGCTTTTATTACCTATGTGATCATTTTCTTTTTCTATATATGCTTTATCATGTGACTTGCTAAAGGACCATATAGTATATATATGTCATATTGATTTGTGTATATAGACTAACTATGCATGTAAGAGTAAGCATAGATTGAAGGGGAGCAATTCACATTGTTCAAATCTTGAATCCCCTTTCAATTCACAAGGTAAAGGTATAACTTTACATATCCTTTCAATATGATTGAGGAATGGTTTGTCATTGTCAAAAAGGGGGAGAATGTTGACTTGAGAGTTATACATTGCCCATATTTTGATAATGACTTAACCATCCCATTGCTACGTATCTAATATATTTGTTCAAGATTGATTTCAGGCTTTAGGTACATGAAAAGGATCAAATTACATAAGCCCTATCTTGTTCAAGTTCAAGTCAAAAGCAATCGGTGTGCAATTTGGGAAATCACTCCAAATGACCTTAGATGATTTTTGTAATCACTTGTATTGATGATATGACTTGTAATTAAGATGAAAAAAATTAGGGACACTTAATTCCAATGTTTGATCTCTCAAATGTCAATTTAGAAAACTTGTCACAAGCTGTTTATCGGTTGAGTTGGAAACTCAACCGATCCAGTGATGGATTTTCTGAAGAGACCAATCAGTCAAGTTGCACACTCACATAACTCGACTGATCGACTCACTAAGAAAAATTAATTTTAGCTCAATTGTAGAGTTTCCCAGAACAAACTTGACCGATAGTTTGAAAATTAGTTTTGTCTCTTAGTGGATCGGTCGAGTTATCTTTATTGAAACTCGACCGAATGTAATGTATGTAAAATGCAGAAAAAGTGATTATAACCGTTGGTGTGTTGTTTTGAGCGAGAATAGATCCGTTGGAACTTGGAAAATGGCTATATTTTTTCCTTAAGTGATCCCACACCCAAGGGAACACCCCCAACTATAAATAAGACCCCTTGGAGTTCATTCCAAGTTTGCTCATTCATGCTATTCTAAGTCCTTACTATAGTTGAATGTGTTGCAACTCCTTGAGCCCCTTTCTCTCTCTCACTTACAAAACATTTCGTGATTATGAGTGACTTAGGCCAGTTGTAAGAGAGATACCATCATGTGCTTGTAAATCTCTCATTCCATTCCATATTCCCTACCCCCTTTCTCAAATAAGAAAAGGTTGAAGCAGGCTACTCTGAGTGAAGGTGAAGCTATTGCTGTTCTTCTTCAAGGTTGAAGAAGAGGTGAAGGAGAAGGCAAAGGTTTAAGATCCAAGAAGAGTGGGTAATTTTTTAAAGGCTGAAGACTTGTGCAAGAGTAGGTAAGTACTTGGAAGAAGGCGGAAGACTCTTTGCAAAGTGGGTAAGTCCTTGAAGAGGTTGAAGACTCTTTGTATGGATAGGTAAGTCCTTTGGTGGGTCTTATGTTGTAACTATCATAAGTGAATATATAGAGGAAAACACTTGCAAAGTCTTAGAGGTTGACCTCTCTAGGTAGTGGATTGACTCTCTCCTAGTTTGTAGAATGAAACCACTCTAAAGCACCTTGTCCAAGTGTTTGTTTCATTTTCTCTCATCCTTGCTATGCTTGTTAGTTAGGACTTCAAATTTCACTTAAGCTATTGGTTTTGATTGATATAATTTGAAGGTCTAACTTATCTTGTGAGAATTTTGAAGCTCTATTTACCCCCCTCTAGAGACCTAGATCCAACAAGAATAACAATGATACGGAAAATTAGAACAAAATCATCTTTTTAGTGGAGTACATGCACCAAAATGCATATGACACCATTTCGTGAATGGTGTCATACGAGAAGGCCCAATAATTTTTATTGCAGTCAAATCTTATACTGTGGAAGATATAAGTATAATGTGCTAGGTATGTTAATTTATTTTATTATATTGACACAATGATTAGTATGAAAGAAACTCCAGAAAGAAAGAAGAAGAAAAAATATTTATTGAGTTTATAGAAACACCAAATGATGGGGAAGGAAAATTAAAGAATGAAAAGTGATGATAATGAAGAGGAAAGATCCATCCACATATTTTCTTTTATTTAAAAGTTTCAGGTAAGAGGACAAAGAAAAATTAATATGTTTTTATCAACTTTTACATGGTATCCTTCTTTTTCTGTCTGCATTAATTAGAATTATATGTAAGATAGTTTTTTCTACCTTTTCTTCTCCTCTTAACATGTATTCCAAATATTTTCCCTCCACTATTTTTCCTTATGACAAAAATAAAGTTTATTTGTTATAATCTTTCTTTTCTTCACCTACATAAATATTGACATTGTCTCAAATTCTTATAAAGGTATAATTACTGGTACTTGGATTAAAACTTTAAATATTGATATACTATATAATTAGGAGTTTGTAAAATATCATGTATCAATAATATTGTATGCATTCATTTATATATGGAAACATGAATATTTTCTTATTTAGAGAGTGGTTGACTAATAAAAAATCTAAAGAAAAATATCTAAACAGAATGTCATTTTTAATGCATGTATGAGCATTTTTTTTCTATTTGTATGTAATTATAATTATCTTTTTAAACTAACAAGTCAATATCATTGCTGACATTCCAATTAATATGTTAACATACAACATGATATATTATTTTAAACTTTATATTATATTACAAAATTCACATATTTTAGGGCTACATGCCCCTAGTCCTTGTAGAACTCCATTTTCAAGTATGGGTTAAGTTACATAAGTCTTGACACAAATTAATAAAAAATTATTAAGATAAGTCTTGATGCAAATTAATAAAAATTATTAAGCAAAAATTTTTAAGAAAGGAATAAAAGATAGAACATTTTTAAATCATAAGTTAAAATAGTAATTGATGGTATTCATATGAGGATTGTAAATTTCATGATTTGTAAGGGGATAAGAGACATCCTCAAATATATTTACTTCAACCCTTAAGTAGTTTAAACAAAGAACGATAACATAAATAATTTAATAAATAAGATTAAAGGTCATATTTTGTGTAGTGTAATAAGACACTCTCACAACATTTTAATCCTCACATGTATCATAGTAATAATAAGATTATTTTTTCATTGGAGGGTCTTCAGCCTGGGCAGCCCCCTTTGTCTCTGCCCCTACGTACAAGTATCGTGAGGGATAGTATAATGTCTAATCGGGCTATGTAGCACATTGACTGGAATTATCACTTATATCCACAACATATTGTAAAATAAAAGACTTCTTATTAGTTTATAAAGTATAAAAATAATATTGTGCTGATTTTTTAGTCCTCTCCATGGTGAAATTGTTCTCGTACCACCTCACATGTGTGCATCAATTTACACGTACAAGGGGTATTCTTTTTTTTACATCAACTACTTAATCACTTTGCAATTAGTGCAAGGGGGATAGAGGAAAGAGAGTATGATGCAAAAGAGTATGAGAGATTATATGTATCCATCCATGCTATATTGTTCTCCATGAAGTTTCTTATTCTTCAACACATCCATCTTTCTGATGTCTATGTGACACTTTCTTCCCACTAAGCATTGTGCTTCTAGTACATCATTAGTGCATCTCTTTTCTAATGACACTGTGCTTCTTTGTGTTGCGGCCACAATATGCACGTGCGGCCACAATATACACATGGGTTGCCTATCAATGCTCATTCTAGTTGACACCACTTCATGCAATGTTAAAGGATCTCAATTGCAGTAGTGACATCAAGAATTCTGTATTCACATCGTATTATGTACTTCAGGACAGAGCTCACTATGCTTATTCTAGCCCGTTGTTCCCTCTATTATTAATGATGTTTCAGTTTATCATTCTCATTATATTTTGACGAGATAAATGGTTGCTTCTTCAAATCAAACTTCTTAAACACTCACCAATTTCTAATATGTAAATTGTGTATATGTAGGTATTTCATCTAGATTTTATCTTAATTGAGATATTTCAATTACGTCTTCTATAAGTTGCATCTGTTGACATAGCTCTTTTTCTAATCTACTTGGGTTTCTTCTTGATAGTATCCTTCATTCCTATCAAACCTTGAAGTTTAATGCGTCAGTTTTGAAACCAGTATGGTAGTCATTAGCACCTCATACAATATGTGTTCGCGTCACATTATGGACACTAGTGGTCTTCTACGCTAGTTTCAATTGACTACACTTTTCAGACATTATGAAGATACCTCGACTGCTATATTGACATTATGCCTCTGAGATCATGCCACATTATGCATGTGGGATTTGCTGACTGTTCTTATATCACACACATTCCTCTTCGGTGAAGATGGCATTGTCACACCCCAATCTTTACAACCTAGTTAAGCAATTAATCATGGTGTTGATGAAACCTTAACATGCCGAGCCTGAGAAATGGGCCATAGTACGATTCCCTTTACCCGATTTGGATCCCATTTGGCATTAATATAACTTTAGGGGAAACAATGTCGTCACATCATTATGATGCTAAAATGGTTCTAATAAATATTCTTAGAATTTGATAATATGTTTCCACCCAATTTTATCTATATCTGGATATAACAGGGAAAGATACAAGAAAAATGAATTTTTATGCAATTTGACCAGTTTGAGGATTAATTATCTTTCATATAAGGCGGGAATTTTCCAGTGTTCATGAGGATATGATGATGAAATGGTGCTTAATTTTGTTGAACCAAGTAAACCACTTGAACCAACAGTTCTTTTGAAAGGGAGGTAGTTCGGTTACACTTTTTTTTTCCTATGGTACCAAGTCACCCCTACCACTTGACAAGAGAAGACTCAAAGATTCCAAAAAATCTTGGACTTGCCAGTGTAGAACCATCAGACTTTAGATTTCCTTGTGCTAATGTGATTAAGGGCCTTTTTAGTATGTGATGAATGGAAGGGAGGGGAAGAAGCTTGAGCTGTTTGGTTGGATAAAGTGACAGGAAGGGGAGGGGAATGGAAGGTAACAAACTAAGTGTATTTATAGCCATTTCTCTCCCATTCTCTCTCCACCGAATCGGAGTGGAGACAAGTAACAGAAAGCACTTGACGGGAAATATATTAGAAAGGTTAGAAGAAAATATAAAATGGAGAAAGATTATACAAATAAGACAACAGAAATAATTAATATAGCCCACAACTAAAAGTAGTATGTCATGAATGTATTACATTACTTGGTTGGATATATTAAATGATGGAGTATTGGATAAAATTTGAAGAATTTTTTATGAAAAAAATAAAAAATAAAAAGAAATGAAAACAAATTTTTATGCATAGCATAGAAGGAAGCTTAAAAGTTTATAATTTTTCGGTAGGAAAGTTGAAAATTTAGAGATTATTATACAAATATTAAAATAAAAAAATAGTTGGAGAAAATGTGTTAGACTATGGCAAAAAGTACTTAACTACATGGAGGTGAAAATCTATAAATAAAAAAATAAAAAGGAAACTACTTCTATAACTATTATTCCAAATATAAAAAAATTACTATCTCACTTGAATGAAAAAATTCTCTTGTGTAGCTCTTTCAACATAGAAAAAAATAAAATCATGTGTTGCGCTCATCTGCATCGTTTTTTTGAGATCAATAGACTTTGCCATTAAAAATCATTGACAGTCTTATTTGTTGTCCACACCTCTATGAACGACATTTTTGTAAATTGATGTATGTCAATAAATATAAATATAATTAATATATGTAAATGTATTTTTATATCACCAACATTCTATGCCATTATGATTATTTTTTTATTTTTATGTTATTTTCATGTTTTTAATTCCTTCCCCTCCCTATGATAACCAAACACATCATCATAAGTGTCCCCTTCCCTCCCTTCCCCTCCCCTCCCCTCCCCTCCCTTCCCTTCCCCTTCATTTGCCACGTACCAAGTATAGTGTAAAGAGACAAGTCTGTTGGGACACATATGGCTGACCCATGCCCTAGTTGGATTTGGTGTTGATTAGGAGTTGTCTTGTGTTGCAAATCCTAATAGGAGTTGAATCCAAGAAGGAAAGAAGACGACTCTCTATGTGTGGCACTAATTATTTTTAGGAATTGGACTAGTAATTGGAGTAGGATTCCTAGTTACAACCATATGTCATGGAGGACTATAAATAGAGTACACAGGGGAGGCCATTGAATCATCCCACTGGTTGGTGTGTGATCCCACCAGTTGTTGGTTGTTGGTGCCTTCTATGGTAGAAGAGCCAGAGAACAATAACAAACGGTGATGCTCTCTCTTGGTGAGAGAGGGTCAATGACTTTGCTTTGAAGCAAAGTAGTGGCTGACAATCGATGGCACATTGGTACATCGATAATGGTGCTCTCTCATGGATGAGAGAGGGTCAACAAGTTTGCCTTGTAGAAAAGTAGTGACTAAAAGTTGGTGACACATTAGAAACATCACCACATCAACTCTCTTGTGGATAAGAGAGGGCCAATGACTTTGCCTTGAGGTAGAGTAGCGGTTGGCAGTCGGAAACACAACAACAGTGCATCGACAATGGAGGCAGGTACGATAAGCGGAAGACACACATCAGTTGGTGGCAATTTATTGGTGCTATGATATTGACATTGACGACACTCTGTCCGATCAGTGGAGGACGTGCATCAGTCGGCGACACATAGATGGTGCATCAATCATGACGGCGGATCCGAGCAGAAAAATATGTACATCAGTTGGTGGCACACTATTGGTGACACGACAACAACAACCATCTGTCCGATCAGCAGAGGACGCGTATCGGCTCTCTCATGTGGAGAGAGATTTGATGACACGTCAGAATTCTAGTTGGAGGCACCAACTAGAATGAGTACCACATACGAAGCGAGGTAGCGACCTCGTCAGGTGAAGAGGCGACCTAGTCAGCGATCGCAGCGGTAATAGGCAGTCTCCAACAACGGCAGTGGTGTCCTGAGGAGAAAAAGTAAAGAGGGAGGGCTTGTACACATTGGGTGTAATTATGTTCTTTCTTATCTTTGTACTTGGTCAATGAAGCTTTTCAGATTTAGGGTTGACTAAATCTGGAAAGTGTGAGTTGTAATCTTAGTTAAATATTACTTGTTGGCCGGTATTGTCCTATGGTTTTTCTTTCCTTGTCTTCGGGAGAGTTTTCCACATTAAATCTTGTGCCTTCAGTCTTGCATATCATCATCACTTGGCCACCACAATCTCTAACAAGTGGCATCAGATCAAGATTTGAAGGATGTAGTAGGTGTAGTGAGATGGCGTCTAAAGATAGGAAGGACAATGTTAACAAGAAGCGATCATAAGAATAGCCGCATGTTTGAGATCCGAGATTCAATCTAGAAGGACAACAATATGCAACACGACGACCCCCAATTAGAGATAGTCTCTTGAAAGACTTCTTCTAGATAACACGTGCATGTAGAAGAAGGACAATACATTAGACATGTAGTTGATGCATGCATAATGGAGGATCAAGCTCTTGATGTGGGATTACATTGAAAGGGGGAACATCAAAAGAAGGTTTTTGAGGCTTACTGTAAGGTGAAAAACATAATTTTCATCCAGGATGGCTCGACTGACTGGTCAGGGGGAGCTAACAAAGTTCCAAGTGTGGGTATGGACAGTGAGGCAACATTACCAGGATGCTTCGTCTCAATTGTCAGGGAACAAGAGTGAAGTCATGGTGAGACTTCAACAAGATAGATGAAGACAACATAGTGGTAACATGTTTGAGGAGAATGGATTCATTACATGTTGTGGTGGGGTCCAGAAGATATGCCATATGATCGCAGAAGAAAACATCTCCCTCATGGGCCGGAGGGGGAGATTGTTGAGATATACATGGTCCGGTGCATGTCCTAGTTGGATTTGGGCTTGACTAGGAGTTGTCTTGTGTTTTCAATCCTAATAGAAGTTTAATCTAAGAAGGAAAGAAGATGGCTCTCTATGCGTGGCACTAATCATTGTTAGGAATTGGACTAGGAATTGAAGTAGGATTCCTAGTTGCAACCATATGTCATGGAGGCCTACAAATAGAGGTCCTGGGGGAGGCCATTGAATCAAATTACCGATTGGTGTGTGATCCCACCAGTTGTTGGTGCCTTCTATGACAGAAGAGCCAGCGAACAATAATAGCTAGTGGTGGTTTCTCATGGTGAGATAGGGTCAATGACTTTGCCTTGAAGTGAGGTAGCAGCTAACAATCGGTGGCACATTGGAGCATCGACAGTTATACTCTCTCGTGGATAAAAGAGGGTCATGATTTTGCCTTGAAGTAAAGTAGCGGATGAAAGTTGGTGACACATTGGATGCATCAACACATCAACTCTCTTATGGATAAGAGAGGGCCAATGACTCCTCCTCGAGGTAGAGTAGCAGTTGGTAGTCGGTGACACAATAGCAGTGCATCGACAACAGAGGTGGGTTCGAACAACAGATGACACACATCAATAGGCAGCACTTTGTTGGTGCTGTGACATCGACATCGACGATGCTCTATCCAATCAGTGGAGGACGTACATCAGTCAACAACACATAGATGATGCATCAACAACGATGGTGGATTCAAGAAGTAGAAGATGTACATTGTTGGTGGCACACTATTGGTGATGCGACAATGACAACGGTCCACTCGATCAACAGAGGGCGCATATCGGCTCTCTCAGGCAGAGAGAGCTCTGGTGGCACGTCAGAGTTCTAGTTGGAGGCACCAACTAGAACGAGTACCAAAAATGAAGTGAGGTAGCGACCTTGTCAGGTGAAGAGGTGACCCGGTGAGCGGTCACAGCGGCAACAAACAATCCTCAGCAGCGACAATGGTGTCGTGAAGATAAAAAGTGAAAAGGGAGGGCTTGTACACATTGGGTGTAATTCTATTCTTCCTTATCTTTATTCTCAGGCAGGGGAAGCTTCCCATAAGGGTGATTAAATCTGAGCTGTGTCAGTTGTAATCTTGATTATATAGTGCTTGTTGGCCGTTATTGCTATGTGATTTTTCTTTCCTTGTCTTGGGAGAAGTTCTTCACGTTAAAAATTGTAACTTCAATCTTATAGAGCATCGTCACTTCACCACCACAATCCCTAACAAAGTATGCCCTTTTTTATTGGGATGGCAAAGAGATATAAAGTCTGGATAATGGCGGTCTTTGCCGATAATCCTCATGCAACCATAAACCTATTGTTTTGTCCCAGCTGGGATTGACATGTCAAGGCATGGCATTGCCCTATATATAGATGAGAAGTTGAGGGAGTTTAGGAGGGAATGGCACCTATGTAAATCAACAATAGAGGTAATGCGAAATCAGCAATAGAGGTAATTCCAGGTGTTGAGGTCGCCACTATATGAGGAGAGTGGATGGCGGTGTGAACTAAGGAAGAAGCTGGATACATCCCGACTAGGAGTTATGAGAGGTCGTTGATGACATCGGCCTGGATGGAGGCCAAGGGTTCCATGTCATGCTGATGAGGACAAGAAGATTAGAGGATGCCTCTGAATGAATGACGATGAGGTTATATCCGGGGTCGTGGATGACAGGGGAATGTCGCCCGAGCAGCATCGCAGGCTCCCTAAGTAGCAACACGAGCAAGGCCGCCAGAGACAACGTCGCAGGGTGCGAGGGCGTCCGTGCTGTGCGTAATGTTTTCAGAAGCAAACCAGTGATCGCACTATGTTGACTCAAACCAGATTGAGTCGGGTTCAATCAGAGTGGTTGAACCGGTTGGATCAGAAATGACGTCAGTATGACATAATTTTTTGTTTGAACCGGAAAAAGCGAACTGGTCACCACAGTATAAGGCAAATAGACCGGTCGAATCGGTTAAACTGGACACACTATATATACATATACATATGTGTATATTCATATCCACATATATGTATATATACATATATATATCAATATATATGTACATATGTATATTACATAAATAAATAAATAAATAAATAAATAAATAAATATATATATATATATATATATATATATATATATACGTGTGTGTGTGCGCGCGCACCCCCGCGCGCGTATAGAGGTTGAGGCTACAAAGACATTCGTCTCTAGACCCGACTTCACCCAAGCAAACGCAACAATCGATTGTGACTACACAAGGACTCCCTGAAAGGATAGAGGAAATCTATCATCTAGTTGATTATATATATATATATCTATATCTATTCTACCTTCTATGTATATACACATATATATACATATATACACATATATGTATGCTACCTTCTATTTATTTCTTTTATTTGAACTACTGGTTTGGTTTGGTCTGGTCAACTGGTTGGACCGGTCGGACCGTGTTTCTGACCAGTTGGATCAAAGAAAAATACACAATTGGTTTTGTAGACTTCCGGACCGGTCACCCACTGGTTTACTGACCGGTCGGATCGGTCGGTCCGATTCGGTTTTAAAAATACTGATGCATACACAAGAAGAAGATAATAATGAGAATAGGTTGCGGGTTAGTAGGTCCCATACAATCGGATCCTAAGGGAGATCCACGAGAAAAGAACAGAGGAGAAAGAAAATTAAAGGAGAACATATGGCTCTGACTGTAAGATCAAATTGGATGACCCAAAATAGATAAAAAGGTATATCATTGTAAAAATTCATATCTACTAATTTACATGCTTGATTCTAGCAAACAAGGTGCATATAGAAAGCTTAATGATGCCTATGTCTATTATTTTTTAAAAATTGATTGGAATGATGGTTTTAATGTCTGATATTTACTATAATTCAATTAGTAAAAGAAATACAATTTTATTATTTTGTACACTAAAAATAGCAAACAACTTTAGACATTCATAAACATTTTACACCAAGTATATTTTGATATTATCAAAATGATTCTAGAGCCCTGTCTTTTTGATTTGGTTCATCACCTAATTTTTGGATGTAAACCCTATAAGGGTATTTTAGGTATTTTACCCATGATTTGACTATGAAACTATATGAATTTCTACCCGAACCCTAATGTCTAATTTTTATACTATTTCCAATATTTTGATGGAATTTCATGTATATTTAGATTGTTATATGATTTTTGGGCCTAACATACTATTATGTAAGATAACTGATGATTATTTGAGATAATATATGACATGTATGCCTCTTTGATTTGGTGTACGACTTAATTTGTATTTTCCTCCGATCGAATAACTAAGTAAGTATAATTAATATATGTAATTATATTTTAGGCTTACTTTTAATATATGATGTTCTCATATGTTACTACATCAGACGATTTTTGCTTTACATGAGTATATCAATTACTGGATGCTATGTAATACATGATTTTAGATGCACATCCAATGCTAAATTTTGTTATATGTTTTAAATCAGAGTTATTTTAGTATAATCCTAATTTAGTTTAGGAGGCTAGAGTGATGGGTTAGAAATAGAAAGAGGGAACATACACATAGACTTATAGAAATATTTTGACGTCCAGGTAAATATGTTGTGAATCAAGGAATCCAGACTACACTAAGAATCTCCTTAAACAAGGTAAGTGGGCCATGTCCTTGAATTCATGTTACATAATTCAGACTAATAGTCTAATTATCCTTCTTATAATAACCCATTAGAAATGTAGTCTAATGTTCATATGTAGAATTCTTTCCTTACATAATAGTATAGCTCAAGTACAAATATTGTAAAAAATTAGCTTAAATTCATTATTCTTGTATGGATGCTTAGAAATTAGCATGGTATTATAAAAACTCAAAATATATGATTAAAATTTATTCCACTATCAATTCCTTGTTATCGTTTGTAAATTAGAATTTCTATAGAATATCAAAATCAAATAGAGAATATACAATTTAGATTTATCACAATTATTTACTAATTGAAATTCAAAATTTGGAATAAAATTACTAGAACTTTGAATGGAAATACCAAAATTTATCTCTAGCTTTTACCTCATTGTTGTATAAGAATTTAGATTTCTCACAAAAAGTCAGAATACAATTTAAAATATAGAATGCCGGAATAGAATACAAATTTCAGAATCATCTTAGTTACTTGACACAGAAACAAAATCAGAAATTGAAAGAGAATTGGAAATGACACGAGAGCATTATTTGATATTATATAATAAGTCTTCACAAAATAGAAGTATTGCAATACACAGAACAGAAGGCATTTATGCCATAGAAGGTATGTAGTACCACATAAGACACCTCGATATAACCAGATAGAATTTATGCCACAGAAGGCGCATTGCACCATAAAAATCACACAATGCCACAAAAGAGGACTTATTGTATAATAGTAGATACAAAAAGATAAAATATTTATAGATGTTCAATTACATATTTCTAATTTTCATAATGCAATGTTTTTATAGTCAATAAGATTCAATGCCATTTACTCTAACTTATGTTTCCTTGTGCATGGTTGAGGATGAGATATCCGCATGTACTAATCTTCAGGTTGGTCGGTCAAGATAGAGGACACATGTACAATACTAAGAGGGTTTCTTGGTGGGGCACCCTCTATATGATCTGAGCTATTAAGACATAGTACATATTTTAGCATCATGTATGTATGTTTTTTTATAAAATTTGATGTAACCACATTGCTTTCCTAAGAATTTATTAGAATATAATTTATGTTTTTTTTTATAAAATTTGATGTAACCACATTGTTTTCCTAAGAATTTATGAGAATATAATTTGAACACTAGTTTGCTTTGTTTCTTCTATTTTTATTATGACAAGTATCACGTTAGTAACACTCCCAAGTTGAAAAAAATATTTAATTAGCTAATATGAAAATTGGAGTATTAAATGCATAGTCATGGTGCTTTTGATAATGTGCTCCATATTGATGGTGGCCAATTATTGATGTTGCATTTGTATTCCATTTATCAGATCTTATTCAATCTATATGTACTTCAAAAGACCTTGAAATTGTGAGGGTATCCAACCTACAAAATATAACTCAAAAGGTGACATCGTCAAATTATTTTCAAAGAGTCATGTTTAAGAGGAAGTGAAAATCTTGTATGGGGAGTGACATTTTTAGTTTTAATTTATCACACCATCTATCGAGTCTTCTAAGTCCAAACTGGATATGTGCTTTACTCATATTCCAACTTGAGGTGAGTGTTAGATTTAATGTCATTTAGTTTATCATGTCAATTGAGCCTAATTGTCTATGCCCATTAGGGTTAAGTTTGAGTATCAATAATAAAATATCAAATTAGTAACCCATCTTATTTCCTACAAGATTAAAGTTCTCTTTTTTCTTGAATGCATAACATACTTACGTTCATGGATTTATCAAGTTTCTTTCTTTTTCAATACACAATGATCAATGAAATTGGATAATATATGTAGGTTTCTTCTATACTTTTGTTTTGTTTTACACCGATCTATGTGTTAATGGAATTGCAAGGGAAGAGGGCCAACGTACGTGATATCTATATTAATATATATCAACTGCTTTAATACAAATTTATTTCTCCAATCAACTGGAGAGAGTTTCACATAAAACAAAACATTTATTGGGTTCCAAATCTGTTAAATTACTCATTTGGTTTGTAATATTAGTTTGGATTCCTCAATCTCCATAATACACTAGGCTAATCTGATTGTACATTAGCATATACAATAATGATTATTTCCTCTATACATGTTTTTTTATTATTAAACTACAATTTTGAACACTAATACTCAGAAATATCCAAAACTCATAACTTTTAACACATTTGTCATTCCAACCCCACATTCAATTTTCTCTAATAATTCTTGTAAATCTAATGTCTAATGATTCATGGTGTATATTATAGTGGTTCCAAAACAAATGACTTATATTTGGGTCAAGCTAACTCATAACGGGTCTCTGTGGTGATTGAGTCAAATTGGGCCACCAAGAATTGATTTTTGTGCACAATAATCAAGAGCATTCAAATGCAAATTCAAATAAAAGATTTAGACAATTGTAACACAATTTTCAAATGATGAAAATAATGAAACATAACTCAACTACAAGTCTAGTATCTCAAAGTTTAGTATGTTACAACTCTTCCACCCTTCAAAGAGATTTTATTGTCACAATCAAATCCTTATAAACAAACATATTCGTACTACGACCCCATCTATATAGTTTCCACCAAACTAGTCTTTTCTTTCTCTAGTATCATCTTCAATTGGAAGTTAAAACATACATTTCTATTTTTCCTTTAACTAGATTAAACTCTACTCATAGTGACCAAACAAATCTCTTGCTACAAACCTAGGGTTACTAAATTAATTCAGGTTCAAGTATCACATGGAAGGTGTATATACTATTGAGTTGTACACTTAGACTGTTCCATACAAGATTTCCAGCATCATGTTCATGTATGAATATTGAGGGTCCAGATTGTGGGTCTGAAAATATTATTACCAAAATTTCTAGTTAGGCCACAAAATCATTAGATAAATTGTACTCATTAAGGTCAATCTTAAAAGTTTATCACTTTTAAACTCAATATTGCTTTTATTAATATTTTATTGGGGAAATTATTATGACATATTTATATTTTCATTTCTCAATTTTCAAGTTGGGAAGAATTTTACATCAATATAATGCTTAGTTCAACATTAATTATCCAAAGTTTTATATGCATATGAAAGTTGTAAGTTAAAAAATGTAGCGGTTCACATTTTACCCTTTATTATGTTCATATAGATTGGGTAAATTTTAATTTTTCTTTAATTAAAACTTGCATTTATATGGATGCAATGTTAGATCGATGACATTTAATTTTAAAATAAATTTTTGAAAAGTTGAAATTATATAATTATAAGGTGTCACATCAATTATCTCTCAAATAAAAAATTCTCAATTGGTTATTCCTATGAGCTATTTATTTATCAAAGATATTGTGAGGGACAAATCTCTAAGATGAATGTAGTATATAAGTGATATTACAATTTATTCAGAACAAGTTTTGTATTGAGTAGGGTCTTTCTTAGACGTCATAACATATTATCACTTCTTTTCTTATTTTTAGTGGTGATTAAATACACGTATTTTTGACATATTGATTTGGATTGATAATTTATTTTTAGGATTTATGATTTTCTCAAATAGTAGAAATCACTTTGACTAGGTCGGTATGTAAAGTGAGGAAACCCCAATACCACTAAACTAAATTGGGAGTAGTTATGTTAGAACTTTCATTAGACATCTTTCCTTAGACACTTCATCTCATTCCAATTGCATGTTGAAGGTAATCCCCATTATTTATTGATTAGGTAGATTTTTGATTATATTTTTTTAATTTGCCTAACCTTCATCATGTTCACAATTTGTCTTGATTATTGAAAATGAAATTTATCATATCTGACAATATTTACAGGAATTGAAAATGGCTTATGATATGTATTCATTCTATATTTCTATATTTTCAATTGTTGATGTGTGCACAAAATGAACGAGAAAATATAGCGTACTCTACCCATTTGTATACTTAGGAACAAAAGTGGTGTTATACTGGTCCTCTCTCTCTCACACACACATACACACATATGTATATATATATATATATATATATATATATATATATATATATATATTATAGATAGATAGACACAGAGAGAGAGAGAGAGAGTTAAGCTGGAATACACTCGAGTGTACCAAAGCCACTATACACTTCAATCATTTTCCATCATGAAGCAATTATAATGAAAATATAACCATTGATCTTCTTAAGTATCTTAAGAAAATATTATATAATAAAATTGAGCTGATTTGGACATATGTCATGCATCTAAAAGATGCAAAAACTAGAGCCACTATACACTTCAATCATTTTGCATCATGAAGCAATTATAATAGAAATATAACCATTGATCTTTGTAAGTATCTTAAGAAAATATTATATAATAAAATTGAGCTGATTTGGACATATGTCATGCATCTAAAAGATGCAAAAACCCATGAATTTCAAATTAGTTGTGGACGTCAATTTTGTTATCTTTGGATGAGTGACTTACACTCATCCAAATGGGATCAAATTTTGTATTTGGTCTACTATTATAAAAATGAAGATCAATGGATTTAATTTTGCAAATATATGGTCTAGATAGGCAAACACCATTGGGGTGTACGGTGCGATCTACACACTGGAGTGTGTTCTAGCATGACTCTCTCTCTCTCTATATGTATATAAATGTATTTCAAGAACATCCCCATCAACAATGACACTAAGTAAATTTTTCTTATATGAGGAGTCCAAAATCTAGTACACGAGGTGTAGAGAATATATGTTTTTCTAGGTCAAGGTACACATGATGTATAGACTTCTACTTGTGATCAAGATAGATACCATTAGTTGACCTAGTGATACAAAGGTTCATTATCAATTATTTATTTAACTATTGAATATTCAATATGAGTTTGCTTAGTAGTTCTATTTTTCATTGGACATGCATGAGTGAGTGTTGTTTATAGACCTCATCCCATGTTGTTAAAATTGATCTTTTTTGACCATTTCTTTTCAACATGATTAAAATTAGAATATACATGTCTTTTTACATCTATACTTTACAATAGAGTTTCATAGAAGCCTATACACAAGGACTACAATTTAAAAGATACATGAGTCTTATATACTCTCCACTCAACAGAGGATATATCCCACACATCTCTTCTAAGTATTCCATAAATAACCTATCCATATGTATCCCAAGGGATATATTAAACCACAACATGGACCAAAGAGGAAAACAATCTACAAAATCTAGTAGTAATCCTTATTATGGAGCTATTTAACATGTGCACAAAGTATGATTTATAAGAAAGATCAATTCTAGGAAGTGATTACTTGGTGGACTTAGGTTAACAAAGTAAGGATTTCTAATGTCAAGTTTCAAGATGGAAAATTTTCCAGATCGTACAACTATCAACTATGCTTGATTGCTTCATATTCAAGATATTAATGTCTAAGATTATTTACAGTAAGAACATTAATTTCAAATATTATAACACCCCACTAGTAAAAATATTCACAACATAGAGCGGAAGAAAATAATTTTATTCACTTCATGGGGGATGTCACAAGCATGATATTCGTAGCTCAAAATAAATTTTATATAAACCATCATAGGAAAATAATCACAATTCTCATTCTCAAATCCTTAACAAGGTTCACATATACATATTTGAATGGAGAAAGAAAAGAAACTCTAATCTAGGTATAGTTGGCACCCCACCAATGCTTTTCTACTTGTAGATCCTCAAGCTAGGTTCTTCACTTATGATGGCTTCTCCCTCCTGAGCTTGCTCAGTACCGAGGGGCATCACTCCCCAACCATGCATAAAACTAGTGGTAAGTGGAATTGGACATATTATGGATTAAGGAAAACTTGTAAACTAAAAATAAACTTTTGACATTTAACATTGAAAAAGACATACAATTTTTTTAGATCATTTCTTTCATCTTGACCTATATAAGAATCCTTGGGATGCACATAAGTGCCTCTTCTCTTATGCACCAAAGTGCCTCTTAGTTTTGCTCTGAGGAGCCTCTTGGTGAGGACCTTATACAAGTTACCTTTTATCATTATCTTTTCTTAAAACTCTTAACTTTTCCTTTATATCTTATTTGTAACCTTAACTATAATGTGCATGAATATGATACGACGATAATATGGACAATAAAACATGTCATTTAGTTTATCATAATTTCATAAACTTTAAGCAATTGAAATAATAATCAATAACTTGATGCATTTCATACATACATACATAAAAAGGAAAACATTACTTATGTCCAACTGGCATGGACCAATTACCTTGCACTTAGAGAAGATCTTATTTGTCTTTCTAGGCTAAGGAAACCCTAATCACGGTCATGGGTTTTGAAAACCCTAATCCTATCGTCTAAAACATATTTCATATTAATATATATTTTGCCATTAATATTAAACCCTAATATCACTTCTTATAAAAGTAGGGTTTGATCAAAGAGAAAATAGACTTTGAGAACTAAATATCCAAGTACTTTATATGAAAAAAAATCTTTTCCAAAACGTTTTTTTGTACTTTTTTGATAATTGGTTGATTTATTATGGATTTTTGAACAATTGAAGAATCACAAAAATGTGAAAATCCACTTGCGATGAATTATCCAAAACTAGTAGTGTGACCTGGCACTGAGCTGACCCAACATGACACTACCAAAATGGCATCACACTGCACACCCAGCCAAGCGAGTGGTGGCACACAAAAAACTAACATTGCCCTTGTGATTAAAATAACTCTATCAAACCAACAAGGGAAAGAAAGGGATTTCGATCCCTAGTTTCTTCCCCCTCTGTTGCTCTTGTGAGTATCAAGGCTGGATCTTGAAGCTCCAACTAAAGATGAGACTTGTAGGTCTAAGAGGAAGGGAGGAGATACTTGCCATGATCCCAAGCCACCACAGACTTGTAGGTCCAAGAGGAAGGGAGGACCAAAACTCCACATCTAAGCCATGACCAAGGACGAAGGTTACTGGAATGTAGAACCATAGAAACATGACTCAAAACAACTAGGACAAAAGAGTTCGTGTATTCAAGGCAAAGATGAGGAAAAAAAACACCCTCTTCCGTGATCAGAGGACTTGAGGCACCATGGAGTCAAGCACTGGTGAGTTTAGAGGGGTACAATGATTGGGGTAAAACCAAGGCGAATTGACAAAGTCAAAATGAAGATGGGGGGCCATAGAAGCTTACCAGTGGGCCAATTCCACTGGAGACAATAGTGGTGATGGAAACAAAGAGGCCCTTGTTAGAATAGAAGATTGAGTAGGTGACATTGACTCAGGGCACATGGAGTCCAATTTTTGGTGAAGGAGAGGCTTGGGAGTGGTGGCGATGCTTTATTGAGCCTTATATAGGATAGTGTGTTACCATGGTGGTGTCTGCAACCACCAGGATAGAGAGGAGGTGAACCCCTGATTGGACGTTTTGTACACAACCCATGAGGGAAGGAGTGCAAGGCCTGGTTCGGTTTGGGAAAAAGAGATGAACTTGTAGGAAAATAAACCTCATGAAATAGACTTGAGATGAGAGAGAGAGAGGTCGAGAAAGGAAAGCATGCTGTATCTGGTTTCAAACTATAAAAAGGCCAGAGGAAGGGGATGGTTCGAGTGCCATTAGATCTCAATCAGATGACTAGAAAGGTGTGCGAGATAAGGAAAGGTGCGTGACATGGGGGATGTATCCTGGACTTTAGGAAATTGGGACATTTAATGTATTTCGATATTAAATCCAAATAAAACTATGTTCAAACATTTCCTAATTTAATTGGAGTTCCAAACAAGGTCCAAATGAGTCCAAATTTGGAGCATAGGTTAATGTGATCTTCTAGAATATTCTTAGACAATTAGATTTCAGTTTGTACATATTGTGTCCACAATTTCCATGTTGGTCATTAAACTTAACTTTAATGCATTAATAGATTAAATAAGTGGAAAGTGCTTTACTTTGTGAATATAAGAGTCAAAATTCAAGACAAACATTAATCACCCACTTTAAAAGTCATAACCCACCTCTTTATTCCATTTTTGAATAATTTTCTTGAAGGAGAGAGAAAATAATAGATGTTTATTTTTCCTTCCTATGCATATAAAAAATAGGAAAGGCATTTATTATTTGTCTAAAAGAGTAACTCATCTTATATTTTCGAAATTGGTGCATAGGGACAATTTATTATTCTTTTGAAATCCAAATAGGAGGAGAGAGGAAGAAAGATATTTATGATTTTTTTTATCATAAAAGCTACCAAAAGAACACAATGATTCTTGTTCAAGTCACTTAATTTTTATTTTTGAACTCCTTACCTGTTGACTTTTTCTTCTATCTCCTTTAAGCTTTGTTGATAGAAAAGATAGGGAAAATAAATTACTTTTACTTTTCACATAGTG
This sequence comes from Alisma plantago-aquatica, assembly GCA_963693085.1. Lineage (NCBI taxonomy): Eukaryota > Viridiplantae > Streptophyta > Magnoliopsida > Alismatales > Alismataceae > Alisma > Alisma plantago-aquatica. Next base: position 664,716,144 of record OY856414.1, read on the forward strand.
CGACACATTATAAAAGATAAAGGTATTTTTGAGTCTCTATTATTTTCCTTGCCTTGTTATTTAAGGGAATCATATTTCTATTCTTTTTGCATTAAAATAATCAAAGAATTCAATTTAAGAAAAATCACATTAAAAGTTTAAAATAATATATGAAAATTTGGGATGTTACATTTCTATCCACCTCAAATAAATTTCATCCTTGAAATTTCATTAATCTACCCACCTTAGAACTTTCCATATCTTTAGCACAAAACACCAACATACTAATATTATCATGTGAATCCATAGTTCCAAACATTTTCATGCAACAAAAGTTTTGAAAAGAAGAAGTACTATACAGAAATCTACTCATTATTATCATCTTCACCTCATCCACCACGAAAAAGACTCTAGTTTGCCTCTTCTCTTTAGGTGGTTGATTAACATTATGCTCGTTCTTTTAAAACTTGGGGCAGTTAGGTCTAATGTGGCCTATCTCACCACATGCATAGCAAACTCCCAACCCAAACCTACATTCTCTCAGATGGTACTTGGAGCACTTTGCACATTGGGTCTTTGCATTTTAATTTGCAACCAATTACACTGGGGCCTTCCTCTTCTTATCATGATGGTCAGAGTTGTTGTGGTTGTGGGAGTGGTTAACTTTCCCCCATGCTCTTCCTAGATGGTCTTCTAATTCTAGGGTAGCATCTAGGGCACCTTGTAGGGTACGGTGTCCACGTCCTGACAAAGCAAAGCTAAGGTCCAGCTTGAGACCCATAACGAACTTCTTTGTTTTGCGTCATTCATCATAGTTGTAATCATACTTCTAAAAAATCCTAAACTTCATTGCGTATTGTGTGACCGTCGTGTCACCAAGCTAACGTAGGTTACAGAACTCTTCTTCATTCCTCTCAATCATGGCCTTAGATATGTATTGGTCTTGGAAGGCTTTTGAAAATTCCTCCCATTAGAGTGGAGGAGCATCAACTACATATGAACCAAGTAGGTTCTCCCACCAAGTCCTTACTGCACCCTTGAGCATGTGCATCCCAAAGCAAACCTTGGATGGGTTAGGATAATCCAGATCATGAAAGCAATGTTCCATGTTTTACAACCAGCTCTCGGCCTTGCCTACTACATCCATGTCTTCCTCTCTAGCAAAAGAGTTGGGCTTGATCTTCAAAAAGTCGACTAGGGAAAGATCGGGTGTGACCCTAGGGTTGCCCACTTGATCATATCCTCTTACTACAGTAGTATCTAGAGCCCTGACCAAAATGTCAAAGGGCAGCATGGGAGGTTCTCTACGTGGAGATGCTCAATGATATCCTACATTGACAGATTCATCTTCATCCCCACCCATGGCTACCTTTTCATTATCACCCTTCCTCTTAGGTTCCATCTGTGAAAAGTACATAAACTACATGAGATAATGAGAAAAGCCTAGTCACCAACTATACTTTATGCTCTAGTACCATCATTGTAACACCCCACTTATAAAAATATTCACAACATAATGCAAAAGCATATAATTTTATTCACTTAAAGGGGGATGTCACAAACATGATATTCATAGATCAAAATAAAGTTTATATAAACCATCACATGAAAATTATCACAATTCTCATTCTCAAATCCTTAACAAGGTTCACATATACATATTTGAATGGAGAAAGAAAGGAAACTCTAATCAAGGTATAGTTGGCACCCCACCAATGATTTTCTCCTTGTAGATCCTCGAGCTAGGGTTTTTACTTATGATGGATTTTACCTCCCGAGCTTGCTCCTTACCCACGTGCATCACACCCCTAGCCATGCATAAAACTAATGGTAAGTGGAATTGGACATATTACAGATTAAAGAAAACTCATAATCTGAAAATAAACTTTAGACATTAAACATTAAAAAAATATACAATTTCTTTTAGATCATTTCTTTTATCTTGACTTATATAAGAACCCTTGGGTTGTACATAAGTGCCTCTTCTGTTATCTACTGAAGTGCCTCTTCTCTTATGTACCGAAGTGCCTCTTCTCTTATGCACCAAAGTGCTTCTTAGTTTTGGTATGAGGAGCCTCTTGGTGAGGATCTTATATAAGTTACCTTTTATCATTATCTTTCACTTAAAACTCTTAACTTTTCCTATATATCATATCTGTAACCTTAACATTAATATGCATGAAGGTGATATAATAATATGAACAATAAAACATGTCATTCAGACTTTAAGCAATTGAAATAATAATTAACACCTTCATATATTTCATAAATACATACATACATAAAAAATCAAACATTACTCATGTCCAACTGGCATGGACCACTTACCTTGCACTTAGCAAAGATCTTATTTCTCTTTCTAGGTTGAGGAAACCTTGATCAAGGTTCTACCTGTCCAATACATATTTCATATTAATATACCTTTAACCTTATCGTTATACCCTAATATCACTTATTACAAAACTAGGGTTTGGTCAAAGAAAAAACAGACTTGGAAAACTAAATATTCGGCTTCCTTATGCAAAAATCTTTCAAAACATATTTTTTTGTAATTTTCTGATAAGTAGTTGATTTATTATGTATTTTTGAACAACTGATGAATCACAAAATAGGGAAAAGCCTTGTGCGATAAATTATACAAAACCACTAGTGTGGCCCGACGGTGAGCTGGCCCAATAGAACACTGCCAAAATGGCATCACGCCGCACAACCATCAAAGTGAGTGGCGACACACAAAAACCCGACATTGCCCATGCGATTGTAATAACTCGATCAAACCGACAAGGGCAACAAATGAATTTTTATCCATAGTTTCTTCCCCCTCTATTGCTCTTGCGAGTATCATAGCTGGAGCTCAAACCTCCAATAAAAAATGAGACTTGCAGGTCCAAGTGGAAGAGAGGAGATACATGCCATGATACCCAATCCACTACAAACTCAACGAGCCCGAGCTCAGGGCCTATAGAGGACCAAAAAACTCCACCTCCAATCCATGACCATAGCTAGAGGTTACTAGAACGTAGAACCATAGAAACACGACTCAAAACAACTAGAGGGGTATGACATATGAGTATGCATATTCAAGGTGAAGATGAGGCAAAAATAGAACACCTGCTTCCATGGTCAGATGACATGAGGCACCATGGAATCAAGTGCCAGTGAGTGTTGGGGTTGGCCTTACAGGGCACAACGATTGGGGTGAAATTGGGGAAAATAGACAAAGACAAAATGAAGATGGAGGGCCATAGAATCTTACCAGTGAGCCAATTGCACCAGAGATGACAATGGTGATGGACCCGAAGAGGTCCTTGTTAGAATAGAAGATTGAGTGGGCAACATTAACTGGGGATACAGGGAGTCCAATTGTTGGTGAAGGAGAGGATTGGGAGTGGTGACGGTGCTTTACAAATCCTTATATAGAGAAGGGCGTTACTATGGTGGCATATGAAACCACCAATAGAGAGAGGCGGTGGAGCCCTAATTAGGCATTTTGTATACAACCCACGAGGGAGGGAGTGCAAGGGATCATTCGGTTTGGGAAAAAGAGACGAACTTGTAGGAAAAGAAACCTCATGAGACATACATGATATGAGAGAGAGCAAGGTCATGCAAGGATAACATGATGTATCTAGTTTTAAACGGTAGAGAGGTCGGAGGAAGGAAATGATTCTAGTTCCATCAGATCTTGACCGGACGACTAAAAAGGCACATAAGATAAGGAAAGGTGTGTGACATGGGGGATCTATATAGGAATTTAGGAAATCTGGACATTTAATGTATTTCGATATTAACTCCTAATAAAACTATGTTTAAAATTTTCGTAATTTAACTGGAGGGTCAAATAAACTCCAAATGATCCAAACTTAGACCATAGGTTAATTTGGTATTCTAGAACATTCTTAGACAATTAGAATTTAGTTTTATACACATTTTGTCCACAATTTCCATGTTGGTCATTAGACTTAATTTTAATGCATTAATATATTAAACAAGTGGAAAATATTTTACTTTGTGAATATTGCAGTCAAAATCCAAGATAAACATTAGTCACCCACTTTAAAAGTAATATCCCACCTCTTTATTCCCTTTTTGAGTAATTTTCTTGAAGGAGAGAGAAACAAGATGTTTCTGCTTCCTTCCTATGTATATAAAATAGTAGGGGAAAGACATTTATTCTTTGTCCAAAAGAGTAACTCATCTGATATTTTTAAAATTGGTGCATAGAGACCATTTATTATTCTTTTAAAATCCAAAGAGGAGGAGAGAAGCATAACAATATATATGATTTTCTTATCTAAAAATCTATCAAAAGAAAACACTGCTTCTCTTCCAAGTCACCTAATTTTTATTTTTGAACTCTTTGCCTCTTGACTTTCTCTTTCATATCCTTTGAACTTTCTTGATAGAAAAGATATAGAAAATCAATTAATTTTACTTTCACATAATTGCAATACATTATAAAAGAAAAATATATTATTAAGTCTCTATTATTTTCCTCGCCTTATTATTTAAGGGTGTTACTATTTTTGATATTTTTTCATTAATATCATCAAAGAATTATATTTAAGAAAAACCGTATGAAATTTTTTAAATTATCCATGAAATTTTGGGATCTTAGAAATATAGTCATATATTTTTTCCGAGACTAGGTGCCTTATTTGCATTCTCCTAGTCTATGAGAGAACAACATTGTTGTCTAAATTTATTTTAACCAGTATACTAGGAGACAATTAACCCATTAAAGACCACTGCGTAGGGTGATGGGACATTACCCAACCTCAAGTGAGCCAATGCTCTAAGGGGCCAAAACACAAGGGACAAAGTAAAAAAAGGAGAGAAATCCCAAAGGGAGTCAAAACTTCAATAGATCAATTACAATGCTATCTTAACATTAAATTATATTTGATATTTTCAAAATATATTTGTGGTGACCTTCAAAAGGAAAGATAAGTCTAATAAAAAATTTAGATTCACCGACATATAAGATCCTATGCATGTAGTTTCAATAGACAAGAATAACTCAACGATAAATAGAGAATTCAACACCTTGTTTGAATAAGAGTTTCGAAAGTGTGCACACAATGTTTAAAGATTCCATGTTTTAATAATCTAGCAAAGAAGAAGCACTTATGCTATAAAAGGTTACTTGTCTTGGAATTATTATTAAAATTTTTCTTTATTAGGTTTTCTCTCTCATTATGATTTTATGGTTCTCCCATTATCTTTCTTTCCAATATTTCAAGTTGGATTGTACATATGATCAATTTTACTTGTTCATTTATCTTATCATATAGATATCCACGACATTGATCATCTCCTCCTATTTTCTCTCTCTAGACTTCTAATTTTATTAAGTGAACATATGATCCATATGTCTATGAGGTAGTTATTTATATATATATATATATATATATATATATATATATATATATATATATATATATATATATATACATTCTAAGGTAGGTTGAAGCTTTTTGTCACACAATTATCCCTCGTGACATATACATCACCATTTAGTTAGTGGTCATATTATAGCAGATTTGATACTACATGTCATTCTCATTGTTGCATATTGATATGTCAACATTCATATATGAGGCTTTATTCCTTTTTAATAAACATTCTCCTAGTTTTACGTTCTCTTCATGTCATGATTGTTCAAGTCGTACATAATACATATGATAATAGGAAAAATTTGATGTGATTATAAATGAACTCCTATCTAATCTTATAGTTCATAATGTAAAGTTTTTGAAAATATTAACCTTAAATGAGATCTTCCTTTCTAAATTCCCATGACCATTCAAATCTAAGTGTTCACTATTTTTTCTTCTTGTACTTTCTAAAGTAATTCAGATACATAATACTTCTTTAAACACGAGCACTTACATTTTAAAATTTCTAATATTAGTTCACCATCATGTAATACCATAAGTTATTATTATTTTTTGTCAACTGATTAAAAAAATTCATATATATATATATATATAATAAAATATGATTATATCAAGAATTATTAATTACAATAATTTTCGTATCTTTTCATTTGATGATATACTAACTAACCTGTACATATTAACATGGTATGATTAAATATATATACATATTAACTTGGTATAATTAAATTTAATGATTTGACTTATTACATGTTTCGCTATGAATGTCTTTAATTTCTAAATACCCAAATTATTATCAATTATCTTATTTAATATAGTATTGATAATTAAGAATATAACAACATGACATTAGAATTATCTACTGAATCAAGTACTCCCAATACTAATACTCTAATATATATACATATACATATAAATATGTCAACATGATACATATAAATTTAGCGGGTCTTTAACAAATTAAATTCTAATTGATTTTCACGTTCCTAGATTATGCTCTATTCTCTTTCACTTATTTATCTCATGAACTGTATTCTTAATGAACTGAAATACAATTAGATAAAAGACTAACCTAGATGTCTTCATGTAGCAATGATCTTTCATGATAAGCTTCTGGTGATAGTATGATTAAAATTTCTCTAATATTTGTAGTCAGATTCCTTGATCATAGTTAGAATTTAAAAAATTGATACTTCTTCATAAGACATAATCTATTGTCTCCACTAGATTGTCGTCACAACCCTAATGACTTTAGTTAACTCGTCAATGTAAATGCTACTCACCACCATTGGAGGAGGAAGGGTGTCGAGTATTTGGATATTGTAGGCCATAATGACCACTTTATTAGTTCTGAAAGGGTGTGAGGAGGCTGGAAATTCAATCTCAGATTAGTGATTCTAGTAAGAGTGGGGCCAGGTTGGGGCTTCAATTTTCATATGGTCATGGTCGAGGGGTTCCAGAGGTTACTGTTCTCTTATGTTGAGGGGTGTTTGGTTATATAGAGAGGAGTCAACGATTAGGAGGGATCAAAAGAGCGGGTAGAGATGAATCATTGTGTGGCATTTAGGGAGGCGTAGAGATATGTAACAAGTGCCTTTACATTTCCAATCACTGAAGAAAGTAGTAATTAGGATTTGAGTTAATGTCAACCTATTGTAGGGGAATATCAATGGAAAAAGGAGAGGATATAAGTGTGTCCATGCCATTCCATTCGAAAAAGTTTGAATGTATGCTAGCCGGACGCTCCGGCCAGTGATGAGAAGATAACATGATACATTTCTAATTCAATTGTTTATATTGGCTTGTCAGTGCACAATTAAATGGATGGGTAATGATGGTGAATTTCCATGAAAATATAAGAATAATAAAGGTGACAAATCATTGTTTAATATGTATATGCCATTTTGTATTATAGAAGTAAACATTTAGAAATTTAATAAATTATCTGGATAGAAACAAGTATTGCTCATCTTTTATTGATGAAGAAATTAATTGTTTGGATATAGAAACTAAGATGATGTCACAATATCATTTATTACCCTAAGTCCACACTCGTAATGGCCACATAATCAAAGGTAAGTTGATTAAGGTGTACATCCCTAAAATGGCATATAATTTCACATAAGCAATATATATGAAAAGACAATAACACAATTAAAGAGATAACAAGATACTAAGCATGGAGATAAAAAATATGTACCCATTACATGTTTCATTTTAGAGCTTAGAGTTGTGAGTATAGTAGATCTTCATTTGGCAACTAAAAATTCGATAAAAACAATTTATTAACACTAAAGTATTAAGTAAGACATGAAAGGAAAAGTAAATATAGTTTAAGAATAATATAAAAGTTGTTAGGATAGAAACATAATAGTAAGTAAGAAGAAGAAATAAGGCAAGAAAACTTAGCGATATTCTTTGCACAAGGCACATTTTAGGTTACCTTTATTATTATATCAACATTAGGCCTTTGACCACATTCAAAGGAAGGGTCCATGAGGGGCATTTGAGGCTCAAAGCCTATATTTCATCCTATTTCTACATGAGGAAACTCAAGTACAATGTCAATGAGATAAATTATTTCAATTATGCCTTGTGTCCTTACACTAGGAATTTAGGCAGGTACACCAAGGTTATATAATGGATTTCTCTATATTATGTTCAAGATTTGTTAGCATAGAAAAATCGAACATGAAAGTAGTATTCATAAGAACAGTAGCTCAATGAAGCAACTAACTAGAAAAACATTCATAGGAGCATACATATGAGCAAGCCAATATCATAGTACGGTCAAGAGATTAAGCGTACATTATGAGAGTGAGCAAGATATGATCCTTGAGTAAGATTCTGAAGAAGGACCAACTCAAAGGGGGATGTAATATGTACAAGACATGACATTCTTCCTTAGATCAATATATTATTGATACGATAACTTGCATCATGTCATGTGGGTGTTCTCCTAAACCTAGGTATCAAAAGTTCAAATATAGTTCTATACTTTCAAACATGCATGTTGATTCAACACAACATAAGTGTCAACCTTATGTCTAGGTGTACCATACACATTATGAGTACTAGAAGATATCGATAATTTATGATTGACAATAGGGGAAGATTGAGAGTTAGATTATCATCAAGGTCTATTTGTGTAAGATCATAATTATTCATACTAGATCCATTTCATACAATATTGTCACATTTCCAAGTCATAAGAGAATTAACGTGTATTGATAGATCTAGTTAATTTTTAGAGCCACAAGTATGATAAATCCACTACTTTGAATTCATGAAGATATATAGCATGTATACCATTAGGGCATAATTATTGCAAGATTAGAGTCTAACAGTCAATATATGAATTTAGATCACACAAGGTATTACATGTAGTCAAACGGACACATGAGTGTGTTACATGGCAATTTGAGCACTAAACATTATAGGCTATGATTTGAAGGTCATCATATAGGTTGAATGTTTTAGGATTCAACTTTGCATATGGTTTAAGGGTCCAAGCATAGAAGTACTCAATCATCACACATGGGGGCATACTAGGGGTGCACAATTATGTCTTGTACATCATATGAGTTACATCATGGAAAGAGGTATAAGATCTTATCATGTCACAAAACAAAATAAAGATTAATGATTTCAAGCTTAAAAGATCGTATGATGACAAATTAAGCTAATGTCCTAGACTTGATCAAGACATATCATGTATGCATATAAAAGAGTCATCTTTAAGTCAAGATATTTATAGAAGGTCAAGATGATCATTAGGATGCATTTAGATTGTTTAAGATATCAATTACAATAAATATGTACTATGATTACTGATTAGGGGATTAAGGTAGCTAGGGGTCACTAATGGTACACAGAGTGCATGATTGAGGTTGATTAACAAAAACAAGATCATTATGGAATCATTTGTACTAAAGTAGGGGTGAAAATAAAAAAAACTGCAAATGATATTGGCATTAACATAAAGTTGACAATTTTATGAACAAAATGATATATAATATAATGGATTTTCTTTTGGGGTTAGAAAGTTATGAAAGTTTTAAGATTAATGCTTAAAATAGGGATTAAAAGGGGGAATTTAACTTAAACAGATCGCAAGGCATTGAGGGTTCCTTCCTAGGCTCGCGTCTAGAGGTCTAAGCAAACTGGCCCATGTGTCATAGATCCTAGATTCCCACGGTTCCCCACCACCGTCAGTCACTCCAAGAGCATGCACTGGTGCTCTGAGGATGCTTTATGTCACCTTCCACTAGTGTTGACCATGGCTCACCACTGTGGGGTCTAGGGCTCATGTGCCATCAATGAAGAGGAGCGGTGCATCACAACCCTGATCTGGGCCCTTACCAGCCCAATCAACAATAGCAGGTCATCATCCTTGTTGAGCTTGCCCCACATGTAGTTGCGGTGGCACTGTGGCTCGAGTTCATCAATGTTTCCTGCCTACCAAGGGAGAGGGCTTGAAGTGATCTGTAATGAAACCGTCCAGACTCACATTGGCAGCATGGACCCAAATCTACTCTACAATGGCCAATGGTGGCAAGGAGAGGCAATGTCCAAATGGACAACCACCACTGCTGGGAGCGGGAGAGAAGGAGATGAATCCGGAGCTAGGATGCCCTGAGAAGCTAAGAAAAGAGAGGGGAAAGCAAGAAGGGGTTAAGAGGGATCAAAATGTTGCAACAATTGTGGCAAAAATGGTGCGTAGGGTAGTGGTTGGTGGTCATAAAATGGCTACCACAATGCACTTTGCACAATGTACGACCTGGGAAAGGAGACGAGTCTCGAGATGTCGGATTAAAAGGGAGATCCATGGAACTTGATCCCATGGTTCTGATTAGCCGAAAACAAAGCAAAAGAAAAGAGTGGGGGGGACCCAATGGCTCCGGGCCGCACATGCATCTTGCTAGTTGGGCCCAAAATGAAAAAGGCCGCCCACTATGTATGGAAACAAAATTAAATCAAATATAAACTTGGGATTTCAACTACACATAAATATGGAAATGTGAGAATGTTCTCTACACCATTAATGCAAGATTAGGGTAGAAAGATAATTTTAGAGAACTAAAAATATGGGTAAACATGATAATATGTGATGTGGTTTCAAAATAGATTTTTAAGTAGATTGAGTGTCACCACGAGACATATATACATAAAATAATGGAATCAAGGGTCAAAACCTTTCAACCATGAAAGTGATTTCAAGATTTGGAGAAAAAGCAAAGATGGAGTGCATATCATATACATGAGGAGAGAGAAAAAGGTCCATGTTATCACTGTTGAAGAGTCCTAAAAAGCAAGAATAGGAAAGTATATGACCAGACTAATAATAAAATAGAATGATGAATGGAGAAACAATGGACATGTTTGGGAATTTAGAGAGATACAATAGTGAAGGGAGGGAAAAAATAAGTTGGCTGAGAATGTGGTTTATGAAAGGAATCATGTTTATGATGTAGTTAATTCCTAAGCATGTATTGGATCATTCAAACCATCCTATTGCATTTTCTATTTATTTATATATATCTATGACCCATCTTGACACCATTACCATATAATAACCATCACTATCTACATGTATGCTAAAAGGTACATGACCTATGTCAATGAAGGATACATTAAAAATAAATATAACAACATAATTATAGTTCTTTTCCTTCCAACATATAGTGTTCTTATTTTCCTGGATTTATTATGTTCTCTTATTTTTCAATACATAATATCCTATTTAATTGAATTATATACATGTTTATCCTATATTTTCATTTTTTTACATCTATCTACATGTTGATGGAATCACAAGAGACAAGGGACATTGTATATTATAGCCACACTAATTTATACCAGCTACTTAAATACAATTTTATTTCTTAAATCACCTAGAGGCACATTCATGTAAAACAAAACGTCCATTGGGTTCCAAATCTATTAAGTTACTCATTCAATTTGTAACATTAGTTCGGCTTTATCCGCCTCCACAATGCACCTAGACTAATATGATTGTCCTGTAGAGATTTTTTTTATTATTAAAATACCATTTAAAATCTAATACTCAAATATATCTAAAGTCATGACTTTTATCACATTTGTGATTCTGACCTCACATTCAATTATATTTAGCAATTCTTCTAAATTTAATGTTTACTTATTCAAGATGTATTTTATAGAGATTCCAAAGCTGATAACTTATATTTGGGTCAAGCTAATTCATTGTAGGTTCTTATCTGATTGGATCAGACTAGATCATCAAGAATTAAGTTTTGTGCAAAATAATAATGGTTATTCAAATGATAATTCAAGTAGAAAATTTAGATTATTGTAATATAGATTTTCAAATGATGAGAAGAATAATGGAACATAGCTAAAAAAAATGTGCAATGTCTGAAAATTCAATATGTTAGACAAGGCTGACAACAAAATAGAAGTAAAGCCACGAGAGACTACTGAAGGTCCCACGGCCATCTCTCCCCTGCCACTGCTGCCCCAGGCCCGCCAATGCAAACAATAGAAGAAGGAATGCTAGAAGATGATGAAGGAAATCTGACATCTTTCTTCATAAATGAATCACTAGAGAATAAGACCCGCCTACTGAACAAGAGGAACTAGCCGCAACACCCCCTCTATCGTGTAAGATGACATGCATGAACATGGCATCACTTTCTAGAATAACATGAAGGGATGTCCATGTCCTTGCCGACATTCTAGATGAGAAAATTCTAGGCATAAAAATTATGTAAAACAACAAAGGATGAACATTGACAAGAGAACAAATCAGAGGGATCTTCAAAAAGAGAGCACGAGTACAGGAAAGCCTATTCAAAGTGCTCTACACGACTTTGCTAGAAGAATTCCTTCATCCCGATAAATTACAACTGACATTCAATGGAACAACACATCTTGCAAGGATATTGTACATAGACCAATTTAATTCTAAAGTGGTGAAGGAGCTTCAAGATGCTGTAAAGAGGGCGGACCCATTTTGTTACATTGGAAATAAGAACTATCAAGCACTAGGGACTGATTGTCATGAACCTATATGACAGACGTACAACTGTCTACAACTACTGTGCTAGCGAGCTCCCTAGCACTTCATTGTTCTTCAAAGAAAAAGAGGCACGCGACATACTGAAAGTACCCCTTCATCCACAATAGGCTATCTAGTTGGAAGGAGATCACCACAAACCTAATTGGAAAAACTTCTCCATCTCTGCTAAAATCCCTGAAGAGATGCCAGGATAAGGGGATTGTGCCTTTATTGTACTAAGAATGATGGAATCTATAAATAAGGGCATTCATATAGAAGATCTCTTCCTAGAACCTGCACGGCTTGCGGGGTACCTACACAATGGAAGTTATATATGATTGAAGTTTCTTTAAGGACCCCACAATGCCACCAGATGTTGTACCATGCAGGATGTATACAGGTGTCCCCTTACCAGAAAAGAAGTCATGGCGGGAGAAACTACAGACCTTGTGGATTGATCCTAGAAAACATGCTCGAGCATCTTCCTAGAAGGAATTGTGTCCAACCAATAAGAATCAGGATGAATCCATGCAAAAGAAACAACCATGCACACATGCTATTGAACAACTGATAACCGCACCCAAAGAAGAAAAAGAACAAGAGGAATCTTATCATCAACCAGAGGAGGGAGAAGTTGATGAAGAATAACTACAGGAAGTTCAACCAGATGGTCCACTTGGGTTGATAGATCCCTCCTTTGTTGACTTCGACAAATGGTCCTGCCAAGACCTCTCCTGGGACTCATTGCTGCTAATCATGGAAACACTCCAAGAAGATAGTAACCTTGGAGAAGTTATATTTGAATGAGACGACATCAGTGTCATCATGGACAACCTCTAGGATACACTAAAGATAGGAGGTTAACTAGTAGAAAGCATGATGTCTACATATCAATCACTGCTAGGTGAGAACATGCCAAATGTACATGTGGCCTATTTCTTGCTTTTCGATGACATACTAAAGAACAAAGAGTCAGGAGAAAAGGAACCCCTCCAGTGATGTCTAATAGACTCCCTCCCCAATTTCATTTTCTTGCCAATACTGCATGACAACCACTAGACACTCATTGTAGTCAACATCTCAACAAAGAGAACCATTATCTAAAATAGCTCGAATTCAACCTTTGCACTGAACAAGTATACAAATAAGACTACATCGGAGACGACTACTAAAGAGAAATCAGTAACAAGCATGGGGGAAATAATAGAAATGATCCACAAGCATGGAAAAGGGTACACAATTTCAAAGATCAAGGACTTCAAGAAAACACAGTTTTTCCATAGAAGTCCACAACATATTCCTCAATCTAATGATTGTAGTTTCTATTGCCTAGCCTGGATGTAAGCCCTAGCCTTAATGGAGATTAAAGTTGAAAGTATGTAACATGAAAGATATCACACACTCTGTGGAGGATACACTAACATGTTTCTACAGTCAAAATAGGCAAATCTTATCAAACAACAAAAATAAAATAGGCCCGTTATATCTAATCCTTCATCTTTGACACTTCGGGACGAAGTGCATGATAAGTTTGCGGGAGGAGTTACAAATGACTAGGAGAGGTACACTTATATCCTCTCAAATCCTTTCTATCATATCCTTTCTATTTAAAGTTTTGAACATCTTGTATATATATGATTGCCTTCATACTATTGCTTCCTCCTATCTTGTAGGAGAAATTTTTGAATTTTTTTGAACAAAATTTTGAAAATCTAGAACTAATTTGAACTCAATTTCCCCTCTTCTTAGACTTGTTTGTCCTCCTACTTCCTTTTAGCATAATCATCTCTAGAGTGATGCAAATGAGCTACTAATTTACATAAAAGAAAAAGATACAACAATACGATCTTATTCCATTCTTACAACAAAATGTTGTGTAAAGCAGAAGAACACCCATGAATCTATGGAACCGCTGGAAATAAGGAGGACTTTACCAACTACACTCATGACCAATAACCCTATCCAGACAATACTAGCTAGAAAGTCTACATCTCCCACAAGAAGGAAACAACTACCTCTTTCAATTTTAATTATCCCTACTTTGGGATGAAAAGAGGCTTAGCCGCCCAAAAATCCTACCAACCCTTTCCCAAGCATGCAAGTAGAATGAAAAGAAAAAAGAGAAAAAAATCATGAGAGTTGTGCCTGAAAAGATGCCAAAGGACTCGAAATGGATGGTGTATTGCTGCACTCAAGAATGCAGATATGTTGTGCCCAAAAGTGGAGTTTGGAAGCCAAGTTTTTACCCACATGTATTCCAAAGAAAACCTCACAAAACCACATGACTCCACATCAGGGCTCAATCAGGAAACACCATCTTTACGACAACATCATGGTTGGGGAAGACTGAGGAATGCAGGAAAACACTTAAAGACTATCCTACCCAAGCACAATAGCTTAGACACAACCTAAATACAGGTAAGGTGTGAAAGCTACCCCTTACAGGAATTGTTTACAAGTATAGCTAGACACCAAGGACATGGAGGGCATTGTAAGGGAGAGTCCTTTATTATAAAAGGCAGTAGAAAAGGTACAAAGTCACTCAACTCTGGAAATAAAGGGAGGAGATAGAATTCTAGGAAGTGAACCAAGCCTGTCATAGAGGTTTTGCTATAAGGATGGAATAATTAGTAATGGTGTGTTTATTAAAAATGGAAAACATCTATAGCTCATCACTCACTGATATGATTTGATATATTAGCCTAAGAACAAACTAGACTTTAAGTTTGGGGGAGTTGATGACATGATATTTTGTGAACTTCTGCACATGTTTTATTTCTATATTGACACCCCTTTTGTGAATGTTCCTGTCTATTTTAATGACCTTGAACAATATTTGGATTTAACTTAACATCCTTTCTCACTCCATGCAGAATCATCGTGAGTCACGACTGCGACATCATCTCGACCATAAGGGTCCATGGATGTCTTGCTCGAGATGGATCTAATGATCAGTGGCCCATCATCACAACCGCGACTGTACATCAGGAGTCTCACTACTTGCCAACCACAACAACAGTCGTGACCAAGAATATCATCATGACAAAGAAACATGGTCTCGACCGACATAGGTCCTATCATCAATGGGTGTATCAGTCTCAACTACTATTAAAGTATCAGTGGTAACAACACCTCCTCACCTCGACCGTGACAGACATTATGATTGTTACTAATGGCCACAACCACAACAGGGGTCTCGGTCGAGACATGAGTCACAACTATGATAAAGAGTTAAGTCAGTGGGCAACACCTATAAATAGGCCCTGACCTCACACATATTAGGGGGTCAGATGATTAGGAGGATGAAGTGCTTCCTGACTCCAGAGCCATCCTCATTCATCTCCATTTGTAACAACCTCACTATTATCATTCCCCAATTAAGGAAAGACCTTCAAGTTAAGAGCCATTACCTATATTCCCAAGGATCTAAACTTAGAAAATAATAAATAACAACAAATAATTTCATAAATTCACAAATTTTGTCCACAAAATCCTTACATGAAGTTTCTATCCTTATAATTGTATATTTGAGAAGAAATACTAAACTATCTAATCCTCCTGCATAGCTTTAGTACCTTCCATGGATTTCATCTATTTTTCATATTTGTATCTTCTGTATTAGCTACCTAAAATGCCGACAAACAAAACACGGTCAACATATCTCTATATCGGTACGTGGGTTCATCCAATAATCACAAGTACATATAATCAACCATCAGTTATCTGCACATAAGAACATGTATTTGTTTCATATTCTAACCCATATATGGTCTACTATCTCAGGTGTATCCACTATTCATCATTGGACTAATATGTATTACCCTTCGATTAGTGTAACCTAGGGTTTAGAATATCATTATTTACTTTATGTGATACTGATAGGGACTTTATAATTTGCATAAAATACATAAGCATCCAACAAATATCATTCATTCAATCTTTGAGAAACCACTACAAACGTTAAAAGTCGATACATGTAATAATAAGTGTAACCACATACCTCAATGGTGAGCTAAGCATATTATCATATAACTACACTTCACACATATTGTCCAACCAAGAAAATCAAGCATTCAAATATGCAAGTGTGTAAATCCTAAATTGTCATCATCACTTTAATTAGTTAAAACCCTATTTTTCCCTAATATAGGGTTTATGTTTCCGTGGTATCGAGTTACCATTAGGGTTATGCCTTGAAACCCTAATTCCCATCATTCTCACTTTAATAACTTAAGAACCCTAATTCATATTAGGTGTAACCATAATCATCAAATATATCATATCCCTTTATTATGAATACATACGTCAAACTAACTTCATTAATCATCATAACAAGATATGACCTTGGTTTCATAACCCTATTTCTTCTCATGTATGATTATTCACATTTGAAACCATAAGCATACATTATATGTGATTAAGCACTTTAGAAACTCAAATTATCATATCATCATTATAAACCTCATCTTAGTGGTCATTAAGATCAAATGATAGCATAAAATAAGAGTTTTTAACATATTTGACATGTTAATATTCATAACAAGGGTTTTCATACACTAATCACCACTTAAACCCATCTTTTCACTATTTTAGAAATTGTAAACATAAGTAGAATCTAAAACTATTTTAGTTGACTTCCTCTCATTTTTTTGATCAAAATGATATATAACTTTTCTATTTTTGGACATTCCTAGCATTTACTATAAATTAAAAAACAAAATAACATTGATACCTTAGAATCTCGGCCACGTGGTGCCTTCCCGTTGGTCGGCACTTATATTGACTCATCACTACATTAGGCACAATTTGGGTCCTTTTTTCTCTTCTGGGCTGACCCACTTTCTGATTGGTCATTTGAATCTTCTAGTTCAGGGTCTTGCACCCGAGTTAGAGTCTCCCTCTTCTGCTCATTCTCACATTGTGCTTTTTGTGGATGTCCATCCAACGCCAATGACTGTCAGTGTTCCATCACCCCGATCCTCCCTCCTTACTGCTATAGAGCCCAAGTCCCTCTCTCCCTCTATCATTCTTTCTCCCTCTCTTCCTTTTTGAACTTCCTCACCGGCCCGCTCTAGTGGCCAACGATATGCAACCAGGGTCTTTGAGTGCAACACCTACAACCTCTACACCTTTCAATGATGACTCCTCATTGTGGACCCTCCAACAGCATGGACCCAAGGTGGTCACTGCTCAGGATCCCATGGCTAACACCCATGTCACTAATGGAAAACCTATTACGGTCACCTTCAACCTCCTCATTTCTATCTTCCTAAGCATCCAATGCTCTCGATCTCCGTACTACTAGTGTTAGGATGTAAGTGTACAATGTATATTTTGTTTTCAAGATATTTTGTCAGCACTTTCCCATTTGTTCTCTAAGTACATATTTTGGTGGATATTTGCTCATCTACATCGGTGTACTTGGATAACTGCAGGGAAATGTTGTAGAAATTTTCCTAAAAATTGAATACACATTATACACTCACTAGTGAGATTAGGTGTTCAAGAATGGGATAGGTGGTACACACATTCATTATTGAATCCTAAACCCTAATCTATAAACCATAAAATTGATCTATAAACCCTTATCCCTAAATCCAAAATAATAAACCCTAATCTATACATAAATCCTATACCTAATATGTAAATCCTAAACCCTAAAACTTGTTTTCTCTTTGATCATAGAATGGATATATCATAGATGTCCATTCCAACTAGCTACACCCTGGGGTTTATTACCAGTTTTGATTAGTTTATATGATTTATAGAGGAACATAGGAAACAACCTGGATATTGGGTCTATTGTCCATGTAGGCATTACGATAACAACTTGAATGTCAACACTGGAGAGGAAATCAAAATTCATGTCAAGTGCAACGGGATTGTATAGGGCTATATAGAATGGTACTAGCATGGAAAAATTCCAACCATGAGATCAGTAGATGTTGATAGCAGTACTTGCATTGAAGAAGAAATTTCCGCCGATAATGTAGACATGAATGAACCAATTCTGATAAACATGGTTGATGTGATTCTAGATAGTTGTGGGGTAGAGCACATCGATCCACCTTCCTTATTTAGGAACATTGTGCATGATGCTGATAGACCGTTATACATAGGTTGTACTAAGTTTACGCGGTTGAGCACTGTGTTGAGATTGGATAATCTTAAGGCTAACAATAGATGGAGCGACAAAGGCTTCACGTCATTGTTGTATTTTTTGAATGAAATTCTTCCTAAAGACAACAAGCTTGCAATCTCAACATATGAATTAAAGCAAATGTTATGCCCAATGGGAATGAAGGCTAAGAACGTACATGCATGCCCAAATGACTGTGTATTATCTTAAAAGGACTATGTAGATTTGAAAGATTGTCCAAAATGTGGGGCATCAAGGTCTAAAATGACGACTTTGGGGAAGTCCAAAATTGGCTCTCCTGCCAAGGTGATGTGGTATCTACCTATAATACCACAATTTCAATGTTTGTTTTGCAATTTGATGGATGCGGAGAATTTAAGGTGGCATGCAGATTTTAATAAAAATAATGATGGGATCCTACGACATGTGTCTGATTACCCATAATGGAAGGAGATTAATTTATTGTATCCTAAATTTGGTGAAGAAGTTAGGAATCTAAGACTTAAGCTTTGTACGTTTGGGATGAATCCATATGGCACAGTGAGCAGCCAACATAGCACTTAGCATGTTATGATTGTTATATACAATTTTTCTCCCTGGTTGCGTATGAAAAATAGGTATGTTATGTTGTCATTGTTGATATCGGGCCCTAAACAAACTGGCAATGATATCGATGTTTATCATGAACCTCTATTCATGACTTAAAGAAACTCTATGTAGAAGGTGTGATGACCTATGATGATTCACATAAAAAGACATTTTGTTTGCATGCTATGTTGTTTTGCACTATTAATAAATTTCTAACATACGTGAATTTGTCAGGATATAGTGTAAAAGGATCCAAAGTATGCCCTATATGTGAAGAGAACATTGATTCAATATGACTAAAACATGACAGAAAGACTATACATCTTGTTCATCGAAGGTTTCTTCCAAAAAGTTCATCCTTATCCAAGGTTGCACAAAGCATTCCTTGGATCGAATGAGGAACTAAGTGCCCCTAAACATATATCATGGGAGGTTGTTTATGAAAGACTAAAAGACTTTTTCAATGAATTTGGTAAGAGATCATAATGTACCATTCCCACACAGAGTGACAAATCTTTATTCAAGAAGATGCCAATATTCTGGGATCTTCCTTATTTGAGTTTTCTTTGGTAGTTAGACATTGTATTGATGTCATGCATATTGAGAAAAATGTTTGTGATAGCATCATTAGTACTCTATTAAATATACCAAGTAAGACTAAAGATGGAATCAAATCCAGAATGGACCTACGTGAAATGGGAATAAGGAAAAAATTAATAAAAGTAGTTAGGAGTTATCGAAAAAACATATTTACCTCCTGCTAGTTGCATGTTGTCTAGAAAGGAGAAGAAAACTTTTTGAATGTTAAGGTACCACATGGATACTCTTTCAATATCTGTAGACTGGTATTAATGAAAGATCTGAAGCTGATAGGTATTAAATCTCATGATTTTCACACTCTAATGTGACAAATATTGTCTGTGGCAATCGATCTATACAACTGAAGCATGTAAGGTTTACAATCACCAGACTTCATTTCTTCTTCGACACTCTATGTAGAAAATTTATTGATCCTAAGAATCTCGATAAGTTGCAAAGAGAAGTGGTTGTTACCCTATGCCAGCTTGAGATGCATTTTACTCATTCATTCTTTGATATCTTGGTACATCTTATCGTCCATTTGATTAGGAAAGTGAAAATATTAGGACCAATTTTATTGATTGAATGTATTCTTTTAAACACTACATGAGTGTTTTTAAAGGTGATATTCAGAATCATTATCAACCTGAAGGGAGTATTATTGAGGGTTATGTGGCGAGGGAGGTTATGGACTTTTGCAATGACTTTCTGAGTTGTAATGAAGCTCCTGTAAATGACAAGAATATTGAGGGCTATTCTGACAAATGGACTTTAGGAGCACGAGCAAAAGTAATCAGTCATGAGCTGTGGGAACAAGCTCACTTGTATATTTTGCACAAGATCGATGAAGTGAGTGTTTATATCACCGAACATACCAATTTCATCAAGAGAAAAATATCTTAGAGCCAATTTTCAATGTGGCTTGCTAGAGAGCATAATAAGACATTTATTAGGTGGTTTGAAGATAAAGTCTTATGTCAACCATATCAAACACCAAATAGTGTTGCTAAAAATATCAAATGCCTCGCCTTTAAACCAAAAATGGATGTAATATATTATGAAGGGTTTGACAAAAATGGGTTTTCATATTACACAAAGTCTCAAGATGATAAGAGCATCATCCAAAACAGTGGGGTCACCCTTCAAGCGTTTTCATTGTTTTTTTTCTAGTGCGAAGGGTAAGAGTCCATGTGAAGCTAAAATGTCTTGTTATAGTGTCATTGAAGACATATGGGAGTTTGACTACATAGATTTTAGAATTCCAGTCTTTAAGTGTAATTGGGTTGATAACACCAAAGGAGTTGTAGTGGATGAATTAGGTTTCACGTTAGTGAATTTTGAAAAGATTGGCGAGAAGGGTGAACCATTCATAATGGCATCACAAGTGAAGTAAGTATTTTATATCGATGATCCTACAAATGAAAAATGGTTGTTGTTCTTCATGGTAAAAGGCAATTCATTGAAGATCTTATAGATGAAGAAGAGTACTATGACAAGTATGATGACTCCAGTCCATTCTCAGTTGATTCATCAACACAAAATATTGAAGCTAACACCTGACTTATATGTGTGTGGAGATCACACCGAGGGAATGTTAATTGGTAAAATTTCTCAATATTAGAGGCATGCTTTTTTTTAATGTTAGATGTGCATTTTACAATCTTATATTTCATTATTTGACTATTTTTTATATTTTTCAGATGGTGTCTGACCATGAGTTTGATGACTGTGATGATGATTACCATGAGGATGAGCATTATCATGATGTGCACCTTGACACTGGTGTAAGTTGGATTATTTTATTATAGAGATGTGCATTTACAATATGTCTATCTTGTTGTATTTTTGTATTGTTTTATCACATTTATAAGTTATATCTATTTATGACCTATATGTGTTTTTTTTCAATTTGAGGTTGAGGATGTACTCCATGAGGATCTTGTTCAACTTGATGAGTAGCATCTCAACGCACAAAAAATAAGGGACATCACCATGATGAACAAGTTGATACAACAAAGGTGTAACAGATTGAAGTTGGTCATTGAGTTTGATCATGCAGGAAATCCTTTTGGAAAGAACCACATCTCTTTTCTGGTATATCTAGGGGTTCTTACTCCTAGCCATTGTAGTGTAGAAGTAGAATATTGGCATAAAATTTATAAAATAAAGGAAGACTTCATATGGAAAGAAGTATACATGAGATATTACCATTTGCAATTTTGTTTTTAGAGCTATTTACAATTCTATTTTTAAGAATATTCCATTAAGTATATGAACTTTTGCAGAGTATATTTGACCTGGATGAAAAACTACATTGTAAAAAGGTGGTGCAACATTGTGGGAGGATACTAAGAAATTATAGGACAAATCTGACAAGACTATATATACGGGACGCTGAGAGTAGAAGAAGTCAGCCATTGAGCAATGAAGCAATCTTGACCTGGAGATGTGGGAAGTGTTTGTTTCTATGAAAAATACCAATAAATTCAAGGTATTAAGCCTCACTCCCCATTATGAATATATTCTTATGAATTCATTGTTTTACCTTGATCTTGATTGTTATGTTTTACTTACTAATTACTATTGATGATTGTTACTAACCAGGCTCCAAGCAATGCTCAAAGAGAAATACATGCAAAGAATGTGCACAACCACATGATGGGTCTAGCTGGCTATGCACATCTTTGCCAAAAGCTACTACATGCGTCTTCTTCTCAGCAGCCTACTCCTGGGATTGTTGAGTCATCTAATAGTAACGAACCTCTATTTTGGCATGATCTATGGATAGCTGGGATGCCAAACGAGAGATATACCCAACCCCGTAACTATTGAGGCGGCTACAAAAATGGTAAAATTCAGCTCTCAGAGCAATTAGTATTGATGATTGTTATATTTTACTTACCAATTACTATTGAGAAAAGGAAACAAATATGGAGGATGGAGGATGACGATGACAACTATGCAGCGACAGAGGCAGGGGAAGAGAGAAATAGCTATGGAGGAAGACGATGGGCAGGAGCATGTCAGCATCTATGGGGGAAGACGAAGACGTAGGAGCATGAGCAGGAGCACAATAGCAACGACAAAATTCAGAATCACCAGAGAGAGTGGGGTAAATGTCAAGGGAACAATGAAATAGAGGTTGGGGGAAGTGTTTTACGCGGGTTCTATTAAGTGGCAGTTAATCGCCGGTTAACATAAAAAACTGAAACAGGAAATCTTAGACGTTGGTTAAACATAACAAATTGACACATAAACTGGTGCTGACAAACACAGTCGTGCAGACCATCAAGGCCATGTTGGTGACTTATTCGTTGATTTCTAAAGCCTAAACTTATGACAAAAAGCCTATTATAAAAAAGTTAGTCATTGTCAGGAGGCTTAGTCATTGATTTCCTTAGCTAAAATCGACGAAAAAGAATTCACTTTGACGTCCATTTCTAAATGGAAACCAACGACCTAGATCCATCCCCAAACTAAAAAACTCAGCCTCAATAAGGTAACTTAGTCATTGGTTTTACACAGAAATCGACGACGCATAGACAATTTAGGGGGAAAATATTCTCGTGGGCACAAGGTGTGAAATCACTTAGACATAGGTTACATAACTAATATAGATGACAAAGACCCTTCTACAAACAAAAAAAAGTGGGCCTCAACAAGGGGACTGTGTCATTAGTTCCTCTACCTAATCGATGACTCAGAAGCATTTTGGGGGGAATAATTTTTCCAGTGGGACATGTCGCAAACTATGTGTCACGGTTCTAAGAAGAACCGACGATAAATGTAAAATTTTTGTTGGCAAACATTTTCCCCTAAAAAATTGTACTTTGTAGGTTATCTAAGACATCCCTTTCACTTAAAAAAACTGACATTATAGTAAAAGCGGTACCCATGTCTTTTCTAAACCGTCAGGACTTGATCAACGATGACAGTTGTACTTAAGATCCGAAGTTATTGATACTATGATGTCAGTTTTTCTTTGGAGCCAATGCTATCAAAAGTGACATTAGATGTCAAAATTGTACTAGTGATTCTAAATTCCTCTTTCTTGCTAGTTTAAATTAGGGTTTTAAATTTCATCCATCATGATTTATTTAAAAAATTTATAGTACTTCACTGAAAGAGTTTTGGTGGTATGAATCACCCTACAACTAGGGTTTGCATTCAAATGTCATGGTACTAAAACCATCAAGAAACCACTAACCATCCCCAATTGAATCTTTATGTCATTTTCCTCAATTAGTCATAAATCATTTACCTTAACAAAGCTTTGAGTCTCAACCTTAAAATTCAAATGACTGAATCCTCAAAGGTATGGGGTATTTAGGAATGACACTAAATTAATGTTTTTAGGTATTTGTTCTATATACTTTACATCTTCTATATTACCCATATCTATAACGTCTTGTAACGTGTGTCGATCAGGCACATACCTAAAGATGTGAGATCTTATCACACTACCATTCATCAACCTAATAGTGAACATCTCATACTACATGTTGTAGTAAGAGGGAAAGACTTACACAATGAGTATGCATGCTTATGATACTTCTTCTACAATACTCAATTGGTTAGTAATAGTCACTGAGAAGAAGAGAGGCACACCAGTAGAGAAGAATATGCCAATACATTAGATCCATATAATCTAAACGCATATCCCTATTATATATATCTAGTCCATCTAGTATAACTGAATCTAAAAGAATATACTTCTTCATGTGATTTGTTAAAAACAAGATCTCATTGAATCAGAAGATTCTTCCATCACCCATCAATGATATTCAATCATCTAGATTTCTCCATAGTCAGATTTCCTATGACATACTTGACCACACCAAGTCAATAAGACCTTGAGTAACTAAAGATCATGTCACAATATCCTTATATCAAAAGGAGATTTGACAACTCTAATATTTTCTAACCAAATATAAAGAGTGACCTCTAAATCAAGCAATAGTTTGATTGAACAAGCATTCATTTGATCAGATCCAAATTCTACAAGATTGACATCTAAATAAATTGGAGGTCAAGTTCTTAAAAATTGAAGGCTGACATTCTCAAATATGACTTGAAATTGACCTAATTGAATTTCCATACCTAAAAAATGTATCTTATGCCCTTCATCTAGGCCCCATGCTATAATAAGAACCCCTACACCAATGTTCTTAGGTTTTGAAACTCCACCCTTATTCACACCATTCCACCACACAATAGAGTCACCATCCATTTCCTCCCACATTAATGTGCTATCTCTACAACCACCTTCTACTCAGTAAACCACAAATTGCCATTCCACTTTTCCATCTCCATATTCCTCGTCAAAGATAACTGCTAGGATAGGCTTGCAGTCACACTAAAGTCCACACCATAGTTTTGCAAAACTCAAACATACTCATGATTGAATTCACTATTGTGTTATTTGGCTCTAATATTCAAAACTCCATGTAACTAATGATGGAACACAACTACATCGTAGAGTTTTATTAAGATGACTCAAACATCAACAACTAATTTCCATCTCAGGATCAAAAGTCCATATTTATCAATATTTCTTAATGATCATATGTGGTTACTGTATAATATAGATTTCAGGTAATCCTACCAATTTTGTATATATATGTAAGGTCTCTCTAGATTGTTCACGTGTTTTACATATATTGGTAGACCCTGGTAGATGAGAACATATGTCTTAACCTTGAAAGAGAAGGGCTATCTTGAGACTGGATATTTTTCGTGTCATATGACATGTATACACATTTAACAGTGAGAGATGCAGTGTCATTAAATTTACATGCTTTGCTAAAATTTAGAACGGTGAGCATAGAGATCTTGACAACCAACTCCATAGAAATTTATTTCTATGTCTGTGATAATTCTTGGTGGATAAGATAGTCTAATTGGAGGTGAAAGACTCAAGTTTGTATGTTTGTCTATAAAATCTTTTCCCGTATGTTTGGTTTCAAACACACTTCTCTACATTATGTTTTATTGCTTTTCTTGTCAAAAATCAATTTTATTGAATATAATAATCTCTTTCATATAAAAAATTGAAGTAACTAATACAAATTTAATAATCTTACATATCCTATTGTGACATTATGAATGATCTCAACATCACTACTAATGAACCTTGTACACTTGTGAGTATGAAATGTTGTGTAATCGATTTATATATTTTAAACTTCACACCTATAAAAAAAGAGAAATATCTTGTATTTGATCAAATAAAGAATATGTTTAATGAGCCATATCACAAATTCATCAAGTATATTGTGTTTTTGCTAGGGATCATGGTGAATGTAAATAGATATCAGTTTCATTAGTGTATTTCAAAAATTATTTACTACTTTGTTTTAGAAATTGTGTAATGGAATTGATTCTTACAATTTCTATAGGTACCTCAAACCAACTTGTAATGAGAAGGTATCTAAATCTAGTAAGATTGAAAGATGTTGACCTACATATGGACAAATCACTCCACAAACACTTGCAATCCCAATAGAAGGTTCCAGTCAAGGCAATATTGATAAGTGAGATCTTGAAGGAAACCACAAGGAGGAGAGGATGATTGAAAAACTTACTCTCCAATATGTATTTCTCTTAAATCCATTCATACACTCAAGGTAAATTCTCTTCTATTTGATATTTTTAAACCTCCTCTCGATGCCAAGAATGAACACTTTTATACTGAACTTATTAGCCTCATCTAGATGAGACAACTTCATGGTAGTATTTTGGAAAATCCCACACAACATGTCTGGACATTTAAGAGAACATCTTCAATACTAGTAAATGGATGGAGTTGCACAAAAGGATGCTTATATGCATGCATTCAAATTTTCTTTGCATGACAAAGTAGAAGCACGGATAACACTTCCCATTAGTACTATTTGTTCATGGTAAGATCTCACTAATGATTTCAGTATGAGATTTTATACATGTGCAAAGACCGAGCAGTAAAGATCTCAACTTTGTAACTTCAAGAAGGGAATACTAGAAGATCTTAATGAAGCTGGTGACAGATCTAAAGGGTATCAGATAGAATATAGTGGCCTAATTGGCAAGTTTCTTACTATCAACTTCTTTATAGGCCTAAATAATGAGTTTAAAACTCTTCCTAACCAAAAAATACAGAACATCATGAAATACGAATTGAAGAAATGTGTTTAGATCATAAGTTAGTTTACTTCAAGAAATCTCACATGGAATCACTCTCAAAATAATAGTTCTACTTGTCTTATGCATGACTAAAGAGCTTCTGTTGCCATGAAGGGTGGGTTCCAAAGTCAAAAGTGCATGAATGTCAAACACAATGCTAAATAAAACATCAAATGATATGTAGGCATTAGCACATAATCAACTAGATATGAAGGTTGAAATCCAGATATTCTCCTGAATCTCATGCCAACATGTGGAAATAGTCAAAGAATACCATTTATGAGGAGACACATCCCATATTCTAGACCTTTTTGCTTATGTACAACTCCATCACTAGAACATATAAATTATCAACAACATTAACTAAAAACCTCCCACGAGTTTCCTATGGTAACACCAATGTTGTTGAATGCTCCTTTTCTCATCAACTAGGATGCAATATTGATAACACCCAAATTTAGGAATTTATGCTAGTAATTTATTATGGTTCAATGTCATTATACCCTAAATTTGCCCAAAATAACTATAGATTCTTATCTTTTGATAATTTGTATCTTTTGCTCAACTAGATAATTTTGGGACTTGCATGCACGAAATTAAGAAAATATCATTTCTCTAAGATTTCTCCCCCGTCAGCCCGATCGGGCCCATCACATAATGTTTGCAGTAGTTGAAAACATCAGTGACCACTAGGCTTGACCCAATCGGTCCCATACTGACTCGGTTGGGTCAAGAAGAAAAGATTATCAACCGCTACAACATCAAATCTCTAGCGACCAATACAACTTCAATTTTCTAGCGACCGCTAGAAGGTAAGTGATCACTAAGAAGCAAATGACCTCTTCAAGGTACACAATCGCCAAAGAAGCTTCCAATAGAGACCAGTAGGGTCAACTCGGTTGGGCTGAGAACAACTTCAAATATCTATCCACCGCTAAAGGGGTAGTGACCACTTATCATAAACAATCCGCCTATCCCTATAAATACCCATTCCTTGCTACCTAGAAAACGGTTTAGCCGATTCTGCTATTCGGTTTATTACTATTCCTCTTTTCATTGACCAACTATTCCCCGAGCCATGTGGGAGAGTTCCAAGGACTGAAAGAGATGAAGAGTTTACCCTACATCCATCCCTTTAGTTTTCTTCCACCCACCATCATTTTTCACCTCCTTTCACCAACTTTCCACCATTCCCTACCATCTTCCACCTTCATACATGCTGCAAGATGCTGTTCGGGGTGGAATCAAGGATAAAGGAGGCCAAAGAGTCCAAAAGATCAAGGAGGATGACCCAAAGATGAGATCCAACCTATACAGAGGCTAAGGAGAGAGAGCCACCTCTTCTCTATGGGTAAATCTTTTTTTCTTCCCCTTTCTTCTTTGGTTCTGCTTTATTTATGTACAAATGATGTCCTTCCATCTTTGTTCGGTGCCAAATATTCTTGTCCATGGATAGTTGAGCTCCTTCTTGTCTATGTATACCATTTTGGGAATTTTTATGTAATTTTACCTTAAGGAAGTAGCTTTATTTTAGATCTAGTACTTTTTTGTTCTATCTTCTCTTTCTGGTTATGATTGCTAGTTTGGTTGATCTCTTTCTTGCTTGAACTTAAATTTCTTCCTAGATCAAGAGATTAGTTGTATAAATGGATAAGAGAAGGTAATTTGGATTGAATCCAAAAGGAGGATATCCAAGGGTGATCGATACATAACACTTGCCTTGGGGATGGTCGGGCCCAGCCCAACCCGATTGAGTCCAGGTCTACCCACCCAGGTCCAATGTGTGTGTTCTGTCTAGATAATATCTATTCCTAGAATCCTTGAATGTTTTGGATCCTAGAGGGTATCTGGAATATTTCAAAGATGTTGATAAAGAGAGGTTTCTTATAATTGATGGGTTTAGTCATGCTACACGAGAGCGAGTGGGATGACCCCCGTAGGAACAACTACTGTAGTACACACTTTGTTTGGATGTAAGTTGCTTGCTAAGGTGTTTGAGGGTTGTCTATGCCCAAGAACATGTTCATAGACTTCCCAACTTGTGGTTACATATACAAGAACTCCTTCTCTCTTATTAGCAGAATCTGACAGACTCTATTTTGTTTTCTTTATTTTGTTTTGTTTTATTTCGTGACATTTTGCTAGACTAGTTCTAGTTCTTTACATGTATCAACTATGAGATTGGATTAAATGACATAAGAGATAGATTGTAAGCATTCTAAATGTCCCCATGTCCCAGTCTTTGAACCCATATATCTACTATGACCCCGTATTGAGTTGCGGGGGACCTTGAAGGTTTCAGGTTATAAATTTAAAGTTCAATCCTTTTGAATTTGCCTCTATTTCAGACATGCAACTGAGGGATATCAACTTTTGGTGCCATTGCCAGGGATGTGATTTTCCACATTTACACACCCAATTATTTTGTTCTGTCATCCATAAGCTTGTATATATATGCATAGTTCTCCTTTTTTTTGCACATACATGTTCATATATACTAAATAGCTTTCATTTTTCTTATACTTTTTTCAGCCATTGATCTAGCTTCTGCAAGACAAGTTAGCTTGTACACTTGTCCTCCCAAAATTTTCCACAACCCTGACTGTTGAAAAATAATTGAAGGTTGTTCTCTCCAACTAGTTGAGCTATATTTGCCCCCATCATCGTCATTACCAGATGTTTCAACAAAGGGGATTGCCAATCAACAATCGACCTCTGATTCACCATGGGATCAATACATGATCAAAATAGCGAGTCTCGTTGGGGAAATCACTAATGCGTTCACCTCCTCCTTAGCTCTTCATCTCCAAGAACAAGTCAATCCGCTTCAGCAACTACTATAAAATTAGGGTCATCAACACCAAGTAGCCACCAAGATCACAGACTGCAGTAGAAGTATACTTCAAACCATTGAACAAGGATTCATCCAAGTGCATCCATTTAATACAGTGGGTTTCCAACATAAGTGCAAGGTGTACTTGATGAATCTTGAAAACATTGCTTCTCAAATACAACAACTTCATGATTAGGGTGTTGAAGAGGACAAGAAACTTCAAGAGCTCATCAATTTGGTACCACATAGTTGAATGTGCCACCATATGACATTGAAGTTTTCAGTCATCAAAACCATTCCATTGGGCCTGAAGTGGAGTTTGCCTCACCATCCTATTCAGACCATCAAATAGATTCACTAGGATTTTTTTGTGAAGATCCACCAGCCTAGGGGAACCCTTCATTTTATCCAGATGATTTATCTTATCAACCAATGGAAGATACAAACCACCAACGTGAATGTTTGTATGATGATGGTGATAACTTTTATCCTCACCAGGGTAGTCAAACAAACTTACAACAGGAGGGTCAACTTGAGGAGCTTGAATCAAACATTAAACCAGACGAGGGTGATATCTTTCAGTATGAGACTTGTCACTTCTCTTTGAGCTATACACCAATCATGGTTTGGAACAATTTGTTCGATGAGGATTATGACAACTATTCATATTGCGGCAGTGAGTATACTAATGATGACGAGATGGAGTAGCATGAGCCGACATTTTCTACCATTCCGTTACAAAGAATGGTCGCATTCAAGGAGCAGGATGGACAATCCATCACAACATGGTTGCTGAACATGAAGTTACCCCAGTACCCGCAAAAGGTAACAAGCTTGGGGTAATAGAATTGGAAATAAATGTACTTGGGGGTACTTCTTGCTCAGAAGACAATTGGATGACTCAAACTATACATGATAAGTTTAGAGATGGATAAGTAAGAGGGAAGTCGTTTAGAAGATTAGCAACCTCTCCCCTCCCCCTCGACCTCCATCGATAACCTAGGGTTTCCCCATTCATATTCATGCAATGATGGGTACTTCAAGGACGCCATTCCGAAGAACACATCTCAATTTAGATCAGATCAATTCCAGCACGGAGCTGACTTTGCCAGGCCACTGGATTTTATTCATCTATTCCAAACTCGAAAAAGATTATATCCCTGCCTATTATCCTCATGCATGGAGGATCCACTCACATGTACACAGGTCAAGGAACCCAAAACTACAGATTTGGGATTTGAGTGTAGGATTTATGGGGAAGCCACCCCCTCTTACCTATGTAATTTTTCTTTCTTAATTTATTTACAACCAAAGCCGTTTCAATTTCTTCAACTATAGTTTTATTTTCCCTCTAACTGTTTAAAAATGTAATTTTGTCATTTGCATCATTTAGATATTCTTTACAACAATTGCATGTATTTTTGCCATTCCACCTTAACAGCTGCTACAGTTCTATCCTTTTGAATGGTAAGTGAATTCATACATCCTTTTGAATCAAGTTTTTGTATTTATGCAGTGAGTTCTTAGTTTTTGTCGAAATAGCTCAACCACCAGGCTGACCAACATTTGGTCGAACCCAAGGATGTCTTCCTACTTTCCATCATTAAGAGATCCGTATCTGGATTTCCAAGGATAGACCCACCAGGGCCGACGTCGGAACGGTCGTGCCCATGCCAACACGGTCATGTTCATTATTTTTTTGTCTGGATTTCCATCGACCAGTCAACGGCCAGAAGACCAAAAGTTGACCGACTTTTTGAATTTTTCCAATGGGCACGACCGGGCCCAACTAGGCCCCGACCGTGCTGGGACCCCTCTCCCCGACAATCATCTTTTTGTGTGTGGACCCCGGTCAATGGTCAAAATCTAGTCAAATTAATAGAATTGTCAGCCTGACTGATTGACATGTCAGTCTGTCTTCGACATGACTGTCTTTTTGACAAGTCAACACAACCGTTTTCCCTCGTTGACCAGCTTTTTCCCGTCGAAAGTACTTTTCTCACCTTTCCTACTAAAAATTTCCATCTCAGCCCGCCCGGGCCCATGTCAGCACGGTCATGTCGAGCCTGGCTCGACGCACCCTCAGGCAATAAATGTCACCGGGAAAATATGTTTTCTTCACACCAAGCCCCCTCTCATCTTTCCCTAGAACGAGCCCTGCCTCCACCCCCTTTGTCCACAAATAGATCATAACAACAACAAGTAGCGACACCAAGAGCATCCGCTGCAACAACACCTTACTAGATGTTTCGATTGCTGATAATTTTCTAAGCAAATGATTCTCAATTGTCTATGTTGTGTTGTGGGAAGCCCCCAATACTCCTCTATTTATAGGCGAGGTTAGGGCCAGGGTTCCCAATATGTTCGGGGTCTGTGTGAGAGTGGAACGGACTGGAAGATCTTGAATTTTCACAAACTATGACATCCAAAATGGTCATTTGGCACTCCAGACGGTTGTCTGGCACTGTGAGATGGTCGTTTCACTCTGTGAGACAATTGTCTGGTAGTTTCCCAATCACATATGGATTTGGCAATTAGAATCCAATTAATCACAACATGGCATTGTCACTAATTCCTTATTGCAATGGAATTTCCCTTCAAACTGAGTGATCTAGCACATGAAATATGGTTGCCTCAATCACCCAGATGGTCGCCTGGTGAGCTGAGATGAGCCGATCAGTTCAACTAATTGAACTGATCAGTTCACATCTCAGTTTGGGTAGAACTTAGCCAATAAAATTTTTGATCAGCCTGACAATGCAAATGGTCATCTCAACACTTGAGAAGAAATGTTCGTCTCACCCCGTGAGATGATCGGCTGCGGTGCATTCAGCTGATCCATTGCATGAATTGAGTACCTAATCAATCGAATCACTATTCAAGATTAAACTCCTCTTCTAGTTGAGTTCCTTTATGTGTGACCCTGTAGGTCCCATATCATGTTGGCAGTGAGTATTCATAACTTACTTATGACAACACATTCTATCCCCATGTGCCAAAGCTACCCAATCATTACCTTTATGGAAACACGCATTTTAGGATTACATCTGATGATGTCAAAGTATGCCCAACAACATGTGATGAGTGCAGTGATTTTAGGTCTAAGAACAACAATCACTGCCTTCACTATGACAGGTGACTATGAACACCAATGATGGTTTTTATGTGTCTTTTCTCAAGGTGGGTCTATCCGGTACACTGTTCCTAAACATGTATCTATGTTCTTGGTTTGATATGCCATATGATGATTAATGAGATTCAGTCATCAACCAACCCACACTCTAGTCTTATGTGTTACTGGTGTCTATCTACCTTCCACAATAACAACTGATTAGGGACATAACAAGAATGTACATACTCTTAACATTTGTATGATCTCATTCTCCAAGTCACATACTTGAAGACATACATCATTGAGTATTGTCATTATTTAGACATTCATAATATTTTCTCATTATCTCATCACAGAATGAAATAGAATGAATTGGAAGCTTTCCTTTATGAGTATTTATCAAATCCTTTACGATATATGCCATGTCAATCATCATATGATAGACTCTATGGGAATACCTTACTAATAGACTCCTACTTGCACTTAGAGACAATGACCCATGAATCTCATTATTAGTGATCTAAACATGTCCACCATGTTTCTACTATACAAGTGCTAATCCAGGGGGTTATCAACATTTTGCGATTATTTGGTATATTGCATGTTTCTTATCTTTTTGCTATGAGATGAAAGCGCCATAATATGGAATCTGATATTCCTTGCCTAGCAAGTAGCTCCATTGTTGTCATAGTATTTCTACTGTGTCATCAATGGTTGGAACATCTATAAGTTCATCATATGAACTTCTAGATCCATATAGTATCACTCTGTGTTTGCAGCACAAGTATACTCATCTTCTAATGTATAATAGAATTAATGGCTATTAGTTTGGAACCTTTCCAACTAACACCATTTCTCATTTCAAACCAAATTTATCGTGATCACTTTGTCATTATAGAAGCTTGAATCAATGTAACCTTTTACATCCAACTCTTTAATTACTAGCAATCTATCCTTAAGTACTTATCAAGTACTAATGGATATATGTAATGACCTTCCAATAAGATTTATTGGAATTCAATATCATCTTGTCATGTCTAATACATACAAGACTATATGGGATAAGTACATTTATAGAATTCATGATAGATCCATTATGACAACCTATGGCATCTTATCATGTCATTTCCATTCTTCAAAAGAATTGGAACATGAGAGACTAATCTAGATTCTCTCTCATTGAATCCTTCTGTGTTGAACTCCTTCAACATATTGCTATTATATGTACTCAAACTTTTGTTATGGAACATTCAAGAACTATCTCTATAGGTCTTGATCCTATCTCATAGGATGTTTCACCGAATGCTTCACCATTGCAGGTGTTTTCATGCCAGTTCTCAATGTTCACAATATTGAGATGTTATTCCTCATCATATGTGGCATATTCATATATGCTCCCACTAAATCCTTTGGTAATTTATTTCAACTTTTGTCTTGATTCAATTCAAACTCTTTGACTTCTTGTCAAGTGAAATATCCATCCTTTGAGTTGTTTGTTTCAATACTAGATTGAACTTTGTAGTTTATAGACACTATTTACATTGATGAAGTTATAAAACCTTTTAGATTGTGTCATGTACACATCCTATGATGTATTCCCTTTGAGGAATCCAATTTCTTTCTTCATATGATAAATCTTGTAGTCTATTTTAGCTACAACAACAAGAATGACAACTGGTAAAGAAATTTCTATCATGTTTAACAACTTGAATTGATTTGAAAACCTTTTCAACCAATTTCTTCTATCATGTTGTCCATGAAGGTCTTTGCTATAAGACCCTACTTCACCTTACGGGTATTACCCTTTAGATGACACTACCAAGGTCCTACCTTGCTAGTTTACATGGGCTTCAAAACGAATTTGAGCTATTACTCAAATTATGGTTCTTAATGGCTTCTGGTTGAATTAGTTGGCTCATCCTGTCATGACCAACTTATCTGAGTCGTTGGATTCACAATCCACCAATTTTTAGATGTATTATACTAGAACTATATTATTATGTGTCATATAATTAACTTGAGATACCACAATAACTTGTGATTCTCTTTAGTTCTCATTGTACCTTTTTGTTGTGTTCAAATATTTCGAGTTCTACTTTTACTCCCATTGATTCTTTAGAAACTCATTCATCCTATTAACAAAACAATTTTGTTATTCGATTGGGAATAATAGTAATATTCAACTATTACAGTTTGTGGATAAACCTTTTCAAGAAACTTCCTTCTTTATCTAGGTTTTAATCCATAAAACATGTCGGGAAATTCCCATATTATCATATCATATATGATGTCTTACAAACTATTCAGACGATACACAATTTAGTGATATGTGTATTTATGAGGATATAAGAAGATTAGATGAATTGATAATTGTATCATGAATCATCATGGTATAATTCCTTCATTCTGACACATCATCATGTTCATATGGATTTGACTTGTGATGCATTATCACAATTCTTTCTTGAAGGTTCTCAAGGCATTGTGTAAAGTACTTCAACATTTGATCTCACCAAAGTTTTGTTAATACTTTCAACTAAGTTATACTTCATTTATAATCTCCTTGAACATTTCATGAGATTTTTATTTCTATTTACCTGAGTATATATCATCATATTACCAGTAAATGAAATGAAGTATAAGTAAATATTTATAGCATTCATTCAATAAGATCTTCATGCATCATATGTATGAGTTCTGATGGAAATCACATCTTGCCACTACATCTAGTGAAGGATGTCATGTCATATTGTGCATAAATAAGACCTACGTGTCTCCTTATGTTCGATAACCAAGGGAATCTACATAAACATCAATACTTATTCTATACATGCAATTCATATATGTACGTCCATGATGACTAATGCTAATGATAGTTTTGAGTTATCAATTATAACCCTTTGGAATTAACATTATAAACATTCATCTCAAAATCTTTTATACAAAGACCATTTAGATGTTTGGACATAGCCATACAAGATCATAACCTTTGAAATAGAAACACTAATATCTTACTTTATTGATTCATCATTCTTGTCATACAAGATGCTTAAAGTAAATGTTGTCATTTTCTTTTCATAATGATATAGCAGTTCAACTTAATGTATTACATGCCCTTTGGGCTAAGACAAATTTAAATATAGACTAAAGCTCTAGTAACTCTTGCTCCACCTTGTCCATTCTTTTCCTTCCATAAGGGCTTTTACTTCTTATCAGATCCTGCACATCAGGTATGTTACATCTCTATTTGGTATCACATACTAAGATGAAGAAGTAATAAAATTATCTTATAACATTTATACCTAAAATGGAGGCCTCATCGCCGTCCTTCTTCTTCTTTAGCTCCTCTGATCAGAGTGGGAAATTTCTTTTCTAATGTCTAGGCTCGTGATAATGATGACATTTGCCTCTCTTCTTCACTCCTCCATTTTCTTTGAGATCTAAAGATTTGGGTTTCTGGCCAACTTTAGAACTTTTCTTAGTTTTGCCTTTGCCTTTAGACTTCCCCTTTGTCTTGCTGATCACCATCACAAACTTGGGCTTGTCTTTCTTCATCTGTCCTCAACTTTTTTCAACATGCCCATCAACTCTGTCAATGATTTGTCAAAGTCGTTCATGTTGTAGTTCATGACAAATTGAATGTATGATTATAGTAGATAGTTAAAAATCACATTAGTGTCCAACTCTTAACCCAAGGGAAATCCCAGTCTAGCAAGGTTATCCACATACCCAATAATCTTGAGAACATGAGGACCTACTGGGTCTCCTTCTGCCATGTTACATTTGAACAATGCCTTGGGGACATCATATCTCTCCTGTCTTGCCTGATCTTGGAATATGTTCTTGAGATGTGTGACCATCTCAATCACATCCATGTTCTCATGATGCCTCTGCAACTGATAGTTCATGGAGCATAGCATTAGACATTTAACATCCATGACATTTTTAGTATGCTTCTTGTAAGCATCCCTATCAACCTTTGGTGTAGCTGGAAGTGGTTCATCTGGTTCTGGCATCTCTAGGACATAGAGCTTGCACTCTTGTGTGAGAACGATTCTCAACCTCCTAAACCACTCATGAAAGTTGTTCCCATTTAGCTTATCCTTAACAAGGATGAATCATAGAGAAATGTGATTGTTTTTTGATGCCATTTGATTCTACATAAGAATTTGTAATTTTGTCAAAAACTCATTTTTGATTTGATTTTATTAAAATTTTGACAATACTAATCAAGTCTTTAACTAACTATCATTCTCATTATTTTGTTCAAATTGATAACCCTCCAGTATCAATTCTCTAAGCCCATATCTAAGATGATTCAACTATGACCCAACCAACATCAGCATACATAGTCAACCGTAAAGGTAGGCAACTTTTTCCAATTGCATCATATGTAATTCTGGATAGATGATATGTGCCATTCCTTTCCATAATCATCTGTATGCTTCTAGGCTTAGACGCTATAAGAATCACCAGTTAATCCTGACCCTATAGACAATACGATAATAATGCACCACACTTTGGTAGAACGTCAGAACCTATATTACTACCATCACACTTCTACAAGGTAGACATCACACCACACTTTGGCGTAACCTACACTTAGTCGAACAAACTTTTCATTTGTATTGCTATTGGAAAGCATCTTAGACTTAATATGTTTGATTGAGGGATTTATATATATTATATATATACATATATTGTATCCAACAACCACATATATAGTACGTATCATATACATGCTATATCACATAAAATAAACATGCAATATAAAACAAAATGCGATGGCTATGACCATGTCTATTGTAATTCCTTAGAGCCACACAAAATTGCTATCATCTAGGTCAATCATCAAATCACATGTATAAACCTATTGTTGGTGTAGATATGTGCTTGCTAATCTGGGTAGATTGGTTCAACCCTTGAACTGGTGGTCTCACCTCTTCACTAGTTGGTTGGTCCTCAGAAAAGGTCATCTGGCCGCCTATCCAATTGATGTCTGGACACCTTCTAGATAGTCAGTTGGAAGCACTAGTCTACTGTATGGACACTTGTCCAACCGATGTTTGGACTCCTTACAAATAGTTGGTTGGACCCACCTGGCGGTCATCTGGCCTCCTTCATTCTGTCCTCCATGGTTCTTTAGACGCCCAGCTCATCTCACGAACTGTTCATCTCATCTAGCGGTGATCATCTTCTTTGTCGTTGTAAGAAAAGGAAACTATCCTATTGCTATTTTATTACATTATACAGAGAAACCTCGAGTTACATTTGAGGGGAGAAAAGGTAGGAAAGAATTAACTTTAGATAAGGAGGTAGAGGCTCGGTACGCAGACTAAGATAAAATAGGAATAAAATCAAACCATCCAACCACACACATATGTTGGGTTTAGGCCATAACCATGCTACACATCCACCATAAAAACCTCTTTTGGGGTGATGCATATAAATTGCATATATATATATATTTATATATATATGCTATTTATACAATGCCCGTGCGGGTAACTTATTCTGCTACCCGTCACAGGAGACACGGTGGCATCATATGTAAATATTTCCCCATTAATTCTAATTAGTTGGTTCTGATGGTAGCGAGAGATAATGCGGCTTGACTTGTGCGGCGATGTCCTGTCCGTCCGAACCTATCCCCTACGCTGTGCTCCCTCGCCGTGGCAGACCGCACCGTCGACACAAATGGAGGGGAGGATATGGGGTTTCCCTTGCTGTAGGCCGCCATGATCCGCTGTCGCCGCGTCGGAACCATGCTTCGCCTTCAGGGGCAAGTCCGCGGAGCCGTAGTCGGTACGCAGGGCCGACAGGGACCGCCTTCGGGGGTCGGGAAGGACCTGTTTGACAATGGGCTCGATAGCGTCGAGCTCCGGGAACACATCTACCGGATGTGGCTACAACGACGGGGATCTAATGGCGAAGCCGCCACGGCCTAGATCTCGGCCCACACTGACCAAACCGCTGTTCAGGCTCATGCATCCGGCCATGGAGATTGGAGACCCTACCTCGCCCCTGCGTGCTTAGTCGTCGAGAGAGTTTCTTGGTTGGTGACTCGTCGATCCAGACAGAGACTCTGGTCGGGCGAGTAAGATAGAATTATAGCCTCGCGGTGGTATGCTGGCTGGCGGTGCGTTGGTGGGAGGTGGGGTGCGGTGAGATGGACGAAGGGACAGAGGTGGGGTGCTAGTGTGCCTCTGCTACTTCGCCTCAATCTCCAGTGGGCCGTAGGTGTGTGTAGAATAACATCGCGACAGGGTGGGAAGTGGGAACTCAGGAATTTTTATAGGCTGTGTCGGGATGTTTTCATGACTGGCGCCTGCGGGAATGGCCGGAGAGAGATCTAGCCACGGCCTACCCTGTCCTTCCCTGGCCCTACCCACTGGATTTATTACTGCTCTTCGTCCTCCTGAAATCATGATCTGTTGCTCCTTCATCTTGATCCAATTCCTCATCGTGTTGTATCCTATCCTTCTTTGTTTTGTTGTGGCATATTTGTGCCGGTCATGCCTGGCCAAGGCGTCATGACCTTGCTACGGCATGAGCAAGGATCATTAGGACGTTCTAGGTGAATAGATATACTAGTCTTCTCGTCACTTATCTTGTACGTGATCATTTCGACTGTTTGGGACAACAACTAAATGTGGAGATGGCTTCTAACAGAAAAAGCATCACCAATTTCAAATACCATTAAAATGGGATGTGATTTCAAATACAATATATATCTTACTCCTGCCTTCTTTCAAAAAGTCTTATTTAAAGTATTGCATACGTTTGATGAAATGCTAGAATGAAGTACATCAAATCATGAGAACTGGTTGAAACAGTAGATCAAAATG
This sequence comes from Alisma plantago-aquatica, assembly GCA_963693085.1. Lineage (NCBI taxonomy): Eukaryota > Viridiplantae > Streptophyta > Magnoliopsida > Alismatales > Alismataceae > Alisma > Alisma plantago-aquatica. The sequence continues at coordinate 664,755,821 of OY856414.1, forward strand.
GAGATTGGTTAATTTCTGTAAAGAATTGTCAATTTTAAATTATGTGACAACTCATGATTTCCGGTTCGTCAATGAACATTCATATGATTCTATCCGAAAAAGTACATGCCTTTGAGGAAGTTTAACGTTGAAGATGTTTAACTGCTTGGTCATTTACATGTGCTCTGTACAAAAAAGATCAATACAACTTTATTTCTGATAGCTGTATGCCTACTAGGAGGGCTGCACCGGAACTAGCCACATCATATGTCCATGAGGGGACTTCTTATAGTTGTGCTCCGTAGCAGGAAAGCTGCATTGTCTCCGTAGGGAACATGATTACGATGACCATCATCATTTTTCATGGCCATTGTGAGAAATTATTGATAGTTATAATGAAATTATGCATCGTCTTATGGTGTTTTGTAGATATGTTCGTTTATGAATGGTGGTTGAGTCGGTTTTGTGGTTGAGTTGGTGATGATGACCACATCTACAATCATCTACAAGTATTAACTTATACACCGCATATTTACTTTCTGAGATATAAAATTACTTTTCATACTACATAGTTACTTTATATATCACATAATTACTTTATTTACCGTATAGTTACTTTATACACCATATAGTTACTTAATTAATAATTTTATAACTTGAATTTTTTTTATAAAGAAAAACAACATTTGTAGCACGCATGGCTGCCCTTAACGGCTTGACATCATCATGATCTTATATATGATGAAAAATCATTACTTGGTACAAGTTTAGGTTCAAATGGAGGTTTTCTACATCAGTTTTGTATGGTATATCAACATGGTTTCATGTATGTTTAATTATAACTAAATTACCTAGAACATGCAATCAGCCCATGAGCCTTGTGACAGAGATGGAGGTGGAGCCAATGGACTAAGCGTTAAAGATATGGTTTTTCTTGATGACGGGCAGTGCCATGCTACTTTCAAAGTTGGTAGTTGCTTTTCGTGTCATATAGTTATTTTTGTGTCTTGAAGTTACTTTCAACATCAGATAGTTATTTTTTATGTCTTTGTGTTACTTTTAGTGTCCCACAAATTGCAAGCTTAAGGGGGTATATAGACAGTGGGGCCGTGAGCATGTGATTTTGTAACCTTCTATGTACTTCACTTGCTTTGTGTTACCTTGTGTTCCAGCAGCTGTATGTATACTTTGAATATGTTACAAAGAATATCTTCTAATCAGTTGTTATTCTTTTTGAAGAATATGTGTTTGTCTTTGTGTGCAGTCAATACTCTTAGTGTTGTCACATTTACTCTTACAAAGTATAAGAGTAACTGAGTTTGAATCATAGTGTTTCTTTTCTAGGCTATCACAATTACTCTTATTGTTGTTAGAGTTACTCATAGTGCTCGTTCAGTTACTCGCAGGGTTGTCACAGTTAGTCGTAGTGCTTTTTCAGTTACTAGTATTGTTTTCACATAACTTCAATTAAGGGAGACCGAGAGGTCGAAGACATATCCATAACTTCCGGATCAAAGGTTCGGCATTTAACCAATAACAATTATTAAATTTCAACAATCTATACTAAAAAGCTGTAATAAATTTTTTTCATACCTTTGAAAAGTTTGGATAATACTAAACTTCTAACCACAGCTGAACTACTCTAACTAGTCCTCCTGTGCACGTTAATTCTCATTTAATTCCGCATATGCCACTTTACTGTTTGTTCTTTTCATTTGTACCTAAAACACCGACAAACAAAACGTCGGTCAGTGACAGCTCGTAGTAGTGTTTCGGGAGGTGAAGACGGAGCCGGTCGTACGTCTAGTGCTTCCATAGAGAGGCGATTCATTTGATACATTCTAGGATAAGGGTCAGGACGTCGAGCTTGTGTAGGCATGCAGCCACAACAAGCCCAGAAGGTCCCGCACCCACGATGATCGGGCCGTCGATTAGGGTACACCCCGCCGTCGTAACACTGCTATTTTAGTTGCTCATAGTGCTCGTTCAGTTACTCGCATTGTTGTCATAGTTAATCGTAGTGTTTTACATTTACTCGCAGGCTTTTTTCAGTTACTCACAGGGTTTTTTAGTTACTCGCATGGTTTTTTCAGTTACTCGCATGGTTTTTTCAGTTACTCACAGTGTTTGTTCAGTTACTCACAGGGTTGTGACAGTTGCTCATAGTGTTTGTTCAGTTACTCGCAGGTTTGTGACAGTTACTCGCAGTGCTTGTTTAGTTACTCAACCATTACTTGCAGTGTTCAGTTACTAGTAGTGTTTTTTCAGTTACTCATAGTCCTTTTTCAGTTACTCGCAGTGTTTCTTCAGTTACTCGTAGGGTTGTGACAGTTACTCGCAATGTTTTTTTAGTTACTCGCAGTGTTTTCAGAGTTACTCTAACTGCTATTATAGTTACTCGCAGGGATTTTTCAGTTACTCACATTATTGTCACAGTTACTCGCAATATTGTCACAGTTATTCGCAGTGTTTTTTCAGTTACTCGTAGTCCTTTTTCAGTTACTCGCAGTGTTTTTTCAGTTACTCCAGGGTTGTGATAGTTACTCACAGGGTTTTTTTAGTTACTCAACCATTACTCTCAGTTACTCAAGCATTACTCTCAGTTACTCAAGAATTAATCTCAGTTACTCAAGCATTACTTTTCAATTACTCAAGCATTCTGTTACTTTCAGTTCAGTTACTCGCATGGTTGTATCAGTTACTCGTAGTGGTTTCAGAGTTACTCTTACAACATTCAAAGCATAACTGAAAAAACAATACGAGTAACTGAATCATTACTCTCAGTTACTCAACCATTACTCTCAGTTACTCAAGAATTAATTTTAGTTACTCAAGCATTACTTTTCAGTTACTCAAGTATTCTGTTACTTTCGGTTCAATTACTCACATGGTTGTATCAGTTACTCGTAGTGGTTTCAGAGTTACTCTTACATCATTCAAAGCATAACTGAAAAAACAATGCGAGTAACTGAACCATTTCTCTCAGTTACTCAAGCATTACTCTCAGTTACTCAAGCATTACTTTTCAGTTACTCAAGCATTCTGTTACTTTCATTTCAGTTACTCGCATGGTTGTATCGGTTACTCGTAGTGGTTTCAGAGTTACTCTTACAACATTCAAAGCATAACTGAAAAAACAATGCGAGTAACTGAACCATTTCTCTCAGTTACTCGAGCATTACTCTCAGTTACTCAAGCATTACTCTCAGTTACTCAAGTATTACTTTTCAGTTACTCAAGCGTTCTGTTACTTTCATTTCAGTTACTCGCATGGTTGTATCAGTTACTCGTAGTGGTTTCAGAGTTACTCTTACAACATTCAAAGCATAAAGGTTACTCGAAGGGTTTTTTCAGTTACTCGCATGGTTTTTTCAGTTACTCGCAGTGTTAATTTGTTCAATTACTCACAAGGTTATGACAGTTACTCGCAGTGTTTGTTCAGTTACTCGCAAGTTTGTGACAGTTAGTCGCAGTGTTTGTTCAGTTACTCAACCATTACTTGCATTGTTCAGTTACTCACATGCTTGTTTCAGTTACTCGTAGGCTTTTTTCAGTTACTCGCATTGTTTGTTCAGTTACTCGCAGGGTTGTGATAGTTACTCGCAGTGTTTTCATCGTTACTCTAACTGCTATTACAGTTACTCGCAGGGTTTTTTCAGTTACTCACATTATTGTCACAGTTACTCGCAGTATTGTCACAGTTATTCACAGTGTTTTTTCAGTTACTCGTAGTTCTTTTTCAGTTACTCGCAGTATTTTTTCTGTTACTCTAGGGTTGTGACAGTTACTCACATTGTTTTTTTCAGTTACTCAACCATTACTCTCAGTTACTCAAACATTACTCTCAGTTACTCAAGAATTAATTTCAGTTACTCAAGCATTCTGTTACTTTCAGTTTAGTTACTCGCATGGTTGTATTAGTTACTCGTAGTGGTTTCAGAGTTAGTCTTACAACATTCAAAGCATAAAGGTATTTAAAGCATTCAAGAACATAAGCATTCAAACCATAAATGTATTCGAAGCATTCAAGATCAGCTGTACATTCAGTCTTTTTGCAAAACACTAATAAATAATCCATTTTAATCAGTTGTACATTTAGCCAAAATATAAGGGCAAAATCAATATTGTTCAAGATGAGCTGTACATCAAGAAGAGAACACAAATGAATATTTGTCTCTATTTGTGTCCAATGAATACTCTTTCTTCTGAAATACTTACATTTTTGGATTAGAACAGTTACTTTCATGTTTGTACAATTACTTACAAAATGTCAGTTTGTTACTATGTGATTCACATACACTTGTTTCGTCTATTTGACTTACCTTCCTCCACAAGAGTTACTTTACAAAGTATAATAGTTACTTTTTGAATACATAGAGTTACTTTTATATTGTCACAGTTACTCGCAGTGCTCTTACAGTTTCTCTAGGTGTTCTTATAATTACTTTATCGATGATGACTTCATCTCTTTTATTTGTCAGTGAGTTCTGATATAGATACTTTTTTTGAAATAGAACACTTGCTTTCGTGTTCGTACAGTTACTTACAAGATGTCCCTGTTACTCTGTGTTCCATATATATTATTTTTGTGATACATATTTTACCTCCCTCTGTTAGAGTTACTTTTACAAAGTATAAGAGTTACTTTTTTAAATCACAGGGTTACTTTTCTCTATTGTCACAGTTACTCTTAGTGTACTTATAGTTGCTCTTAGTGTACTTACAGTTACTCTTAGTTCTTCATTAGAAGGTGCTTGCGATGCTGCCAAGGATTTTTTCGTATTAGAAATGGAATGTTTACATGAATGAAGTGACTACGAATTACATTCAAAGGCGACAATGCAACAAAGTCTGTGTCCCAGGCAGTTCATTGTGAGCTTAGTGCAGACGGATGGCTAGCACTTCCTGCTTCTGACAAAATGTGATTGGAAATCCTAGATCTAGAGGGATTGCATCTGGGAGGAGCAACGACAGGTGATGCCCCGCTGTTTTTGCTGCTGCAGCAGCATCCCTTCCGACCCCTTCGTTCTCACCCATCTCCTCCTGCTCACTCCCCAACCACACCACTTGGAGTACCACATAGTTACTTGGAGTACCACATAGTTACTTTTGGAAAAGAATGGTTACATTTTTTGCAGAATAGTTACTTTCTTGTTTAAGCTTATGGAGATTCTCTGCAACCGAAATTTTGTGGGATTCATCTTATATGTAGAACCCCTACTTACGGTTTAGCTCACACTTTTCTTATGCAAGTCGTGTGTTGTCATGTGTTCTGCCCTTGCATCACTAAAATAGGGTATCTTGTTATTACATTGTAAACCACAGTTTATTCCCATATATTTTCTTTTCTCGTTACCAACCAGAATAGAATGATCAGAAGAAGCAAATACAAAAATGAAGGGATAACAAATCTCTGAGACATTCCAACTACCAATAAAAATGGACATGACGAGATGTTTATCTGTCATATGTAGATAACATCTATGCCCCCACCAATAAACACAAACCTAGTTCCCTAATTATATTCGTGGATCCAAGCTCGGTGCAGCCTGCCATGATAGAAATAAGCAATTTGCATAATCTACGTGCAACAGGGCAAACCAGAAAATGGAAAAGCTACAGATCAACATGTTAATCAGTTTCGGCCACATTATCTCTCTTGCCGTGGGCGGTGGCATTAGACTAGACCAAACTAATTTGACCTACATGTCCTGGGGGAGGTCCACCTACACGCCCTCAATCTTCACAGTTCGCCGATGCCCCAGGTGACAGCATTCAAGGACGTCGACTCGTCCGGCGAGCAGGCGTACATGGAGATCAGCCCAGACATGCATGGTAACAAGTCGGTGGTCATCTAGGACATCCTCGGTGCGGCGTAGGGGTCTGCATCCAACGCAATGGATGCAGCCATTCTGGCTCGGCGGGTGCGACACGGGCAAGAGCGGAAGTTCTGGTCGTTCCAGTCACACCTATCGATGAAGCTGAAGCAGGTGTCACATGATGTGAAGCGGAATGCATCGTCCAACAAGTTCGATGGGGATCAGCCAAAGTCTAAGCTTGACCGGACCAACTCCATGTCCGCACGCTATGGTCTCACAGCGGGGTGCCCAACTTGGAGTTAACCTCGTCGATCCACGGTGTGATGATGTGTGTCTGGGCAATGTCAGTGTGGTATGTCGCCTGCCCGACGCCGGAGACTAAAAGCACCGTTATAAGGATGTAGACGGTAACACACAATTATAAAAGGCGCTTTCTTCGCACCAACGTCCGGCTACCGCCGTGGGAAGAAAACTATCGAGCGAGAAAGAAGATAATGACATGATATATTTACAATGAATGCCACCGACTTCCATCAACGGGTAGCAATGGTTACAATACCCGCGCAGGCAACCAATACGTCCTCATATATATATATATATATATATATATATATATATATATATATATATATATATATATATATATATATATATATATATATATATATATATATATATATATATAGTCCGGCTAGAATACACTCGAGTGTATTTGAAGCATAATACACTCAAGTAGATTTTCATGATGTAATATTTTTTTTTAAATCTAATCTGTTGATCTTCTTAAACATCTTGTGAATAGCTCATACACAAAATTTGAGCACATTTGGACATTTATAGGTCATGTTATAAAGACCGCAAAAATTATGCATTTCAAATTAGTTTCGCGCGTCAATTTTATTGCCCTTGGATGAGTGACTTACACTCATCCAAATTGGCTCAAAATTTGTGTGTAGCCTAGTTATAGTATCACAGTGAAGATCAATGGTTTACATTTTACAAAAAATAGTCTTGATATACAAACACATTTGAGTGTATCCGTGTAATCTGTACACTTGAGTGTATTCTAGCCTATATATATGAGTTTAGGATTATGTGGTCTTTGATTGGATATGCATATGAGACTATTTAAATATTCACATTGTATGCAAAAAATAAATGATAAAACCAAAAATCTGATCATATCGATTATCCTAAAACATAGTAAATTGATGTGGATCAGGTACCACTATTGGGAAATATGGCCACATAGTAAGACAGTGAAAACAAAATTTTTATCTATTCGTATTCCCATAACAACAAGATCGCTTCAACTACTATAAAATGGGAAGGATAATTTAACAAGTTTATACATGGTCCTGGAGAAAGTCCAATAACTAAAACTCATTGCAGTTACAACTATCACCAAGTTGCTCTTGGACGATGTATGTGTAGCTCCTAGTCTTCACCATGAACAACAGACTTGAAGGCTTCTGCGGTGACTTCTGCGGTCTTGCCACGGATGGCAGGTTGGATCAGATCCTGTAGCAGTTCATGTGGTCTCTCCACTGACTACATGCTAACATTGTCCTCCTAACAACAACCAAAGGACTCCTACCTCTAGAGTAGTCCACACAGACCAACTAGAACTCCTTTCATCCTGCTACAATGGACATGAAGGAGTTGTCCCTCGCGTTGGCGTACTAGTCACTAAACTACTCTCCCACAACAATGAACCTTAGTTGTTCTCTCGTCGCTATCCATCCCTAGTCGGGTAGGATTTTCTTGGGACCTCTTGGCTACCACAACCAGAGAGGATAACAATTGTTAGAGCAACTAATTTTGAATTGTCTATGTTGTGTTCTAGGAATCCCCCTGTACCCCACTATTTATCGATGGGATTAGGGCCAGGGTTCCCAGTCTATTCAGGATCTGTGCGAGAGAGGAAGGAACTGAAAGATCTTGAATTTTCACAACCAATAACATCCAAAATGGTCGTCTGGAAGTCCAGACGGCCATCTAGCACTATGAAACAGTCATTTTACTATGCGAGACAATCATCTGGTAGTTTCCCAATCACATATGAATTTGGCAATTTGATCCCAATTAGTGCACAACATTACATCATCACTAATTCCTTGTTGCAATCAAATTTTCCCATGAACTGAGTGATCTCACACATGCAAGATGGTCATCTTGCTCACCCAAACAATCATCTAGTAAGCTAAGTCGAGCCTTTCAGTTCAACTGATTGAACCGGTTGGTTCACATCTCAGTTTGAATAGAACTTAGCCAATTCAATTTCTGATCAGCCTGACAACCCAAACGACTGTCTCAACACTTGAGACGATCATCTGGTGCACCAAACAGACATCTCACCCCGTGAGATGATCGACTGGGGTGCATTTAGCTAATCTATTATGTGAATTGAGTACCTAATCAATCCAATCATTATTCAAAATTAAACTCCTCTTCTAGATGAGTTCCTTTGTGTGTGACACTATAGGTCCCATATCACATTGGCAGTAGTGTACATAACTAACTTATGAGATCACAAGCAGAGAGTGATGCCTAGTTACACATCAGTGCTACCTAAGTGAATGGAAAGTTGGAGAATAACTTCAACCTACAATTTGTGTAAGGTGTTGCAGTGATTGTATAATTCCTTTGTCTCTAATATCTGGAGTGAACTCAAGGCATGGAATCATCATCCTCTCAACGTTCAACCTATGTTCCTTGAACTAAGAGAATACTTTCTAAGATAATGTGACCTCAATATCATGCATTGATGCACATGCACATGCTCATGCATTTCTCAGTCTCTCTTACCAAGTGTCCAGGATATCAAACTCCAATAGTAGGGACAAATCCCATCTCTATCACTCACAATTTATCCCCATGTGTCAAAGCACCCGATCATCACCTTTATGGCAACCCGTATTTTAGGATTACATTTGATGAAGTCAATGTATACCCAATGACATGTGATTACTGCAGTGATTATAGGTCTAAGAACCACAATCACCACCTTCACTATGAGAGATGACTATGACCACCAATGATGGGATCCATGTGTCATTTCTCAAGGTGGGTCTATCCGATACATTGTTCCCCAACATGTATTTGTATGCTTGGTTTGATATGCCATATCATGACTAATGAGATTCAGTCACCAACCAACCCACACTCTAGTCTTATGTGTTACTGGTGTCTATCTACCTTCCACAGTAATAATTATTAGGGACATAATAAGAATATATATACTCTTAACATTTATATGATCTCATTCTCCAAGTCACATACTTGAAGACATACGTCATTGAGTATTTTCATTCTTTAGACATTCATGATGTTTCCTCATTATCTCATAACTGAATGAAACATAATGAATTGGAAGCTTGCCTTTATGAGTATTTATCAAATCCTGTATGATATATGCCACACTAATAATCATATGATTGGCTCTATGGGCATACCTTACCAACATGTAGGAGCAGCTATTGCAGTGCACGATTTGTTTGAATGTAGGTTTCTTGCTAAGGTGTTCGAGGGTTGTCTATGCCTGAGAACGGGTGCACAGACTTCCCAACTCATGGTTACATAGCCAAGAAGTCCTTCTATTTGATTAGTAGAATCTGATGGACTCTGTTTCATTTTCTTTAATTTGTTTTGTTTTATTTTGTGACATTTTGCTTGACTGGTTCTAGTTCTTTACATATATCAACTATCAGATTGGATTAATTGACATAAGAGAGAGATCTTAAGCATCCTAAACATCCTTATGTCCCTGTGTTTGACCCCGTATATCCCTAAGACCCAATATTGAGTTGCAGAGGTCCTTAAAGGTTTCAAGTTATAAATTTAAAGTTCTATCCTTTTGAATTTACCTCTATTTTAGACGCACAATTCAAGGCTATCAAATGTCTAAATCTGTCAGACCAATCAAATAAGAAATATAACATTTTCCTACATTCTAGTAGAAAAACCAATGGAACTCTAGTGACTATAACCCTTCTTTGAATAGTAATGATATGCATCTCCAAAGTTTAGTGTTCTCTTTGGGATCTTTGTTTCCCAAACTCCATATACAAAAAAGAATTCAAAACTAGCTAGCTTTTCTTATTGAGACAATGACTTATACAACATAGATCGTTGTCTAAGGGATCTTAGTCCTAGAGGGTGGAATCTATCCAATCCAACCCCTATCTCTTGAATGAGGATCAAGATGAATCCAAATACAATGCTCTTGGGATGAAATCCATGTTCTTAACTTTATTTTTTAAACCCTATGTATTTTTATATCTTGATCTCAATTAATTGTTGTTATGTTTTGAAAAAATTATACTTGCTCTCTCTCTATATATATACTGGAACATAAATTACTTACATAGTAATAAGAAAGGGATTCAATTCACTTTTTTCATATTTATTTAAGGCCTTCAGAAAAATACAATGAAAAAAATTCTTCACTTTCCTACCACTATCAGAGACTAAATTCAATGTGGTTATTCTAGATCTTATTCAGAATAATCTTTGAATGGTTCACCATAGTTTGATGGATTATAACGATTTGAGACCCAAAATAGATAACCGAGGAATGAGTGATCCATTCTAGGAGACATGGATGTCAAAATTTTCATCTCAAGCAAATAACTCAGATTTGTCTCGATCTGCCAACATACATCACCCTCATACAACCCTTAGAAGAGATAAAGCACCATCACTGATTGTGCTAGTGAACTCTAACTATACTAATCACAAGGGCATTGTAAGCTATTACTACAACAAAAAGTGGTCCCTCCTTCCCTAGTTGGATGGAAATACTAGATATCAAGCAATCAAGTGACATTGTAAATGACTTACCAAAAGGAGAAAGGAAAAAGTAACCTTGAGGCATGTTTTGGAAGGAAACTGATGAGAAAACAAGAAGGAAGGCTAAGTGGTATTCTGAGGGTGTCACTTGTTTTATACCTTGCATCTCATATAAGAAACCTCTCTTGAAGGAATTTGAGGAGACACATGCGGTCATTAGAAATTGTCTTATAAGTGATCAATTATCTTAGACACTATGAGATTGACTTGATGCAAATATGACAAATTATCTTGATCCTAATTTCAAAATATATCACTAAAAACTCCAAGTACTAGTGGTTATTCTTTTATAGAGAATTTAAAGCCATAATTTCCAAATATTTAGTAGAAGATCTTGTGTATAAATATTCAAATCTCAGCACAACTACTTTTATCACATTTTAAGGTTAAGTATGGTATCAATTAGATAATAAAGTGACAACTAAAAATGGATATAAGAATAGAGTGACATCTATAGTCCCTCCACAGTCATCCAATTAAGCACAGTCACTTTCCCCTCTTTATAAAAAACACATTTTTATATATTTGAAAACTCTAAAAATCATATTTGACTTATGTTTGATTGAAATATTTGCTAGAATAAAACATCTTATGATTTTTTTCATTTTCTCCACTTCTTTAGCAAAAGCACCAGAGACAGGAATAAAAAAACTAAACTCTCATTTGAAACCTTCTTCATCTTGTTTGAGGAATTGAAACTATTTGATCAGATACTATCCACCATGAAGAACACTCTCAACAACCGTGGGGACACAAATCTACTCTATAAACGTCCATACACTATTGAGGAGTAGACCTACCATGCTATAATAGGAAGAAAACTACATATCATAGAATTACTTATGAGATGACTGAGAGCTATTCTAGAGGATTCAATATCAACATTACATGTGTGACATTCCCAAATTTTTGATACCTTAACAACATGTGTGATTTCCAAATTGAAACACTTACCTAACTGAGATTCCCGATTTTAAACATTGCACACTTGACCAAGAACAAGAAAATTAGGAAAAGTCAAAAGGAACAAAGTAGTACATGTACATGAAAAAATCCAACCATAACCAAAAGCTCTCTATTGAATGTATAATTACAAAAGGAGTTATTTAGAATTACATCCATATCATATCATATGTCAAGAAGAGGTAAGCATAACTTGAATTGACATATCTAAATCATCACATATTCTCGAGGTTAGGTACAATGTTGCTCAACCCCTGAGGACAATATTACATATGCCATCATCAAATACTCATTATCATTAACCCTATTAGATCCATTTCAGGGTTAGGCCTAATGTATTAAGATATTCTTATTATTACTTATATTTTCATCTTGGTATTATGTTATTTATGTCATATTCTGTATTACTTTGCATTTGCAGAACATTTTGTGCCAAAACTACTATTATGCATTAGACTTAAATTGCAAATATCAATGAAGTTAGGATTTCCTCATATTTTTAGGTTCATTATAAGTGTGTGATACTCTTACATAATGTTCTAGGTACTAATATAAGCTTATACTATAATTTTCATGATTTATTTCCAATTGTTATTCTTATTGCAATTGATTTAGTTTTATTGGTCCTAATTAGCTATATCAAGAAAATTGCAATATTACATGTCTAAATACTCTCATATATGAAACATATAGACTTTATACATTCTCATGGAGCATCTGGTGTATTTTTGTAAGTTTTGACAAATTTTTATTATTTATGACACATGATATTAGAACACTTTGCATGGTATTATCTACTTTTATGCAATAAATACTGATATCTTGATTTCATATTGTTCCCTAGGTTTTCTTGATAATTTTGGTAGTTTGTTCATATTTTTTGGAAATCAATTTATTTTCTATGATTAATGAAAGATTAAGTAATTTTCTAGGATGTAACTGAAGAGTTACCTATTTGGGATATTTTCCAGACCTTGGATCCTTCTATAAGATGACTAGATGAGTGCCACATCACCTCTAAGAGTGACTCATAGTTTATAATTGAGTTGGCCATATCAATAACCCACTGGGTCAGTTTTCTTGATTCCCTGACTAGTTTAGGCTGCACTTAGCTCTAGTTTAGATCATCAGTCCAATCTACCTCCTATATCTATTGTGCACACACAGTTTTCTGTACTCGTTGGCCACCACCTATTCCACCAACTAAATTTGGTCAAGCACCTACTATACCACCGATCTCTCAAACTCGTAGATGGTGGCTCCTTTTTAGGGTGGAGGAAGTCGCTATTGCAAGTACCTTCTATGATATAACAAAGAGGGAAAACCACATGTTCTCATCCACACATACATATGATACCCTCTACATGATTGCTAGACTTCAGGAAGTTCATGCGAGACCTTTGTTCTTGGCAAGAAGTGATCTGCATACACTCTTGAAATCACTCTTATTCTATGATGAGATGGGCATTGTCAGTCAACAACCCTACTATAAAAGGGACCAAAAAATCCTTAATTTGACTCCCTTGACAACTGAATACCTTCACACCAACCTATCTTTCTCTAATCGCTCCTCTAACTACCTCTCATTCCTCCTCCTTTTGTATCAGAAATGGAGACAAGAGGGAAACAAGGAGCTCATTTTCCCTACTATATTTACCTTAAGTGATTCACGGGGGGTTGAATTATCTGTATCGAGGAGGAAATAACAACTAGTCATTTAGAATCACCCCTTATCCCATATCTTGGCCAATCATGGCATCGTGGTTAGATACACCTATCTTGCATTGTACTGTAAGGTAGACAATGAAATGACAACCGTCATATCTCATCCAAGAGTCAGAGGCTCCCCTCCACTAGTATCTATTAGGCCTATAAATGGTTATCCATAATACACACATTTGATCTAGATTTCAGTCTGAAATTTTGGAAAAAACTTGACATCTACCTGTTCAGATCAAATATCAAATAGCAAATTTTAGATCTAAAATTTATGGATCAAACATCAAATATTGCTATCTCCGCTTCAAAAAAATCGAAATTCAACAAATGTTTACATATGTTTCTAAATATATATTATGTACATATAAAAATACATACACTTTATCATATATACTAAATATAATATCAATACTTCATATATATACTATATTTATTAATATTAAATGTATGCTTTCCAGTTAGGATTGATTATTTATCCAAATTCATATATTATCTTGTTGGACCGGATTTTGATGTTCATAGGATATGTCAGATATTGATTAAATTTGATTAAATATTTCTTTTCTGAGTTCATATATCAGATATAGCTATTTCTGTTCCATATTTAATCCATTCACATGTTTAGTATTGATCCATGTCCTCTTCATTTCTAAAGCCTTATTCACTAGTCAAGTCTTTGTGGCTAGATCTTGGGCACACCACCCAACTAAGGTTCAAGGGTGGGTGACAAAAAGTTTGATCAACAACTTAGATCAAAATTCATAAAAAGCACAATATTTGGTAATAATCAAATGTACATAACTTCTTTTGAGATTATCCAAATATCATGAAAATTAATCCAAAGTCTTTTCATCATTCATGCTTCATAACATTTGATATTAGTTCCAAAAAGCTATTGTTTGACCGGCCAAGTATTTCCTATAAAAGACACATATTAAGGTATAATAAACTGATCATTAACACCAAACAACATCCAAAACTCCATCAAATTCATTACTATTTTTGTAGAACCAGAAGACTTGGAACTTCATGGAAAAAGATATACTTTGGTATGATCATAAACACTTCTAGGACCACTTTTAGATCATAATAAATCATGTGATCCTCTATATACATAATTAACTTGATGTACACAAAACAAAGAAAGATGAAATCACCATCAACATACATGCATACATACTCAAAGGTCATTCCAATCTTAGAGATCCATAGAATGAATTATCTCACTGGATATCCAATTAGGTATATAAAAAACCTAAAAGTTCACTCAAGTACATCCTACACACCTTAAAAGATAATTTCATCCCTAAAATTCAACCATTTTCTTATTTCAAGAATAATGTTCTGCATTCATTTTAGGACACTCCTCCGGGTTTCATATCTCCACAAATAAGAGGTCTAGAACTAGTTATTAACCAGTTCTATGAGGTTTAAAATTGGGTTTGCAAGACTTAAGTCATGCCATAACATCATTCACATTTTAGGATTTACATCATTAGTTTACCTAAGAATTAGGGTTACACCATCACTTTAGCATTTCTTGGAAAAAGAGTTACTTATAATTAACCCATTGCACCCATTTAAATCATATTAAGGTGATAGGTTATTGATGTCATATTCTGTATTAGTATGCACACTCACAACATTGTATTCCAAAACCAATATCAATCCATTAGCCTTAAATTAAATATATCAATCAAGTTAGGGTTTTCTCATCATTTTAGGTTCATGACCATTATATCATGTGTTACAGTAAGTTACTGATCTCAAACTATGACATGATGTTCCAAGTACCAGTATAATCCTTTACTATAATTTTCATGATTTATTTGCAATTATTATGCTTATTGCATTTTATTTATGGTAATTATTTCTAATATGCTATGTCAAGAAATTTGCATTATTATACGTTGAAATATATTTCTATCTG
Source organism: Alisma plantago-aquatica (assembly GCA_963693085.1). NCBI lineage: Eukaryota > Viridiplantae > Streptophyta > Magnoliopsida > Alismatales > Alismataceae > Alisma > Alisma plantago-aquatica. Next base: position 664,771,082 of record OY856414.1, read on the forward strand.
AATTACATAGATTCTATATAGTCTTATGGATTTCTTGGTGTATTTTCTTATTTTCTAGAAAATTTTATTTATTATTCATAACACATGAGATTAACATTACACATATTGCAATGAATCATCTAATTTTATGCATTAAAGTACTGATGTTTTATGAATTGATAAGAATAATGAAATTACATCTTGACCCCATATAGTAATAAATAATCTCAAGTGATAAAAAAATTAGTACACATTAATAATAATATCATCCGATGCACATACATAGATTAGGTGTAAAATACGATCTATATAGATTAGTTGCATACAATACACCATATCTTCATATGTTTATAGTAAAATCTATATCTAGAAAAATATTTATATGACACCTTACCTAAGAGGTTAGTTGTAATGGCTTGCTCACCAGAAATGAAGTAATATATTTTGTTGAGTCTTATTATAACTGACGTAATCTGTCTGATGTCTGACATAGTGGTGGGCTAGCTTATGAATTGGTGAATTTCAAAGATGAAATAATTTTTAAGGGCTGAAGTGGTATAACATTACCAAATATAGTCACTAGCTTAATACTGCCTTTCTTATACCTTTTATGATTATTTTAGTGATATTTCCTTTTACCCAATTTATACGAAATTATCATTACATGGGAGTCAAGAAACATAATATTTGTCAAAAATCCTGTCACATGAAGTTTTATAATAGATAATAAGTTTAGTTTCATGGGATTAATTATATGAATTCCCTAATATAGTATTTAACCTTAATTTGACAATCTAGAAACTTTTTTTAAATAAGGTAAAATAGTATTCCAAAAAGATTATAAAAGTATAGGGTATCACAAAATCCCGCATACTAATACATCAAAGTAAACTAAGCCATGCCCCACTATCTCAAAATCCTTAGATATATGCCTATGAGGTCCTTCGGCTTACTCTTGTAAAGGCAATGGATCCTATTTACAACATTATTAAAAATTACAAGGTTGTCATGTTCGCATTTCCCATTTCATTGTTTGTTTCTTTCATTCCAAACACCAAAGATAATAGTTGTGAGGATATTACTAGAAAAAAAAGTGAATGCGTTGATGATTCCTAGCATGCAACAAAATATAGGAAATCATCACATCCACACTAGTTTGTGGGTTCCCACCACAGACTAGCTTTAGGGATACTCTGCACCAAATGTAGTTGGTGAACTCACATTCAAAAAAGATATTCTGATGGCTTTCCTCCTCGTTCTTGTAGAGATGGAAAATAACATTTGCATCCATACCCCATTTTCTCAGTCTATCCCACTGTAGGAAGCTTCCACATCATCACTCTATCGGTGCAAAAACTCCACTTGGGAGTGTGTGATTTTCACACAATATTTTCTCTCATTCTACATTTGAATGATGGTAGTTCATCACCTAGGGTTTCACATCGATGTTCAACACCCATTCATTGTGGTCTTGAAGATACTAGGCTTTGAGGATCTCCCATAATCGTATCATGGATCTCTAGGATCTAGAAGAGTCTTTCCCTTTAGGATCCTGACCCTCCAGTGATATCTCATATCTCAACCTCATCATTTTATCCATGTTGATTCATTTTTCTCCAGGAACCCATCTACTCTTGTATTTGTGGCCTCAGTAGCAATGTCATCCATGTCTTTAATCTTGAGCCACCATCTTCCAAGCCACGACATGATTCTTCCCTTTCTACATGAAACTAGACACAAATCCACACATCTATTGTATAGTGATCTATAGAAATTCAATTTGTCTACACTAGAAATGTATCTTGCTCATCAACACACCTCTAATAAGGACTTCTCTACCAACCATCAAACTATTGAAGTTGACCCATTTATTAGTGGAGCTTATTCAGTTGTGCAAACACCCATTAAAGTCAACATTTTTTCCCTCCTTCAAATAGAGAATCCCTAAACATTTAATTGGAAAAGAACCTAAATCCATACTTCTACCCCTTTAAATATTCCTCTCCTACCATCATAGTGTTGATGTAGAGTTTGGGGATATCTCCAAAATATTTCAAAATGATCCTCATATACTTCATACATTTGATACACCCAACGAGGAAGAGCATAACATCGTCAACAAATACCATGTGCATCTTCACCTTAACCTCCTAAACTTTGTAGGGTAGCAATTCACCATTCCTCTATGCCATCTCCATTATGTAAGACTCTACATAAATATAATGAACAATAGGGGGGATATAGGGTCTCCCTATCTGAGCCCATTCTCTTCCTTGAATAAACCTTTGGGAGCACCATCGTTGAGCATAGAGATTGATGTAGTCTTGAAACATGTTTAGGAATCAAAATCAGTCTTTTCTCAAACCCCATAGCCCCATGATCTTCCACATAGCCCCCACTTCACAAAAACTTATGCCTTCAAGATTTCCACCTTAACACAACCTTTTCTAGACCTATTCTTGTTCCCAAAATCCAAAAAAAAATCATCTACCATCAAAGCCCATCAAATATACTCCTTTCCTTAATGAATGTTGATAGGTTCTATGAAATAATGGAGGGAAAGATCTCCTTCAGTCTACCTTTAAGAAGTTTCAAGATAATAAGCTATTGGACGGAAGTCATGCTTGATAGTAGCTTGGTTATTCTTAGGGATCGGTCTAATGAATGCATGGTTTCACTTTCTGACCATCCTCCTATCCACCATGAACCATCCGAATACATTGCAAGGTTCATTTTTGATGATAGGCCAAGTGTAGTGGAATGACTTGGCATAAAATAAATATGGCAGCCTACAAAGAGGGGGAACCGACCAACGATGTATGTCATCCCTTCGCCAAAGTGAGGTCTGCATTGGAGTAGAATTAGTCCAAGTGAGGTGGAATAGCTTGGCATTAAAGCCACCTAGGCCAGGTGACTTAAAGTCATTAATTGAGAAAAGATCTCTCCTTTTTTCCCCCTCTTTAGGGATAGCAACAAGTCATGCATTCATATCTAGTGTGACTCTTCAAGGTTGAGACAAAACATTACCTGAATGATTGTAGGGTTGGTTATACATCTATAAAAAGAAGCTCACTTCTAGATCTACCACCTTCTCAGGTACTCTATAAACATTCCCCTCCTCATCAACAAGGTTATGGATATTGTCTATCATGTTGTTACCCTTTACAATCATGTTATACACTATCATATTCCTATCCCCATCACAAATCCACTTCATTCTACTTTTTTCCACATCAAAACCTCCTCAACTTTATCCAGTTGTAGAAATCTACGAGCTGGTTCCTTCTCCTCTTCCATCCTTATCTTAGATAACTGATCCACTCTAAGATCTAGTGTATCCTATGAGTACCTCTTCTTTGCTTCAAAAATGAGGCGGGGCAGGTCAATTAGGCCTTTAAACCATATCTTTATAACTGTTTTCATTTCCTTGATATTTTCAGACATGATGAAGAATTTGTTGCCCAACCACCCTAATCTTCCATGCCTCCTTAAATGTGTTCTCAAAACTCAGCCAAGAGAGCCAATGATTTAGGAATCTCAAAGGCCTATGATGCTTGCCTTTATTGCTGAGGTTGACCACCAAGGTGGTCACTATTTATATTCCTCCAAACTAATAGAAGCTTGAGGTAAGATGTCCAACAATGATGAATTCACTGAGAATCAATCTAGATGCCTTGTAATGTGATAGGTCGTCTTATGTTTGTTGTGTCGGGTGGTAATACCACCCCTTGTATTCATCTCAACTAGATTAGTTCAATCAAACATAGTGTTGAACCTTCTAAGAACTGAATCCATTATGGGAAAAACACCATGTTCTCCCTATCCTATTGAACATGATTGAAATCCCAAATTAATTACCAACTGAGGAAACTCCTCTTGTACCGTTAGAACTAGCTAGCACTTATGGAAAGTGTCTTCTATCAAGCTCCAAACTCATCCCATAGGCAGTCGAGACGATATAGTTAAATCCTCTTTTGTTAATGCAAATCATATTTATGAGTTGGTCCATGGCATGTATAGATTGAAATCCCACACTAAAGTCTTGCATCCCACTACAATCCTACCTCTATCAATGCAATAAATATTGGACATGTACTCCCATATCATAGGGAAGAGTCCCTGCATCCTCTCCACACACTCCCTCCTTATCCTAATTTCATAGATAACCTACATACCACCTTGTTCCTCTATGACCATCCTCAAACTTCTCTACCGATCAGGGTGGGATTCTCCCTGCACATTCCATGCAAGAAGGGTCAATAAAGCCTTCCTCTTCCTCCACTCCTTACAGGAGTGGTTCCTCTTCCTTTGCCTTCCCTGGCCAAAATAGTTGAACTCCTAGTTTCCACTCTTTAATGACGGGTCGAGTCCTATGGATCTAGATCTTAAAGGATTGAGAAAGGATTCTCAAGGTCCATATGACTATCCATTGTCAATAGTTTATCTACAATATTTGTTCTCAAGTCAGTTCTCTTTTCACCTCCACTAATAACAACTTATGTATCCCCTTGTATCCTCATGACAATACTAAAGTCACATCCACATTGGATACTTTTGTCACTCTCTCCACCATTCATCCCCCTTCTCATTATTATTATCTATAGGCTTGCATATCTACCTATTATTCTTCTTCCTTCTTGGTCTATGGATGGATGATATCCCTCATTGTAGGTTGAGGATCTGTAGATGACCTCTCTCCCAAACAATGTCTAAAGTGTGTCCGAACACATTACATGCCTTGCATCTATTCAGAAGAGCCTCATATATGGCCTTCACCTCTAGGACACTTCCATCAGACATCTCCACCATTGCCACCTTAGGTGGAATCTTGGCTTCCTTGATCTCCACACAGATTCACACCGAGCACAAATTTCTCCTAGAAATGGCCATGTCAAAAGCATTTGAGACACCTATAAGGTAGGCAATGATTATCAAATCTCTCCTATTTTAGAGCCTTCCTACCTTAGGTAAATTTATTAACACTGTAGCGATAGATAGAGAAGCTCCTCTGAGGTTGGATTGGGGGTACCATTTATGAGTGAGGCCAACTTTCTATCGAAGAACCTTGACCTTTACTCTAGGGAGGTGTTCATGTATACTTCATTAGAAAATCTCACTTGAAACATCCCTTTATTCATTCTAAACATAATCATTTCTCCTTTTCATCTTCACATTCTCGACAACCAGCCATAAAGGTGCTCCTAGATGCATTTTCATATGAGTACCTAGGCAATTACCGTGTACTTGTGATAACCATCCATCTCCGAAACAAGTGGAGAGGAAAACTTAGTCCATGTTCTATCATCCCATTCCTTGAAGAAAGGAGCCTTCAGGCCAGCTGCAATCTCGCATGGTTTCCCACTATGCTGGAACATAGGTCCCCCTGTACCATGTCCACCCAAGATTGAGCCTAAGACTTTTTCTTAGGGATCGAACCAAAGCAACAAGGAAGCCACCTGATACTAAGATGTAGAAGGTGATTGAGGTCAATCACCCGTGTTTGTATGAAATGTGGAAGATGGGGTAAGACTTGAAGTGGGGAGGAGTAAGGTAGCCTGCACAGAAGGGTCGGCTCCACTGGCATGTTGGATGCCATCCCCACTTGCCATGGTGAGGGGGTGGAGGTTGGTCAGGATTATGAAGATTAGAGAGATATAGTATCTTTTTCTAGAGAGAGAGAGGGAGATTTAACTTGAAGATGACAATCTAGAAACTTCTATAGGAAAATAGATAAATATGATTTATTATGTCAAAGTGTTTTCAAAAGGGGAATAAATATATTAAGTGTATACTTATCACCATTTTAGGGAAATAAATTACCAAAAGTTCTAAAAATTAGAATCAAACTTCCAATTGGATTCCTCACACTTAATTAGCCTAAACACCAAGTTTCAGGTCAATCAATTTTTTTTCTCATACTTTCAATCATTTAAAGTTCTAGATTTAAAGAGCATTATTGTAATCATTATTACATTTTAAACCATGGTTGTTTTAATTATTTTGTCCCCCACACAAGTGATGTGGAACATAACTTTTTTCCCCTCACTATGTGTCTCACATTTCCTATTGCTGCAAATGGTCAGTTCCCTTTGTAATTGACACATGTTCCTCCTCTTCCTCTCCTCTTTTCTTCCTCTCCCCCTTATTATTATTTCACCACCTTATTTCCACATACTATCAATGAAACTAATCCACCACTGATGTCTCCCCTCCTCACTTCTCCATTGCCTTCTACTTCCCCACAAAGCCGACTTACGCCACCTTTTTCCGAAGCTATTGACACCAATCTTAAAAGAGTCACAATCAAAGATAGATGACCTTGATCCCTTCTCTGACCCTGGACTAAGCCAATCCAAGGACTTGATGCTAGCCTCTAGGAAATTACACCAATTTGGTTTTTATTTTTTATCTCTATCAGATGTTACCAAGTTTGATCCACCCCTTACCTTCTAGTCCTTTGACTATTCTTGGGTTCTTGAGCTTATTCCCAAGCCCGACATGGTAGGGAGGGACTTATATTTCTTCAATATGTCATGGGACCCATCCCATGGGTTAGTCTAGCTGGTTAGAATCAGGAAACTTAAATCCCATGCATTTGGTTCGTGATTGTGGTGCATAAATAACTTCCATTCATGATTGCAGATTGAAGTTTGTAGACTCTCATGTTGCTTGCCCTTTTTGAGCCTTTATTTTTCCATGAAAGATAGAACCATAATGGTCCACTAATTCACACTTTCCATCAAGCAATGCAAGTTTTTCCATGCACAATGGTCTATTAACACACACACTTTACATCTAGTAATGCAAGTTTTTCATGGTTTTACCAAGTTGATTGTGTCATAATATATGTTCATCAATATTTATTTGGGGAATATTGACCCTTCGTCAGTTTTTTAGTGAAATTCAATAATAAGTAGTAATCTTGTAAAATTCAAAACAATTTTCCTTAGAAAAAATATCTAATATATGTTTTGGAATTTTTAGATTTTTTCATACATGATAGTATGTGTTCCATAATCAAAATGAGCAATATTTAAAATGACCTTTTTTAGGATTGTAAATATTTAATGAAGAGTAATTTTAATTCTATATGACTAGCCTATAGGTGATGTATGACCCTATATTAGACATAAGGATTGAGATCGAATATTTTCAAATAATACATAAGGTATGTGTTTTATTCCTAGTTGTATTTGGGCATATAATGACTAAACCCTAAATTATTATCAGTGAGGCATATTTCATTAGTCACTACTCTTTCATAATATCTTGAGATCCTTTTGGGAATATCAACTATTACCCATTGATTCATCAAGTTTTAATTACCAATATGACACTTCACTTGAAAATGAGTCATGTGATGAGGCAACCCGCCATGCTAAATGATATTACTTGAAATTAAAACACGAATCAAACATTTAATTAACCACATTACCAAAAAGGTACATAATTAAAATGAATATATTTTTTCCAAACATTTCAAAAGTAATATTTGCACAAAGGTCCAACTTCACATATATTTTCTTACCAAATAACTTTACATGAAATCAGTGGCCTCAGCCACAACATGTATATAAAAGATATTGTCAACCCTAGCCGCCACCACACTCTGAAATCTCCTTTTTGCGCCGCTACAGTACTGCTACAGTACTAACGCCGCTATCGATCTCCGTCCACCCCTCCGCAGCCCTCCATCCACCTCTAATCCCCTAATAAACTCCATCCTTGTGGCCTAATCCACCACAGGACCCTCCGTCTAGCTCCGTTTCTCTTTCCGAAATCTCCGAACAACCTTGGTAACTTTCCAGTTCTGGCACGTTGATGGCGTAACGGGCTTCATCCTCTCTGTCTGCGCCTCATGGTGGAGTGATTGATCCATGAATTATGTGCATCATCGTGGTCTTCATAATTAAAACTGAGGTTCCATATACTGATATGAGCTTACTCTGCCATTTACAGGATTTTTGAGCATACTTCTAATTATTATGCATTAATTAAGGTTATTAGCCCTAATTAGCGATATAAAGCAAATTAGATGACTTTGTTCATCAACATCATAACTACTAACATTAGATGGATTATAAGTCACTAATTAGCCATATGGTACATTCTCATAATTTTAGGTCTTTGTTTATAATTTATTAGACATGAGAAGACCATTTTACATCTTACATGATATCACTGATATTAGTACATCAAAATTTTGATATTATCATTCGGTGTTCTACTCATTTTCCTAAAAAATTTGGTACCTTATTTGTATTTTTTGATAATCGGGCTATTTTCTATGAATTATACAAGATCTGAGAATTATTGAATATTTACGTTTTTATAGCCAATCATGTTGCACCACATGGCCCAGTGGGGGCGCGACTTCACTTGCCTCACTGGGGTCCGTCCGGTTCAGGAGTTTTGAACCCAGTTCAGCTTGGTCTTGGATGGGGTTTGGAGGGCCGGTTTCCTTTTACATATATATAATAAATTATTATATAGTTTTTCTCTGATAAAACATGTGTCAGAAAAAACTATCAAGGTTCGATCCGATTGGAATCAAAAACCAAATCCAGAAAATGAGTGCCCCACACAAAGTAGAGAGTATAGTGTCATGAAAACTAGTGAAAAGGGTGAGAACATGGTGTAGGCTGGTCTAGCTGCCCAAAACATAGATGCATCATATGTCAAAGGTTCCTCTTCCCGTGATGTACGTCATTTCCAAATGATACAAAGTCCCATACCGCTGCACTATAAGGAAAGAACGACATCTAAGGACTTGCTATACAATAAGCACCGGTCTAGACCTAGTTCCCAGACATTTGGGTGCTAACCTAGAGGCTAGGTCAGATCTAGTATCTAAAAGATGACTATTCTAACCCTAAAGATTATTAAGTTCAAGGTTTTCTTTAGTTTGAGTTGCATAATGAGAAAATGTCAAGCTTTGCTATTGTTCATGCTCTGATACCACCTGTGGCATCCCCAGATTTTCTAAAACTTAATCTGATGTGTGACGTCCAAATTGAAACCCTCACCTCATCGAGAATACCAATTTAAACATCACACATTAGGCTAAGAAAGAGAAAATCAAGGGAGTCAGAAGGAAACAATCAGTAGCACATGCACATGAACAATAATAAAACCATACAACATATGTTCACCATTCAACATATAATTACAACATTAATTGTTACAACATTTGATATTACATATTGAACAACAAACTCTACATATACATGTACTGCCACTAAGCAACATGATCTTAAGACAATAGGTCCACCTGTACATCAACTCGCCACACAACTCTCACTATCCCGGATCTTCAAGAGCATAACTACAACCTAAAAAAAAGATTACATGTGGTACACATCAGCACAATATTCAAGAATATTGTATTGAGTACGCCTACATGTCTTCTATATACCTCTCATCATATCTTAGCAATAAGATAAAACTAGAACTTGGCAGTTATAAAGAAATATAAGAAAATCATATACTTGCACAAAGATGTTCATTAACAAAAGAGAACACATATTTTAAGCATATTTTCTATTATATCATCCATGCATTTACTACCTGAGTTGAATGCATCATTTCATAATGTAATTGATGCAGGGTTTTTGAGTCGCATTTATAGGCTAATTTTGTACTTGTTTTATGTGTTTAATTGTCATTTTGGTGACTATAATGGCATAATTCATTTCCTTTAGCCTATAATCATTATATGCATCAAATTTATCTTATTTTATCCTATTTTGAATGAATTACGAAACTTCATTGATTGACTTGTGTTTTTCTCTCTATTTCATGTACTTTGTAATGTAGGACCTGTCGATACCATTGACAGGACCGTCGATATTATCGACATGGCAACAATAACCAAGCTGGAGGAAAAGCATCCCGGTCAATACCATCGACTAAACTGTTGATGGTCGCGAGATCTGCTCAGTAGAGAGAATATTGATCTGTTGATACTATTGACGATTTGGTCGATAGTATCGAAAAGCATCCAGGTTGATCCCAGTTTTTAGCGACGGAAGTGCATCCTAAGGTGTCGATGCCATCAACACCCCGTCAATGGTATTGACGCCGTCGGATCAGGATTTTGCCCAGAATTGCCATGATCGAGCGGTCGCGATCTTTTGGTGGTCGTAAGTCATACCTATACCTAAGAAAAGATGGCCCAGACTGGGGGAGCATGTTTCACTAAGCCGCACAAGTCCCGAAGGAAGGAGAGCAAAGAATAGATCCTCAGAGCTATGCCCTATACGATTCCAGAGCTATAGATGGGTGTTTCTACTCCCGAAAGGCCGCACAACGGACGTCACGCATCGAGGATCACTCGTATCTTCTCCGTTTCAGGGGTTACATCATATTCTCATTCGTTTCCCCATGTTTTCCTCTTTCTTCTCCATGTGTATCATTGAGATGAACATGCAGGGCTAATCCCCATTGTCCTTAGGACCGGGAGTAGCCCGGGGAATCGTTGTATGACAATTTTACATTGATTGTCATAATTTGTCTCAATCTCCCTGATATGTTATCGTGTTTCTATCGCAATTTTCTATGCTTGATCACCATAATTAATTTCTAATACCGTTAAATGCTCTTGACAGAGGATTAGCAGTTGAAAAGGCATGATTAACACATTAACTAATAAATTCCTTAGACAAGGTAATGTACGGTTAATGGTGGATACCCAGAGAATTGATTAAAGCACTTCGATCTAGGGTATAAGTTACTACTGGTGTGGAACTGACCTAGGACTAGGTAGTAAATTGTCTTGCGGAAGCAAGCAATTTTAGCTACAGGCCATAATCAGGGATAAGGTAGGAATTATGCTAGTTGTGTATAATTGCATGCAACGAGATCTTGTGGTGAAACCGTAACCCTAAGGATTCCCATTCCATTTGATTAAACTAAACATTCAATCATCGCTCACTTTTGTTTTCTCTTTGTTTTATTTTTATTTTGTTTCAAAACCAACAATCAACTTTTCCAATTGGTCTAGCTGATCGCGACCAGTTAGTAGTAGTCTACTGAAATTTATGTTTCCCTGAGTTCGACTCGGGCCTCACAAGGACCATATTACTTCGATACGTGCACTTGCGTTTAACACACGACTTAAGTATGTCAAGTTTTTGGCGTCGTTGCTGGGGAAACGACAAATTTCAGCACTACGAGTGCTGCAAGTGGCCATTCTAGGCCATTTCCTATTGCAATTTTAATGTTTGAATCTTTCAGATTCTTTGTTCGTTCTAGCACTGTACTTACTTGATTATTCATATTACAGGTACTAATGCATGGTGAAGATGCGTAGTACAGACTACGCACAATCGACACCAGAGATTCCACCAATGGAATCTACAGACGAGCAGATAAATACACCACCCAAAGACATTGAACAAGAACTTGAGGTTTTCACAATGGACGAGGAACCGACCATTTGGGAGAAGATTAAGGCTTCTTCTTCTTCTGTGCAGAAAGGGCCAATCAAGAAACGAACTATCAACATACCCAACTACAAGATTGACCCAGGGCTTATTCAGTTGGTCAAGTCACAGGTGCTCCATGGACTTAAAAATGAGGACCCAATGGCCCACATCAGCATGTTTGTGGAGAACTGTGACATGGTGAAGGTGGACAGGTTTCCACAGGAAGCCATTTATCTGAAATTATTTCCATCATCTCTAGCAGGAAATGCAAGGGAGTGGCTCACAATCTGGATGATGAATATGTTGAATCATGGGACATGATGATTGAAATGTTCTTTGAGAGGTAGTTTCCAGCTGAAAAGACAAATGATCTCGTGAGGAGGATAGACAACTTCAAACAGCAAGCTGGCGAGACATACTCAAAGAAATAGGAGTGATTTAATATCATGCTGCGGAAATGTCCACATCATGGGTTGGATTTAGAAACCCAAGCGAAGATTTTTTATTTTGCTCTTAACGAACATGATAGGAGCAATCTAGACTCAGCTGGAACAAGGTTCTTTATAAACAAAAAAGGTTCCAAGTGTTGAGATATTTTAAAGAATATGGCTAAGAAGCAGTCCTGGGGTGAAAGAGATGAACCAAAATAGGTCAAGGTTGCAGGGGATGCAAGGGCCATTAAAGAATTAAATGAGAAGATGGACTTGATAGCGAAGAGACTTCTAGCAAAAGATAATGACAGATCTGATGATGAGGCATAGGCTAAGTTCATGCGCCAACAAAAGGGCTACAAGAATAATGACTATTCGTAGAGGAAAGACAAGAAATTCTTATGGAAGGATTCAAACAATTTTCTACAGGATCCAGATCATAAGCCACATCCAAGTGCAAAGGACAAGAGAAATGAGTTGCTCAATCAAGTAATAAAGCAAAATCAAGAGTTGATGAGCACATTCGGCAATCAAATTAAGGCACAAGGGGAATTTATGAACCAGTTTGGTCAGACTCTACAAAGCCATGGGGCACGGATGAGGACGCTTGAGACATCCTTAGCACAGATGGCAGCTGAAATTGCAAGTTTAAAAAAGCCGGCACAGTAGGGTTTTCCAGGAAATACTGATGTTCCCAGAAAGAACCATCAAGCCAAGGCTATCTTGCTGAGGAGTGGGAAGAAAATTTTAAACTCTAAGGTCGATGAACCAAACACATCACAGTTAGAAGCTACATGTGAGGCCATAGAGGAAGCTGAAGTCACACCAATTGCTGAGAATAATGCAGAGACTGCTGCGGAAGAACCTATTGTAGAGAAAGACGTAGAGAAAAGGACGCCATATGTTCTGCCACACCAGAGAGCACAGACAGTCCCGGTTCCCTATCCAAACAACCTTAAAGTGAAGAAGGTGGATCAAAAATTTAAGAAGTTCTTGGATAGTTTTAGAAAATTATCTGTCAATATCCCACTGCTTGACGCAATTGAGCAGATACCTTCTTATGGTAATTTTTTGAAGGACATTATTACTAAGAAGAGGAAGATTCCTGATACGAAAGTGGTGGTGCTCAAAGAACAGGTGATCACATTCATTTTAGGGACATTGCCACCTAAGAGACAGGATCCAGGGTGTTTCAATATCTCCTGCTACATTGGAAAGATGAGATTTGGAGAGGCCCTTTGTGATCCAAGAGCGAGCATCAACTTGATGCCTCTCTCCACTTTCAAGAAGCTTGGTCTTAAAGAATCCCAGAGGAGCAACATGATGATACAACTTGCAGATGATTCAGTTGTAAGGCCTTACAGGATTTGTGAGGATGTTCTAGTCAAGGTGGATAGATTTGTTTTTCCGGCAGATTTTGTCATGATGGAGATGCAAGATGAGTAAGGGAATGAGCTGCTTATAGGAAGACCTTTCCAGGATACAACTGACATGATTCTGGAAATGGGTAGAGGTCATCTAACCATGGGCATAGTTGATGACATGTTTGAAATAAAAATGCCACTTAACCCAAAATCATCACAAGAGCAAGGACAGTGTAATAAAGTCTGACACTTTGAGCACAACGTTTCTATTTGTCTAGGGAAACCTTTTCTCGACATGGCGCATGTCATGACCAAGATAGACAGGGGGACACTTGTTATGGATATCATGGAGCAAACCAAGGTAGTTTCTCTTGTTAAAGTAGTGGGATATCCAAATAATGAAGACGAAGAAGTTTGTTTGTCCACTGAGGATAATGTGGAGATCTCAATGCATGAATCTTATCCTCAATTGCCTATTGAAGTTTTCATGTTCAATATTATTGATGACTCGATGAGGAGCACATCACTATAGGAATGCATGAAGATGCTTAAAGTTTTTCCCTATTACTATTCTAGGCACTTTGAAGATTTGGGACCACTGCCACCCCCATTGCAGCCTTCGTTGGTAGATCCGCCAGAGTTGGAGCTAAAGACGTTGCCCCCTCATTTGAAGTATGCATTCTTAGCAGTGGATGAAAAGCTACTGGTCATTATCTCAGCATATCTGAGTGTCACTAAAGAAGAACAATTGATGGTCGTGTTGAAGAACCACTGTGGTGCTTTCGGGTGGTCAGTCTCTGACATCAAGGGGATCTTCCCTACTCTATGCCAACACAAGATCTGACTTCTTGAAGGAGCTAAACCTGTGATTCAGCCCCAACGCCGCCTAAACCCTACCATGATGGAGGTTGTCAACACGGAGGTGATCAAGTTGCTTTCAACAGGAATTATCTACGCCATCTCAGACTCTACGTGGGTAAGCCCGACACAGGTAGTCCCTAAAAAGGGGAAATTACGGTAACTAAAAATTTGTTGAACGAACTAGTAACCACCTGGTTGGTTATCGGGTGGCGGGTTTGTAAAGATTACCGTAGATTGAACACTGCAATGCTAAAGGATCATTTTCCTTTACCCTTCATCGATTAGATTTTAGAGTGAATGGCTGGTCACTCTCATTTTTGTTTTCTAGACGGATATTCTGGCTACAACCAAATTTTGATTGAACCTAAGGATCAAGAGAAATATACTTTCACCTTCCCTTACGGTACTTTTGCTTATCGTCAGATGGCTTTTGGACTGTGCAACGCACCAACCACTTTTCAACGTTGTATGCTTGCCATTTTCTCTAACATAGTTGAATGTTGTTTAGAGGTGTTTATGGATGATTTTTCTGTCTTTGGTGCGTCTTTTGGTGAATGTCTTTATAATCTTGATAAAGTTTTGCAAAGATGTGAGGAAACTCATTTGGTCCTCAATTGGGAAAAATGCCACAGATGGTTAGTGAGGGAATCATGCTAGGACACAAGGTGTCTAGCAAGGGACTAGAGGTGGATCCAGTAAAAATCGAGGTTATTTCCAGATCGCCTCCACCAAACTCGGTGAAGGGAGTTAGAAGTTTCCTTGGTCACACAGGATTTTATCGCCGGGTTATTAAGGATTTCTCCAAAATTGCTCAGACTCTTTTTGAGTTGCTTGAGAAGGATGTGGTTTTTGATTTTAATGAAAAATGTACGAACGCTTTTGAGAGCCTTAAACAACGCTTGATTTCCACACCGATTGTGTGACTTAAGATTGGATTCGACCATTTGAACTCATGTGTAACACATCCAATTTTTCCATGGGGGTTGTTCTTGGGCAGCGCCTTGAGAACAAACCCACAGTCATTTATTATGCATCAAAAACACTGAATGATGCACAATTAAATTATACCACCACCGAAAAAGAATTACTTGTCGTAGTTTTCACTTTTGATAAATTTAGGCAATACTTGGTGGGATCTAAAGTGGTGGTATGGATGAATCATGCCACGATAAAATATTTAATGGAAAAGATAGAAGCGAAACCTAGACTCATTAGGTGAATACTTCTTTTATAATAATTTGACATTGAGGTTAAGGATAAGGTGGGCATTGAAAATGTGGTTGTGGACCATTTGTCTCGCCTTGAGAGGGTAGATGAGAAAGATACTAATATACCCATTACTAAGACTTTTCCAGATGAACAGATTATTTCGATTACATACAAAGATCTGTGGTTTTCACACATCATGAATTATCTTACATGCAAAGAACTACCCAAGGATTGGAATTATCAAGAAAAGAAGTGGTTTTTCCATTCATTAAGATTTTATTTTTGGGATGACCCTATTCTTTTGAGACAGTGCCGGGATGGTGTTCTCCGCAGGTGTGTGCCAGAGTTTGAGTATGACAACATGCTCTGCCATTGTCATACAATGCCCACCAGTGGCCATCATGATAGCTCAAGGACGGCTACGAAGGTGTTGGAGAGCGGCCTATATTGGCCCGCACTTTTTAGAGATGCATATGAGTTTGTAAGAAAATGTGATTCATGTCAGTGGGCAGACAATATCTCAAAAAGACAAGAAATGCCCCTAAATGTGTTTCAAGAGGTTGAAGTCTTTGACTTGTGGGGTATAGATTTTATGGAACCTTTTGTGTCCTCAAATACCAATTTGTATATTTTACTTGTTGTTGATTATGTTTCAAAGTGGGTAGAAGCGATACCCACTAGGACTAATGATCTTGCGGTAGTGTGCATGTTCATAAAGGAATACATCTTTTGTAGGTTTGGAGTGCCCCGCATGATCATCAGTGATGGAAGCACACATTTTACAAATAAGAAGTTTGGTACACTTTTGAGAAAGTATGGGGTAAAGCACAATGTGGGAACCCCTTACCATCCGCAGACACAGGGTCAAGTAGAAATTTCCAATAGGAAGATAAAGAAAATTCTAGAATGGACTGCCAACGAATCAAGGAAGAACTAGAGCATGCTCCTACCAGATGCACTTTGGGCGTATCGGACCGCCATTAAAACTCCTATAGGCACTACGCCATTTAGGTTGGCTTATGGGTGTGCGTGCCACTTGCCGGTGGAGCTGGAACACAAGGTGCATTGGGCGCTAAGGAAGTTAAATGTGAACATTGATGATGCTGGGAAACAAAGGTTGCTCGAGCTCAATGAGTTAGATGAGTTGAGAATGAATGCCTATGAGAGTTCCTGGATTTACAAGGAACGGATGAAACAATTACATGATCACCACATCCAAAGGAGGGTCTTCTCAAAAGGCGAGAGTGTATTGTTGTTCAATTTGCGGCTAAAGCTACATCCCGGGAAGTTGAAGTCCTGATGGAGTGGACCATTTATTGTGGAGGAAGTGCGTCTTAAGCACTACTATAGAAAGGATTTCACGAAAAAGGTGCATTAGGTAAACCTCATTGCACTTGATGAAGAATGAGCAAGATTGCGTCTAGCCTAAGACGTTAAAGAAGGGCGCTTGTTGGGAGGCAACCCAACCTTGGTAGATTACATGTTTAGGTTCTTTATTTTTCATTTTCCCAAATCGTGTTCATTAATTTTGTACTTAGTTTATAAAAATGATACCCTGATGTGTTTGTTGAGTGTGCAAGACTGGAATGATGTCGATACCATCGACACATGTATTGCCGGTATCGAGTTTGGAACAGCGAAGCAGCTACAAAAATCTCATTCCGTCGATAGTATCGAAGGCCTCGTCAATGGTATCGACACTGGAACAGAGCAAAATAGGATCGAGACTGGAGAAGGTTGATAGTATCGACCATTCCGTCGATGGTCGCGAGATGTCTGGAGATTTTCAGAACGGTTTGTCTCAGTAATGTCGATACTATCGACACCCTGGTCGATGGTATCGACATGCCAATAGTGTGATACCAGTTCCACCACCCTGCGAGGATCAAAGGTATAAACCAGTGTCAATACTATCGACATACCGTCGATGCTATCGACGCTCCAAGTCAACGATCTGTGTGTCTTCATCGAGCGGCCCACAATGTTGATCTGTGGGCACTGTCGATGGTATCGACACCCCGTCACTACCATCAACACTTCAGTAATCCCGACTCCATCCATCCAGCCAGTGAGAGCTGTCGATAGCAGCGAGCCACATATTTTTCCATCCGTCAATACTATCGGCGCCCTTTCTATGGTATCAACACGCCAACAGTAGCGGCGGTCGTCCCTTATAAAAAGGGATGTATTTCTTCAATCCAACTCACACCTTAAGTGCATATTTTCCATCTCCGAGCCCTATCTTCTCCGAGCACCTAGGAGCTACAGTGATCTTCATCAACGGTCTTCTCCAAGCATCTCCATTGACTTCACAAATCTCTATCTTCTCCGATCTTCATCGACCATCTTCTCTGAGCTCTTTTCTCAATCTCTTTCTCTCTCACTCGTTGCTCATGCAACAATGGTGAGATCCAGTGCTTCATCATCCAGGGCTATCCCACCAGCCCTACCTGCCCCGTCTCAAGGACTAGTCACTCGCCCGAGGATAGTCCACCCATCACCAGAGATCAAAAAGGTATATGAAGAGTTGTGGAAGCACTCCATAGAGCCTACATGGTACAGAGACAGGCAACTAATCAAGGACCTGGGATTCGAGGCCAACATGGACCATGTGCTTCAGGGGAAATTGAGAGAGTCCCTAATGTTATGTCATGACCACGAAGAAGGTCATCCATTTTTCAGTGGGTGGCCAACTTACAAGGAGATTGTCATAGAGTTTATGGCATCTCTAGATATCCGTGTCATCCCGAACGAGCTTGTAACGACCAAGACTGAATGGAAAGATGGGCGAGTTTCTTTCCGCCTCTACAACAAAGATTACACCATGTTCCTTCATGAGTTCAATGGGATTTATGGGTGGTCTCATGGGCATAGTGACCTGCGCCAACCACCGCAGAATGTAGACTACACCGCCACGTATTCAACATTAGTTACTGTACCGGAGGGGTACTCGATCAGCTGGCACCATTCCTCTATAGATGATTTTGAGCATCCATTTGTGAATATTTTGCATCGGATTTTATCCAACACCTTCTTTGCAAGATCTAAATTGTCTCAAAGCAAATTTTAGGAGACATATCTGTTCTTCCTCTATAGTCTGCTGGAGAGGAAATGTATCAACTTTGGAGCTTTCTTCCTCACATGTGTCATGGCGGTCAAGAGGAACACATCTCGCAGTGCCCCCAATTTATTTTTGGGGTCTAATCACTCTGATTGCCATGTACCTTGGCCTAAATCTGTCAGGGCTACCCAAGCTAGAATGTAAGAATATGCTCAATCTGAGCCACTTTGTGAACGCGGGCCTCCTCGAAGTCTGCTATGACACTATCTATGCTACTTACCACGTGAGAGGTGTTTTTCAAAGGAGGGAACTACCTGACCCTGCATTCAACCTCCGGCCTGGCCAAGATTACAGGTGGCCCATCATTGATATTGATCCAGATGAAGAACAATAGCAAGCTGAAGTCGAAGTACCAGAAGGAGACAATGATGAAGAAGTTGAAGAGGAAGCTACCATTCCTCTTCGACGCTGAGTTCCTCCACGAAAGAATATGCTCAATCTGAGCCACTTTGTGAATGCGGGCCTCCTCGAAGTCTGCTACGACACTATCTATGCTACTTGCCACGTGGGAGGTGTTTTTCAAAGGAGGGAACTGCCTGACCCTGCATTCAACCTCCGGCCTGGCCAAGATTACAGGTGGCCCATAATTGATATTGATCCAGATGAAGAACAATAGAATGTAAGAATATGCTCAATCTGAGCCACTTTGTGAACGCGAGCCTCCTCGAAGTCTGCTACGACACTCTCTATGCTACTTGCCACGTGGGAGGTGTTTTTCAAAGGAGGGAACTGCCTGACCCTACATTCAACCTCCGTCCTGGCCAAGATTATAGGTGGCCCATCATTGATATTGATCCAGATGAAGAACAATAGCAAGCTGAAGTCGAAGTACCAGAAGGAGACAATGATGAAGAAGTTGAAGAGGAAGCTACCATTCCTCTTCGACGCTGAGTTCCTCCACGAAAGCAACCACGACACTTTGGAGCCTCATACTCTTCCCATCCTCTGCCACCACAACCCTCTCAAGGTGGAGAGGATGTCTATTTGATGCAGAGCATGTATACGATGCTCCAGGACATTCAGTAGACGCAACACCAGCATACTGCGTCTTTTGTAGGTATTTAGGAGACGACGAACATGCTGTTCAAGGATCAGCAAGCCATCTACGAGAAAGCGCGCCTCCTCTTCGCCAACCAAGAAAACATCCACAACAGGTTGCATAGGATGGAGATGAAGCAACAGCCATTTTACGACCATTACTGGAGCCAGAATTATTTTAGAGGATACCCACAGCCACCACTGATGCCCCCATCTAACATGTCATTCCAGGGGCATTATCCTACTTGGGATCCCAACGGCCACCAGTACCCGCCACACCCACCACTAGAGCAGTAAAGGGGTATCATTGTTCCACCTCTTAAGTCTGGATTTTGACTATGAGGCCATAGTCGATTTCAAGCTTGGGGGGGTGCTGGAACATCATCTATCTAGTTTTTCTTTATTTTATATTTTGTTTATTTTTTCAATTTTCATCTTTATTTATCTTATGTTTTCTTCATTGCTAGATTCACTATTTTCTAGGATCCACTATCTATCCAGTGTAATCAGTGGAGTCTAATTTAATTGAATGTCATCTTGATGTTTTCACTTGGGGGTTTGTGAGATAATGAATTTTAATGAAAAATCTTTAAGAAATTGTAATCTTGTCGTGTGAGAACTTGAGGACATCACTTGTGAAACTCATTGGGTAGGTAAACTTGAAAACATATGAACATGATTGTGTATCCTTGTAGTTTAGGTTAAGAGGATTGATATGGATGTTGAGCCTAAACCAACCAAACGTTAATGTGACTTTAATTTGAAATGAGAGAGAGAAATCCCTTGATTAAATGGTACGTTAGTCAGTAAGGAGGGACATATAATTCTTTCTGAAGGTTCTGTCAATTAGTTTTGTGCTCTGATCCACCACAATTTCATTCATACTCCACCATAAGAATTGGGAGCACATTACTATCTTTCACTTTTTATTGCATCCCATGTAGATAGGTAGTGCATTATAGCTTTTGTTACATAGTTTGGCATAAGAAAAAAAAGTAGACAGTTGGTGTTTTTGTGAAGTGGATGAGATAGAGATATGGGTCTATCCTCCAACCCTGTCCTTTGTCCTCTAGAATTTGGGATGCTTTTTGCAACTCGTGGCGGCAGGTTGGCCACCTGTATAGTGTGGACTCAGACGGTCTCTACCTACTCTCCAGTCAGTTGAAATAGTGGATCCACATTGACACGTGTCCCCCTGTCCTTTGGGCTAAGATTTTGTGGGGCAAAGACTTTGTACCTAAATGGAGCACAACATGCTATAGAATCCTTCTTGGCAGGTTACCCACTAAAGACCGCATGAGGAGATGGGGTCTAAATGTCCAGCCGGTCTGCTGCTTTTGCAAAGAAGACGAAAACCACAACCATCTTTTCCACGATTGCAGCAAAGCGAGACATATTTGGGCGTTGATTTGGCTCAAGAACGACTGGGGTCTGCACACATCAAGCAGCCTGCATGAGACTATGATGCAGATCATAGCAAGAAGCTCAAATCAGTATGAGTTAGCTTTCGGTGGTCTTTGCTTCACAAATGCTTGCTTTAACATTTGGAAGATCAGGAACATGCTAATTCATAAAAGAACAGAGAACCAAGACGTGTTTCACAAGTTGGAACGTGATCTGACTGTTGTGATGAAGGCTAAGAAGAGCCTCTCCAGAGGGCTAAGCCCTTTAGCTAGTGTATACTGGGTTTTTTGTATAGATAGCTCATGTATATTTTTGTTATGACTAGCTCTTGTATAGTATAGCCTTGCTATACCCCCTTTTTGGCAATATATTTACCCATTTCCAAAAAAATAAATAGAGAGTAGTTATACATGCACATTATCCTTAGATGCATGTCGTAGTAGTTGCATATCTGTCATTATGTAGTTGCATTCACATCTTTTGAGCATACAATACGTCATGTGTTTTATGTTCTTCTAAAAAACATTATAGGTGGTGAACTTGTTCCATACCTTCTGAATAGAATGCATCAAATGTACGAGTTATAAAAAAAGGAAGCCCAACAAACAATCCCTTGCCATTTATGAAAATGGGAGCCTGAAAAAAAAATAAAACAACAACAACAAGATTGAGAAGTAGTATGAATAAGAGGGAGAAAGGAACATGTTCTTACCCGCATATTAGGAAGAACAAGCACATGGTGTAGTTTTCTTATATATTCCATCTCACCTTGATCTAGAATGATAGTGCATGCACCATTCCACCAAAAATGTAGCATTAGGACATTTTCATCTGCATTCGCATCATGATAGGTCATTTTTGTTTTTCACATGATCGACTGTAGTGTGCTTCCATTTCTTCCACATCCACCTATTCCATACACCCATTACACTAAGTGGTAGGCCACCCTTGATTTTCTCCTCATTCATGTACATCAGGAGAGCTGCTTCCATTTAGATAGTAGTTAGAGAAAATGAGCAATGTAGATAGGAGATCACAAGATGCACCAAGCCTGAACCTGAGGATTTTTATTATATTAACTTCTTTACTTGATAGTGTTCATGATCTTGGGATGGACATCTATCATGAATGATTATTGTTTCCTGAAGGGTAGTTATCGTTCCATGGTTGGTAAAGGCCAGTAAGTGTTTTGCAGGCGGGAATCATACTTAGATATCATTTATGTGATTATGTTCTTTAGTTGACCCTCTCAATCAGATTTTATAGCTTTGTGCTCGAGGACGAGCAAGATTCAAGCTTAGGGGAGTTTGATGTAGGGTTTTTGAGTCACATTTATAGGCTAATTTTGTAATTGTTTTATGCGTTTAATTGTCATTTTTGTGACTATAATGGCATGATTCATTTCCTTTAGCCTATAATCATTATATGCATCAAATTTATCTTATTTTATCCTATTTTGGATGAATTATGAAACTCCATTGATTGACTTGTGTTTTTCTCTCTGTTTCATGTACTTTGAATTGCAGGACCTGTTGATACCATCAATAGGACCGTCGATACTGTTGACATGGCAACAGTAACCATGTCGGAGGAAAAGCATCCCGGTCAATGGTCGCGAGATCAGCTCAACAGAGAGAATATCGATCCGTCGATACTATCCACGATCTGGTCAATAGTATCGAAAAGCATCCAGGTTGATCCCAGTTTTTAGTGACGGAAGTGCATCCTAAGGAGTCGATACCATCGACACCCCATCGATGGTATCGACACTGTCAGATCAGGATTTCACCCAGAATTGCCATGATTGAGCGGTCGCGATCTTTTGGTGGTCGTAAGTCATACCTATACCTAGGAAAAGATGGGCCAGACCGGGGAAGCACGTTGCACTCAGCCACACAAGTCCTGAAGGAAGGAGAGCGAAGAACGAAGCCCCAGAGCCATAGATGGGCATTTCTACTGCCGGAAGGCTACAGAACGGACGTCACGCATCGAGGATCACCCAGATCTTCTCTGTTTAAGGGGTTACATCATATTCTCATTCATTTCCCCATGTTTTCCTCTTTCTTCTCCATGTGTATTGTTGAGATGAACATATGGGGCTAATCCCCATTGTCCTTAGGACCGGGAGTAGCCCAGGGAATCGACGCATGACAATTTTACATTGATTGTCATAATTTGTCTCAATCTCCCTGATATGTTATCGTGTTTCTATCGCAATTTGCTATGCTTGATCACCATAGTTAATTTCTAATATTGTTAATTGCTCTTGATGGAGGATTAGTGTTTGAAAAGGCACGATTAACACATTAACTAATAAATTCCTTAGACAAGGTAATGTACGATTAATGGTGGATACCCAGAGAATTGATTAAAGCACTTAGATCTAGGGTATAAGTTACTTCTGGCATGGAACTGACCTAGAACTAGGTAGTAAATTGTATTGCGGAAATAAGAAATTTTAACTACAGGCCATAATCAGGGATGAGGCATGAATTATGCTAGTTGTGTAGAATTACATGCAGCAAAACCTTGTGGTGAAATTGTAACCCTAAGGATTCCCATTCCATTTGATTAAACTAAACATTCAATCATCGGTTGCTTTTTTTTCTTCTCTTTGTTTTATTTTTATTTTGTTTCAAAACCAACAATCAACTTTTCCAATCGGTCTAGCTAATCGCGACTAGTTAGTAGTAGTCTAGTAAAATTTACATTTCCCTGAGTTCAACTCGGGCCTCACAAGGCCTATATTACTTTGATACATGCACTTGCATTTAACACGCAGTTTAAGCGTGTCAAGTTTTTGATGGGTGCTGGAACAACATCTATCTAGTTTTTCTTTATTTTATATTTTGTTTATTTTTGCAATTTTCATCTTTCTTTATCTTAAGTTTTCTTTATTGCTAGATTCACTATTTTCTAGGATCCACTATCTATCCAATGTAATCAGTGGAGTCTAATTTAATTGCATGTCATCTTGATGTTTTCATTTGGGGGTTTGTGAGAGAATGAATTTTAATGAAAAATCTTTAAGAAATTGTAAGGTAGTCTTGTGAGAACTTGAGGACATCACTTGTGAAACTCATTGGGTAGGTCAACTATAAAACATATGAACAAGATTGTGTATTCTTGTGGTTTAGGTTAAGAGGATTGATATGGATGTTGAGCCTAAACCAACCAAACGTTAACGTGACTTTAATTTGAAGTGAGAGAGCGAAATCCCTTGATTAATTGGTACACCAGTCAGTAAGGAGGGACATATAATTCTTTCTGAGGGTTTTGTCAATTAGTTTTGTGCTATGATCCACCACAACTTCATTTATACTCCACCATAAGAATTGGGAGCACATTACTATCTTTCACTTTGGATTGCATTCCATGTAGATAGGTAGTGCATTATAGCTTTTGTTACACAATTTTTCATAAGAAAAAAAAGTAGAGAGTAGTTATACATGCACATTATCCATAGGTGCATGTCGTAGTAGTTTCATATCTATCATTAGGTAGTTGCATTCACATCTTTTGAGCATACAATACGTCATGTGTTTTATGTTCTTCTGAAAAACATTATAGGTGGTGAACTTGTTCTATACCTTCTGAATAGAATGTATCAAATGTACAAGTTATAAAAAAAGGAAGCCCAACAAATAATCCCTTGCCTTTTATGAAAATGGGAGCCTGAAAAAAAGAAAACAACAACAACAAGATTGAGAAGTAGTATGAATAAGAGGGGGAAAGGAACATGTTCTCACCCGCATATTAGGAAGAACAAGCACATGGTGTAGTTTTCTTAGATATTCCATCTCACCTTGAGATGAAATGATAGTGCATGCACCATTCCACCAAAAATGTAGCATTAGGACATTTTCATCGCCATTCACATCATGATAGGTCATTTTTGTTTTTTGCTTGATCGACTGTACTGTGCTTCCATTTCTTCCACAACCACCTATTCCATCCACCTGTTGCTCTAAGTGGTAGGCCACCGATGATTTTCTCCTCATTCATGTACATCAGGAGAGTTGCTTCCATTTAGATGGTAGTTAGAGAAAATGAGCAACGTAGATAGGAGATCATAAGATGCACCAAGCCTGAACCTAAGGATTTTTATTATATTAACTGCTTTACTTGATAGTGTTTGTGATCTTGAGATGGACATCTATCGTGAATGATTATTGTTTCCTGAAGGGTAGTTATCGTGCAGTGGTTGGTAAAGGCCGGTAAGTGTTTTGCAGGTTGGAATCATACTGAGATATCATTTATGTGATTATGTTCTTTAGTTGACTAACCCTCTGTCACGGATCCGTTCTTACCCTAATCCCAATCCCACTGTCCAAAAGGGCAGTGTTAGAGGGATGAGAGTGCCCGTCCCTGAGTGGCCCGAAAATCACACACAGATAATATGCAAAAATGAAATAACATCCTTCTTTATTAAAATGAACCAAAATTTTTAATACATAGGCCCGTAGGTAATAGGAAAGAGAAAAAGATAAGAACTAGCCTACAACTACATCCCTTTTACAATTAGCTCCCATGTAGAGTCCATAAGATGTATCAGTCTTTATTGCAGTAGATGAATCTAGTTCCTTGCATTACCCAAAATCGAGAAAATCAAGACACAAAGTCAATGCAATTGCACGGTACGCTATATAAAAACAAGTAAAGCAATTTTATAAGAAAAACTAGTATGCTTGGCAGGACTTATGCTTCAAAACATTATCAAACGATTTCCAAAAACCAAAATGTTATTCAACAACAAATTTTATTACGAATTTCCCATTATGCTGTAATTCAAGAAGCATGCTTATATTAGATTGGGTGACTCTACTACCCCAACGCGATGGGGAGGTCACCAAGCTCCTTCTCATCATATGAGATAGGAGGTCCAAGTGCAAAATCCCACCTTCCAATGAAGCAGTTTTGCTTATATCCAATATCAACATTATCAACTTTTCCAACATCATTATTCAACATCAATATACAGGCAGTCATAATGGGTCTAGTGATTTAGATTTCATGTTTCTCAACATATAATATATAAGAAAAATGGAAGACTATTCATAGGGAACAATATTTCATCCAAATAACTAGCCAAGCATATTTCAAGAGATACCTAAGAAAATATCATCATACAACCAAGGAGGAGTAGTATAATAGCGTACCTTTATAAAAGAGTATTTGGAGTATAGATCCCAAGAGAGAGAGAGTAAATCAACCCTTTGAGTCAGATCCTAGATAAAAATATTGGATCAAGGGTCAAGATCATAGTTTAAAACGATCATGCTTTGTTATTCGAGATTAGGGTTACATTTTCCTATTTCTACCTTAGGTTTAGGTCATCAACAATATTCCTCAAAAGTCCAACAAACATTCAAGTATCAAACATGTTTCATGAATGGATGACCTTCCTAGGTATATTTTGGAATACATTTCAACCCTAATTATCAATATCATTATTCAAATCTCTAGATCATTTCCAATATCAGATAGCACAATTGGACTTAAAATTAGATTAGGGAGTCCTATGATTAAGAGGGTTTTCTAGATCAAGGTAGAGCATCATTATATTAAGAATAAACCCTATTTCAAAGTATATGATTCATAAAAGAGTCAAGAGGATTATATATAACCCTTATTTTTTCAAAAATTATTTGGTGTCTCAGAATGATCATTAGAAACAAGAATAAGAGTTTCTACAAGATTAATCATCATATGAGATAATTAAAAAGGCAAAGGATCAAGATCATGACATATTAGTGATAAATATCGAGAATTAAGCTTCACAAGTATTTTTACCAGGTCAGTTGGATTTTTATGATCAAAATGGACTATAATTTCACTATTTTTGGAGCTAGGGATCTCAAGATATTTATTTTGCAAGATTTAGGTTATTTCTAGAATTTAGTGCAGAGGGCAGAATTACCAAATATTAAGGGCCATCGATCGATGATCTACCGTGGACACACGAAGCCGATCAGTGGCAGAGGGAAGCCGTGCTCCCAGGCACATGCTTCACGGAGAAGGATCAGGAGAGGGACGGCGCGTGGTTTGATGACCATTGATCTTGGTAAGGACCAGCGTGGAAACCCAATCCAAGGGCAGCTGCTGCTCGCCCCAACACAAGCACCCGCCCGCGAGCAGGGGTGCTCCATGGTGGTGCGGTGGCCGGAGAAGAAAGGGGCAAGAGAGGGAGGACTCGGCGTGAGGAGAGGAGGTGTTGTTCGAGTTCGTGGTGGTGATCCGACCTCAGGGGGGGTTATATAGTTGTTTGGGGCTAGGGTTAGGGTTATTTAGAGGGGGGGCGACACACCCCAAGAGTTAGCTTTCTTGATTGACCCCAAGCAGCAATTCCACCCTACTAAGCTGCGCGGAAGGTTTGAGAACGGCTGGGGAATTCAATGGTCGAGCTATTGGGGCGAAACCAACTGGTTTTGGTTGATCGAGCTAGGGACCAGGGTGGCTAATCCACCGTGTACCTGCCTTACCTGGCGCAAGGTAGGGGATGACCCCAGTGCCGTTGGATCAAGATCCAAGGCTTCTGGGTCAACCCGCCTTTCCCAGAGGCACCCCAAGCTACAGATGGGCCGGGCCCAACAAGAAAAAGGGAGAAAAAAAGAGGTGGAAAAAGGCAAAGAAAGCTAGGAAAAGACTAAAACCTTAGAAAAATCATATAAAATCATAGGAAGGTCCAAATGATTTCAAATTTGGACCATATCTTCAACATGAATTGTAGAATAATGTGTAAAAGTTTGGAGACCAAAAGATAAGGTTAACTAGTCGAACTCAAGCATTTTATCAAAGAGGTGTATTAAGTTAATTAAGGTGCCCAAGAGTGCATGAAATTCATAGAATACAAAAGAATTTGATTTTGGGTATCTATATTGAACAAGGAGTCAAAAGGTATTATGAATGATCATTATAAAGGTGAAAGATAAAATAATTAATAGAAAAGAGGGAAAAACTCACATTGTCACATCCTCCCCTCCTTATAAAGAATTTTGTCCCCAAAATTCAAACTTCCTTGAAGATGTCAGGAAAATGTTCCTCCATGTATGACTTCAACTCCCAAGTAGCATCATCACTCCCATGGTGCTTCCAAAACACCTTAACCATATCGATTTTCTTATTTTTGAGTTCCTTGGTGCGAGTATCAAGTATCTTGACCGGAGTTTCTTGGTACACCAGGGTGTCCTTTAATTCAATTGGTTCATGATTGAGGACATGGCTAGGGTCTTTGACATACCGCTTCAGGTTTGACACATGAAAGACGTTGTGCATCATGCTGTATTGTGGAGGTAGAGCCAACCTGTAAGCACATTCCCCAATACGATCCAAAATTTCAAAAGGACCCACATATCTAGGACTGAGTTTTCCTTTGTTCTTTGCAATGGCTCAAATTGGTCGAATCTTCAGGAAAACATGATCACCTACTAAGAACTGAGTGTCAGTCCTGTGTGCATCAGCATAAGACTTCTGACAATCTTGTGCCCTTTTTAACCTTTGCTTGATTAGGTTGACATTATCAGAATAGAGTTGTAGTTCCTCAGACTTCAGAATTCGTCTTTCGCCTACTTCATCCCTTTAAAGAGGAGATCTACACGGTCTTCCATATAGAGCTTCATAGGGAGGCATGCCGATACTAGATTGGTAGCTATTGTTGTAGGCAAACTCAACGAGAGGAAGGTAGTGGTCCCAAGAACCACCCCAATCGAGGACGCATGATCTCAGCAAGTCTTCTAGAACCTGGATTTTCCTCTCATATTGTCCGTCAGTTTGGGGGTGATAAGCAGTGCTGAAGTTCAGTTGAGTTCCCAGTTCTTCCTGTACTTGTCGCCACAAGTGAGAAGTGAACTTTGCATCACGATCAGATACTATAGATACAGGAATTCCATGCAGCCTGACTATCTCTCGAACGTAAAGTTCTGCTAACTCAGGAACCTTGGTTGTTGTCTTGATTGGAATAAAATGGGCCGATTTAGTCAGACGATCAACTACAACCCAAATGGTGTCACTCCCTTTCCTGGTCCTGGGTAGTCCCACCACGAAATCCATGGTGATGTTTTCCCATTTCCACTCGGGGATAGGTAGGGGTTGTAGAAGACCTCCTGGATGTTGGTGTTCAGCCTTGATCTGTTGGCAGGTCAGACACTTGGAGATGAAAGTAGCAATGTCGGTCTTCGTATTCCTCCACCCAAAGTGCCTTTGCAGATCCTTGTACATTTTTGTCGATCCAGGATGCACAGTATATTTTGACCCATGAGCTTCTCGTAACACCAGTTCTATCATGACTGAATCTTCTGGGACCCATATGCTCTGTTTGTATCAGATTCCACCATCCATACCGACTGTCAGATGAGTTTGGGGCTTCTCTAATAGCTTAGTCATATCATCAAGGCTCTTGCTATTCTTTAGAGCTGATAGGATTTCGGACAGGAGGCCCGGTTTTACATGGACACTAGCCAATCTAAGAACATTGCCCATACGCCTTGGGGCCCAAAGTGACATTACTTCCATGTTCTTCCATTCCGTAGTGAAGACAGCAGCACATTTATCCTGCTTTCTACTGAGTGCATCAGCCACCACATTTGCCTTACCGGGGTGGTAGGCAATGGTGAAGTCATAGTCTTTAAGGTAATCGAGAAAACGCCTCTGTCTGAGATTGAGATCCTTCTGTGTCAAGATGTATTTCAGACTCTTGTGGTCGGTGAGGATGTCGAAGGTGGCACCATACAAGTAGTGTCGCCATATTTTCAAGGCATATATGATGGCGGCAAGCTCGAGGTCATGGGTTGGGTAGTTGAACTCATTTGGCTTCAATTGTCGAGAGGCATAAGCAACTACTTTTCTTTCTTGCATGAGAACACAACCCAGACCGAACCTTGATACGTCGGTGAAGATGACGAACCCATCATTTCCCGAGGGAAGAGTCAAGACAGGTGTAGTTGTCAGCTTTATCTTTAGCTCTTGAAAACTGGACTCACACTCCTTCGACCAGATAAACTGTTCTCCTTTCCCGGTGAGCTTAGTGAGAGGCAAGGCAGTCCTGCTAAAGTTCTGGATAAAACGTCGATAATAGCCAGCAAGACCTAGAAAACTGCGGATCTCTGAAACATTCTTTGGGGCATGCCACTCAAGAACAGTCGAGACTTTGGCGGGGTCAACAGAAATTTTCCCACCAGAAATTATGTGGCCCAAGAACATGACTTCAGAAATCCAAAATTCACATTTTGACAGTTTTGCGTAGAATTTCTGAGATTGGAGGATGTCAATAACTTTGCGAAGGTGGATGTGGTGTGATTCAGTATCATTCGAATATATCAATATGTCGTCAATAAAGACCACTACAAACTCATCGAGGAAAGGTTGGAAGACACTATTCATCAAGTTCATAAACACACCAGGGGCATTAGTCAACCCAAAAGGCATGACAAGGAATTCATAATTCCCGTATCGGGTTCGAAAGGCTGTTTTAGGGATGTCTTCATCCTTAACTTTGAGTTGGTGGTAACCAGAACGAAGATCAATTTTTGAAAAGACATGGGCAGAACGGAGTTGATAAAAAAGGTCATCAATTCTGGGCAGCGGATACTTGTTTTTCACAGTAGCTTGATTGATCATACGATAGTCAATACACATGCGAAGGGAACCATCCTTTTTCTTGACAAATAAAATGGGGGCTCCCCAAGGAGAGGTACTAGGGCGGATGAAACCCTTATCAAGCAATTCCTGCAACTGCTTTTTCAGCTCAGTCAATTCAGCAGGAGCCATCCGATAGGGTGCCTGAGAAATAGGTGCGGTACCAGGTGCTAAATCAATAGAAAACTCAACATCATGATCTGGTGGTAGCCCAGGGAGCTCCTCAGGAAAGACACTCGGGTACTCTCGCACTATATCAATGTTTTCCAGGGTACTCATATCAAGATTGACTATGGTTACAGTTTCTAGGTAGGCTTTGCACCCTTTAGCTATCTAGTTTTGGGCTTTAATCAGAGAAATGACAACGTTTTTATTTCGATCTTTCCTTCCAGGAATTACAAGAATAGGGAGATTGGGTTTCGAAATAATGACTTTCTTGGCGCGACAGTCGATTAGAGCATGATTTTTATGGAGCCAATCCATCCCTAAAATAAGGTCAAAGTCTTCCATGTCTAAGATTATGAAATCTGATTCAAAACTACGTCCAACATAAGATAGAGGGACTTTCTCGACAATATAGTAGGAGACTTTCATCTTCCCACTTGGGGTAGTTACATCAAGTACGTACCCTAAGTCCCTTGTTTCAAGATTCAACATAAAGGCAAGATTCTTAGACATGAAAGTGTTTGTTGACCCGGAGTCAAAAAGAGTAACAACAAAATGGTTGGAGATTTGCATCATACCTACGTATACATATATTTTGTGTAAGGACAAAGTACAAGATAATCATGATATAAAGTTCTGGAAATAATCTTGAATTTAAAAGGTACCTTCCATGAGCTTGTTTTCATTGGCCTTCGCCTCATCTGCATTCACAACAAAGACACAAGCCTGTCTATGTTCACCTTGCCTGGCCCATGCTGGAGGAGGGTGGGGGCAGCTATCTCTGAAGTGACCCTCCTGTTTGCAGTAATGGAAGACCGGGGACAGATACTTGCACTGGCCAGGGTGGAAGTTACCACAGTTACAGCAATGAGGAATATTGGCGTTCCGGCCTGGACCCCTGTTTTGTCCATGATTCTGGTTTTGTGCAGGACCACGGTTGTAATTCTGGTTCTGGCCATGGGCAGGAGGATTCCTCTGGTTTTTCTATCGGTTCCTGTTCTTATTGCCACCAATATGGGGTTTTCCCTTCTGTTCAGGTTTTGTAGGTACAGATTCAGTCAGGGCTAGATAGGCAAGGGTAGGTAAAGGTTTCCCGTGTCCCATCCCCAGGGTTCTCTCCATGGACAAGGCATGGTCATAGGCATCTTGAAAATTGGTGGGTTTGGATGAGGATACAAAAGCTTTTAGGGTAATGAAAATCCCATCAATGTAATGGTCAAGTTTTTGTTCTTCAGTGAGGTTGGTGACATGCCTCTCCAGCAGGCGGAACTGTCGGCTGTATTCAGCCACTGTGTTAGTTCCTTGGGTAAGGGTGAGGAATTGTTTTTGTTTTTCCTTTCTCTCAGATGTGGGTTGGAAACGGTTGGTGAAAATGGGTTTGAAGGCTTCCCAGTTGACAGGGATGACCTGCTGTGACCGGATGTAATTCTCCCACCACAATTTGGCCGCTCCCTTCAACTGGTAGGTGGCAAAACCAACCTTGTCTTGTTCAGGGCACCTCAAAACCCTAAAAGTGTTTTCCATAGACACTAACCAGGCATCAGCCTTGTCTAGGACATCATCTTTGTCTTCCCCATAGAAGGTTTCAGGGCTGAGTTTCAGAAAATCCTGGATAGTGGTGGGTTTTGGGTTTTGGGTTGGTACAAGGGATGTTGTACGAACAGCTAGGTCATGAAGGGCATCCATAATGACCTTTTGTTTTAATTCCCATTCCCCCATATTGTTGGTCTTATTGGCAGAACTGACATCTTCATCATCATCCATGCGGGGCTTCTTCCCCTTGTCTTTAGTACCAGAGGTCCCTTCACCATCCATGTTGTTCCTGGTTTTTGGGGCCATCTGCAAGAGTTCAACTAATATAAGTTTTCTTGTTTATAACCTTCAAAGCAAGAATATGATAGATCATGGAAATATTGCAACGGTTTTTCTCAATTTATTTTCGGATTTTAGTTATTCCCGTCCTTAATCTACCCAAAATAGAGAGAGTATATAGATCAAGTCATGACACCTTAAGGAGAATGAGAAGATGAGGAGTCATCCTACTTCCTTCTAATAGGTGGCTTGGGTAATCCTTAAAGAAGAGATAAGATGCTAGAAGACTCTCTATGGTTATAGGAAGTCCTTCCATCCATTTCTGGATCAACTAAGGCCAGGTGGAGCAGGAGGAACCTCAACCATCATGAAGACGGATAGGAGGAATTATGCCAGAACCCCCTTTGTGCTCTTTCTAGACACCTCAGTTTTCACCATAGTGAATTTTAGGGCTTCCTTGGTTCAGCGATTAAGAACATCATTTCACTAATGCATATGAAGTGGGTTATGGCTCTGATACCAACTGTCACGGATCCGTTCTTACCCTAATCCCAATCCCACTGTCCAAAAGGACAGTGTTAGAGGGATGAGAGCGCCCGTACCTGAGTGGCCCGAAAATCACACACAGATAATATGCAAAAATGAAATAACATCCTTCTTTATTAAAATGAACCAAAATGTTTAATACATAGGCCCGTAGGTAACAACAAAGAGAAAAAGATAAGAACTACCCTACAACTACATCCCTTTTACAATTATCTCCCATGTAGAGTCCATAAGATGTAGCAGTATTTATTGTAGTAGATGAAAGAGTAGATGAATCTAGTTCCTTGCATTACCTAAAATCGAGAAAATCAAGACACAAAGTCAATGCAATTGCACAGTACGCTATATAAAAACAAGTAAAGCAATTTTATAGGAAAAACTAGTATGCTTGGCAGGACTTATTCTTCAAAACATTATCGAACGATTTCCAAAAACCAAAATGTTATTCAACAACAAATTTTATTATGAATTTCCCATTATGCTGTAATTCAAGAAGCATGCTTATATTAGATTAGGTGACTCTACTACCCCCAACGCGATGGGGAGGTCACCAAGCTGTTGGCTAAATGGACATCTGTAAATCCCTTTGTTTTGATAATGACAAACATTTCATTCTTGTTAATCTAACATGCTACTTGAGTGTTGCAGGAATAAGGTGGATGACAAAGCACTAGGGAATATATATGCTTGAATGATTGTAAATGTCATGAAATGTAATCAATTGTAAACTTGTACAAATATATAATGTACAAGTACTTAGACTTCATGTAAATCAAGCGTTAGATCTTCCCTAGCTAAACACCACATTTAGATAGGTCATTCCCTTCAACAGTGTCACATATGCACACTCATACACACACTTAATGTCTTCATTTGAAACATTGAAACAGGGTCTATCTCGGTCGACAAAATCCTCGACCGAGACACTCTCGGTCGACAAACTTCTTGACTGAAAAGACCCAAGTAGCCGTTAGACACAACTAACAAGGTAGTTGGCAGTTGGAGATAAACGTTGCAAAACACTTGATCCAGAGAGCCTGTCGGTCGACAAAACTTCGACCGAGTAGGTGTCTCGGTCGACCATTTCTCGACCGAGATGGTCTCTGACAGCAACTGCAGAATTAATTAACTAGTCGTTGTTAAAGCAACTAACTTATATCTAACGGCTAGTTAAGCACTTAGAAACCCCTAGAGAGTGTCTAGAATGTCCTTAAGCACTTTTAGGACATTCCTATAAATAGGACATGCCTTAGGACACCTAAACTCACTTGATTACACACTTGAGCAATCTTTGAGCATACATTTACATTGAGCAATCTGTTTGTGAGCAATTGAGCATATTAACAACTGGTTACTTCTTCTCTCAGCTCAAATTTCATGTTCTATAGGCTAGCATCTCCTATCCACAACAATGACAATTCCATACACATTGGTTAGGAGATCTATACGCTTGATCTAGGCAAATCAAGCCTTGTGCTTCAAAGGATAAGTTGTAATTTCCTTTTTCCTTTCTTGTTCACTATTATTGTTTGTACTCTCCTTGCTACTCCTAGGTTGGAGGCTGCGGATTGGAGAGGTTGAAAGATCTTCTTGGTGAAGAAGGGGACCTTGAACTAATTCAAGAAGGCTGGTGCAACGGGAGGTTACTTCTAAAGAGGAAGGCTACTTCAAGGGGGAGCTTGGAGTTACTTCAAGAAGGCTACCTCGGGTTGGTGCATCTACTTCAAGTGAAGGCTGTTCAAGGGGTGTAAGAAAGTATTATATTTTGTGTAAATCCTTGTGAAGGTAATAAAATCGATACTTTCAAAATCCCGGTTGGGTAAGCAACCGGGTAGTGGACTGACAATCTTAGTATTTGCTAAGATTGGAACCACTCTAAACACTTGTCTCCTTCTTCCATTTTCAATTGTGGTTGTTTGAGTTAAATAATTTATTAAAATATTTAAAAACTCTATTCACCCCCCCTCTAGTGTTTTTCAATTGGTATCAGAGCAGGCTTCAAGGAACCCTAACAAGGTCTTGAAGAATGGGTGACGGGGTGCTTAACAACCTTAACCTTGAAGGGACACTTGTTTCTAGACCTCCAGCGTTTTATGGAACAAATTACACATATTGGAAGAGAAGGATGCAATTCTACTTCCAAGGCATCAATTGGGACTTATGGAGGATGGTGTCAACCCCATACGAGCTTCCTCAAACACAATATGCAGAGTGGGATGCAAATACGGTAAAGTTGGCTCAAATGAATGCCAAAGTTGTAAGCATTTAATATTGTTCAATTTCAGTAGGAGAATTTAATAGGATATCAAACTGTGACACAGCCTATGATATTTGACATAGATCGTCCATAACTTATGAAGGTACAGTTCAAGTCAAGAATTCTAAGATTAGCATGCTTAAACAAAAGTTTGAACACTTCCGTATGGATCCAAATGAATCTATTAGTGAAATGTTTGCAAAATTCTCTTCTATTGTTAATGGTTTAAATGCCCTAGGAAAACCTGTTCTTGAAGAAGATCAGGTATCAAAAATTCTTCAATCACTTCCTCCTAAATACAAGCCAAAGGTGACAGCCATTGAAGAAGCTAATGACCTCACTCGACTGAAAATGGAGCAACTCATAGGCAATCTAGAAGCTCATGAAGCAACCCTAGAAGAGGAAGAAAGAAGAGAACGTGAACTTCAGCAAGGAAAGAAGAAGGATGTGGATCTAAAAGCTTCAAAGATAATCACACCAGAAAGTGAGGAGTCAAGTGAAGAAGAAGGAGAAGAAGCCTTGATTGTCAATGGTAAGAAATATAAAAGATTTAAATCTAACAAGATTTCTAGTTCTTCTTCCTCTCCTCCTAGGTTCTTTGAGTGTGGAAAGAAAGGACATTTCAAAAATGAATGTCCTAAAGCAAAGAAAGGAAAGAAAAGCTCACACAAGAAGAAGGGAGAAAAAGCCTATAAAGATGCATGGGACGAGTCAAGTGAAAGTGAAAGCGGAGAAGAAAAGGTAGAATGTCTAATGGCAAGAGAAGATGATGAAGACTCTCAAGAGGTAAGCCTACTTGATCTTCCTAAAGAGGAGTTAATTACTAGTCTACAAGAAGTTCATGATAAGTATGTTGATGTCAAGAAGAAACTAAAGAAGGTTATCAAAACAAATGACGAGCTCTATGCTAAATTAAATGATCTCTCTTATGAAAAGAACAACATTGATCTTGAGAATTTGTCTTTAAAAACATCTTTAAATGACTCCACTAAAAAGCTACTCACTCTAGAAACAAATGTTGATCTTCTCTCTCAAGAAAAGACTGAATTGTTAGCTAAACTAAAAGATTTTCAGACTCAACCAATTCTGTGTAACCATCTAGACTATGACAATGTTGTAAAAGAAAGAGACTAAATATTATCTGATTTAGATCAAGCAAGAAAAGATGCACACAAAAAGATGGATGACATTGCTAAGCTACAAAGAAACCTACATGAGTTAAGAAGAAAAGATATCCTTGACAACATTCTAAAAGCCTCCTCTAGTTTCAATGGAAGAAAAGGTTTAGGATATCCTCAAAAGAAAAATCAACCCAAAAGAACTCGGACTATGTTTGTACCTAAGAACACAATTCCTAGAAAGAGAAATGAAGTTGACTCTATTACTTGTCATTTTTGTTTACGTCTTGGACATTATTCATTTTCATGCCCTTATAAGACCAAGGATTCCTACTTAGTTTGGGTCCCAAAACCCCAAACTTAGTAGAGTCGAATGTAATTTAGTTGAGATATGATCAAACGCTCAATTTTGCAATTTATATTGTCTTATCTCAACTTAATAAAATGTTTCATGCATTATGGTAATTTTCTGAACTGCTGAAATAGAAACTTAGTCGGTCGAAGTATTGTCGACCGAAAATATAATCGGTCGAACTTTTGTCGACCGACCAGATGCCTGTAACAAATCAAAATAAACAACAACTATTCGGTCGAAAGTTGGTCAACCAAGCAGAATCTTTGTTCTTAATTTGCAATACAGCAACCTTCTCGATCGACGATTAGTCGACCGAGAAAGATGTCGGTCGAACAATTATCGACCGACTGAAGTTCTGAATCAGAATTTTTATACAATCTGTACTTAAATGCTTCTAACCATATCGGACCATCACATGGGTACCAAAACCTACTTTTTAATACAGGATTGGGTGGTCGACAGTGGATGTTCCAAACACATGACCGGAAACAAGGATGCATTTCAAACTTTTGAAGAAAAGAAGAGTGGAACAGTCACTTTTGGAGATAACGGTAAAGGTAAAATCGTTGGAATAGGTAACATTGGTACGAACCTCGAAATAAAGAATGTTCTACTCGTTGATGGTTTGCATCATAACTTAATAAGTGTGAGTCAATTATGTGATAGTGGCTATGATGTTTTATTTAACAAAACCTGCTGCAAATTATTAATAGAAAACACTACAAATGTTGTCTATGAAGGAAAAAGAGTTGTAAATCTTTATATTCTTAGACCTAACTCTATGAAATCTGTAGTAGGAAAATGCTTGCTTGCAAATGAAAATACTTTACAACTATGGCATAAAAAGCTAGGACATGCTAGTTCACATGTTATCAAAAAGTTAGTGAAATATGATCTTGTTCGTGGTTTGCCTACTTTATCCTTTGATCAAGTTGAAAATTGTGAACCATGTACATTGGGAAAGCAAAGAAAAACCTCTTTTAAACCTAAACATGTACTTAGCACCAGTAGATCTTTAGAATTAATTCATATGGATTTATTTGGACCCATGAGGACACAATCTATTGGTGGCAAAAGATATTGTTTTGTTATTATTGATGATTATAGTAGATATACATGGGTACATTTTATTGCAACCAAAGATGATACTATTCATGTTTTTATATAATTTTGTTCTATGATTGCAAATCTATTACAAAGCAAAATATGTATCATTAGAAGTGATCATGGTGGAGAATTTGAAAATCATGTCTTTGAAGAATTTTGCACATCTCAAGGGTACACTCACAATTTTTCTACTCCACGCACTCCACAACAAAATGGTATAGTTGAAAGGAAAAATCGATCACTACAAGAAATGGCTAGAACTATGATGCTCGAACATAACACACCCAAAACCTTTTGGGCTGAAGCTGTAAACACCGCATGCTATGTGTTAAATAGAGTAACTGTTCACTCTCATTTGAAGAAAACTCCATATGAAATAATACATTCTAAGAAACCTAGAGTTGACTATTTTCATACCTTTGGATCTACATGCTATATCTTAAATACCAAAGATGATAGAGATAAGTTTGATTCTAAATCCCACAAAGCATTCTTTTTGGGATATTCTATCTCTAGCAAAGCATTTAGAGTCTACAACACTATCTCTAGAAAAGTTGAGGAATCTATTCATGTCTCTTTTCATGAAGAGTCCAAATCAGAAAATCTAGAAATAATTGATCTTACTAATCAATTCGAAAACTTAAACATACCAAATGATAGTGAGAAAGATACTACAAACAATAATCAAACTGAAACACAACCTATACCTAGACTTATTAAGGATCATCCTCAAGAATTAATTATTGGAAATCCAAATGATAAAGTAAAAACTCGGTCTTCCTTTAAGGATGTCGCAAACATGGCTTTTGTTTCTATCATTGAACCTAAGAAGATATCTGAAGCTCTTAAAGATGATTATTGGATAATAGCAATGCAAGAAGAATTAAACCAATTCACAAAAAATGATGTATGGGATTTAGTTCCTAAACCACAAGATAAAACCATCATTGGAACTAAATGGGTTTTTAGGAATAAACTAAATGAGGCAGGAGAAGTAATAAGGAATAAAGCTCGGTTAGTAGCACAAGGATATAATCAACAAGAAGGAATAGACTTTGATGAAACGTATGCACCAGTAGCTAGACTTGAAGCTATTAGAATGTTACTAGCTATTGCTGCACATAAAAACATCAAACTCTACCAAATGGATGTAATAAGTGCATTTCTAAACGGAATCATTCAAGAAGAAGTATATGTTTCCCAACCACCCGGTTTTGAAATACCGGAAAAAGGTGACTATGTTTATAAACTTAAGAAAGCACTTTATGGTTTAAAACAAGCACCTAGGAACTGGTATGAAAGGCTCAAGACATATCTTTTTGAAAATGGTTTTTCTATTGGAAATTCAGATTCTACCTTATTTTTCAAAACATATACATCTGATTTTCTAGTTGTTCAAATATATGTTGATGACATTATTTTTGGAGCTTCAAATGAATTATTGTGCACACAATTTAGTGACATTATGCAAAAAGAATTTGAAATGAGCCTCATGGGTGAACTAACTTTCTTTCTTGGTTTCCAAATTAAACAAACGCCTGCCAGGATTTTTATAAGCCAAGAAAAGTATACAAAAGAACTCTTAAAACGTTTTGGGATGGATCAGAGCAAACATGCTACTACTCCTATGGCCACTTCTACTAAAATTGATAAGGATGAAAATGGGGAACCTATTGATGATTCCTTATATAGAGCCATGATTGGTAGTTTGCTTTACTTAACTGCTTCTAGATCGGACATCATGTTTTCTGTTGGTCTTTGTGCTCGATTTCAATCACAACCTATGCACTCTCATTTTCAAGCAGTTAAACGAATTCTTCGATACTTAGCCGGCACTACATGTTTTGGTTTATGGTATCCAAAAGGACAATCCTTGGATTTTAAATCTTATACTGATGATGATTATGCTGGTTGTCGACTTGATCGCAAGAGCACTAGTTGTGGTTGTTTCTTGTTAGGGAGAGCTTTAGTATCTTGGTTTAGCAAGAAACAAAACACGGTTGCCCTTTCTACAACTGAAGCTGAATATATGGCAGCCGGATCTTGTTGTGCTCAAGTGCTTTACATGCAACAAGTATTAAACGATTATGGTTTTACTCTTTCATCTACACCTATCTTTTGTGACAACACAAGCGCTATAAACTTAGCACACAATCCTATTTTACACAGCAAATCTAAACATATTGAAATCCGGCATCACTTTTTAAGAGATCATATTTCTAAAAATCATGTTTCCCTTCATCACGTTGATACGGAAGATCAATTGGCTGATATTTTTACAGAACCGCTTCCACTAGACCAATTCAACAAAATAAGGAAGCCATTGCTTATCACTTCTTTGGAAGACGTTTTCTTTGATATTTGTGTTTCTTAACAATGTCATTTATTTGCATCATTTTGGCTTTAATGGACATCTTTGTCATTGAATTTGTTGGGACATCTAATTAAGGGGGAGTTTTATTTTTAACAGATATCTTTTTGAAATGACAAAGGGGGAGAAATAAATATAAATGTAAAACTCAATCAATGAGTTTCATAAACTCTTGGCTTTACATTGAAACTCACATGTTTTATATTTTCTTATTTTATATTTAGGAAATGTTTGTCATCTTCAAAAAGGGGGAGATTGTTGGCTAAATGGACATCTGTAAATCCCTTTGTTTTGATAATGACAAACATTTCATTCTTGTTAATCTAACGTGCTACTTGAGTGTTGTAGGAATAAGGTGGATGACAAAGCACTAGGGAATCTATATGCTTGAATGATTGTAAATGTCATGAAATGTAATCAATTGTAAACTTGTACAAATATATAATGTACAAGTACTTAGACTTCATGTAAATCAAGCGTTAGATCTTCCCTAGCTAAACACCACATTTAGATAGGTCATTCCCTTCAACAGTGTCACATATGCACACTCATACACACACTTAATGTCTTCATCTGAAACATTGAAACATGGTCTATCTCGGTCGACAAAATCCTCGACCGAGACACTCTCGGTCGAAAAACTTCTCGACCTAGAAAGACCCAAGTAGCCGTTAGACACAGCTGACAAGGTAGTTGGCAGTTGGAGATAAACGTTGCAAAACACTTGATCCAGAGAGCCTGTCGGTCGACAAAACTTCGACCGAGTAGGTGTCTCGGTCGACCATTTCTCGACTGAGATGGTCTCTGACAGCAACTGCAGAATTAATTAACTAGCCGTTGTTAAAGCAACTAACTTATATCTAACGGCTAGTTAAGCACTTAGAAACCCCTAGAGAGTGTCTAGAACATCCTTAAGCACTTGTAGGACATTCCTATAAATAGGACATGCCTTAGGACACCTAAACTCACTTGATTACACACTTGAGCAATCTTTGAGCATACATTTACATTGAGCAATCTGTTTGTGAGAAATTGAGCATATTAACAACTCGTTACTTCCTCTCTCTGCTCAAATTTCATGTTCTATAGGCTAGCATCTCCTATCCACAACAATCACAATTCCATACACATTGGTTAGGAGAACTATACGCTTGATCTAGGCAAATCAAGCCTTGTGCTTCAAAGGATAAGTTGTAATTTCCTTTTTCCTTTCTTGTTCACTATTATTGTTTGTACTCTCCTTGCTACTCCTAGGTTGGAGGCTGTGGATTGGAGAGGTTGAAAGATCTTCTTAGTAAAGAAGGGGACCTTGAACTACTTCAAGAAGGCTGGTGCAACGGGAGGTTACTTCTAAAGAGGAAGGCTACTTCAAGGGGGAGCTTGGAGTTACTTCAAGAAGGCTACCTCGGGTTGGTGCATCTACTTCAAGTGAAGGATGTTCAAGGGGTGTAAAAAAGTATTGTATTTTGTGTAAATCCTTGTGAAGGTAATAAAATTGATACTTTCAAAATCCCGGTTGGGTAAGCAACCGGGTAGTGGACTGACAATCTTAGTATTTGCTAAGATTGGAACCACTCTAAACACTTGTCTCCTTCTTCCATTTTCAATTGTGGTTGTTTGAGTTAAATAATTTATTAAAATATTTAAAAACTCTATTCAATTGGTATCGTTTAACCGTGGCAAGAGCACAAAAAATTGAACGTTTCCCCCCTAGTGTTTTTCAATTGGTATCAGAGCAGGCTTCAAGGAACCCTAACAAGGTCTTGAAGAATGGGTGACGGGGTGCTTAGCAACCTTAACCTTGAAGGGACACTTGTTGCTAGACCTCCAGCATTTGATGGAACAAATTACACATATTGGAAGAGAAGGATGCAATTCTACTTCCAAGGCATCAAGTGGGACTTATGGAGGATGGTGTCAACCCCATACGAGCTTCCTCAAACACAATATGCAGAGTGGGATGCAAATACGGTAAAGTTGGCTCAAATGAATGCCAAAGTTGTAAGCATTTTATATTGTTCAATTTCAGTAGGAGAATTTAATAGGATATCAAATTGTGACACAGCCTATGATATTTGGCATA
This sequence comes from Alisma plantago-aquatica, assembly GCA_963693085.1. NCBI lineage: Eukaryota > Viridiplantae > Streptophyta > Magnoliopsida > Alismatales > Alismataceae > Alisma > Alisma plantago-aquatica. The sequence goes on from OY856414.1 coordinate 664,813,362, forward strand.
GACTATCCATAACTTATGAAGGTACAGTTCAAGTCAAGAATTCTAAGATTAGCATGCTTAAACAAAAGTTTGAACACTTCCGTATGGATCCAAATGAATCTATTAGTGAAATATTTGCAAAATTCTCTTCTATTGTTAATGGTTTAAATGCCCTAGGAAAAACTGTTCTTGAAGAAGATCAGGTATAAAAAAATTCTTCGATCACTTCCTCCTAAATACAAGCCAAAGGTGACAGCCATTGAAGAAGCTAATGACCTCACTCGACTGAAAATGGAGCAACTCATAGGCAATCTAGAAGCTCATGAAGCAACCCTAGAAGAGGAAGAAAGAAGAGAACGTGAACTTCAGCAAGGAAAGAAGAAGGATGTGGCTCTAAAAGCTTCAAAGATAATCACACCAGAAAGTGAGGAGTCAAGTGAAGAAGAAGGAGAAGAAGCCTTGATTGTCAATGGTAAGAAATATAAAAGATTTAAATCTAACAAGATTTCTAGTTCTTCTTCCTCTCCTCCTAGGTGCTTTGAGTGTGGAAAGAAAGGACATTTCAAAAATGAATGTCCTAAAGCAAAGAAAGGAAAGAAAAGCTCACACAAGAAGAAGGGAGAAAAAGCCTATAAAGCTGCATGGGACGAGTCAAGTGAAAGTGAAAGCGGAGAAGAAAAGGTAGAATGTCTAATGGCAAGAGAAGATGATGAAGACTCTCAAGAGGTAAGCCTACTTGATCTTCCTAAAGAGGAGTTAATTACTAGTCTACAAGAAGTTCATGATAAGTATGTTGATGTCAAGAAGAAACTAAAGAAGGTTATCAAAACAAATGACGAGCTCTATGCTAAATTAAATGATCTCTCTTCTGAAAAGAGCAACATTGATCTTGAGAATTTGTCTTTAAAAACATCTTTAAATGACTCCACTAAAAAGCTACTCACTCTATAAACAAACGTTGATCTTCTCTCTCAAGAAAAGACTGAATTGTTAGCTAAACTAAAAGATTTTCAGACTCAACCAATTCTGTGTAACCATCTAGACTATGACAATGTTGTAAAAGAAAGAGACTCCCTATTATCTGATTTAGATCAAGCAAGAAAAGATGCACACAAAAAGATGGATGACATTTCTAAGCTACAAAGAAACCTACATGAGTTAAGAAGAAAAGATATCCTTGACAACATTCTAAAAGCCTCCTCTAATTTCAATGGAAGAAAAGGTTTAGGATATGCTCAAAAGAAAAATCAACCCAAAAGAACTCAGACTATGTTTGTACCTAAGAACACAATTCCTAGAAAGAGAAATGAAGTTGACTATATTACTTGTCATTTTTGTTTACGTCTTGGACATTATTCATTTTCATGCCCTTATAAGACCAAGGATTCCTACTTAGTTTGGGTCCCAAAACCCCAAACTTAGTAGAGTCGAATGCAATTTAGTTGAGATATGATCAAATGCTCAATTTTGCAATTTATATTGTCTTATCTCAACTTAATAAAAGGTTTCATGCATTATGGTAATTTTCTAAACTGCTGAAATAGAAACTTAGTCGGTCGAAGTATTGTCGACCGAAAATATAATCGGTCGAACTTTTGTCGACCGACCAGATGCCTGTAACAAATCAAAATAAACAGAAACTATTTCGGTCGAAAGTTGGTCAACCGAGCAGAATCTTTGTTCTTAATTTGCAATACAGCAACCTTCTCGATCGACGATTAGTCGACCGAGAAAGATGTCGGTCGAACAATTATCGACCGACTGAAGTTCTGAATCAGAATTTTTATACAATCTGTACTTAAATGCTTCTAACCATATCGGACCATCACATGGGTACCAAAACCTACTTTTTAATGCAGGATTGGGTGGTCGACAGTGGATGTTCCAAACACATGACCGGAAACAAGGATGCATTTCAAACTTTTGAATAAAAGAAGAGTGGAACAGTCACTTTTGGAGATAACGGTAAAGGTAAAATCGTTGGAATAGGTAACATTGGTACGAACCTCGAAATAAAGAATGTTCTACTCGTTGATGGTTTGCACCATAACTTAATAAGTTTGAGTCAATTATGTGATAGTGGCTATGATGTTTTATTTAACAAAACCTGCTGCAAATTATTAATAGAAAACACTACAAATGTTGTCTATGAAGGAAAAAGAGTTGGAAATATTTATATTCTTAGACCTAACTCTATGAAATCTGTAGTAGGAAAATGCTTGCTTGCAAATGAAAATACTTTACAACTATGGCATAAAAAGCTAGGACATGCTAGTTCACATGTTATCAAAAAGTTAGTGAAATATGATCTTGTTCGTGGTTTGCCTACTTTATCCTTTGATCAAGTTGAAAATTGTGAACCATGTACATTGGGAAAGCAAACAAAAACCTCTTTTAAACCTAAACATGTACTTAGCACCAGTAGATCTTTAGAATTAATTCATATGGATTTATTTGGACTCATGAGGACACAATCTATTGGTGGCAAAAGATATTGTTTTGTTATTGTTGATGATTATAGTAGATATACATGGGTACATTTTATTGCAACCAAAGATGATACTATTCATGTTTTTATATAATTTTGTTCTATGATTGAAAATCTATTACAAAGCAAAACATGTATCATTAGAAGTGATCATGGTGGAGAATTTGAAAATCATGTCTTTGAAGAATTTTGCACATCTTAAGGGTACACTCACAATTTTTCTGCTCCACACACTCCACAACAAAATGGTATAGTTGAAAGGAAAAATCGATCACTACAAGAAATGGCTAGAACTATGATGCTCGAACATAACACACCCAAAACCTTTTGGGCTGAAGCTGTAAACACCGCATGCTATGTGTTAAATAGAGTAACTGTTCACTCTCATTTGAAGAAAACTCCATATGAAATAATACATTCTAAGAAACCTAGAGTTGACTATTTTCATACCTTTGGATCTACATGCTATATCTTAAATACCAAAGATGATAGAGATAAGTTTGATTCTAAATCCCACAAAGCATTCTTTTTGGGATATTCTATCTCTAGCAAAGCATTTAGAGTCTACAACACTATCTCTAGAAAAGTTGAGGAATCTATTCATGTCTCTTTTCATGAAGAGTCCAAATCATAAAATCTAGAAATAATTGATCTTACTAATCAATTCGAAAACTTAAACATACCAAATGATAGTGAGAAAGATACTACAAACAATAATCAAGCTGAAACACAACCTATACCTAGACTTATTAAGGATCATCCTCAAGAATTAATTATTGGAAATCCAAATGATAAAGTAAAAACTCGGTCTTCCTTTAAGGATGTCGCAAACATGGCTTTTGTTTCTATCATTGAACCTAAGAAGATATCTGAAGCTCTTAAAGATGATTATTGGATAATAGGAATGCAAGAAGAATTAAACCAATTCACAAAAAATGATGTCTGGGATTTAGTTCCTAAACCACAAGATAAAACCATCATTGGAACTAAATGGGTTTTTAGGAATAAACTAAATGAGGCAGGAGAAGTAATAAGAAATAAAGCTCGGTTAGTAGCACAAGGATATAATCAACAAGAAGGAATAGACTTTGATGAAACGTATGCACCAGTAGCTAGACTTGAAGCTATTAGAATGTTACTAGCTATTGCTGCACATAAAAACATCAAACTCTACCAAATGGATGTAAAAAGTGCATTTCTAAACGGAATCATTCAAGAAGAAGTATATGTTGCCCAACCACCCGGTTTTGAAATACTGGAAAAAGGTGACTATGTTTATAAACTTAAGAAAGCACTTTATGGTTTAAAACAAGCACCTAGGAACTGGTATGAAAGGCTCAAGACATATCTTTTTGAAAATGGTTTTTCTATTGGAAATTCAGATTCTACCTTATTTTTCAAAACATATACATCTGATTTTCTAGTTGTTCAAATATATGTTGATGACATTATTTTTGGAGCTTCAAATGAATTATTGTGCACACAATTTAGTGACATTATGCAAAAAGAATTTGAAATGAGCCTCATGGGTGAACTAACTTTCTTTCTTGGTTTCCAAATTAAACAAACGCCTGCCAGGATTTTTATAAGCCAAGAAAAGTATACTAAAGAACTCTTAAAACATTTTGGGATGGATCAGTGCAAACATGCTACTACTCCTATGGCCACTTCTACTAAAATTGATAAGGATGAAAATGGGGAACCTATTGATGATTCCTTATATAGAGCCATGATTGGTAGTTTGCTTTACTTAACTGCTTCTAGACCGGACATCATGTTTTCCATTGGTCTTTGTGCTCGATTTCAATCACAACCTATGCACTCTCATTTTCAAGCAGTTAAACGAATTATTCGATACTTAGCCGGCACTACATGTTTTGGTTTATGGTATCCAAAAGGACAATCCTTGGATTTTAAAGCTTATACTGATGCTGATTATGCTGGTTGTCGACTTGATCGCAAGAGCACTAGTGGTGGCTGTTTCTTGTTAGGGAGAGCTTTAGTATCTTGGTTTAGCAAGAAACAAAACACGGTTGCCCTTTCTACAACTGAAGCTGAATATATGGCAGCCGAATCTTATTGTGCTCAAGTGCTTTACATGCAACAAGTATTACACGATTATGGTTTTACTCTTTCATCTACACCTATCTTTTGTGACAACACAAGCTCTATAAACTTAGCACACAATCCTATTTTACACAGCAGAGCTAAACATATTGAAATCCGTCATCACTTTTTAAGAGTTCATATTTCTAAAAATCATGTTTCCCTTCATCATGTTGATACGGAAGATCAATTGGTTGATATTTTTACAAAACCGCTTCCACTAGACCAATTCAAAAAAATAAGGAAGCAATTACTTATCACTTCTTTGGAAGACGTTTTCTTTGATATTTGTGTTTCTTAACAATGTCGTTTATTTGCATCATTTTGGCTTTAATGGACATCTTTGTCATTGAATTTGTTGGGACATCTAATTAAGGGGGAGTTTTATTTTTAACGGATATCTTTTTGAAATGACAAAGGGGGAGAAATAAATATAAATGTAAAACTCAATCAATGAGTTTCATAAACTCTTGGCTTTACATTGAAACTCACATGTTTTATATTTTCTTATTTTATATTTAGGAAATGTTTGTCATCTTCAAAAAGGGGGAGATTGTTGGCTAAATGGACATCTATAAATCCCTTTGTTTTGATAATGACAAACATTTCATTCTTGTTAATCTAACGTGCTACTTGAGTGTTGCAGGAATAAGGTGGATGACAAAGCACTAGGGAATCTATATGCTTGAATGATTGTAAATGTCATGAAATGTAATCAATTGTAAACTTGTACAAATATATAATGTACAAGTACTTAGACTTCATGTAAATCAAGCGTTAGATCTTCCCTAGCTAAACACCACATTTAGATAGGTCATTCCCTTCAACAGTGTCACATATGCACACTCATACACACACTTAATGTCTTCATTTGAAACATTGAAACAGGGTCTATCTCGGTCGACAAAATCCTCGACCGAGACACTCTCGGTCGACAAACTTCTCGACCAAGAAAGACCCAAGTAGCCGTTAGACACAACTGACAAGGTAGTTGACAGTTGGAGATAAACATTACAAAACACTTGATCCAGAGAGCCTGTCGGTCGACAAAACTTTGACCGAGTAGGTGTCTCAGTCGACCATTTCTCATCAGAGATGGTCTCTGACAGCAACTGCAGAATTAATTAACTAGCCGTTGTTAATGCAACTAACTTATATCTAACGGCTAGTTAAGCACTTAGAAACCCCTAGAGAGTGTCTAGAACATCCTTAAGCACTTGTAGGACATTCCTATAAATAGGACATGCCTTAGGACACCTAAACTCACTTGATTACACACTTGAGCAATCTTTGAGCATACATTTACATTGAGCAATCTGTTTGTGAGCAATTGAGCATATTAACAACTGGTTACTTCTTCTCTCACCTCAAATTTCGTGTTCTATAGGCTAGCATCTCCTATCCACAGCAATCACAATTCCATACACATTGGTTAGGAGATCTATACGCTTGATCTAGGCAAATCAAGCCTTGTGCTTCAAAGGATAAGTTGTAATTTCCTTTTTCCTTTCTTGTTCACTATTATTGTTTGTACTCTCCTTGCTACCCCTAGGTTGGAGGCTGCGGATTGGAGAGGTTGAAAGATCTTCTTGGTGAAGAAGGGGACCTTGAACTACTTCAAGAAGGCTGGTGCAATGGGAGGTTACTTCTAAAGAGGAAGGCTACTTCAAGGGGGAGCTTGGAGTTACTTCAAGGAGGCTACCTCGGGTTGGTGCATCTACTTCAAGTGAAGGCTGTTCAAGGGGTGTAAGAAAGTATTGTATTTTGTGTAAATCCTTGTGAAGGTAATAAAATTGATACTTTCAAAATCCCGGTTGGGTAAGCAACCAGGTAGTTGACTGACAATCTTAGTATTTGCTAAGATTGGAACCACTCTAAACACTTGTCTCCTTCTTCCATTTTCAATTGTGGTTGTTTGAGTTAAATAATTTATTAAAATATTTAAAAACTCTATTCACCTCCCCCTCTAGTGTTTTTCACAAGCTCCTTCTCATCATATGAGATAGGAGGTCCAAGTGCAAAATCCCACCTTCCAATGAAGGAGTTTTGCTTATATCCAATATCAACATTATTAACTTTTCCAACATCATTATTCAACATCAATATATAGGCAATCATAATGGGTCTAGTGATTTAGATTTCATGTTTCTCAACATATAATATAGAAGAAAAATGGAAGAATATTCATAGGGAACAATATTTCATCCAAATAACTAGCTAAGCATATTTCAAGAGATACCTAAGAAAATATCATCATACAACCAAGGAGGAGTAGTATAATAGTGTACCTTTCTAAAAGAGTATTTGGAGTATAGATCCCAAGAGAGAGAATAAATCAACCCTTTGAGTCAGATCCTAGATCAAAATATTAGATCAAGGGTCAAGATCATAGTTTAAAAATATCATGCTTTGTTATTCGAGATTAGGGTTACATTTTCCTATTTCTACCTTAGGTTTAGGTCATCAACAATATTCCTCAAAAGTCCAACAAATATTCAAGTATCAAACATGTTTCATGAATGGTTGACCTTCCTAGGTATATTTAGGAATACATGTCAACCCTAATTATCAATATCATTATTCAAATCTCTAGATCATTTCCAATATCAGATAGCACAATTGGACTCAAAATTAGATTAGGGAGTCCTATGATTAAGAGGGCTTTCTAGATCAAGGTAGAGCATCATTATATTAAGAATAAACCCTATTTCAAAGTATATGATTCATAAAAGAGTAAAGAGGATTATATCTAACCCTTATTTTGTCAAAAATGATTTGGTGTCTCAGAATGATCATTAGAAACAGGAATAAGAGTTTCTCCAAGATTAATCATCATATGAGATAATTAAAAAGGCAAAGGATCAAGATCATGGCATATCAGTGATAAATATCTAGAATTAAGCTTCACAAGTATTTTTACCAGGTCATTTGGATTTTTTTGATCAAAATGGACTATAATTTCACTATTTTTGGAGCTAGGGATCTCAAGATATTGATTTTGCAAGATTTAGGTTATTTCTGGAATTTAGTGCAGAGGGCAGAATTACCAAATATTAGGGGCCGTCGGTCGATGATCTACCGTGGACACGCGAAGCCGATCAGCGGCGGAGGGAAGTCGTGCTCCCAGGCACGTGCTTCACGGAGAAGGAGTAGGAGAGGGACGGTGCACGGTCTGATGACAGTTGATCTTGGTAAGGACCAGTGTGGAAACCCAATCTAAGGGCAGCTGCTGCTTGCCCCAACACAAGCACCCGCTTGCGAGCAGGGGTGCTCCGCGGCGGTGCGGTGGCCAGAGAAGAAAGGGGCGAGAGAGGGAGGACTCAGCGCGAGGAGAGGAGGTGTTGTTCGAGTTCGTTGGGGCGAGCCAACCTCAGGGGGGTTTATATAGTTGTTTGGGGCTAGGGTTAGGGTTATTTAGAGGGGGGCGGCGCACCCCAAGAGTTAGCTTTCTTGCTTGACCCCAAGCAGCAATTCCACCCTACTAAGCCACGTGGAAGGTTTGACAATGGCTGGGGAATTCAATGGTCGAGCTATTGGGGCGAAACCAACTGGTTTTGGTTGATCAAGCTAGGGACCAGGGTGGCTAATCCACCGTGTACCTGCCTTACCTGGCGCAAGGTAGGGGATGACCCCAGCACCGTTGCATCAAGATCCAAGGCTGCTGGGTCAACCCGCCTTGCCCAGCGGCGCCCCAAGCTACAGATGGGCTGGGCCCAACAAGAAAAAGGAAAAAAAAGAGGTGGAAAAAGGCAAAGAATGCTAGGAAAAGACTAAAACCTTAGAAAAATCATATAAAATCATAGGAAGGTCCAAATGATCTCAAATTTGGACCATATCTTCAACATGAATTGTAGAATATGTTTGGAGACCAAAAGATAAGTTTAACTAGTTGAACTCAAGCATTTGCTCAAAGAGGTGTATTAAGTTAATTAAGGTGCCCAAGAGTGCATGAAATTCATAGAATACAAAAGAATTTGATTTTGTGTATCTATATTGATCAAGGAGTCAAAAGGTATTATGAATGATCATTATAAAGGTGAAAGATAAAATAATTAATAGAAAAGAGGGAAAACTCACATTGTTACACCCTCTCAATCAGATTGTATAGTTTTGTACTCGAGGACAAGTAAGATTCAAGCTTAGGGGAGTTTGATGCAGGGTTTTTGAGTAGCATTTATAGGCTAATTTTGTACTTGTTTATGCGTTTAATTGTCATTTTAGTGACTATAATGGAATGATTCATTTCCTTTAGCCTATAATCATTATATCCATCAAATTTATCTTATTTTATCCTATTTTGAATGAATTATGAAACTCCATTGATTGACTTGTGTTTTTTTTCTCTATTTCAGGTACTTTGTATTGCAGGACCTGTCGATACCATCGATAGGACCGTCGATACTATCGACATGGCAACAGTAACCAAGATGGAGGAAAAGCATCCCGGTCGATACCATCAACCAAACTATCGATGGTCACGAGATCAGCTCAACAGAGAGAATATTGATATGTCGATACTATCGACGATCTGGTCGATAGTATCGAAAAGCATCCAGGTTGATCCCAGTTTTTAGAGACGGAATTGCATCCTAAGGTGTCAATACCATCGACACCCCATCGATACCATCGACACCCCGTCGATGGTATCGATGCCGTCAGATCAAGATTTCGCCCAGAATTGCCACGATCGAGTGGCTGCGATCTTTTGGCGGTCATAAGTAATACCTATACCTAAGAAAAGATGGACCAGACTGGGGGAGCACGTTGCACTCAGCCGCACAAGTCCCAAATGAAGGAGAGCGAAGAACGGAGCCCCAAAGCTATGCCTCAGATGATTCCAGAGCTGTAGACGGGTGTTTCTACTACCGTAAGGCTGCAGAACGGACATCACACATCGAGGATCACCTAGATCTTCTCCATTTTAGGGATTACATCATATTCTCATTCGTTTCCCCATGTTTTCCTCATTCCTGTACATGTGTATCGTTGAGATGAACATGTGGGGCTAATCCCCATTGTCCTTAGGACCGGGAGTAGCCCGGGGAATCGCTGTATGACAATTTTACATTGATTGTCATAATTTGTCTCATTCTCCCTGATTTGTTATCATGTTTCTATCACAATTTTCTATGCTTAATCACCATAGTTAATTTCTAATACTATTGATTGCTCTTGACGGAGGATTAGTAGTTGAAAAGGCACGATTAACACATTAACTAATAAATTCCTTAGATAAGGCACTACTACAGAAACAACATTCAGTGTCGCTTTTCTGGGCGTCGGTTATTTAGGAAAACTGATGCCTATAAATTTAAACGTTGGTTATTTATGCAAACCGACGTCTATATTCAAAGACCAGCCAGACACGAGTACCGCTTTGTATTCAGCGTAGGCTGGTTTTAACATATCGACGCCTAAAATTGCCCGCGAAATCCAATTTTCGAGCAAAAACTTTTTAGGTCACCTACAGCGTCAGTTTTTTAACTATTCACCGACGCCTATTTAAAATGAAAATTTACACAAAAAGTCCCACTTTTAGTGTTGCTTATTCCTCGATAGCTGACGCTGATAATGGTTCCCGCCAAATAATTTAGGGTAAAGGTTGTCTAGTTGGGTGTCAGTGTTTTACTATCAACCGACGCTAAAGCATAATAGGTGTCGGTTTTGTAGATAACCGACGTCGTTGACCAACTTAATAGACCCGATCACCCGACTCTTCCCCCTTTCTTCCTGTTTCATCGCGATATTCTCCTGTGCTGCTGCTCGCCGTCGCTCTCCCAAAATCGCGACGTCAGTTGTTTCCCCTCTGCTTCTTCAGTGTTGGTGCTCTTCTGCTCGCCAGCGCCACTACCCGCCGCCCGCCGCTGCTGCTTCTTCACCTGTTGCTTCTCTGGCCAGCGCCTGCTGCTTCTCCGGCCTTCGGTTGCTTCTGCCCACCTCCTGCCCCTCTGCTTCTTCGCCTGCTCACCGCCACTACTGCCGCCGCTCGCCGTTGCTCTTCTCCACGCCTGCTCCAGGTAGGCTAGCCTCTTTGCTTCCTTCTCTCTAGCTCCTTACCAACAACAAGCACAACCACGGCCGTGCTTGCTGTTGGTAAGGATATGAACAAATTTTTATGTAATACTTTATGTAAATCCTAGGATATGAACAAATTTTTTTCTTGCATATATTTGCCATATATTTGTGCTTCTAATCGTAATGTTTGGCCTAATTCAGTAAATTTTAATGCATGTTGAAATAAGATTTAAACTTGTCAATTGTAGCATCCTAATTTGATTTGATTAAACCCTAACATCAATTGTGATGAAACCCTAACATTAATTGTGATGAAACTGTAACATGTACATATCTATTATTGTGTTTGTTGGCCTAGAAACCCATCCAAGATTTACTCATTAGGAGTAAATCTTGGATAGTCCCCGGTTTGGGACTGTTCTTGAATACCTAATCTCACTTAGGATGTAAGTGTATAATGTGTATTGGGTTTTCGAGAAAATTTCGGTAGCATTTCCCCGTTTGTTCTCTAATTACATATGTACTTAGAGAACAGTGGGGAAATGCTACCGAAATTTTCTTGAAAACCCAATACACATTTTACACTTACTAGTGAGATTAGGTGTTCAAGGATGGGATAGGTGGTACACATTTATTATATATAAGAATGACATCACATGTGTTTGTTGGCCTAGAAACCCATCCAAGATTTACTCATTAGGAGTAAATATTGGATAGTCCCCGGTTTGGGACTGTTCTTGAACACCTAATCTCACTTAGGATGTAAGTGTATAATGTGTATTGGGTTTTCGAGAAAATTTCGGCAGCATTTCCCTGTTTGTTCTCTAAGTACATATGTACTTAGAGAACAGCAGGGAAATGCTGCTGAAATTTTCTCGAAAACCCAATACACATTATACACTTACTAGTGAGATTAGGTGTTCAAGGATGGGATAGGTAGTACACATTTATTATATATAAGAATGACATCACATGTGTTTGTTGGCCTAGAAACCCGTCCAAGATTTACTCATTAGGAGTAAATCTTGGATAGTCCCCGGTTTGGGACTGTTCTTGAACACCTAATCTCACTTAGGATGTAAGTGTATAATGTGTATTGGGTTTTCGAGAAAATTTCGATAGCATTTCCCTGTTTGTTCTCTAAGTACATATGTACTTATAGAACAGCGGGGAAATTCTTCTGAAATTTTCTTGAAAACCCAATACACATTATACACTTACTAGTGAGATTAGGTGTTCAAGGATGGGATAGGTGGTACATATTTATTATATATAAGAATGACATCACATGTGTTTGTTGGCCTAGAAACCCGTCCAAGATTTACTCATTAGGAGTAAATCTTGGATAGTCCCCGGTTTAGGACTGTTTTTGAACACCTAATCTCACTTAGGATGTAAGTGTATAATGTGTATTGGGTTTTCGAGAAAATTTCAGTAGCATTTCCCCGTTTGTACATTGGTATAAATTAGAATGAACAATCACTAAATTATATATTGTTTGTATGGAGTCTGACTTCATTGTAGATAATAGGAGTAAATCTTGGATAGGATGTAAGTGTATACCCTAATCTTGTCCTAATATATACTTGTTTTCTCTTTGATCATAGAATGGATAGTTCATGGATGTCCTAGGTAATGTATGATTAATGGTGGATACCCAGAGAATTGATTAAAGCACTTAGATCTAGGGCATAAGTTACTACTAGTGTGGAACTATCCTAGGACTAGGTAGTAAATTGTATTGCGGAAGCAAGCAATTTTAACTACAGGCCATAATCAGGGATAAGGCATGAATTATGCTAATTGTGTAGAATTCCATGCAGCGAGACCTTGCGGTGAAACCGTAACCCTAAGGATTCTGATTCCATTTGATTAAACTAAACATTCGATCATCACTCGCTTTTGTTTTCTGTTTGTTTTATTTTTATTTTGGTTCAAAACCAACAATCAACTTTTCCAATCGGTCTAGCTAATCGCAACCAGTTAGTAGTTGTCTACTGAAATTTATGTTTCCCTGAGTTTGACTCGGGCCTCACAAGGACTATATTACTTTGATACGTGCACTTGCATTTAACGCACGGCTTAAGCGTGTCAGTGATCTACTACCAAAGAGTTGGATCACTTCCAAGTACTTTACTACCAAAGAGTTGAAGTACTTGTTTTCCAGTACTTTACTACCAAAGAGTTGAAGTGATTAGATATAATGGAACATATATATTATGTTTCATGTGTTCATAGCAATAAGTATGCAAAATCATGCAACATATCATACAAGAACAATCATTTCATCCAATATCATATGCCAAGTATTTTACTACACATATATCACAAGCATATTGTATAATAAGCCAAGTAAGAGGTAATGGCGTACCTTGATCAAGATATCCTAATGATCACATATTCCTCAGGTCAACTCTAACCTTGGTCAACCCTAATTAAGATAAGATTACATGTCACCATCTAGTTCACATCATCATTAACCCTAGTCAATTCATTAGGGTTTAGTTTAGTTCATTAGGATGTATGCATCATTACTTGCATTCTTGTCTTAAATTTACCTTACTGATGTCATTTTCCATATTATGGTTCATTATTTGAACATTAGGTTATGTATCATTCTTTATACATATTAAACCTAGGTTACATGTATTATACAAAATGGGGTTTCATCCCATATATTAATGGTCATCTTCATGTAACATGAATTATGTGCATCATCATGGTCTTCATAATTAAAACTAAGGTTCCATATTCTGATATGAGCTTAATTTGCCATTTCTAGGATTGTGTGAGCATACTTCTAATTATTATGCATTAATTAAGGTTATTAGCCCTAATTAGCCATATAAAGCAAATTAGATTACTTTGTGCATCAACATCATAACTACTGACTTCAGATGGATTATAAGTCACTAATAAGCCATATGGTACATTCTCATAATTTTAGGTCTTTGTTTATTATTTATTAGACATGAAAAGACCATTTTACATCTTACATGATATCACTGATTTTAGTATATCAAAATTCTGAAATTATCATTCTATGTTCTACTCATTTTCCTAAACATTTTGGCACCTTATTTGTATTTTTTTGATAATCGGGCTATTTTCTATGAATTATACAAGATCTGATAATTATTGAATATTTACCTTTTTGTAGCCAATCACGTTGCGCCACGTGGCCCCGTGGGGGCGCGACTTCACTTTCCTCACTGGGGTCCGTCCGGTTTAGGAGTTTTGAACCCGATTCAGCTTTGTCTTGGATTGGGTTTGGAGGGGCAGTTTTCTTTCTCGCTTCCTCACAGTCTTCGTGATCTCCCGATCCGCAGCGATGTGTCAGTGTGTGTGGGTTTTCTCCCACCCAAGCCGTCATTGCAGGGAAGACCTATGGTGGTTAGCGGCCGCCCTATACTTCACCCTCGCACCTCTGTTGGTGCTTCATCCTTTCCGAGTCGTGTGCTAGTCTGCCAGAGTCACAGCGGGACTCTATTTGTTAGGGTCGCCTCTGTCAGGTTCTCCTCCGGCATGGAATCAACAACATATTTGTATCCCCGAGATCACGCCGCCTCCATGTTGTTGTGATTTGTGAGCAACGACGATTGATCATCTCCTCATCATTCCTCTTAATGCCTCCGTTGGCTCCTCCGTGCGGCTTCATGTGAACGAGATCCTGTCTGACACCCGCTTGTGAGTCCATCGTGTGGCTTGATTCTGGCCACCATGATCCTCCTCGCAGTCGTAGTTGTTGGCAAAAGAGAGACAACAGTGTGGGGGAGGTCTCGTTCTCTCGCTCTCCAACTAACTCCGGTCAGCACTTGCTCTATGTTACAACCTACGAAGAGGACACGATGGAGAGATGGTTCGATCTCTCTAATTTATTCACTTAAACTACTTAGTCCAACACCAACTCCACTAACTCAGTCATTTGTTTGCAAAAGCAAAGTACTGGGCATGAGGTTAGTTGCTATGAATTATTCAACTCTCTCACAAGAGTGCATGTGCTACCCAGAGATGAAAAAATGGACAAAAAGGGAGTGTGTCGCTTTTATATGGTCTATTTGAGTGGTTTGTTTGTATCCCTTTTTTTTTTAATAAAAGTGTGACATCTATTGTCACGCCAATAACTTAGGTTAACTTATATAAGCTTAGTTCCAATATCATCAATAAAATTATTTCACCATATTCAAACTTTGGTATCTCCTTCTAGGAATTTAAAAGTGTATATGAGACTTCAACCGTATAATTACAATGGGAAACATTCTCCAGACTTCACCAAATACTTGATACTCTTAATAGCACTCAAATACATGAAGTCACTCATCTTATTAGGTATTCAAAGATCCAAAAGTCCACTCCATTACACTTAGTCATCAATGCACCATTAGTTGCGGCATCCAATGTCAACCGGGTGTTGTAGAACAGTCCATTATTGAATGTTTGAAGTAGCATCCAGTTGGTCAAACCATGGTGTGGGAAAAGGCGTTGAGGATCCTTAAACCGTTCCCTTATGTCATACAGAGTTTCTCCATCATTTTGAGAGAAATTGGTGAGCTGATTTCTTAGTTGGGCTATCTTGCTTGGCGGGAAATACTTTGCAAGGAAAGAATTTAAGAGTTGGTCCCAACTTTTGATTGACTTCTTTAGAAGAGACAAAAGCCACACCTTAGCTCTATCTATTAGGGTGAAAGGAAATAGCATAAGTCTTACTCCTTCAGAAGATACTCGGTTGATTCAGAAAGTATTCAGATACTCTAAGAACTTGGCAACATGAAGACTTGGATCTTCATTGGTTGTACCTCCAAAGCGATTCTACTGTATCATTTGCATCATGAAAGGAGCAATAGAGAAATTGTTCGCTTCTACTGCAGGCAGATCAATGGCCCCACAAATGTTTGTGGCGACCGGCATTGCAAAATCCTTCAAAGGATGGTCGTCCTCCATGGCTGGATCACTTGGTGTTTCTTCCTCAAAGATTGAAGAAGATGGCAATGGTGATGATAGCGGAGCACCTCCTAGAAGCGGTGGTTCTACTCTCCTTGCTCTTCTTAAGCTTGAAAGAGTACACTCAATCTCAAGGTCTAACAACACTGATGTTTGAAGACCCCTTTGTGAGCGACACATACAACCTAAAAAATAGTAAAAGCAATTGAGAACACAACTAAAAGGTACAAGAAAATTTGAAAATGGAAGTGGTGATCTAGTCTCGAATACTAATTAGCACTTGTTACTCCAATTAGATTACTATAGCTCCCCGACAACAATGCCAAAAACTTGGTGGTTGTTTACACTAACGAGTTTCAATCCTAAGAAGGATCGTTTACTCAACTCAACCAATCTCTGTAAGTATATAGAGGTAGTCGTAGTCAAGGTCAAAAACAAGGATATTTGGTAATTAATCAAATTCAACATCACTAAAGTTCAACAATCTAGACCGGTTTAAAAAGGATGGTGATGTTGATCTAATTGAAGAAATTTAGATTTAAACAAACAATGAAAGGACTACTAAAAAGGGGTTTAGATAATGGATCTTGGACATTAGAATTTCACCCACATATCATAGCACATCATAGGAACACGAAATTTAAACATAGTAAGTACTTGTTTTAAATGAGAGGTATGTGTTGCACTTCACCTCCCGGTGTAGGTGCAACAATCTCAACTCAAATCCACATTATCATGCATAATTTTTGTTTTAGATCACAACCTGTTCCTCAACTCTATAATCTCCACTCTCATGGTAGAAGAAGAGTTTCCAAGAAAGGCACCTCCATACATTCCTACCTATCTTCTCATATTAAGCAAGAAAGCATAACACATGCATATAAAGTGGCCAGCAATACATGCAAGAGATGATAAAACTGGTACTCTCATGGTACAAAAACAAGCAACATAGTATTTTGTACAAAACTAACTTGTTCCATACATGCTATGATATGGGAGCTACTCTCCCATACCTAATAAAAGGAGTTTACTCATCCATAATCATGTTTTGCATAATTGTTACAGAAATTTCAGATTCTTGCATGATCTAGAGGAAGAAAAGCAAGAAGATCCAAAGGTGTAACCACAAGAAGGTAAAATTCTAGCTTGGAGACAAAATTCTACTCCTCCAGCTGCTCCAAAATGAACCTACTCCTCTCTTGAGAAGTTGTGTGAAGTGGGGAAGCTCTACTGCACCTTTGGAGAAGACAGTGGAGAAGAAGAAAAGAAGATTGGGGCTCCTTTGGCAAGAAACCACCCCTTTTCTCCTCAAAATCGCCTTCCTCTACTCTAGACTTGCTTTGGGATGAGAGAACTTTGAATTATGATCGTAGATAATGGCCCAATAAGTTTTCTCTTTGTTTTAAACAAAGGATCATAATTTTCAAAATTCTGAAACTAACAGCGACATGACGTGCGTTCCTCGTGCACGCCGTGCAAAGCCTTCGACAGTTGCTCTAGAATGCACTACGCATGGCGTGCACTGAAGTAATGCACGCCATGAAACTTTCCAGTAGGTTTCATTCTGCTTGACATTCCCAGGTGCACGACATGTTGGAGAAAACAAATCGTGTATTCACTTTGTTATGCACTTTCTTGGAAACTCGCACACCATGCTTTCATCATGCACGTCATGCGTTTTGCTGTTTTAGCAGAATTAAACTCTGAATAGTTGGTTGTACATGGGGAAATCCAAATTATTTGAAATTTGAGTCGGGCAATCCCCAAATCGGTCCTTTTAGAACATTTCTGCAATGCATATCATGTGATAAGTAAAATAACAAAAAGATGGCAAGATTAACATGAAAGGAGGCTAAGTGAGATAAAAAATGAACCAAATTTGTGTGTGATATTATGTGAAAAGATGATGTGGAAAACACACAACACAGAGCCATTAGGGATCATAGCTATAACAACAGAAGTACAATGGCAGTGGTAGTAGAGGACGTCGCCAGACATTGTAGGCAGGGTATTCAGAAGCTATTAGAAAAGGTCGAGGATGACAACAGAAGATGACTAGATTCTATGGAATGAGTCAGCTGGAAGGAGTGGTCAACCTATAGGTCATGATAGGTTGAATGTAACTATTTCATTCTGACTTGTATGCTTCTTCCTTTGTATATGTTCTGGTTGACCCAGGTGCGACACACTCATTTATCACCAGAGAGGTGACAAATAGTTTTAATCTATCTTTATTTAGTAGAACTGATAACCTCTAATTAGAAACCCCTTTGGTTGGTTCCACAGTGTTGAGGGAGGTGTGTACATCTTGTGTTCTTTCTTTTTCTAAACATAGCATTCAATTGGATTTTATTCCACTTGATATGCATGGATTCAACGTGATCCTAAGGATGGATACCTTGGAGAAGTATGAGGTTGTTTTGGATTTTAGTTCCAAAGTTACAACATTTTGTGATGAGGATGTCTCTTGGACATTCCAAGGAGATAGGAAGATTCTTCACCTACATGTCTTGTGTCGGTTGTGATAGCAGAGAAGTTATTGAGACAAGAATATGAAGCTTTCTTATCTCATATAATGGATACCAAGGTGAGGAGTCCTAGTATCCAAGATGTACCTAGGGTGTGTGAGTTTGAGGATGTTTTCCCATGAGTTTCCTGGTGTTCCACCCTCCAGAGAGATTGATTTTGAAATCAATCTGGTTCCTAGTACACAACCCATAGCACAAGCACCGTATAGGATGGCACCATCTGAGATGAAGGAGTTGAAGAACCAGTTATAGGATTTTCTAGAGAAGGGTTTTATAGAATCGAGAACTTCCCCTTGGGTTCTCTAGTGTTGTTTGTGAAGAAGAAGGATGGTTTGATGAGGATTTTCCTATATTACTAGTAGTTGAACAAGGTCACACTGAAGAACAAATACCCATTTCCAAGGATAGATTACATGTTTGACCAATTGAGAGGTGCTACATTGTTTTCCAAGATATACCTGAGGATAGGATATCATCAGTTGGGATCAAGTAGATGACATTCCTAAGATCGCTTTTAGGACTAGGTATGGTCATTATGAGTTTGTGTTTATGTCGTTTGGGCTAACCAATGCATCAACAACATTTATGGACTTGATGAACATAATGTTTAGACCATATCTTGATCCGTTTATAGTGGTGTTTATCAATGACATCTTGATATACTATAGGGGTAGTCAGCAACATGAGCAACATCTTTAGGAGGTGTTTAGGCATCATCAGTTGTATTCTAAATTTAGTAAGTGCGAGACTTGGATGACAGAGGAGTCTTTCATTGGTCATGTCATCTCTATAAAGGGTGCTTGTGTATCCCTAAGAAGGTGGAGTCAGTGTTGAGTGGGAGAAGCCCGAGACACTGAGTAAGGTTCAAATCTTCCTAGGTCTAGTTGGTTACTATAGGAGGTTCCTTAAGAACTTTAGCGTAGTTGCTCTACCTTTAACTAGACTGACTAGGAAGGGTGTTCCTATCATTTAGGATGAAAGTGCTAGAGTTCTTTTCTTTTACTGAAGGAGAAGTTGACGAGCACTCCAGTGTTTGTGTTTCCATAGCCTAGGAAAGACTACGCAATTTTATATAATGCTTTGAATAATTGAATAGGATGTGTGTTGATGTAGGATAATAATGGCATATCTTTTTCTTCTAGACATCTTAAGAAACATGACGACAACTACCCAAGTCATGACTAGGAATTAGCATACGTAGTTCTTGCTTTGAATATTTGGGGGCATTTTCTATATGGAGAAAAGTGTCAAATCTTCACATACCACAAGAATCTTAAGTATATCTTCTCAAAGCATGAGTTGAATATGAGGTAGAGGAGATGGATGGAGTTAGTCAAGGAATATGATTATATGATAGACTACCACCCTGGAAAGGTGAATGTAGTGGCTGGTGCATTGATTCAAAAGTCATCTTCATCGCCATCTACAAATAAAGCACAGTTACGCTCCATGGTGTATCACAAGCGGGACATGCAAGTGTCGTTTCAACAGATGAATGTATAGTTGGAGGTTTCCTTGTTGGCGGGTTTGTTGGCATAGTTACAGGTAACACTTACATTGGTACAACTGATTAAAGGTGCATAGAAGGATGATACTATGACACATATCATAAGATCAGAGTTTAGCAATAGGAAGCATGATGGATTTCATGAGTTGGATGATGGAACAATGTACATACATAATTGGATGGTGGTTCTTGACGATGGAGGTTTAAGGAATGTGGTACTTGATAATGCTCATTCCTCTATGTATGTCATGCATCCTAGAAGTACAAAGATGTATCATAATCTAAAGGATTTGTACTGGTGGCCAGGTTTGAAGCATGATGTGGCAGAGCTTATGGCTAAGTGTACAGTTTGTCAACAAGTCATGGAGGAGCATCAGAATCATGTAGAGACGTTGTATCCTTTACCAATTCCATAGTGTAAATGGGATCACATAAGCATGGACTTTGTGGTTGGTCTTCCAAGGATAGAAAAAGGTCATGATTCCATTTGGGTGATCGTTGGGTGGTTGATAAAGTCGACTTACTTTTTGCCAATCAAGACCAACTATGCTGCAAAGAAGTTGACACAGATCTATGTTGATGACATAGTACGTCTGCATGGCATATCACCTATGATAGTATCTGATAGAGGTCCTCAGTTCACTATTAGATTCTGGAAATGTTTGAATACAGTGTTGGTGACAAAGTTGAGGTTCAGTACAATTTTCACCCTTAGACATAAGGCAAGTAAGAAAGGACCATTCATATGTTAGAGGATCTTTTGAGAGTATGTGTTCTTTAATTTCTTGGGAGTTGGGATATCCACCTGAGTCTGGTTGAGTTTGCCTACAAAAATTGCTACCAGGGAAACATAGACATGGAATCATATGAGGCTTAGTACGGGAATCATTATCGGACACCTCTTTATTGGTATGAGATAGGTGAGTATCATTTGTTGGGCCCTGATTTAATTCAATAGACTATAAAGAAGATCAAGATGATCCAAAAACAATTAAAGGCAGCTCAAGATAGACAAAAGTCATATGTTGATAAATTCCATAGACCGTTAGAGTTCCAAGTTAGATATTGTATGTATCTCAAGGTATCCCCTTAAAAGGGTGTGTTGAGGTTTTGTAAGAATGGTAAGTTGGCTCCTAGGTTTATGGGACCTTACCCTATCAAGGCAAGAGTTGGAAAGGTGGCTTATAAGATGGAGTTAGCAGCAAAGTTACACATTGCGCAATGTTACCATATTTCTATGTTGAGATAGTGTCACTCCAATATAGAGTACACAATAGATCCAGTGGAAGAAGAGTTAGATGAGGACGTTTCTTATGTTAAAGGTCCAGTTTTGATCTTAAATAGGCGTGTGCAGAAGGTCAGGAAGAAGTACATAGCCATAGTGAAGGTGTTGTGGAATCATCGTGGTGTAGAGGAAGCCGCTTGGGAGTTATAGGAGGAGATGCATAGAAATTTCCCTACTTGTTTGCATAGGATTTTAGGGGTGAAAACCCTATTAGGGGTTTATCATTGTAATGCCCCTGACTTGGTTTAATGCTCAAACATTCTTGTTTGATTTAATTGGGTTCTTAATTTTGTAATTAAACCTTATATTATGTTTTGATATCAGTTGGAAAAGCTATATTTCAAATTTGGTTCAATTTGGACTTCGTTTGCTCATGTTTATACTAATTTATGTACTTGTGTGGACCTTTATGCATTTTTCCCTTTTCTAGGGATCTAACTGCAATTTTAACATGTGTATAATTTACTTAAATTATTCATAATTTGATAAAATTGTCTTATTTGAATTCTTTGGAGCCTTGTTGCATAAAGGTATCAACCCTTCATGTTCATTTTATGTGGAAGTGAAGCTATTTGCACCTTTGGATGCTTGTTTGGGTTCAACAACTAATGGCTTTCCTTGAGAGATGTCATCTAATGGTTGCACTGGGTGTGCAAATCAATAGTTTCCTTTAGGTATGTCAATTTATGGTTGCACTGGGTGTGCAAACCAATGGTTTTTATTGAGAAATGTCAACCAATGGTTGCACTGCGTGTGAAAACTTGAGGGCTACAAATCGATGGAGGTTCTGGTTGTACAAGTAGATGGAAAGCTTGACCTTTGACCAATTGTGAAGTACTTTTCAACCTTTGACCTCCTTTGTCTTCCATCCTAGGTACAAATACCCCTCCCCTCTTCCCTCAAACAAACCTATCCCTAAAATGTCCTTGATATTGGAGAGACCATCTGAAGCCATCGGTTGGTGAAGGAGGAGCTTCTCGAGGTTGAAGCTTTGCTAGATTGTGGTTGCATGTTGTTGTAAGACTTGGATCTAGATCTTATAGGATGGATCAAAGCTTTCTTGCCCAGTTTCTTACTTCGAGCATGTAAGATCTTCCCTCTTAACCTAGTTTTCTTGTTGTTCTCCTTTTTCTTCCCTTCATCATGGATAGAACCCATGGTGTTTATTGTTGGAACCTTGAGCATATGGATGAAGAACTCCCTTTCTTCTCCCTTTTTCACTAGGTCTACCATGTTTTTGAAGATAGGAGCTACCTTGGAGCTTTTGGAGTGAAAAGCTCAAGTTTTACCTTCTCCTCTTCATGATACCTTTTGGTTTGGACATTCTTCTTCACCTTAAGGTGGGTAATATAACCTGTAATATGTTTCTTGCCTACTCACAACTTATTTTATGTAAATCTTGTTCTAGAAAATTCATAATATGAGAAAAGATGGTCTTTTGTGAACTATTTGATATGAGAGTGATGATGATACACGTTGTTGAGATTTTCTTAGACCCTATGAATGTTTCTTCTTCTATGTATGAGATTTTACTTGAACATGCAAGGCCTAAAATCCAAAAATATTGGTGATATGACTTCTAAAAATGTCATATATGTGCTATTTTGGTACCCAATGTAGATAAGTCCGACCCACACTTTAAATCTACTATATATTGGTTAAGTGGTAGTGGTTATAATGTTTTTAATCATTATTTTGATGTGGAAATGATAATTGGATGAAATCATAATACTAAAAGTAGTTGATCATGCTAGGATTTGAACATATAAATGTCAAATTCTTGGAAATACCATAACTTTTATGTCCAATGGACTTTTTCCTAGAATTTTGGTGATACTTTGTCTATGACTAGTTAAGATCTTGGTAAATTTTGAGTGTGTAATAACGTTCCTACATGAAGTTATTATTGTTTTGCCTAAATGACATTTTGGGCCTTTATGCACCCTAATTTGGCATATAGTCCTTTATATTGCTGGGAATGGATGAATTTACCAAGATGGAGTAACAATGAACAGATTCATACATTTTACATCTTTGGAAACTATATTCTATAAATTACTTTGTAAGCATACTTTAGGAGCTTGTATGTAACTTGGTTGATGCAGTCAAAATACTTAAAAGATGTAATTAATCAAGTATAACCCTAATCATGTAGCATCTTGAGACCGTAGAGCTATCTTAGTGTCAGAATTTGATGGATAGTGGAACAATTAATTTCAAGAGGAGCTCAGAGTTGGATATTGTTGAGTATATGTGGGGTGTAGGGAAGGTATATCTTCGTCATCTAGATCCCTACATTTTAGAGAGTGGTTGAGTACGAGTCTCAAAGTTGATATGTGTTGAGAGAAAATGTGGTCGTAACTCTTATTTTGAGGGTTTATACCCTAGTTTGTAGTGCCATGGCATGTGCACCCAACATGGACTAGATTGTTTTAGTAGTTGGAATGACAAGCCACTACGATTGTTACTCATACTGATCGAGGGGGAAGAGGTCTTTAGGATTCTGAACATCCTAGATCTTATACGGGGCTAATTGTGACTTCACAGTGGTTGGCTAGTAGTTTGAGTGGTATGTCTCAAGATACCCAGGGCTTAATAATATAGGTAACTCAGTCGTGTAGTTTTACTGTTTGGGTTATTTCATGAATCACATTGGACGATAATCCTGGCCTTGTTTGTTATTTGTTTACAGATGGTTTATAATGTGGTAAGAAAAATCAATTGTATTTATGATTCTATCTATGCCTGGTCTTTTGTTTGATTTATATAGTCTCTCAACTCAGTAATTCTATCTGCCTTAATTTTTTAAAATACACAATCGTTCTATAAGAGTAGATTCTTTTAGAAATTATATATCTCGCTAGGATATGGGTCTCACACTTGTGGGCCACCACTTTTTTTTTAGGTGATCATCAACAACACTATTAGACCCAGAGTAGTGAGGAGGAGAAGTTTGGTGATATGTATAGGAAGAAGGTTGATGGGTTGTTTAGTGAGTCCTAAAGTTGTCCATGTACTCTCAGGTCCAGGTGTGTCCCCACACATGTACGAGTAGGAGGTGGTCATGCAACCTAAGTGAAAGTGAATGACATCAGTCTAGAAGAGAGAATAGTTCTAGATTAGATGTCTAGAGCCTTGTTGGAATATATGATAAATGGAATAGATGAAATAAGTTTGATGATATGATGTAGGTCTTATATATTTGATATAAGATGGTTTATGATGATATATGTTTGTCTTTGAGGACTTGAGTTCTATTTTGAGTATGCAAGATAAGTTTGATGATGCAAATAACTAGGCTTTTTATGAGATAAGATATGTTAAGTTAAGTTGTGAGTCAGCATAAGCCTCAAGCTCTTTTACAAAGGAGGACCTCTAGTGTTAGGACCAGTTTTAGGGTTAACTCCATAGAGAGTGAGACCCATTGGGAGAAGGTCAAAGAACCTAAACTCCAAGATATGAGAAATATGTGATATGATATGTCCTAAACTAGAATACTCCTGAGTGACTGAGATGAGTTACTTTATGCATGATTCCTATAGTTTGTTGAACCCTAGATGTCCTTGGGAGGACCAAACCCTAGAGATAGAGAGATTCTTGTTAAATGTGTGTAAGTGAAAATGAATATGAGTTCCTTCCATATAGGTGAGGGATAGAGCCCAAGACCATGGAGGGGGTAGCTATGTTAGTTTCTGTGAAGCCTCGAGCTTGGGTTGGTGGTCCCCCACATAGGACACTAGTGACATGTGTAAAAAATAGTGTTGAGTAAGAATAACTCATGGGTAGAGACATGTGAATAGTAAGTCATAGCATGTTTTGGGTTGTGCTTATGTGGCTAGAGCTTGTAAGGCTATCACTAGTACCAATGAGGTAATCTGAGAACCCTAGACTAGGAGAGGACATATAAAGTATATGCATATGATATACTCATAGAGATGAGTTAGCTTAGAGAGACTGAGTATGACATTACCCTCTGGTATGGGTTAGGAGAGCCTCAATTGGACTATATAAAGTTTTTATATATGTTTAATAAGTTACTCGCATAAGTTGGTTTAGTACAACCATGATAAAATATATGTAAGATGGTGATCTAATCTTGAGATATGAATATGAGATGATAGAAATCTAGAAATAGTTTAATAGATATCAAGGCATAAATGGTTAACAATGTACATGAATAATGATGATAACGTGATATTGTTGGTTAATCTTGTGATGAAATCACTAGTAAATGTTGCAATTTATTATGAGCAATGAAATAAGATCATATGAATGAAGCATGTTATGCGAGATGTTAATCTTAGTGCTTAATAAAGAAAAAATATATAGTTTGACAGCTAGCACAATATAACGATTCTGACACCTTGATATGATCTAGTTGGATAAAGTGGGTTAATTATAGTTAACTCCCTCCTAAAAGGCATATGTTAATGTTGAACATGTTCTAACAATTAGCTCAATAAAATGTTGATGACACCTTTATATATGGGTTAACTTTATTTAACTTCTTTAGAACATGGAAATATGATGTGGGAAACCTAATGATGGGGTAAAAATAAGGATGTAAATCCTAAAGTATGAAATATGGCTTGACCTAACCTAAGGTTATAAGCATATGCTTCACCCTTGAATGAAGGGTTGGCTAACCCCAAATGTTGTTGAAATATCCTAGGAGGACATATATATAGTTATGGAGCTTTTGTTCGTGGATATGACACCTAAAGTGGTGCGCTAGATGTTAATGAATACCTTTTAGTTTTTCCTTGGAGTATGAGAATGGCTTAATTTTGGGGACAAAATTTCTTTTAAGATATATATGATGTGATGGACTGGTTTTTGACTAAATTTTGAGGACAAAATTTCTCTACGGTGTGTAGGATGTAATGGAGTGAACTTTTATATCTTTGAATACCTAATAAGATGAGCGACTTCATGTATTTGAGTGCAATTAAGAGTATCATGTATTTGGTGAAGTCTGGAGAATGTTTGCCATTGTAATTATACGGTTGAAGTCTCATGTACACTTCTAAATTCCTAGAAGGAGATACCTAAGTTTGAATATGGTGATATAATTTTATTGATTATATTGGAACTAAGCTTATATAAGTTAACTACGTTATTGGTGTGACAATATATGTCACACTTTTATTTAAAAAAAGGGATACAAACAAACCATTCAAATAGACCATATAAAAGCGACACACTCCCTTTTTGTCTGTTTTTTTTGTCTCTGGGTAGCACATGCACTCTTGTGAGAGAGTTGAATAATTTGTAGCAACTAACCTCATGCCCACTACTTTGCTTTTGCACACAAATGACTGAGTTAGTGGAGTTGGTGTTGGACTAAGCAGTTTAAGTGAATAAATTAGAGAGATCGAACCACCTCTCCATCGTGTCCTCTTCGTCAGTTGTAACAGAGAGCAAGTGGTGACCAAAGTTAGTTGGAGAGCGAGAGAATGAGACCTCCCCACACTGTTGTCTCTGTATTGCCAACAACTATGACTGTGAGGAGGATCATGGTTGCCATAATCAAGCCCCGTGATGGACTCGCAAGCGGGCGTCAGACGGGATCTCATTCACATGAAGTCGCATGGAGGAGCCAATAAAGGTGTTAAGCGGAATGAGGAGGAGATGATCAGTCATAATTTCTCATAGATCACAACAACATGGATGCGGCGTGATCTCGGGGATACAAATATGCCGTTGATTCCATTCCGAAGGAGAACCTGACGGAGGCGACCCTCACGAACAGAGTCCCACTGTGACTCTAGCATACTAGCACACAACTCGGAGAGGACGAAGCACCAGTAGAGTTGTGAGGGTGAAGTATAGGGTGGACGCCAACCACCATAGGTCTTCCTTGCAATGGCGGCTTGGGTGGGAGAGAACCCATGCACACAGGCACATCGCTGCGGATCAGGAGATAACGAAGATCGTGAGGAAAACCCTTAATACATGGGATGAAACCCCATTTTGTATAATACATGTAACCTAGGTTTAATTTGTATAAAGAATGATACAAAACCTAATGTTCAGATAATGAACTATAATATGGAAAATGACATCAGTAAGATAATTCTAAGACAAGAATGCAAGTAATGATGCACACATCCTAATGAACTAAGCTAAACCCGAATGAATTGACTATGGTTAATGATGATGTGAACCTGAAGGTGACATGTAATCTTATCTTAATCAAGGTTGACCAAGGTTAGAGTTGACCTGAGGAATATGTGATGATTAGGATATCTTGATCAAGGTATGCCATTACCTCTTACTTGGCTTATTATAAAATATGCTTATGATATATGTGTAGTAAAATACTTGGCATATGATAGTGATTGTTCTTGTATGATATGTTGCATGATTTTGCATACTTATTACTATGAACACATGAAACATAATATATTTTTCCATTATATCTAAGCACTTCAACTCTTTGGTAGTAAAGTGCTGGAAAACAAGTACTTCAACTCTTTGGTAGTAAAGTATTTGGTAGTGATCCAACTCTTTGGTAGTAGATCACATTATGAAATGATCCAAATCTTTTGTAGTAGATTATAAAGGCCTTAATGCATTCAACTCTTAGGTAATAAATGCATGGATGATATAATGGAAAATATGCTTAAAATATGTGTTTTCTTTTGTAAATTAACATCTTTGTGCAAGTATATGATTTTCTTATATTTCTTTATAACTGCCAAGTTCTAGTTTTATATTATTGCCAAGATATGATGAGAGGTATATAAAAGACACATAGGTTTACTCAGTACAATATTCTTGAATATTGTGTTGACGTGTACTACATGTAATCTTTTGTTTAGGTTGTAGTTATGCTCTTGAAGATCCGGGATAGGAAGAGTTGTGTGGCGAGTTGATGTACAAGTGGACATGTTGTCTTAAGATCATGTTGCGTAGTGGTAGTATATGTATATGTAGAGTTTGTTGTTCAATATGTAATATCAAATGTTGTAACAATTCATGTTGTAATTATATGTTGAATGGTGAACATATGTTGTATGGTTTTATTATTGTTCATGTGCATGTGCTACTGATTGTTTCCTTATGACTCCCTTGATTTTCTCTTTATTAGCCTAATGTGTGATGTTTAAATTGGGATTTCGCTGAGGTGAGTGTTTCAATTTGGACATCACACATCAGATTAAGTTCTAGAAAATCTGGGGATGTCATAGGTGGTATCATAGCATGAACAATAGCAAAGGCTGACATTTTCTCATTATGCAACTCAAACTAAAGAAAACCTTGAACTTAATAATCTTTAGGGTTAGAATAGTTGTCTTTTAGAGACTAGATCTGACCTAGCCTCTAGGTTAGCACCTAGATGTCTGGGAACTAGGTCTAGACTGGTGCTTGTGGTATATCAAGTCCTTAGATGTCGTTCTTTCCTTATAGTGCAGCGGTATGGGACATTGCATTATTTTGGAAATGACGTACATCACGGGAAGAGAAACCTTTTACATATGATGCATCTATGTTTTGGGCAGCTACACCAGCCTACACCATGTTCTCACCCTTTTCACTAGTTTTCACGACACTATACTCTCTACTTTGCGTGGGGCACTCATTTTTTGGAGTTGGTTTTTGATTCCAATCGGATCGAACCTTGATAGTTTTCTCTGACGCATGTTTTATCAGAGAAAAAATATATAATATTTTATTATATGTATGTATTACAAAAATGTGTCCCCACACATGTATGAGTAGGAGGTGGTCATGCAACCTAAGTGAAAGTGAATGTCATCAGTCTAGAAGAGAGAATAGTTCTAGATTAGATGTCTAGAGCCTTGTTGGAATATATGATAGATGGAATAGATGAAATAAGTTTGATGATATGATGTAGGTCTTATATATTTGATATAATACGATTTATGATGATATATATTTGTCTTTGAGGACTTGAGTTCAATTTTGAGGATGGAAGATAAGTTTGATGATGCAAGTAACTAGGCTTTTTATGAGATAAGATATGTTAAGTTAAGTTGTGAGTCAGCATAAGCCTCAAGCTCTTTTACAAAAGAGGACCTCTAGTATTAGGACCAACTTTAGGGTTAACTCCAGAGAGAGTGAGACCCATTGGGAGAAGGTCAGAGAACCTAAACTCTAAGATATGAGAAATATGTGATATGATATGTCCTAAACTAGAATACTCCTAAGTGACTCAGATGAGTTGTTTTATGCATGATTCCTATAGTTTGTTGAACCCTAGATGTCCTTGGGAGGACCAAACCCTAGAGATAGTGAGAGGCTTGTTATATGTGTATAAGTGAAAATGAATATGAGTGCCTGCCATCTAGGTGAGGGAGAGAGCCCAAGACCCTAGAGGAGGTAGCTATGTTAGTTTCTGTGAAGCCTCAAGCTCGGGTTGGTGGTTCCCCACATAGGACACTAGTGACATGTGTAAAATATAGTGTTGAGTAAGAATAACCCATGGATAGAGACTTGTGAATAGTAAATCATAGCATGTTTTGGTTTGTGCTTATGTGGCTAGAGCTTGTAAGGCTATCACTAGTACCAATGAGGTAATCTGAGAACCCTAGACTAAGAGAGGAAAGATAAAGTATATGCATATGAGATACACATAGAGTTGAGTTAGCTTAGAGATACTGTGTATGGAATTACCCTCTGATATGGGTTAGGGGAACCTCAATTGGACTATATAAAGTTTTTATATATGTTTAATAAGTCACTCACATAAGTTGGTTTAGCAAAACCATGATAAAATATATGTAAGATGGTGATCTAATCTTGAGATATGGATATGATATGATGGAAATCTAGAAATGGTTTAATAGATATCAAGGCATAAATGGTTAACCATGTTCATGAATAATGATGATAACGTGATATTGTTGGTTAATCTTGTGATAAAATCACTAGTAAATGTTGCAATTTATTATGAGTAATGAAATAAGATCATATGAATGAAGCATGTTATGTGAGGTGTTAATCTTAGTGCTTAATAAATATATATATATAGTTTGGCAGCTAGCACAACATAATGATTCTGACACCTTGATATGATCTAGTTGGATAAAGTGGGTCAATTAAAGTTAACTCCTTCCTAAAAGCCATATGTTAATGTTGAACATGTTCTAATAATTAGCTCAATAAAATGTTGATGACACTTGATATATGGGTTAACTTTATTTAACTCCTTTAGAACATGGAAATATGATGTGGGAACCCTAATGCAGGGGTAAAAATAAGGATGTAAATCCTAAAGTATGAAATATGGCTTGACCTAACCTAAGGTTATAAGCATATGCTTCACCCTTGAATGAAGGGTTGGCTAACCCCAAATGTTGTTGAAATATCCTAGGAATACATATATATAGTTATGGAGCTTTTGTTCATGGATATGACACCTAAAGTGGTGCGCTAGATGTTAATGAAGACCTTTTAATTTTTCGGTGGAGTATGAGAATGGCTTAATTTTGGGGACAACATTTCTTTTCAGATATATATGATGTGATGGATTGGTTTTTGACTAAATTTTGGGACAAAATTTCTCTAAAGTGTGTAGGATGTAATGGAGTGAACTTTTGGATCTTTGAATACCTAATAAGATGAGCGACTTCATGTATTTGAGTGCTATTAAGAGTATCAAGCATTTGGTGAAGTCAGGAGAATGTTTACCGTTGCAATTATACAGTTGAAGTCTCATATACACTTCTAAATTCCTAGAAGGAGATACCTAAGTTTTAATATGGTGATATAATTTTATTGATGATATTGGAACTAAGCTTATATAAGTTAACATAAGTTATTGGTGTGACAATAGATGCCACACTTTTATTAAAAAAAAGGGATACAAACAAACCATTCAAATAGACCATATAAAAGCGACACACTCCCTTTTTGTCTGTTTTTTTGTCTCTGGGTAGCACATGCACTCTTGTGAGAGAGTTGAATAATTCGTAGCAACTAACCTCATGCCCAATAATTTTCTTTTGCACACAAATGACTGAGTTAGTGGAGTTGGTGTTGGACTAAGCGGTTTAAGTGAATAAATTAGAGAGATCGAACCACCTCTCCATCGTGTCCTCTTCGTCGGTTGTAACAGATAGCAAGTGGTGACCAAAGTTAGTTGGAGAGTGAGAGAATGAAACCTCCCCACACTGTTGTCTCTCTGTTGCCAACAACTACGACCGCGAGGAGGATCATGGTGGCTAGAATCATGCCCCGTGATGGACTCACAAGCGGGCGTCAGACAGGATCTCGTTCACGTGAAGCCACATGGAGGAGCCAACAGAGGCGTTAAGCGGAACGAGGAGGAGATGATCATTCATCGTTGCTCACAGATCACAACAACACGGAGGCGACGTGATCTTGGGGTTACAAATATTCCGTTGATTCCATGCAGAGGAGAACCTGACGGAGGCGGCCCTCATGAACATAGTCTCGCTGTGACTCTCGCAGACTAGCACACGACTCGGAGAGGATGAAGCACCAGCAGAGTTGCGAGGGTGAAGTATAGGGCAGACGCTAACCACCATAGGTCTTCCATGAAGCGGCAGCTTGGGTGGGAGAGAACCCATAGACACATCACTGCGGATCGGGAGATCACGAAGATAATGGGGAAGCGAGAAAGGAAACCGACCCTCCAAACCCAATCCAAGACCAAGTTGAACCGGGTTCAAAACTCCTGAACCGGACGGACCCCAGTGAGGCAAGTGAAGTCGCGCCCCCACGGGGCCACGTGGCACAACGTGATTGACTACAAAAAGGTAAATATTTAATAATTCTCAGATCTTGTATGATTCATAGAAAATAGCCTGATTATCAGAAAAATACAAATAGGGTACTAAACTTTTCAAGAAAATGAGTAGAACACAGAATGATAATATCAGAATTTTGATGTACTAATATCAGTGATATTATGTAAGATGTAAAATGGTCTTTTCATGTCTAATAAATAATAAATGAAGACCTAAAATTATGAGAATGTACCATATGGCTAATTAGTGACTTATAATCCATATGATGTCAGTAGTTATGATGTTGATGCACGAAGTCATCTAATTTTCTTTATATGGCCAATTAGGGCTAATAACCTTAATTAATGCATAATAATTAGAAGTATGTTCACAAAATCCTAGAAATGGTAGAGTAAGCTCATATCAGTATATGAAACCTCAATTTTAATTATGATGACCACGATGATGCACATAATTCATGTTACATGAAGATGACCCTTAATACATTGGATGAAACCCCATTTTGTATAATACATGTAACCTAGGTTTAATATGTATAAAGAATGATACAGAACCTAATTTTCAGATAATGAACCATAATATGGAAAATGACATCAGTAAGATAAATCTAAGACAAGAATGCAAGTAATGATGCACACATCCTAATGAACTAAGCTAAAACCTAATGAATCGACTAGGGTTAATGATGATGTGAACCTAATGGTGACATGTAATCTTATCTTAATCAGGGTTGACCTAGGTTAGAGTTGACCTCAGGAATATGTGATGATTAGGATATCTTGATCAAGGTACGCCATTACCTCTTACTTGGCTTATTATACAATATGCTTGTGATATATGTGTAGTAAAATACTTGGCATATGATATTTGATGAAATGATTGTTCTTGTATGATATGTTGCATGATTTTGCATACTTATTGCTATGAACACATGAAACATAATATATTTGTTCCATTATATCTAAGCACTTCAACTCTTTGGTAGTAAAGTGCTGGAAAACAAGTACTTCAACTCTTTGGTAGTAAAGTACTTGGAAGTGATCCAACTCTTTGGTAGTAGATCACATTATGAAATGATCCAACTCTTTGGTAGTAGATCATAAAGGCCTTAATGCATTCAACTCTCAGGTAGTAAATGCATGGATGATATAATGGAAAATATGCTTAAAATATGTGTTCTCTTTTGTTAGTGAACATCTTTATGCAAGTATATGATTTTCTTATATTTCTTTATAACTGCCAAGTTCTAGTTTTATCTTATTGCCAAGATATGATGAGAGGTATATAAAAGACATGTAGGCGTACCCAGTACAATATTCTTGTATATTGTGCTGACGTGTACCACATGTAATCATTTGTTTAGGTTGTAGTTATGCTCTTGAAGATCCGGGATAGTGAGAGTTGTGTGGTGAGTTGATGTACAAGTGGACCTGTTGTCTTAATATCATGTTGCTTAGTGGTAGTACATGTATATGTAGAGTTTGTTGTTCAATATGTAATATCAAATGTTGTAACAATTCATGTTGTAATTATATGTTGAATGGTGAACATATGTTGTATTGTTTTATTATTCTTCATATGCATGTGCTACTGATTGTTTCCTTCTGACTCTCTTGATTTTCTCTTTCTTAGCCTAATGTGTGATGTTTAAATTGGGATTCTCACTGAGGTGAGGGTTTCAATTTGGACATCACACATCAGATTAAGTTTTAGAAAATCCGAGGATGTCACACTAAGTCTTATAGGGAGGCTTATGACATTGAAGATATAACACTTAATCACTGCCAATGGGGATCAAATAGGGGAGCAAAATCAGCCTCTACAACTAGTTCCTCAATCGGGAAGCAAGGAGGGAAACATACTATTGATGTTGTTGATCTTATTGCTGCCAAACTTGATGTTTTTACATAGAAGTTCAAGAAAATGACTACTATGCAAATCCAATCAGCTGAAGTTATATGTGAAGCTTGTGGCAATGCATGACATACTTCTTCTTCATGCTTTGCTCCTAATGCAAATGAAGGGAGCTTTGAACAAGTCAATGCAGTTGGAATGCAAGGGAACAAGTAGTACAATCCCTATTCCAACACCTACAATCTGGGATGGAGAGATCATCCTAATTTATCCTACCAGAAGACAAGCAATGCTCAGAACTTCCAACAAGGATAACAACAACCGCAGCAACAACAACATTTCAACTGAGAAGGGAATCCACCGAGTTTCAACAATAGGGGTTATCAACATCCACAACAACCCCAAAGCTCTTCTTTGGAGGCCATGACGGAGAAATTTATTTGTACACAAATGCAGCAAAATGAAGAGTTCTGGGGGATTAATAAGCTATTGGAAGATATTGTCGCCCAACTTTCTGCTAAAGTGGATGGCATTTCCACTCATACCAAGATGTTGGAAAATCAAACAACACATCAAGCTCTAGCACAACAAAAGAGTCCACAATCTGATTCTCTTCCAAGCCAACCGGAAGTGAATCCAAGACAACAAGCAAACACCATAACTTTGAGGAATGGAGCTAAAATTCAGAGACCTTCTCCACCAAAAGAGAAGAACACTGAGGTGCCTGATGAGGAGGAGTCCAACACTCCTATTTGCAGTAAGGATAAAGGTATGACTGAAATAGCACCTTCTTACAAAACACTCCTATTTGCAGCAAGGATAAAGGTATGACTGAAATAGCACCTTCTTACAAAACACTCCTATTTGCAGCAAGGATAAAGGTATGACTGAAATAGCACCTTCTTACAAGGCTAATGCACCATTTCCACCAAGGCTTGCAAACAAGAATGAGGATTTAAAGTTTAGGAAGTTTATGGACATTCTAAACAAGCTTCATGTCAACCTTCCTCTAGCCGAAGTTATTTCCAAGATGCCATCTTATGCTAAGTTCTTAAAGGATATCTTAACTAAAAGAAGAAAGGTGGATCAAGTTGAAACAGTAATACTTTCAGAAAGAATACGTTCTATTCTTCAAAATAGACTTTTGTAAAAGTTAGATGACTTGGGAGCCTTCACACTACCATGCAAGATCAGTGACACCACTTTTGATAAAGGTCTAGTAGACCTTGGTGCTAGTATTAGTCTCATTCTGTCTACTCTGTGGCAAGAGCTAGATCTTGGAGATCTAAAGACTACAAAGATGGCCATTGAGCTGGCCGATCATTCTATCAAATACCCAAAAGGTATCGTGGAGGATGTGCTAGTGCAGATTCATAAACTCTATATCCCTTGTGATTTTGTAGTGCTAGATATGGTAGAGATTCCTTCAAACCCCATTATTTTTTGGAGGCCCTTTCTTAGAAGTTCTGGATGCCTAGTTGATGTTTGCGAAGGTAAACTCACGCTCCGAGTTGGCGAGGAATCCATGGAGTTTTCTGTATATGATGCTATGAAAGCACCATCTCGTGTAGAAGAAATCTTCTTATTGGATTCTATTGATTCTATTGTATAAGAAGATCGTGATGTTACCTATTTGATGTTGAATTACTATGATGATGATGAAGGTATGAATAATGGATCTGAAAATTTCGGGGTATTTTCTATTGCTAAACCAGATGCTACAAAAGAAGGCAATCCAATTGTTGATGACAAAGTCAAGGACAAAGAAGTCGGAAGAAAGGTAGAACTTAAAGCCCTTCCACCAGGGATAAGGTATGCATTTCTTGATTCTGACTCTACTTCTCCTGTCATAATCAATAATGAGTTAACCAATGAATAAGAAAATAAATTGCTTGCTGAATTATGTTTGTATAAAGATGTCATTGGTTATTCTATTGATGATTTGAAAGGCATTCATCCCTCCATCTGCATGCATAGAATAAATATGGAGGATGACGCTAAACCAATTATTGAACCACCTAGGTGTTTAAATCAAAACATGCTTGAAGTGGTTAAGAAAGAAATTTTCAAATTGATCGATGCCAGAATCATTTATCCAATAAGTGACATACCTTGGGTTAGTGCCATTCATGTGGTACCTAAGAAGGGGGGTGCAACCGTCATTAAAAGAGACAATGATGAGTTAATACAAACATGCATAGTCACCGGCTAGCATATGTGTATTGACTACTGGTGCTTGAATAAGGCAACTCGCAAGGATCATTTTTCGTTGCCCTTTATTGATTTGATGCTTGAACTCCTCGCTAAGAACTCTTATTTTTGTTACTTGGACGGGTGTTCTAGATTTTTCCAGATTCCTATCTACCCTCCCGACCAAGAAAAAACTACATTCACTTGTACGTGTGGAACATATGCTTATCACCGCATGCCATTCGGTTTTTGCAACGCTCCCGTGACTTTTCAGCGGTGTATGATGACCATTTTCTCAGATTTCATTGAAAACATAATGGAAATTTTCATGGATGACTTTAGTGTATATGGAGATTCTTTTGATCAATGCTTATGTAACATGTCATTAGTCTTAGCCCACTGTAAAAAGGTTAACCTAGTGCTAAACTGGGAGAAGTGACATTTCATGGTACAATCCGGTGTAGTACTAGGCCATGTTGTATCTAACAAGGGTATTGAAGTGGACAGGGCAAAGGTTGAAGCCATTGAGAAGATGTCTACTCCATCTCTAGTTAAGGACATCCACAACTTTCTTGACCATGTAGGTTTTTATAGAAGATTTATTAAGGACTTTTCAAAAAGTGCAAAGCCGTTGTGTTCCCTACTTGCAAAAGATGTCGAATTTGTATTTGATGATGACTGCCACGCAGCTTTTTCCAAGCTCAAGGAGGCCCTCATTTCAGCCCCAATTATTCAACCTCTAGATTGGGATTCTCCTTTTGAGTTAATGTGTGATGCAAGTGATTATGCAGTGGGAGCTGTTCTAGGACAGTGGAAGGACAAGAAACTCCACGCCATTTATTATGCAAGCAAGACCCTTGATGAAGCACAGATCAACTATACAACCACCGAGAAGGAGATGCTTGCCATTGTATATGCCTTTGACAAATTCCGACAATATTTGGTGGAATCTAAGGTGATAGTATACACCGATCATACTGCCATAAAATATTTGTTGAACAAGAAAGATACCAAACCACGTCTTATTCGCTAGATTTTTCTCTTACAAGAATTCGATCTTAAAATCCGGGATAAGAAAGGTACGGAAAATAATGTTGCTGGTCATCTTTCTAGATTAACTACAGAGGCTGGAGATCCATTGCCCATTGAAAGGCTTTATGCGTTATCATCTACTCAAGCACCGTGTTTTGCGGATATTGCTAACTTTCTTGCTATCGGACAACTCCCACCTGACTTGACGTATCAATAGAAGAAGAAATTCTTTCATGACATGAAATTCTACTATTGGGATGATCCACTATTATTCAAGCATAGAAGTGATGGGCTGATCCATCGATGTGTTGCTAAAGAAGAAATTCCTACCATTATTGTTGAATGCCATGCCTCTCCTTATGGAGGCCATTTTGGAGGAGAGAAGACTGTTGCAAAGATACTACAAGCCGGTTTCTATTGGCCCACATTATTCAAGGACGTCCATCTATTTATCAAATCTTATGATAGATGTCAAAGAACTAGAGGTATATCTCACCGTGATGACATGCCCCTCAACTCTATCTTGGAGGTTGAGGTATTCGATGTATGGGGACTAGATTACATGGGACCATTCCAATCATCTTGCGGCTACCAATACATTCTTGTTGCTTATGAATATGTGTCCAAATGGGTTGAGGCCATCCCAACCCAAGCGCCGGATGCCAAATCTATAATAAAGCTTTTTCAAAAGATCATCTTTCCTCGATTTGGAGTTCCTCGAGTCGTAATTTCAGATGGAGGCACACATTTTGCTGAAAGACAATTCAACAACCTTCTTTCTAAATATGGCGTAACTCATAAGATCTCTACGCCCTATCATCCTCAAACTTCCGGACAGGTAGAGGTCTCAAACCGACAGCTGAAAAACATCCTTGAAAAGACAGTTTCTAGTTCAAGAAAAGATTGGGCTTTAAAGATAGATGATGCATTATGGGCGTACCATACAGCCTACAAGACAATCATAGGAACTACTCCATTCAAGCTGATCTATGGAAAATCCTGTCACCTTCCACTAGAGTTAGAACACCGTGCTTTGTGGGCTATCAAATTCTTGAACTTTGACATGAAGAAGGCAGGTGAGAAGCACCTTTTACAGCTGCAAGAACTTGAGGAACTCCACCTTGATGCTTATGAGAACGCAAAGCTATAAAAAGAGAGGACAAATGCTTGACATGACAAGAGGATTCGTAGGAAGGACTTCCAAGAAGGAGATAAAGTTTTGCTATTTAACTCTAGACTAAAGTTATTTCCCGGGAAGCTGAAATCAAAGTGGTCATGACCGTTTCTTGTGTTAAAGATCTTTCCATATGGTGTTGTGGAACTCCAAGGCAAGGACGACAATTTCAAAGTGAATGGATAGTGTTGCAAGCTGTATACTTGTGGAGATGCAGTAGACAAGGGAGCCTCTTTCTCCTTCCAAGATGCTTGAATGAAGAATTGAAGAGTCTTACTCCAGACTCTAAACAGAGGACCTCATGAGAGTTGACCCCACATTAGGATAGATTTTCTTTAAGTTATTTGAGTCAAAAATACTATTTCATTTCGTCAATAAGCTTGTCATGGATGAATGTAATAATTTAGACATAGATGTCACCACATCTATCATTATATTTTGCTGACTGACTGCTATTCTCTGTAGAAATTCCAAAATGCACGGTGTGTCTTTATTTGACACATCGTGCAACCCATCAGAATGGATACTAAAATCGGACTACATCTCTAGGTACACGTCATGTTTCTCACCAACACATCGTGTTCAGTTCACAAATGAAGTTTTTATAATGTTACACGTCATGCTTAGTTCAGTACACGCCATGCAATCATCACTCAAATCTGCAACAAAAGTTTTTAGAAACTCACACGGTGTGCATTAACAGATACACATCGTGCATTTGGATGAAAAGGCACATCTAAAAAGAGAATTTGAAGCACAACACATTGTGCATGTCTAATACACACCGTGAATCTGGGCGTAAAAGGTAGATTTGAAAAAGGGAAATTAAAGAAGAACATGTTGTGCATGTCTTATACACGCTGTGTCTTTTCTCATAAAGTCTGGCCTAAAAGAGGAGCGCACGATGTAACTTCTCAACTCACTTGAGAAATCAGTCATGCGAGAGCAACAAGCCTAACTATTGTGCAATTCAGCCGTGTAACCACCTCCTTCTTCCCGACTCATGTCGTGCACTCACGTATGTCGTTTCCTCCTTCCTCAAGCTGTGCATTGTCCAAAGCAGCTCGTGCACCACCGCCGCCCTCACGCCGACCCCGCACTCGAGCTCCATGCCTCCGTCAACATGAGCACAACCATCACCTAGCCGTTGTGTGATTCAGTCGACATTCGCCATCTTCTTCCTCCTCGCCCTTTGCACAACGGCAAACTCGAGAGCCACCAATGCTGCCACCATCACCCTTAGCAGCAACCGAGCTCTAGCGCCGATGACCTCGAAAACTCCTCTGACCTGCCACCATCAGCTTCGACAGCGCTGCCAACGCCAAAATGCTATTTTGTGCCCTCCATTTCCACCTACTGGCGGCAAACTTCAGACTGAAATTCTGCACCAGGTGTACGATGTGCGCTCAGAATACACGCCATGCGATCTTCTGTCCAGGCCGAAGGAATACCTTCCAGGTGCATGTCGTGATCGTCATCTGCACACTGTGCACTCTTACAAAAAGCAATGGCACCAATCAAGAGGGGTTCGGGAAGACGTCATGGTGGTGCTACCTCTTCCACCACACCTTCGAGACATCATTTGTGCCCCTCCACCCAATTCCAAGTCACCCCTGAGGAGGATGCAGACTACCAATTCCTCATTACTAGGCGAGTATTACCTTCCCTCTACGCTTGTGAAGAAACGGTAGACAAGCTTGGCTTC
Source organism: Alisma plantago-aquatica (assembly GCA_963693085.1). Lineage (NCBI taxonomy): Eukaryota > Viridiplantae > Streptophyta > Magnoliopsida > Alismatales > Alismataceae > Alisma > Alisma plantago-aquatica. The sequence goes on from OY856414.1 coordinate 664,852,905, forward strand.
AAGAATGAGGTAATGGGGTATCTTCGTTTCTTAGGTCTCCATCTAGTCTGCACTAGAGTTGCAAAGACCTACCCTCGCCTTGTTTATGAGTTTTTGACTACCTTTAATGCGGAAGATGATCCCCAAAACCACCGTGAGACGTATCCGAAAATCAATTTTCATCTTCTAAACAAATGTTTTGCTATGGATCTTTGTCAGTTTTGTAGCTTGCTCGGATGCAACTATGGAAGCTACACTGACTATCTGCACGCCTTCCATAGTGATACATTTTGGTCTGAAATTATTAATGAAAAGGTGCACAGGGCTAGGCAGACACAAGCTTCCTCACTCCATAACCTGATTTTCAGATATGTGCATTGCCTTCTAAGCACGTATCCTTTTGCCAAAAATGAAACTCAAGGGGTCGTGGGAAAAACTGACCTTTTATTCTTGTGGTGCATGGTCAATAATGAGCAAATCAATTCCGGCTATTATATTATCAATAAACTTCTAGAAGCCAAGAACAAGAAGTAGAGAGAGTCGGGTGATATCATGTGTGGTGGAATGCTCACACTACTTGCTATGCAGCTAGGGCTAGACTTGACCAATTTAGAACCTGCACCGGGGAAAAACCTTATAAGAATCAATTATCTTATTTCTTGTGGCCTAATATCAAGGCATGGTGATAGCACTAGAAAGTTCAAGGTTTTTCTCACAAAGAAACAATTCATAGATGTCCCTGATGCAGCCCGTAATGACCTCAGCAACAAAGCAAATTGGAAGGTTAGTTAGAGCCCGAGGACGAAGAGGAGGCAACCACCCATGGCGCCGACAGTTCTACAGCAGCAGTAGCTACCACTACAGCTACAACACCACCTCCACCCTCCACTGGTACTTAGACAAAGTACACTTGGGTGATGCCTAAGGTGAGGCATCTTTACGGTTATGTCTAGCAACGGATTGACCTTTTTGACGGCCGTTTGGACTAGTTGAGCACGCAGTATACTACGATGCAGGACATGGTTCAGCGGATGGACTTGTGGCACATATCTTAGGGCCAATACTCCATCCCGCTTCCATATCAGTCACCACCACCATAGCAACCCGAGTTTCCACCATCTGAGTTTCCACAGTCGTCAGAGTTCCCACAGCAGCCCGACTCCACGACCCAGACGATGGACATTCCCGAGATTGTCAGATAGTTTTTCCCCAATCAGGAGGGTGGTGGCCCTTGTTTCTAATCTTATCTATGACAGGTACCCGGTTGTGAACTCCATAGGTTCAATTGATGCAGTGAGGACACTGTTGATTTCAAGCTTAGGGGGGCACAATCGGCCCGTAATTGTAGTTTTCATTTTGCATTTCCTTTTGTTAGAGTCAGTTGTGTCAGTTTCCCATTCCTTTTCGGTCTGTTCTATTTCCTTTGATGGCAATCTTAATATGAATTGAGGCTACCATGTTAGAATGAACACCATGCTTGATCTATCTTGTCCTTTATATTTCTTGTGGCTATATGAAAAGATGTTCAACAACATGCATGAATCAAATGAAAAAGGAAAGTCCCCATGTACACGATCTTGTTTGTGTTTGTGGTTTGAAATCTCAATTTCTACATCTTTGATTTCTCAATACATGTAACAGTTCCACATTTTTGTGAATAAATCAACTTTGCAACACTTACTAGAATACAGGATACTCTTGCCAAACTCTTAGTGTGTTTACAATCAACTTTTCAGTGAAAAAAAAGTTAAAAGAATGATTGAAATCTTACTAATCTTAACACTCTTATTGACTCTTTGGTGTTGTACCATACTTGCACTATCATTTGTTCATCTTTACCCAATAAAAGATGGCAAACAACCCACATATCATGCTAGCCTAGTGTGAGTCTGATCTGGCAACAATGGTTAGGTGGCATGAAAATAAAAAAGGGTAAAAACAACACCCCAACTGGCATTCCACGTGAGCATAAGCCTAAATTATCAGTCGAGTGTTGGAAACCCAAAAATTTCCATCATCATATCCTTTGAGAAAAAGAGTACAACTAAGTATTTTAATGTTAGCACTGATTTCATCATCTTATATCCATACTAACTGAAAATTTTGTAATGTACATCCACTAATTGTTTGGCTAGATTATCCAAATTCTATTTAGTGTTGTCTAGTTGATTATCTCATTTGATTTGGAACCACCATTGCTGAACTAAATTTTTCTATCTTAGATGTCTAAATTGAGAAGATAACAATGAACACAAACACAATGTACATGGTTGGTTGAGCTGATTGTATATCTTTTTTTCATTTTAATCCATGCATGAGTTTTAATATTCTTTCACCTTGTATGTAGCCATGTTCTTTTTGCTAGAGGACAATCAGTGGTTCAAGCTTAGGGGATTTGTTGTGTGTTTTCTACATCATCTTTTCACATGATATCACACACAAATTTGGTTCATTTTTTATCTCACTTAGCCTCCTTGCATATTAATATTGCCATCTTTTTGTTATTTTACTTATCACATGATATGCATTACAGATATGTTCTAAAAGGACCGATTTGGGGATTGCCTGACTCAAATTTCAAATCATTTGGATTTCCCCACGTACAACCAGCTATTTGGAGTTTAATTCTGCTAAAATAGCAAAACGCATGACGTGCATGATGAAAGCACGACGTGCGAGTTTCCAAAAAGTGCAGAACAAAGTGAATACACAACACATTTTGTCCAACATGTCGTGCACCTGGGACCAAAACCTACTGGAAAGTCACACGACGTGCATTACTTCAGCGCACGCCGTGCGTAGTGCATTCTGGAGCAACTATCGAAGGATTTGCATGGCGTGCACGAGGAACACACGTCGTGTCTCTGTCAGTTTCAGAATTTTAAAAGTTATGATCCTTTGTTTAAAACAAAGAGGTTACTTAATGGGTGATTATCCACAGTCATAATTCAAAGTTCTCTCATCCCAGAGCAAGTCTAGAGAAGAGGAAGGCGATTTTGACGAGAAAAGGGGTGGTTTCTTGCCAAAGGAGCCCCAATCTTCTTCTCTTCTTCTCCATTGTCTTCTCCAAAGGTGCAGCAGAGGTTCCCCACTTCACGCAGCTTCTCAGGAGAGGAGTTGGTTCATTTTGGAGCAGCTAGAGGAGTAGAATTTCATCTCCAAGCCAGAATTTTACCTTCTTGTGGTTACATCTTTGGATCTTCTTGCTTTTCTTCCTCTAGATCATGCTAGAATCTGAAATTTCTTTAACAATTCTACAAAACATGATTATGGACGAGTAAACTCCTTTTATTGGGAATGGGAGAGTAGCTCCCACATCATAGCATGTATGGAACAAGTTAGTTTCATACTAAATACTATGTTGCTTGTTTTTCTACCATGAGAGTATCAGTTTTATCATCTCTTGCATGTATTGCTGGCCACTTTATATGCATGGGTTATGCTTTCTTACTTAATCTGAGAGGATAGGTAGGAATGTATGGAGGTGCTTTTCTTGGCAATTCTTCTTCTACCATGAGAGTGGAGATTATAGAGTTGAGGAACATGTTGTGATCTAAAACAAAATTTATGCATGAGAATGTGGATTTGAGTTGAGATCATTGCACCTACACCAGGAGGTGAAGTGCAACACATACCTCTCCTTTAAAATAAGTACTTAGTATGTTTAAATTTTGTGTTCCTATGATGTGCTATGATATGTGGGTGAAATTCTAATGTCTAAGATCCATTAACACCTGAATCTAAACACCTTTTAGTAGTCCTTTCATTGTTTGTTTAAATCTGAATTTCTGTAATTAGATCAACATCACCATCCTTTTTAAATCGATCTAGATTGTTGAACTTTAGTGTTGTTGTGTTTGATTAATTACCAAAGTTCCTTGTGTTCGACCTCGACTACGACTACCTCTGTATACTTGCGGAGATTGGTTAAGTTGAGTAAATGATCCTTCTTAGGATTGAAACTCATTAGTGTAAACAGCCAACACTCTACCTCACTTGTTGCGTAAATTCCTGATTCTTTATGGGACAAGATCACCCCACATACCCAACCTGACCACACTTGAAACATGTCCTTCTGTCATATTGTTTCCTAGATGGTCCTATCACAAACACTGATCTAGAACTATGTGCCCCAGCAGGTGGAAAATTGTGACCTCTCCTCTTGCTAGGAGACCGTTGTGACTATACTTTTGTCCTTGGATAAGAAAAAGTTGACGTCTCCTGTGATTCCTGGTACTGTGGGGTAGAAAACGTCATCTTCCTAAAACTCCCAGACAGTTGTCCATAAAATTGGGTTGAACTCTTCGTAGCATTGGCTTCTTACGGCTCCATCACCATCCTCTCTATCCTCCTCATAGACTCTATAAAGGTGGAAAATTTCTCTCGGGACTCTAAGGCAGATGTTTTCCTTGCCAACTTGACATTCAAGCACTTCCTAAACCTTCTATCATCTCCTTCTCTATCAACACCATGTGAGGAAAAAACCTCAACAACTCCATGAACTTTGCCTCTTAGTCATTCATAGTCCATGACCCTTGGTGTAACTACTCAAACAGAGCCATCTTCTCCTCTAGGTACATATCAAGGAAGTAGAGAATGATAAACTCACACCAAAATTCTTCCCAACTGACTACTTCACCTGGTTTCTTCTCCTCCTCAATGGCCCACTAATGGCTAATACTACCCTTCAAGAGGTAGATCACATGCTTCACTTTGTCTTCCTTAGAGATATTCATAATCTTAAATGCCTTCTCTAGTTCGGTCAACCATAGATCTACATCTTCCTGGTTAGTTGTTCCTACATACTCGGTGACTCCTACCCACTTAAACCTCTTAAAGGTCTTCCTAGGATCATGAGATTCAACATTTAGGATGGTGCCCTTAGTTGTGATGCAGACCCGCTGTCAGCCAGATGTGTAATCGTGACCATAAGCTATCCAAATATGGACTGAAAAGCTGGATTAGACATGGTTGAAGGGCCAAATGAAGGCAATACAGGATGTTTTGGCCCTCTTACTCCATCTCTCGGTCTCCTACCACCACTTCATGGCACCACAAAACTACTCTCCTCATGTTCTTCACATTCTTCAGATATATCTACATAACCATAAAGTATGATCAGATATGTTGGATTATGTAAGAATAGACACAACAACCTAAGTCATATGTCCCTACAAAATTAGAAAACCTAAGGCTATGATATCACCTAATGTGGCAACCCACCACGTTCAATGAGATTACTCAAAACTAAAACACTGATCAAACATTAATTAACTAATTACCAAAAAGGTAGAAAATTAAAACCGAATAAATTTTTTTTCCTTAGATTATGGTGAATGAAACTATTCACACATGTCACATAAACAACACCCCTCTCCTATCTCTAAAATTTGATTTTGAAAAGGCATTTGATTAAATCAACTAAAATTGACTCATCCAATGCATGCATGGATATGGATTCCCACAACATTGGATCCAATGGACTAACTCATGTGTAGACACATGCAAAATTTCCATAATCATTAATGTTTCACCTTTTGGATACCTTCATAACTCTAATAGGCTTAGACAAGGGGATCCCCTATCACCATGCTTCTTCATTTTCATGGCCTCTATCCTCACCAATATTATTAAATTGGGCACAATACAAGGACTGGTCAAAACACCAACAGAGTGTAAGGAAAACATCATAGAATATGTATGACACCATTATCTTCATCAAACCCAACGAGTCTACTTTTATTAACAACATACCTATCCAGGGTATTTTCTCATACATTCTGGTCTCAAAATCAAATTTTAAAATCTACTATTATAAGTACCCATATGAATCATTAACCTACCCAACGGTAAAGATCTACTCTACTGCAAAGTATAAACCTTACCCTTCATATACCTAGGGATTCTAGTTTTATCACAATCTCTGGAAAAAACAATATGGAACCCCATCATAGACTATTTGACATCATGGAAAACAAACTTCCTCAATCTAGCGGGCATATTTGTAAGACCCATGACCTAGATCTTTGGATAACCATGCCTTCTTAGCATAATAAGATGCTTAAAACCTTAATCTAATCATGAGATGTGCTTTAATAACATGTGACACTCTTATGTTTTTAGATTTTGTCCACTTTGAATGTTGTTTGAGCTACTTATGCTATATGTGTGCTTGTTTTGGACCTAATTATTTAGGGTATACCTGACAATTTTTCACATTCTTGCTATACCTCACATGTCTTAGTATCATGTTAGAGAGAGAGTGGTGCCTTGAGGTGCCTTGTTTTACCTTGGTTTTATGAGGAGAGATGAGGTGACATCATGTGTTGATATCTAGGGTTTGCTTGGATGCCTTAGTTTTGATGTTGACATTAAGGGTTGACAGATGGTCCCATTAGTTTTGAAGGACCATCTTGATGTTCATTTGGATTTGGATTTCTTTGGTCGATGAGTTCTTGAGTATGCCTGGTGGTTTCTTCAGCTGATGAGCCCAAAAACCCTAGATGGGATTCTATGCGACCGATTGACTTTATTTCTCTTTGACCGTTTGAGTTTTGGATCAAGTTTTGTTCGATTGATGAGTGCCCCTGGACTAGGGTGGTTGATGAGTTTCTTTAGTTTTAACAACCTTTGTTGCATACATGGTCTTAGTTCTTGCATGACTAATTTTTGAGGGACAAGTGGCACATGTCTGCTTCACACCTAACCCTCCTCACCTCTCTCTACCCTTGGATATATATACCCCTTCCTTTACATGAAAAGGATCCTTTTTCACCCCTTTCTCTCTCTCTTATTCCTTGGATCTCATCTCTTGTGTTGTTGGTGGTGGAGAAGAGCTCAACCTTGGATCAAGGTGGTTGAACCCTTGCATGTGTCGGTCTAGGGTTGAAGCAACTCTTCTTTGGTGATCCATTGATGCTCCTTGATCTTGGTAAGTGGTCTCTCTTTCTTGATCTTGTTTCCTAGCTACCCTACCTCTCTTCCTACTCTACTTGGAAAAACATGGTGCTTCATGGTAGTGCTTAATTTAGGGTTTGAAGGTCTTCTCACTCTCTCAAACGAATCCATGGTTTAGCATGGTAGTTCTCAAGTTGAGATGAAGATCTCCTCTCTTTCTTACCTTTTCAGTATAGAATTTTTGGCTCTCCTTTATTTCCCTTTAACCTAGGGTTTGGTTTCTCTCTCTTTGGGTGGAGGCTATCTTGCCTGAAGGTGGTGATCAATATGTAGTTTCTATCTCTCTTGGAGATTCCTTGTTGTCAGAGTTGTTCTTCACATTCAACGTGAGTTATGTAACCATCTCCTCGATTATTGTTACTCTTAATCTTGCATGCAATCTATCTATCTCTAAAACATGGTTCTAAGAACCTTGGTGATGATATCTATGACCTACTTTTCATGTAGATATGGAGTAAATAATCTCCTTTGCTAAACCCTAATCTATGTGGCTAAAATCTTGTTTGGTGGTGGAAGTGGTGATCCTTTAAAGCATGTACCTAACCTCGATTTCCTTCCTCATAATCGTGGTTTTGTGTCTTGTATGATGATGGATGTTTTGGAAACATGCATTGTGTGTTAAATGTTTGGTTTTCTCTCCCTCATGATTTTGGTTTCATATCTTCCTTGGTGATATCCGAAACTAGGGTTTTAGAATGGTTTCACTTTATGCTCTTTACAACTTGATGTTTGAATCTCATGGTGATGGTTGACTTTAGGGTTTTGAAGTTGACCTTCTCCATGTGCCTTATACCTTGGTGGTTCTCAATTTTATGGTCATGATCATTCTATTTTGGAATCTTGAGGTCACTATGTAAGTTGGTGTTAGTGATCATAGAATGTTGATGTTTTTGGTCACTAAGTTTGATCATATTTCTATGCGATTGATGAGATTTCCCCCTCCTTGGTTGTTGAAAATTTTCTTATGGTATCACTGAAGATTGAGACTTAAGTGGTTATGTATGTCTTGGTCTCTTCCACGACCGATGAGAAGGTTGATCTATGGTTTCTTCAGTCTTTGGTCTTGGGTTTTCAACAATCGATGAGGATAGTGTGGCCTGGTTTTTTATCAGTCAAAGAAGATGGTATGATGACCATCAATGACTGATGAGAATGCACTGGCCTATCTTCTTAGTGACCTATTGTGGTGATAATTTTATGTGGTTGCATAGAATGTTGTGACCTAGTTTTAAATGGTCTATGATGTGCACTCCATTATGCGGTCGTTGATGGTTTTTGATCCATATGGTCATCTTATGCAGTTGACTCTATGATGTTGATGGTTGACTCTCGTACTCCAAGAAAGTTGGAGATGTTAGTAATGGGGGTTTAAAGTTATTTTCTGATTTAAAACCCTAATTTGGTTACAATGTTGAAACCTAAACATAATCACACGTGTATAATGATAGTTCTTAGGTTTCTTGAACAATTAGCATGATAGTTGAGCATTTCCTCTATCCTAATGTTGTAACCCTAATATGTTAATCTTATAAGAAACATAGTTCTTATTTGCAATACTATGCCAAACTTATGTGACACTTGTGTGGTGATTATGAGCCTTGATGAGGCATGGTGGGATATTGGTGTTTCTTACAGGAATACTGTGAATGGTCCTATGACCTTGGCAATGATTTTGTATCCTAATTGACATGGTATCCTCAGGTGATAAAAGAAGGGATTGATATCCCACACAGTGTGATAATGGTAATGTAATGAACTTTATTCTTTATACATTTTATATCTTCTGAAGTTGCAATATACCCTTACCTTTGTATAATCTTTTTAGGGTTTGTATGTAAATTGATTAATGTAGTTAAAAGACACTCAATTGGCTTGACTAATCAAGTGAAACCCTAATCATGTAGCACCCTACGCCATAGATCCATTCCCATGTCCGAACTTGTTGGATGGTGAAATGAGTATTCCTAAGGGAAACTCTAAGCACATATTGATAAGTTGCGAGGTGAAAGTTATTGTGTGACGTTGTCATCTTGACCCCAATTGTTTGAGAATGGCTGCAGTCGTGTCTGAGTGATTGGGTTTGTATGTGATGTGATTGGAGGACAACTGTAGTTGTACCTTAGTGATTGGGTTTGTATACCCTAGTTTCTAGTGCTGTTACCTGCACCAAGGTTGGCTAGGTATTTCATCTTGACTATGTGTCACTGGTGGAAGTTTGACTAATATGTCACTACATTGTAGGCTCGTACTTACTGAGTAGTACATGAGAAGATCTTGGAGTTTGTCTCTTCCTAGATCTTTCATGGGACTGATTGCAACCAAGTGGTGGTCAATTGGACTTTGAGTGGTACAACTCAAACTCCCAAGGACAAATAAAAGATGTAATATAGCCATGTATCATATCTGTTTAGGGTTAAACATGATACACATTGGATGTTTACCATTTGCCTTGTTCCCTAAGATGCTAGTTGCTTTTAATACAATAGTTGTCTTAAATTTCTCAGTTGCTATATAATGTGATAGGAAATGACTGTTATACATGTTCTTCATATTCCATTCCATCATAATACTATGCTACTTGTGCTAGCTACTCAACCTGCTTAGCCTGTGCAATAAGTTTAAGTTGCTCATTTAGTTGAATCTTCTCATAATGCTTAATCTGTTATAGTAACATATTTGTGGTAGAAATAACTGTTGGCGGAGAGTTATATCTCTCGCTGGGACGTTGGTCTCACCTTGTGGGTTTTCACACCTTTTTTAGGTGGTCGTCAACGACGTTTGGGAGAGACCGTGCTATTGAGCAAGAGCAGCTTAGAGATTAGTGAACTCAGAAGGCTGGATGCTGCTAGTGTTGTAGTAGAGTCCTATGTGTCATCCATGTACTCTCATCTCCCGAGAGGGTTGTGTTTGTATATGATGTATATCGACATGTGATTCTTGGCAATATGCCTTGGTTGTATATATATAAATATAAATATATATATATATATATATGGCATGTACATGAACAAGTTCTTTTGTATACAGGTTTGTGGTAGGTTTCCACTATACAGATGTAAATTACCTAGTATGGTATGTGATATGGCATAGTTTATGGATCTTGATGTAATATGTTTCCAGTTTTGTTTTTTATATCAGATCGTTTTTAATTTACCCTATTTTGTGGTAATGTGCTTGTTTGGTTGTTGATCACACATTTGGTTTTGATTTATCTCAGTTGGGTGGCATCAGAATGTCATAATACTCACTTTATTGAATAGCTCAATCACCACACTTACCACCTACTATCTCAGATGCATTCCCCACTCGGCCCATATCCTCCACACTTTTGATAAAATTAGAAGAAAATTTCTTTGGAATCTGTAAGACAATAAAATTCACTTGGTCGGCTAGGGAACCATTTGTGCTCCAAAAAACTATGGGGGATGAGGCATTTTGAACATAAAAACATATGCCTTATGTCTGACTTCCAATTAGTAGCATCTTTATACGCTGACAAAAAATGAATTTAGAGATATCACATTATGGAGAAATACTACCACAAAAAATTTTATTGGTGGACCATTACACTCAAAAAGGTATCATCACTTTGGAAATATATTAATCGACCATACACTATATCCAAATAATTATCCATACTATACCACATGCCGCCAAATAGGTAAAATTCTATAATGACCATAGTACAATGGGCTTTGTATACAAAATCTCAACACGGCCATATAAGTTGCATATACCATATCCAACACTATCACTATAAAAGCCTTGAATCTTTTGGCCACTCAGAGAAGAAACACTCTGAAGAATACCCTTTCCATGAACATAACTACCACAACCATCTTCCATAGTTATAGTCAGCTTGAACCTAATACCAGAAATCAAATTTCATAGATTTGGGGACTACCTACACTGCTAGAGCATCATATCTTTTCTTCTCCCGCCAAGGTTACTCCTTCTACTAAATAAATTTGGAGCATCATTGGACCTCAAAAAAATAATCAAACTCGTCAGATGACTCATCTGGTACGATACAATCCTAACTGACAACAATATAAGAAAAAGAGGATTCTTAGGAACTTCTAGATCTCATATGTGCCACACACCTAAAGAAACCACCTCACATATCTTTCTGTGTCACTCTATGTCCTCATACATTAGATAGTTTTACCTTACGTACAATTATCCACTCAACACCCAAGATATCAATGTCGCTAAATTGTTTCACATAACTAAACCAAAAAATGATTACTTCACTCTTCATAAAACACTATTGGCTGCTATGATTTGAATTATTTGAAAGAAAGAAATCACAGAAGATATAACAATCATACAAAATAATATTCATACACTCATCCAACATGTCAAAGAAACATATGACCAATTTTTCCATTGCAAAGTCACAAATCAATGTAGAACATACCAAGGAGAATGAAAACCAGCCACAAACTTCTGAAGAGAGGGATGTGGACAGAGGACTTTCACCATGGAGGAGATCCTAGCTGACACCAATGATTTCTAGATGTATTTTCATATATATATATATATATATATATATATATATATTTATCATCTAAATAGGCCTATTATTTAGGGGTGCCTCCCACAATTTCTACGTACTTTGCATCACCTTTAATTACAACACATGGTACTTATGGCACTTTTGATGCTGAAATTACTATGTTTGGAAGACATGTATTGCTATGTTGGCATGCAAACGTATGCTAATTTTATCATCTATATATTGAATTTATCATAAAAATTGTCAGGGTAATGTGGCCCTCTACTTTCTGCATGATTAGGCAATGCGACAACATGCCTCTCCCAAGATCCTCTTTGACATTCAATCCCCAAATTTCCGTCACCTACTAGATTATTTTGTATAATGGTGTTGTTTTCATGTATTAATACTACCCACTTGATGCTTTACATAATTAAAATTTGATGTATGACAATGATTTAATGTGGTATATGTATTATGGTATAATATTGCTTGTTAACCTATGCTTTTCATGTCAAAATCATACAAACCACTTAAACTTGGGTCTTAGAAAATTTTCAAAAAATAAATTATAGTAATTTAACGACAATATTATATTGTCCACACAAAAAATACATTTCAACTTATTTTTTGTCACTGATGTACTGCAAAACACGTAGTTTTTTGAACTAGTACCTTTGCAAACGTCCGTCCTCCGCCATGAACTTAGAGAGAAGGTAGGGGGGATCTTTCTCTCTTGATTCTAAAAACGAAATGCCCAACATCTCAAGAAAAGCACCCACGTAAGATGCATCGCCCAACACCTCCTTCACTATTTTCAGTTGATTTTATCGACCAAACTACCCACCAACCCACAAAAGCATCCCCTGGAAACTTATTTATGGAATTATCTTCCTCTTCAAGACAAACATAGATAGCAGCTATTGATATACATGGATTTATAGCAATACAGTCTCCTGCCCGATGTGGTGCAGCCAATGATTCAATATTTAGGAGTTTGTGTATCTTTGTATGAGTGATAGTCTCGTTTGCCATACAACTTTTTTTAATAAAAAGCAGCTGCGTTCGTGAGCAGGGAATCTTTATCATGGAGCAGTCTAAAGATTTGTGAATAGTTGCCTCGGATGAGTGACTTCCAGTGATACAGGTCTAGTTGCTGCAGCCGCCTTTAAGAATCTAATAAAAATAGCAAAGAAGCAAAGCCGACTAGTTGCATATAGTTTGCCTAAAAAAAGAACAACATATGGATTAGCCCCATAATAAACTGATAAAAAGTGATCATGATATAGGTTTTTAATAGAAACACGTGAACAACAAATGGCCGATTGAAGGGACTACATTCTAATATTTGACTTCAAGAAACCTAGCAAGTTGAAGTAGGAGACTACCATGCAAACTTAGTTCCGTTTAATAGAAGAATCAAACAATAAGAAGCATGCGATTGCCTCACATGCATCCTCACCCAAACCAATGGAGGTAGTACCCGAATACATGTTAATGTGATCAAAATCTTTTCTTTACCTTTAAAAAGCTTGCATGAACTCTCATCCACCCAGTGGCTAATGACGCACCACAGTATGCAATTGAAACTTTGATCACCTGCCTTGGAGCTGCAATCGATTGCCGAGGCGGGAAGGGGCGCAATGCTTGACCTTGTGGAAAAGAGAAAGAACAACTGTAGTGGGGGCGAATAGCAGGGCAATTCTCCTTTGGCAGGTTATTGCAGAAGTACGATCTGAGCTCTCTGCTTTGCCCTTCCTGCCAAAGGAGAACCGCCCTGTTATTCTCAACATCCACCTTCATTGCACATTACATACGCGACACCTTCACATAAGGCATTCGAACGTTGACTGCAATTCGCGAAACCCAAGTCCTGCATGCGACCTGTGGCTATGCACATTGACGCTAGCAGGCTTTATAGGGTCCAGACATATGAGACTTGGATATGCCGTATTGCCGCAAGGATATGCCTGGTACAATCCTCATTCCTCAGGAGCTTCCCCTTCATCATCCTCTCCCTTTCTCTTTCCATCCCTTTTCCTAAAGGCGATCTCCGACACTCAAGACTGGTCCTATTCTTGCCCCTCCAAATGCCTAAAAAGCTGGCATCCTCTAAACCCGGATTGTAGAAAACACTAGAATCATACAAGTCCACGACAGTGCTACATAGATACTTTTTAAACATATGTTTATCTACAAATACATGTACATGACTCGCACTCAAAGTGCTTCATTATTGAATTGTGGCCCAAGCTAGAAGATATTACAGTTGATCCATGTAGATTTCATAAACTCAGAATAGCAGGGTTTAACAATTTTTTGTTGTTGCGGGCCGGGATATACGACAACAAGTTAAAAATATTCTCAAAACTGCAGACTTCGCCAAAGCTGCTGAATAAAATTGATGGGGTTGACTAAACAATGCACAGATCACCTTTCATTTAATGACTTCAACATGTATGCAAAACTAGCAGAATTCCCGACCTTACATTTAACGACTTAACTGAACCCAACAGTTCTTTCAACGACTTCTACTGAACTCTGCTAACTTACTACGTGCTTTTAACTTAGGTGTTCCTTCATTTTTTTTATGAAAAGTCGTGCTAGTTCGGAAAAATCTCCTCATATTAAGGGTTTATAAGTAGTATTTCTTCTAATTTTCAAGAAGTCTTGTTATGAGACTAGTTAATGATGTCAAGAATTATCATCCTCATCAATAGCAATCATGAAACATCGAAAGTTTCATCAACGCACTCTTTGTTGATGTCTGACTCACTGGCTGTAAAGTTTATGAACTTCAATGACGTGTCTTAAGATTTTGATACAACGACTTATTTCAATTAGTTCATTAAAGCGCACTCATTGGTAACTGTATCCTGCTTCAAATGCACAACAAAAAGCCTTCTAAATATTGGAAATATTTTATAAAGAATATGCCATGTAATCGATCCTTCCTTGAACAAACATGCACGCGAGGCGCGTCGTCGACGGGAATCAAACTTTAACCATCGTTGTCCACTGCCATTGTATCGTGGAAAATCAAGCAGATGTCTCGTGCTCAGAGAATTTCAGCAGATGTGTAGAGGACATTCCTCAGCATCTTCCTGCCATATGGATGTTCTTTTCCTTGTTCCCCAGAAGAGATCTGCCCCTCTCGTACATCTAGATGTTGGCCATATATAATTAAAGGAACTACTGCATGTCCCCCAAAATAAATTGATGTTCTCTATTGATCTGACACCACCATCATTTGTGAGAAGAAAAAACCTCGTCCAGCCAATTAATCCAAAATATTCCTGATTGTAAGCAATCATAAACGCCATTAGGGAGTGACCCTGCTCAAAATGAGTACAAATAAGGGACGTGAAAATTCCTACCTTTATACAGTTTTAAGCTGATAAAAAAATTGACGCACTGCAGAACTGAAACAGTTTCAGTTGTGATGACACTATCTTGTTTTTACAACATCAAACATCATACTAGACAAGTAAAGATCCATAGTTAAGCCGTGTTTTGGCCTCTACAACCCACCATTTATCTTCCTCTTTTCCTTTCGTTTGAAAACTAGCCACGGAAGAACTCTGGGGTTTTCCTCTTTAATGCCGAAGCAAGGATCTAACAGAAAAGGGATTGAAAATATTGAAATCTCCTCTCCCAGTTACAGAAGAACAATTTCTTTGTTTATACCATTTTCATAAGATTAATAGAATAATTGCATTATCAAGCCATTACTTCTTAAATACTGAATTGTGGGGACTGCGTTCCATTCTCTCGCTAGGCATATTAACATTTTTTTCTCATGATCTTCTTTATAACAAGAGAGAAAAAAATTGCTTATGAAAATAAAATGTGTTCCATTCATTCTCATACAATATGGAATGGTTGCTTTCAAGCCATACCTAGGATATGGAATTTTATCCAAGGCATATGCGACCGTTCTCCTCGCCATAAATACGCATGACTGACACCTTGGATGACCGCAGCAAATCAAATGCAGCAAGAAAGTTCATCAAGTGCATAGGGTGCGTTGCTGGGCTACATCTCCTTTGGCAGCAGGCATACTCAAACCTCAGTGGCCAGTGCTGGCTGCCAAAGGAGATTTGCCCAGCAAACCACTCATGCAGAGGGAAATTGGCAGGGTAAGCTTGATTTACTTTCTTTTTAATTACGAAATGGTAAAGAAATTTTATTTTACATTGCTGCTAACGTCGGGACGTGTTTACTTTTCTTTGAAGTTGTTTTTCAGACAGTGCAGTTCCAGTTTAAGGGGAAAAAACGTTGCATAGCTTATTTTGTCTTTTCTTTCGAGCAAACATGTATGGTAAAGTGTATGTACAGTTTCCCAAGACTTTGTAATGTTTCCGATGGCAAATACGTCATAAATGTAAAAATACCAGACTTTTTTTGAAGGTTCATTCGTTCTTTTGTGAGTGTTAGTTACAATGGTGTTGACAATTTATGCTAATATTGGAAATTAACTATATTGTTAGCATGCTTATTTAGTGTTCCAAGTAAGGGTTATCAATTCAAGGTTTTAAAAAGTATCGTATAACCCAATGCTATATCATAACTAAATGCTCCATATGAGAAATGTGAGCGCTGGCATTTGGTTCTAACATGGAGGGTTGGTTACTGAATATTGCTGTCAATGAGTAAGGATAAATCTGGTTATCCTTTACCATCCACACATTTGTAGGATAAGGATAAGAATTATGATAAATGATTTCTTATCAGCCATTCCCTCTACCTTTTAACTCACTATCTCTTTATGTGAGGGTAAAGATAACTGTACCGATAAGTAATGACTTATACTCGCTACCAATAATATAAGGAGCGGGACCTAAGAGGGGATCCACTCATAACTATAATAAATAAAAAGAAACATCTCATATACAAACACAACTAAATTTTTATAAAAGGATGATAATCCATATTCAAAAGTATGTTTCGAGATACGAAATTGTACTAGCAGAAGATAAAAGATCTAACTATTACAATGCTTGATTATATCATAATTCTTCACCACACCGGGTGATACATAAGAAAACTATCTATAACATAGGACCAACGGTGGGTTATCCAACCACCTTGAATCTATCTCCAAAGAAGAATCAACTACGCTTTTATGAGTCCTAGTCAACTTTGGTAGTCTCCTCTTCACTCTCTACCTAAGAGGTTGGAAGCATACCCCACAAGAGAAGACAAAAATAGAAGTTGTCAGCATAAAATGTCGGTATATGCTTATTAATAGGGATTAAGTAAATTTTAGAAAAAAATATCATAAATATAACAAGACTTCTCATCCAAAAGAAAAAGTAACATCTAAGTAGGTATCAAAAGAATATGAATATCACTAAGATGATAAATAATAGTCACACTTACCATTAATAAAAAATAATATGTCACAAAAGCACACCAAAAAAATTTAGAGCACATAACCCATCATCAACAATAATCAACCTGCATGCATGTGAGATAAACATAGTACTAGTATAGTATAAATAAATAATGATGGTCAAGACACATAACCCTAAGGCCTAATAGAGTAAGACACATAACCAAATTCCCAATATAAAAGGTGGAAACAAAATCCAGTTATGGTACACAAAACCTCCATCTCTAAACATAAAGGACGAATAATCTAAAAATCTAAACAAATATACAACTCTTGGGTTATAGAATCATAAAGTATGAAAAATGTAGAGATAATTGAAAGTATAATCATAAAAAAATAATTAATGAGATTTCCATTACAAAAATAGATAACATAAAACATCACCACAAAAGTGGCAAAATTAGGGTTCCATTTCATATGAAGGAATAATTTAGTTCAATTTCACAATTAGCATTTCATCATGAAGCGAAGTATAATTTATATTCAATAATAAATTTAGTTAGTTTAATAATATCAGGAGTTTAAATTCAATATAATTAGACCCAACAGGTCACCAAGTCAAGAAAGATGTATTACCAAAAAAACCTCAAAGAGGCTCAATAGAGGGGTAAAGAAGTATTTGCTTAATATGACTCATAGATAAATACAACATACACCAAGAGATAGAGAAATCAAGTTTATTTCTCAATATAGAATTTAATAGATGCTACATACCTCAATATGTGTGTTTGCTTATAAAAGCCCAAAACCTAAATCCAAATCAGGGTTCTTCTTTGCCTAGTATTGGATTATATACAGAAGTCATTAGTTAGTAGTCATATTATAAATCACACATTACCTACTCTTAGTTTAATTAGATAACAAATTTAGCTTATAAAATATATTTATTTAAATAGATATTTTTTTCTAATTTGAACAAGTATTTTTTAGTAATTTTTTGATGATTAGCGAGTAACTTATGAAATTTCCAAGATTAATAATTTTAATTTTTTTAAATAAAAAGTTATTATCGAATGACTGGCATATCCTTGCATTATATTATGTACATCAGGTTGTGAAAAAGAAATATTGTATGAGAATATACAAGCCAAAACCATGGCTAAAACAAAATAAAATCACAAAAAGATGAAATTACTCTGGGTGAAGAAATCAATCTAAAATGCTCGCCGATCGGTAAAATGGGAAATCATGGGTTCCCCTTCTTTGCAACCTACTATGGCTATGAGCAGTAGCTCTGTTCGGCCTACTTGACCATGGCCCTAGCCAAAAAGTGGGGAAGGGCCCTCTGCCCCCAAGTGATGGATCGAAAACATGGGTGAAGCTGGAGAAATCTTACCCTCATGTCAATTGTAGGAGGAGTGGATAACTTTAGTGTTGATGTGGAGATTGCAATGGAGAGCAGAATAGTTTGATAATGATGAAAAACATGATCTCAGGTGAAATTGACTTTGAGATTTAGTTGTTGGTGGTACGACAGAATCTAGAGAGGGTTATATATTTAGGTTAGGATTTAAACATATCTATGAGTAATAGTTTCTAAAATTTGGGGAGCACGTTTGGCTAAAATGTAGATACTCATAGATGGGATTAGATCTAGAGCCAAAAAGATGTGAATTTGTAATTGTAATTCAATGAGATAAATTTTAAGAAGTTTTGCCAAGTGTGGAGAGAGAAATCATCGTACAATCACATAACTAGGCCGACACACTGTTCACTCACAAGGCCAACTCCACTCAAGGTAGGAGATAACACATGCACCATCTGATTGAAATCCAACTTTCAGAGATTGGCTCGACATAAAAAATCTGAAAATTAGGCGTGATAAACATTGAATGTCAAAACTTTAGGCTTTTGGTTCATTAAATTGTATAATTCTTTTCTTGTCCAATCGAGGATTGTATTTATTAACCAATTAAATCTAAGTTTTGTAGGTTAGCTAAATGAGGGATCGGAAATCTAATTTTCCATTAGTTTCCACTTTTGAAGACATATGATATTTTGTAATATTTTTATTTCATATCTTATATTTTCTTTCCATAATGAATTTAGAACATCTACGAGTATTCAATCAATGTAAAAGTTCACACATAGACTAAAATCAGAATTTTGGATTAGTAAAATCAGAAGTTTGGATTGTTTTTGACTTTTGAATTCATTAATCATATTATTTAATAGTTTCGACTAAAATACATATTTTCTTACCCAAAAGAAATTTATTTTGGTTCAAATTTTGCACCTAAACTAATTGGAACCCCAAGAACATGTTTCTCTCATTAGATTTGGGTTTTAGAATTTCCTTCTATGAATTATAACACAATTAGATTTTTGACTCATCACCACTATAGTTATTGTATTATTAGATCATTATTTTCAACTTTCATTAAAGTGAGTCTTATTATCTTCACATTGTTATCAAAAGAGTTTTCTTATATTATTATACAAGAACTTTCATAGTTTACTTATTAATCATATTAAGTATATTAATTTAATATTTGTTTAGATAATAGTACATTATTCATATTTATGGATATCCATTTGTTAAATTTATGTATTAAGCCCATTATACTTCTTATTAAACATATCTTAACAATTATCTGAATATTAGTCAGCAAATGAAGCATATGTGGCATATTTATATACTTACATGTTAGTACTTATACATGTTATTATGCTAATATGGGATGTTGATTATAGAACCTTATGCCACTTAATATGTTATATTGTTTTCAATCCTATATGTATTATGGGTTATCATTGGGTTATTCATGTTATATGCATTGACTATATACATTAAGGTATAACTCCATCCTTATTTGATCAAATCTAAGGGATTAAGCTTAATAACCTCCTAATCATGGAATACGGTAAGTTTCCACATTTCTATACATTACAAATTTTATATATATATATATATATATATATATATATATATATATATATATATATATATATATATATATATATATATATAGTCAGGCTAGAATACACTCGAGTGTACGGATCACACGAATACACTCAAGTGTGTTTGCATATCAAGACTATATTTTTGCAAAATGTAAACCATTGATCTTCACCGTCATACTATAACTAGGCTACATACAAATTTTGAGCCCATTTGGATGAGTGTAAGTCACTCATCCAAGGGCAACAAAATCGACGCACAAAACTAATTTAAAATGCATAATTTTTGCGGTCTTCATAACATGAGCTATACATATCCAAATGTGCTCAAATTTTGCGTATGAGTTGTTCACAAGATGTTTAATAAGGTCAACGGATTAGATTTTCAAAAAAAATATTGCATCATGAAAAACTACTTGAGTGTATTCCGCTTCGAATACACTCGAGTGTATTCTAGCCTGACTATATATATATATATATATATATATATATATATATATATATATATATATATATATATATATATATATATATATATATATGTCTGTGTGTGTGTGTGTTTGTGTGTGTGTGTATGTGTGTGTATCATATATCAGGTACATATTAGTTGTGTTAAGAAGTTTGTTGGCCATTTTGTTAAGTGTATAACTAAACTCTTGTATATTGGGATTAGTCCCACATTGTATAATTGAGTACTGGAAACCACCCATAGTCCTATACGAAGGCTAGCCCTTTTATCTATAATACACACAACATATTCTCCACCTTCATTCTGGCAAGATGGTATAAGAGCCTCTCGATCCTTTCTTAAAAAAAGTATCTAATTTTTATAGCTGGCGATGTTATATTCTCCATTGTTCTCACCAAACACTTGTTCTCCCACGGTGGAAGTCAAGGTTCTTCAAAAGTCATATATGTTGAAGCATAGCTATGGTGGAAATCATCTTTTCTTAGATCCATATCTTCTTCAAAAATTTTCTCACATAAGTCATCTCTGTAGAAACATATCTCTCATGGAAATCATATTTAACCGGATCCACTTAACCAGTTTTTCACAAAAAAACCTCTTTGTCGAAACATATCTACAGTCGATATCATTTTCACTAAATCCATCTCTGTAGAAATAATCTTCACTCTAGTCACATCTTTATGCACTATCTATAAATTAATAGATCTAAGAGGATCTAGAATCATCTTCAACTTTTGTAGAAATGCAATGACATACCGTGTCAAAATTCAACATGGGGTGTTGTCGCTATGTATTCTCATTTTCTATCTAGTTACATTACATGTCAAGGTTTGACACACCGTCTAACCATTAGGATTTATCCCTACATCTGACTTGCCACCAACTTACGTGACGTGTCAGTCGGACAACGCGCCATATTGTAGCATGCTTGTACTATATCATGGGAGATGTGAAGCCTCCATAGTCTATGTACACACATCTTCTTGTTCAGAACTTTCTTAACATTTTGAGCAAACTAAATGGATGCAACTTCAATCAAATGGATTCCTAAAATCATTATCTAGTTCAAAGGTCAGGGGAAACAAAAGCATCTCATGGTAGGACCTCCAACTAATGATTCTCTTCCATAGTGGAAACAACATAATGTTAGCATCCTCTCCACTCTATGAAATAGAGTGGAGCCTTATATTTTTGATATGACAGACCACCAACTGAGTGCAAGTTTGTTTGGAATCATCTTCATATGATGTATAATAGCATCTCTCATATGTATGACATGATGGTCAAGATGTACAATCTTCACTAGAAGGAGAAGGGTATACATCAATGTTTTAGAGACTTTACTTGCATCATAGAAGATTTAAATGGTCTCCTTCTTATATTCATCAATCCTTCCAAACTCCAAAAGAAACAATATCAGATAGTTGTCAATAAGTTCCTTACTGGTTTTTGCAAGGAATATGTTGGAGTTAAAAGTTAGATTCTATCAGGGATAAAGATTCCCTCCTATCCATAAGCATATCAACGTATCTCCAGATCCTTCCTCAAGCAAAATTTTACATCCAATCATATAACAGGTTCATCTACCTTCATCTTTCACAACATCACCAATATATATTCTGAAGGATGTGGTTGTGATAGGAGAGGAGAAGGATGTAGTGGGGGTAGAGGATGACCTAAGTGCACTCACTGTGGAAAAAATGATCACTGGAAGGAGACATGATACTCCATCTATGGCTTCCCATCTCAGAATCTTACTCCTTCTATCAACCATTGAAGAATCTACCCAGCAAACTCATCATCAAATCAAGATGAGTGATGAAGAATATGTCCAACTCCTTCATAGCTGGGCACCTTAATAAGAATCCTGATATGTTTCCTTATATGTTCAAATGCCAGACATGTCCAATTATTCTATATCTTGCATAGCTTGATCCCCAACCATAGGTCCATCATCCTATTCTGGTGCAATATATCATATTATAGGTATACCTAGTCTTGTTTCCATTATGTCCACCACAAGAGGCAGTACCTCTAAAGACACCATTATAAAAGGATCTTTTGTTGTCGGTCATGGGATAGGGACCATATCACTCCTTCCTCATAACTACCTATCATCCACCCTTTTTATTCCTTTATTTCCATTTAATTTATTATCTATTAGAAATTAACCCGTACTTCTCTTTCCTCCAACACTTTTGATCCCAATAGATATTTTATGCATGACCTCCAGTTAAAGATAGTGATTGGTTGTGGGTATGAGGAAGTTGGTCTCTACCATCTGGAAAGGGGTTTGAAGACTTGCATGGCTACATCTCCTCTATACATCCACATTCGCCTTTGTTCACTTATCTCTCAAGAAGTTTGACATTTTCATTTTGATAAACTTGATTGTGCAACTTGTCGACTAGGATTTCACAATAGATCTAGTTTTTCATCTGTATATATTTATGTGTTTGGACTCTATCTTTCATATTGTTTACTCCAATTTTAGGGGACCTTGTAGACCCTCCTTTAGATTTGGGTTTCAATATTTTGTTATTTTTGTTGACATATTCTATATAATGACATGGTTGTATCTCGTGAACAACCATTTTGAATATTTCTATATTGTGCCAAATTTTCGTCTTGAAATCAAAACACAATTCTTGAAGTACTCCCATTTTTTAAACTGATAATGATAAAGAGTACTTCAGTCGTGCACTCACATTGCTTCTTTCCAACAAAAGAATTATTCATCAGTCTTCTTTTCCTCTTTCTCCTCATAAAAATGGGATAGAAGAATGAAAAAATGGGCATGTTATCAAACCAGTGAGAGTTCTTCTTCACCATATGAATGTTCCTTATAGTTTCTAGGGGATATGATGTCCTTACATCTACCTAGCTCACTAAACATACGTCTTCGTCCATTTTGAATAATCAAATACTTTTTAGATTTTACATTCTAACCACCCACTATATAGTTTTTCTCCTAAAATTTTTCGGGTGTGTTGGATTTGTCCACGAATCAGGTAATGGTCATGACAAGCTCTCACCTCGAGTGGTGAGGTGTGTCTTCCTTAGATATTCCAAAACTCAAAAGGGGTGTCGTTGTTATAATCCTACCACATAACATTTTTTGGTATCCGCTAGCATCACATTTTTTGAAGACATTCCTTATTTTGGGAAACCCATAGAAACCTCTCAGACTTCTTCAGAAGACTTTCCTTCATTCTCAGTTGTCATCGATTTTAACGGAGTCCACTTCCTAATTCTAGTTATCCATCCATAGGTCCAGGTACCGATCATGCAAGATCTCTAGATGACTAGGAATAGGTACAAAATTATGAGGCATCTGTCAATCCTCCTTCGATCACTGTTGTCTCTAGAGGTTCCATAGATTCCAATAATCTACCTATTTCCCTTAGAAAAAGGGAAGCCTTCTTTCACAAGCCATCCTACACTACAACAAAAATATTCATTAGTGGCATTTATTTTACTGACATTCATTAAAACTGCCATTTTATATCTGCCTTTAATTAATGCTTGTAAATAACCAACTAGACGAGTTTAGCAAGCAAAACAACAAAATTATTTTTTTAATACATGTTAATAGCAAAAATTTATAATTGCCAGTCTGAGCAGGAGTATGGATGATTAAGGTCGTGGATTCCTATTTTCGAAAGATCGCACTCTGTGGCGGGATGAATTTTGTTCCCCGCTCTATTTTTTCTTCGCGTTATGTGAGCTTCACTCAAGTAACAACTTCAGTGCCGGTCCAAATGCATATTGTCATTGGATACTGCCCACTCTCACTCCCCTCAGACTCGCTTTGTTTCTCTAGATCAGATTATGCGTTTTCATCCCCCACTCGCAATAGGCTGTGCGCTCCTTCTAGGTATCCTTTTGTGTTGCCTCCAACCTCTATTTATTGGAAAATAAGAGAAGAACAGTAGGATTCAGTACTTGATGATTGTTCATGGGCTTGGTTGAAGATGGATCTTAAAAGCAAGCGTCTTTCTTTCCCCAAAATTGTGCTCGTCAATTAGCTATCAAATATATTATGTCCTATATACTCATCCCAAGACGGCACCTCGGCACCTCCACGCAAGCCCAGAAAGGGAGAAAATATTTTAATTGCATATCTTGCACGGGCTGCATCCATCTGCTATCCCTTTTTCATATGTTTCCTTGGTATTATTCAATATGATAAGAACAATAATGTCGGTGCATCTCCTTGCAGCCACTTCATGATTATGTTTTCCCAACCTTTGAATGAGTTCTAAAGCCTTCGAATTTTCACCCACGACGGGCCGCTGCTTTTTGTGTACACAATTATCAATATGCGTGGCATACTCTTAGTGATCTAGTCTATGGACATGATAATATTTATTCTCATATCATTATAGATCGCGATCAAGGAAATTCACCTGTCACTAATGTGCAACCAGATTAAGGTAAGATAAAACACATATAAATATTAGTTATTCTTTTGACGAACTCAATTACTTTTCCTGTTGAATCGATAAATAGCTGAATTTGTTCCTTATATGTTAACCTACTCACAACATTCTAAGAACTATCATCTTTCCATGTATTCTTTTAGTATCACATCGATATCATATTGTAACTAGATGTGTGCTTGTATAAGTATATAAATTTAGATTGCATCTGTTACATTGTGAACCATGGGGAAGGGAATGGTGGAGATTAACAATTGTTATTTGTTTGTCATGGTGATGGAAAAGAAAACTATTTCAGGGGAAATCCAAGACAAAATTTGACATATTTTGTCCCATGAAAAATCATAGTTAATCATGGAAAGTTTCTTTCAAGACTTCAACAATTATATATATATATACATATATATATATATATATATGCAAAAAAGCTTTCAAATAAATATGAAACATACTTGTGTAGAGAATTTTTTTTAAAATAAATTTCCCATACCCATGTAACAAAAAGTATTTTTAAAACTTTTCCATCCCTATCTCTTTTTCCATACACATGTTACCAAACAACATATTTTAGCAATTTTACTTTCCTTATCTCCACTCCCTTCTCCTTCCATGTCTCCTTCCACTTCTCCATCCATTTTCCTGTATGTACCAAATACATCCCTAATGTGAAATATATCGCTTACCTTAGATGCCAACACAATTTAATGTAGTGCTTATTTGACATAGTACTATAGAAAATTTAAAATGCATATCATTCATTGACATTTATAAGCTATATATGGGTCAAATGACCATTGTGTATTATATGATTCTAGTACAACTTTTTCCATAGCAGTTCTAACATGTTATAGGTGGATGGTTATAGTAGTACTCTATAAGTATATATACATGTTAAATGGGTGTTTTGTATTTGAGTTGGGTCATTGTGGATGTGTGTCTCGCAGGTGCGAATCAAAAAGACTTACTTTTAAATCGGTCAAAAAAGCACACTGAAATCTGAGTTTTAGGTTGCGGTTGACCACATGTATCTATGTAATATATGCTCAATTACACCTTTCTAGTTGTTGCTTATACGTTGAAAACTAATATGGATACAATTCATTACTTCCTTTAAAATAAAATATAGTAAAACTTTTGAAACAAACCAGATTAGTAGTTAATTGCTTTTGACGTGAACGAGAAATGAAAACAACAAATAACTAGTTATTATGTTCTAGTGTGAAATGGGAAAAAGAATGGACATTACTAATATAACAAGTAGTTATGGTCTACTGCACAATACAAAATTAAAAAAATATTAGCACTAAGATAGAATATAATACTTTTACAAGAAGTTGACTAACCACTCATTAACATATATAAAAATATGGAACGTCATCATGTTGTTTCTATTACTAAAAATTTATATAGTATATCAATCATGAGATTTCACTTGACAATAAGCACAAAAAATTCTACTGGTTAATAGAAATTTGACATGTCTTAATAGTAAAGTCGACTCTAACAGAGATTGAGCCTTATATGATGATGACTTCATAATTATAACTATATCTAGATATTAACATAGATATTTTAGTTAAGTGAGTCACATTCGGATGCCCATGGGTCATCTATAAAACCCACTAATAAAATGGGTGGATAGAGGTTTAGGTAATTTCTTGTTGGATTACAAGAATAATCCTTGAATAGTTCACTAGCATAAGGCCGCATAGAAATACTAGTGTGATTCCAACAAAATATGAATGTCTAGTTCATATTTTAGTATACATTTGATATACTTCGAATAATTTCCTTCAACAAGTAAAGAATTTCTTCAATAATTGGCTATTCAATGTATTGTTTACATGTCATTCGACAACTTTCTATGTGCTTTCTACATGGTGCATTGTACTATTTTTTAAGTATGTTTCGTTGTTCATTATTTGTTGTCTCCTTCTAATACGTTTCTCTATGAAAAATTACATATTTTGTTTCAGCAAAACCACATAGATTCACTCCATTGAGAATATTAATGTATTATAAACTACACGTTAACTTATTTGTGTAAATTATTATTATGTGGGTTATAGTTAGTACAATTATTGATTTACTCATTATGTTTCAAAGAGATGAGTTGGTGCATAAAAATCACATAGGGACTATTGTAAGTTTCTATCACTCATATTTTGTACAATGTACAATTTGCATATCTTAGTTTATTTAAATAGAAAGTAATAAAGGTAGGGCATTCTTCATCTTAACATTGAAGGGTGTTGTTACTACCCCAAATTTTGGGTTCCTTTGGTGAGAAATGTAATTTCTCATATTAAAGATATTTGGACAAATAATGATATAATTTGTTGTGAATAAATGGATTTTATTTAAAATAGACTTGTTGTTTGATTTGTGGGCTTTATTGGCTATTGGGCCCAATAACAAGGAAATTCAATTAATTAATGAATAATTGAGTTGTTGAGAAAAGAGAGACGAGGTGGAAACCTCTAGAAGGAAAAGGAATGTAATCCAAGAATAAATTTCGTGCCTCTTGGGTTCCTTGGGTTCCAAGGAGTCCAAAGTTATATAAAGAGAGCAATAAGAAAAGAAAAGATCAATTAAGTATTTCTTTATTAAGAAAGAAATTGGAAATATTGATGAAATGTAGAAAATAAGTGAAAAGAGGTATAATGGGGTAATCCTTGGTGGAATTTCGTATCCCAAGGATTCCTAATGTTGAAAGGAATTCCAATAAGGAAAATAAAAGAGAAAACTTCAAAAAGATACATTTTAATGAAGAAATAAACAAGATAATGTGAAATAATGCATTTAGATGCATCTAGAAGGATAATGAGTATCCAATAAAAAGAATTTCAAATTATTAGAGTTTCTTGGGATCCAAGGAGTCCCAATAAAGAGGAAAGAAATAGAAAATACCAAATTGCAAAATAAAAGCATAATAAGAATACATAATTAATGAATTATGTGGTTTTGTTAAGAAGAAAGTATTTCCTACTTAAGGAAAATGTAATTTCGAAGCCAATGGATTAAAAAGCAGGAATAAAGAAAGTAAGGGAGAGCTTTTTGTATTCCTAAATATCCAAGGTAATAAGGAATATCCAAAGTTGAGAGAGAGAAATAAGAATACTTCTCCTTGTAGAAATGTGATTCTTATTAAAGGAAGGACTTCGTTTCATTGTGAGCAAGCCTCCCCAAGGCTTCGTTGACCCTCCCCTATATAAGGGGTAGAGTTCAGGGTTGAGTTAGAGGGAATTCCACGCAACTGTATATCTCTTCTTCACGTTCTTCACCGAAACCCTAACCTTGAGGGAAAGGCCCTATCCTTGGAGCGACCGAGGGGGTGTTTATGGTCTTGCTTGAGACAAGAGACATCCACGACCAACCATAAAGAACCAGCCACCGTAATTACGCTGACATCTTCAAGCAGCATCTACCTGAGGTCTGCCGACCTGCTACAACTAAGACAGCAGTCGGATGCTTCCCTTGTGAAAGAATAACCATCTTGGCAGCTTTTTGTAAGAGCCCTAGGTGCGTCAGGGTAGGTCGGAGCTAGTGGAACAGGTGGCGGCGGTCCTTGATTCCCCGAGAAGGGAGGGCGGGCCGCGAAAGGTGGGCTATCGGCAGCCAGGTCGTGCGCCGCAAGGAAGGAGACGACCAAACAGTAGCTGGACGGTTCTGCCCTCTGGGGTACAAAGAAGACAGCCACTTACGTGGGGGGTAAAATCATCAATTTGAAATGTTTCCCAAACAAGCAGCGCCTGCATTGCATGGACGGGGTGATGTGGTGCTCCATGATTGGTCCAGGTAAACAAATTTTGTAAAATTTGTATCTCTTTATTAGTAACTCGGAATATAGTGAAACTATATATCAAATTGCTCAGAAAAATGAGGGGAATCCAATAAAAATATAGTTAGAAGATAATTCCTCTTTCTATCCGAAAAGTAGTGTAAATTATCATCTTTAATGAATTAAAGAGTAATAAACCCTATTTTGAAATGAATAATGTGTTTAATAGGGTTTAATGGATGATTAAAGTTGGTAGTAACCTATTAAGGATAAAAAGGAATGTTAAGATCGAAAAGGATGAACTTTGCATATAATTAGTTAATTTAGAGTTTCATATGCATGAATATGCTTTAATGGGCTTTGAAACCCTAATGTTGACTAATTCGACTATTAATGGCTATAATTGATTAATTTCATGATTAAAGTTGGAATATGCTGAGCCTAAGCTATTTGAGAATTAAAGTTCTTAATTTGTGGATAAATACCCTAAATATAGTAATTAGGGTTTTCTCATGAATAAAAGGTAGAATTAATGGCAAATCGAGTTCATATGTGAATTGGATCTTGATGACATAAATAATAAATAGAGTTCATGTGGGAATTAGACCATCATGAATTATGAGTTGTTAATCCGAAAGAAACTAAAGGTGATAATTGAGTCTAATGATCTTGAAATAACTTAAAAGGATAAAGAAGGTAGTTTTGGTATAAAAGAGAACTAATCGACTTTAATTGGGCTTATGATGTTGAAGTTAGGGTTTATGAACTAAGAGAGCATTTAATATGATAAAAGCGTTATGGAGGCAAAAACCCTAATATCGTCTAGAAAGCCTAAGGTGGAATTCAAGTCTAGGTTTAGAATGTTCTGAATAAACTATAACACTTGGATCGTATGCATTAATTTCAGGATATTGTTGATTGCTTGTTGATTGATTCTTTATCCTTATTTCTTGGACAATCAAGTTGCTCTGGATCAGTATGTGGTTAATTATGGATAACCGCATTAGTTTCCCGAGGATTTTCCAGATGATTAATCGCATTGAATGCAAATTATCTGTTGGATGTTCATACTTGCAAACTATAAAGTCACTATGATTATCACATTAATGATAGAAGTATGTATTCTCGCACCTACATGCCACCCTGATGGATGATGCCAAAGGTCAGGCCCAGATGGGTAGACCAATGGACACCTTGAGTGGTGACCCTAGGCACCAAGAAGGTGGCCTATGATATTGCATGACTAGTGGGCACCATGAGTGGTGACCCCCAGGCACCAAACTCGGGATTGAGAAGGTGGCCTTAAGTCATTGGCAAAGGGCACCCTAAGGTGGGTATGCCAGGGTTAGGGCAAAAGCGGTAGAGAATGTCATACTAAAAAGTGTAAATTGTCTTGTTAATTAATTCGATTGTGATTATTAAATTGTTAGTCATATTTGTATGATTTTGGTTGTTCCCACATATCAGCATATTTTGATATACTGGCCAACGTTTTGTTTGTCGGCGTTTTAGGAACAACAATTGAAAGAACAA
Source organism: Alisma plantago-aquatica (assembly GCA_963693085.1). Classification (NCBI taxonomy): domain Eukaryota; kingdom Viridiplantae; phylum Streptophyta; class Magnoliopsida; order Alismatales; family Alismataceae; genus Alisma; species Alisma plantago-aquatica. Next base: position 664,882,860 of record OY856414.1, read on the forward strand.
ACAGTAAAGTGACACATTGAGGAAAAAGAAATAAAGTGCAAGGAGGATTAGATAGAATAATTCAAGATCAGGATAGATAGATTTCCAAGGTTTTCAAAGGTAAGTAAAGTTTTAATTTTATACCAAATTTCAGTTAGTTAGTAGAATTTCATAATTGTTATTGATTATTTGTCGAACCTTTGATCATGTTAATTGACTAACGGCACCGAACTTTCGGTCTCCCTTAATTGGGGGTTACCAGTTGGCGGGGTCATTACAATTGGTATCAGAGCATAGGTTCCTCAATTAATCTTTAATAATTATTAAATTTTACAAATTCTGTAGAAACCAAGGGAGTTATTAGAGGATTGTCTGAAAGATTGAGGTGTCTATAAAAGGATCACGTCCGGGGGCTGGCAATATTTTCCTCCGCACCGCTAGTCAGAATATGAGGACTCTCGAATTGTGTGACCGTCTGGCCGATTTCTTAGGGTATGACTCGAAATAAGATACATTTAGGACTCTCTCATCTTATTCATCCCTTCTCAACTCAAATTCTATTAAGGACCTTAAGGATTAGGGTTTTCTCTCTTCTCCTCACCCTCTTTAGGTATGGGTAAAGTTAATAAGGTCTAAGGAATCCTCCACCAAATTAATGAAAAGCATGTAAATAAGATGTCATGGACATAAACTTAATAGATTAAGTGTAAACTAAAGAATAGATTCATGCTTAGGTCGTATGACACGAGTTGTCTTTGCCCTCAGGAGAGACCTGAGGATAGACCTCGTTGTCTGGAGGATGAGTAGAGAGAATTAGTTTTGGAGGTAGAGATCTCCATTAAAAGTAGAGACCTAGCACATCCTTTGAGGATGATGTTAACCCTAACCCTAAGTGAAGGTTAGAGAGAGAGATGACATGATGAGTTAGATGTCATGGTTGACCGAGTGTTTGGTTGGTCATGCCTTTGGGATGCCATAAGAGGGTAGCTGACCTAGTACCTTTGGCGACCCAACCCTGGAGAGGGTCGTGCATGCCATAACAAAGGATAGCTCCTTCTTGGATGAGGTTAGAGGAGAACCTATAGTTACTCTATGGGCTTAGGCAAGTAGGGTATAGCTTGATGAAATCCTAGTTAAGAGATCATGATGGATGGCTTATGAAAGGGGTATGGATGCTCTTGAGCCAAACATGAGTTGAGTATAGGCTTCAACCACATAGGTGTATGCTTGTGAGCATGAGCCTTCATGGAGAAGGGACCTCTAGTAAGTATGGTTGGAGGTGGAATTAGCTCTAGAGAGAGGAAGAAGAACCCCAACAAGGAGGTTGGAAGCCTAAAACCCCGAAACTTGAGGAATAGTGGGGAGTTGAGGATGATGCGACCTACGTGGATGATGGTGGTTGCCTTATGCTTGATTCCTGGAGGCTAATGATATCTTGGTTGCCTTTAGATGAACCCAACCCTAGAGAGAGGACGATGTTTCTAGTACCCAGGGTATAAGTGGTTACCTGCTGGATGAGATACAGAGTGCCTTAGACCCTGAGGAGGTTCAAGTAACCAGTTGTGGGGCTTTATACCTAGTTGGTTGTCCTTGAGGAGGACTCAACTCTGAGGTGTTTCTCATATAAAAGGATCATGGGAGTACATGGCATACCTTGGGCATATTTGATTCGTGGTTAAGAGGTTGAGCATATAGTTAGATATCTAAAAGTGAACCTAGGGTTCCTGGCCGAAGAAGGGAATCAGTGTACCCAATTCTCATGATGAGATTGAGTCTCTATAGTTTTGAGTATGGTACTCTTCATGTATAGAGGAAAAGGAAACCCCTTAAGTTGAAGGTAGGTTTGATGAACCCCTCACAACTAAGTGGGTCTAATGTTGAGGATGAGAACAAGTGTGACCTAGCATGGCTAATAGGTGATCTTTTGTGCCTTGGTAGTTGTGGGGTTAGGTATGTTGATGTGAATGTAAACCCTAAGGACGGTTGTGACCTTGTTGTCAAGAGTTGTAGTTTCCTCCCATCCTGGGAGAGGGACCCTTTGGTAGGGTGTATACCAGTTTTGTTGGTTTTGAGGTAACCTAAAGAAGTCCCGTAAGATCTTGAGAAGCTAAGTAAAAAGTACATGAAATGAGAATGAACCTGTAGACCCATAGATAACCATCTCTAAGTGCATGTGAATGTGTTACCATGGAGGTAACCGGTATGGGGCATGATCAAGGTAGGCAGGTTGCCTTGACCCTTATGAAAGGATAAAAGACAGCCCAAGAATGCAGAGAGAGATGATGAAGGATTAGGTGGGGTTCTGAGTTGAACATGTACTATGATAGAATCCTATGTCTGTCCTCGGGTCAGGAAGGGATAAGACTGATGGAAGAAGGAGTTGCCTAATTCCCTAGATGCACATGACCATAGGGTCGGGAGGTAACAACTATCATTGTCTGAGGGCCATGGGTTAGGAGATTGATCACCTTCATGAACTCATGGGACCCAAAGGGAAGATGAGTAGGGCACTCTCAGGATGCATAAGGGAAAAGGGATGACCCCAAAAGTTTCGGCACCCTATAGACCTAGAGGAGATAACCATGGTTTGTGTGGGGACCCAAGTAGGTTCGAGACCAGTTTTCCATGAAACTAACTTTGATATCAAGATGACTGAGAAGTAGAGACATAAGTTGCACGTTTCAACTTAGTTTTGAAGGTGTACTGGTAAGGTTGGATGTACCATCTCTATTCTTGGAATAGGAAGAACTATGTATTTGGACTGCAGCCAAATGCTTATTTCCTCTTGTTCTGGGAGTGAGAGATAGGACAGTACGCATGCCATACACCAAGGATAAAGACGATGGAAGTTGGAACGTTGCTACAAGGTATGAGGATAGAGATGATAACATACCTTTGTGGAGAGAATAATACATGGATGGTTTACAAACACTAAGAGTATTAAGGAGATCATCTTGTGAGGATGTTTTATCTTGAACTAAGTGGATTTTTGCAAGTGTTACAAGGAATCAAAAGGTTGAGTTTGATCACCATGAGGATGAGCTCAGAGTTCCTTGATGAAGACAAACTTAGAGTTTGAGATGAGATGATAAGTATAATGCATGGAGGTGTATGTCTTCGACATTAACTAACACCTAAGGATAAGGAGCGGTAATGAATGCTCTGGTTGAGATATAGCTACCTAGTTTAGCTGGAAGCTAGAAGAAGTTGAGGTTGTTCGACTCACCCTATGTTTGGAAAGAAGATGTGTTTTGGCTAACACTCGGATGTAATAAGATATGTTGAACAAGTTAATGGTTTTTTGGGTAGCCAATTTAGTCCTTGATGTAGTAAAAGGATGGTGATAGAACCTCAGATACACTTCTTTGGATAGGAAGGTAATAAAACCCTTTTGAGAGTGGTTTAGGGTTTCCGAGGTATCAAGCTTGAGGAATCATAACAATACATGAGATTATGATATACTGTGGTACTACAAAGATAGTCAGTGATAGTAGCACTTTGGATGCTTAAGATGAATATGCATGTAGCTTGTGGCCATGCATGATAGAGGTGAAGGACGAACACCAGTAACCCAGTGCTTTGACATAGAGGATAAAGTGCCCCGAGAGGGAATGGGAGTTCACCACTATGGATGTTGTGGTAAGTCTCCCCTGAACAAGAAAGATCAAGATGTAATATGGGTTATGGTAGATCGCCTTACCTAGATGACATGAGAAAGAAAGGAGTACTATAAAGGGATAGATTCGGTTGAACTACATAAGAGAGGAAGATGGCTCAACCACATCATGATACGAGTTCAAAAGTTCTTGGGTATGACCAAGGTTCACTTCCATATGGTAGAAGTAGGTACATGAAGAACTCAGTGTCAGTACTGCCTATCACCCCTAACTAATGGTTAATATGATCCAGACTAGAGGGTCTGATGAGAGCAAGTGTGCTTGTTCAGGGTGATACAAAGAGACAATTCTTAAGATGTGATGTTAACCACCATAGCTTTATTGGGATGCAAGAAGTCTTATAGAGAAGTTGTGTAGGTTACCACTTCATTATGATGATGTTGGTGAAGGAGGCCTCATGAAGGTCAGAAAAGAACCACAAGTGTGTGCGGATGAAGTCGCTTGATCGTGCAATGGCTGAGAAAGAGAGCCCAGTGGTGACATGAGTCACAAGCTGATGCAAAGCAGACTGATATGCAATTCACTGTGGGAGAATATGTGATGTGAAAATCCGACCCCTCTAAGCTACAACTGAGAAAGCTGAGTCCCCGATATATGGGTCCATTTGAGATGGATTGGTGGAGATGGTTGTGTTTAACCTTACCCCTCAGGATAAAATGATGTGTTGCATGAGTCCGATCTAGAGCACTATGTGAGGTACCCAAGCCATGTGCTGAGCCCAGAACCTATTCAGCTTTTGAGCCTGGAATGTCTTGAGTCACCTATGAGGGTATGATATACCAAGGTAAGAAAGAACTCAGATGGAAGAAAATGAGATGATGAAAGTTCTTGGGAAGCACCATGGAAAGGGTGAAGCCACATACGAGCCATGATGGACACATGAAAGGCTTATCCTGTTTGTCTGCTTGCTTGATAGAATTTTGAGGGCAAAATTCTCATAAGAGGGGAAGGATGTTACAACCCCAGATTTTGGGTTCCTTTGGTGAGAAATGTAATTTCTCATATTAAAGATATTTGGACAAATAATGATATAATTTGTTGTGAATAAATGGATTTCGTTTAAAATAGCCTTGTTGTTTGATTTGTGGGCTTTATTGGCTATTGGGCCCAATAACAAGGAAATTCAATTAATTAATGAATAATTGAGTTGTTGAGAAAAGAGAGATGAGGTGGAAACCTCTAGAAGGCAAAGGAATGTAAGGCAGAGAATGGATAATGGGAGTAGGGCAGAAGATGAAGGTCAATTCAGTGGTGGAGGGAGAGCTCAAGGCTATTTTGTTGGGTATTGAAATGGCGGCGCAGCACAATTGGACAGAGGTCGAAATTTGTGTGGACTATGTGACGGTTGTGAAGGAGGCTACGGAAAAGGGGGATGAGGGGTTCCCTGCTTGGACGCCGTGGACTTCTAGAATCAGGAAGCACATGCAGATGATGACGAAGGCTGCCATTGTTCATATCGACAGATTCGGCAATTGCATTGTTGACGACCTGGCCAAAAGACACCTCAAACAACCTCACTCCTTTAAGGAGTACAACCAGCCTCCTACTGAAAGGAGAGCTCTCAATTCCAAATGTAAGAGCAGTAGTACTGCTCAGTTTAATTTGCGCAACACCAACAGTAGTTGTAACCATGCTTTAGCCTGCACGAGGAGAGCGGGATGAATAAAACTATCTCCTGGCTTACCCCCAAAAAAAAAAGAATGAATTTCGTGCCTCTTGGGTTCCTTGGGTTCCAAGGAGTCCAAAGTTGCATAAAGAGAGCAATAAGAAAAGAAAAGATCAATTAAGTATTTCTTTGTTAAGAAAGAAATTGGAAATATTGACGAAATGGGAAAATAAGTGAAAATAGGTATAATGGGGTAATCCTTGGTGGAATTTCATATCCCAATGATTCCTAATGTTGAAAGGAATACCAATAAGGAAAATAAAAGAGAAAACTTCAAAAAGATACATTTTAATGAAGAAATAAACAAGATAATGTGAAATAATGCATTTAGATGCATCTAGAAGGATAATGAGTATCCAATAAAAAGAATTTCGAATTATTAGAGTTTCTTGGGATCCAAGGAGTCCCAATAAAGAGGAAAGAAAGAGAAAATACCAAATTGCAAAATAAAAGGATAATAAGAATACATAATTAATGAATTATGTGGTTTTGTTAAGAAGAAAGTATTTCCTACTTAAGGAAAATGTAATTTCGAAGCCAATGGATTAAAAAGAAGGAATAAAGAAAGTATAGGAGAGGTTTTTGTATTCCTAAATATCCAAGCTAATAAGGAATATCCAAAGTTGAGAGAGAGAGAGAGAGAAGAATACTTCTCCTTGTAGAAATGTGATTCTTATTAAAGGAAGGACTTCATTTCGTTGTGAGCAAGCCTCCCCAGGGCTTCGTTGACCCTCCCCTATATAAGGGGTAGAGTTCAGGGTTGAGTTAGAGGGAATTCCACGCAACTGTATATCTTTTCTTCACCTTATTCACCGAAACCCTAACCTTGAGGGAAAGGCCCTATCCTTGGAGCGACCGGGGGGGGTGTTTATGGTCTTGCTTGAGGCAAGAGACATCCACGACCAACCACGAAGAACCGGCCACCGTAATTATGCTGACATCTTCAAGCAGCATCTACCCGAGGTCTGCCGACCTGCTGCAACTATGGTAGCAGTCGCGTGCTTCCCTTGCGAAAGAATAACCATCTTGGCAGCTTTTTGGAAGAGACCTAGGTGCGTCAGGGCAGGGCGAAGCTAGTGGAATAGGTGGCGGCGGTCCTTGATTCCCCGAGAAGGGAGGGCGGGCCGCAGAAGGTGGGCTATCGGCGGCCAGGTCGTGCGCCGCAAGGAAGGAGACGACCAAATAGTAGTTGGACGGTTCTGCCCTATGGGGTACAAAGAAGACAACCACTTACGTGGGGGTAAAATCATCAATTCGAAATGTTTCCCAAACAAGCAGCGCCTGCATTGCATGGACGGGGTGATGTGGCGCTCCATGATTGGTCCAAGTAAACAAATTTTTTAAAATTTGTATCTCTTTATTAGTAACTCGGAATATAGTGAAACTATATATCAAATTGTTCAAAAAAATGAGGGGAACCCAATAAAAATATAGTTAGAAGCTAATTCCTATTTCTATCCGAAAAGTAGTGTAAATTATCATCTTTAATGAATTAAAGAGTAATAAACCCTATTTTGAAATGAATAATGTGTTTAATAGGGTTTAATGGATGATTAAAGTTGGTAGTAACCTATTAAGGATAAAAAGGAATGTTAAGATCGAAAAGGATGAACTTTGCATATAATTAGTTAATTTAGAGTTTTGTATGCATGAATATGCTTTAATGGGCTTTGAAACCCTAATGTTGACTAATTCGACTATTAATGGCTATAATTGATTAATTTCATGATTAAAGTTGGAATATGCTGAGTCTAAGCTATTTAAGAATTAAAGTTCTTAATTTGTGGATAAATACCCTAAATATAGTAATTAGGGTTTTCTCATGAATAAAAGGTAGAATTAATGGCAAATCGAGTTCATATGTGAATTGGATCTTGACGACATAAATAATAAATAGAGTTCATGTGGGAATTAGACCATCATGAATTATGAGTTGTTAATCCGAAAGAAACTAAAGGTGATAATTGAGTCTAATGACCTTGAAATAACTTAAAAGGATAAAGAAGGTAGTTTTGGTATAAAAGAGAACTAATCGACTTTAATTGGGCTTATGATGTTGAAGTTAGGGTTTATGAACTAAGAGAGCATTTAATATGATAAAAGTTTTATGGAGGCAAAAACCCTAATAAAACCTTAATATCGTCTAGAAAGCCTAAGGTGGAATCCAAGTCTAGCTTTAGAATGTTCTGAATAAACTATAACACTTGGATCGTATGCATTAATTTCAGGATATTGTTGATTGCTTGTTGATTGATTCTTTATCCTTATTGCTTGGACAATCAAGTTGCTCTGGATCAGGTATGTGGTTAATTATGGATAACCGCCTTAGTTTCCCGAGGATTTTCCGGATGATTAATCGCATTGAATGCAAATTATCTGTTGGATGTTCATACTTGCAAACTATAAAGTCACTATGATTATCACATCAATGATAGAAGTATGCATTCTTACACCTACATGCCACCCTGATGGATGATGCCAAAGGTCAGGCCCAGATTGGTAGACCAATGGACACCTTGAGTGGTGACCCCAGGCACCAAGAAGGTGGCCTATGATATTGCATGACTAGTGGGCACCATGAGTGGTGACCCCCAGGCACCAAGCTCGGGATTGAGAAGGTGGCCTTAAGTCATTGGCAAAGGGCACCCTAAGGTGGGTATGCCAGGGTTAGGGCAAAAGCGGTGGAGAATGTCATACTGAAAAGTGTAAATTGGCTTTTTAATTAATTCGATTGTGATTATTAAATTGTTAGCCATATTTGTAAGATTTTGGTTGTTCCCACATACTAGTATATTTTGATATACTGACCGACGTTTTATTTGTCGGAATTTTAGGAACAACTATTGAAAGAACAAACAGTAAAGTGACACATTGCGGAAAAAGAAATAAAGTGCAAGGAGGATTAGATAGAATAATTCAAGATCAGGATAGATAGATTTCCAAGGTTTTCAAAGGTAAGTAAAGTTTTAATTTTATACCAAATTTCAGTTAGTTAGTAGAATTTCATAATTGTTATTGATTATTTGTCGAACCTTTGATCCTGTTAATTGACTAATGGCACAGACCTTTCGGTATCGTTTAATTGGGGGTTACCAGGAGGCGGGGTCGTTACAGGTGTTTATGCCCTCTCCCTTAAGACTTCACTATTGTGATAAGTGCTTTATAGGAGTGTAATTTATGTTAACAACAATATTAGTATATACATCTCCTTACATTCTCATATTTTAAAAAAAAATCTTTCTTTATTATAACTATGCTTCTAATACTTCTTTATGCAACTAACAACATAAATTGTACAAGAGGAGAGGGCATAAGGTGGGCTCTTTCATTGAATTGAAAGTTTGGAACACATTCTTCCACTTCGAGTAAAGCATGTCCACCATAAAATCCCGATTTTTCCAAATGTGTACTATGCCATTCTCTTCCCATTTAATCAACCCTTTGAGAGCATCCATGAGTTCTTCACAAAAGTGTAGTTTTATTCCAGCTTGATTTCAACAATTATTTAAACTATGCATTAAGTTGCCACAATGCTTTGATTCTAAAGTTCTCTGGCACCTTCCCTCTCACAATGCTTCTCGATAAAAATATGAAACGGGTATGATTTCATTTTGTGAGTATTTTTTGCTTCCATATTATATATTTATTGATAAAATTTGGCATTTGCATGCTCTCTACAGAATTTTAAGTCTTGAAGATGCAATAACAAATATGGTTTTGAACTTACTAATATTTCAAATTATTGAGGAATTTCTAGAGTGTTTTTCTAGTAAATGAAGGGGATTAGAATTCTTGGTATGGCTAATGTATACCTTATTTTTTATTTTATTACAATGTTGGATGTAGTTCATACTCATATCTATATCATGATTTCATTTTGGGTCTAATGCAGTTCATACTCATATCATTACATTCCTAGCATTTATGTTGGTCTCCTATGACCTATGGAATTTCTTCTCCCCCTTCATACCTAGATAAGTATGAAGAGCATCAAAAGGTCATTGACATGGTTGTTGACCTAAGGTCACCTATGTTCTGTCATTGAAATACATGCTTGATAAAAAATTCTCTCTTCTCTCAAATTGTAGTTATCAATTCTTTATGAATCTCTATTGTTTTGAGGCCAACAACGTTCTAGTGTGATCACTAATCATATCTCCCACACACATTCTAAATTTCTTATTTGAAGATGGATCTTTTTTTATATCAAGTTTCTGCGTTTATGGTGGTGTCCATGTCTGACTATGGCAATGAAGCCGGCATATTGTATTCTCATAAATGCATTACTATCTGAGCTATGTAGCATTTTTTAGATAATGCACCTTTCCTTTTTTTCCAGGCTCTTGAAATAATGATTGACTTATGTATTAAGGTTCAGGTTTATATCCAGTCCATTTTCCCCTCCCACTTGTAAATTTTTTTCACATATAGATAGAAAAGAAGTGCACATCTGGACATCAAATGGATATATTTTAAGATTAATTATAACAACAACGAAGAAACATCTATTTTAGCATGTATTCATCAATTGATTGACCTCTTGCATGTTTTAAATGTCTTGGGATATAGTTGGTGCATTGGGTTAATTCATTGGCCTCAAACATGTTAGAAGGATTTTTGAGGATTGTATACTTAACATAATGTATCCAATACACCACACCAAGGTAATTTCATTAGCTAGTGTTATTATTTGAATATCCTTATTTATAAATTATTTTGATTGTTAGATATGTCACTTTCATACTAGGCATTCCTTATATATACATAAAAATTGTGAAAATCAATAACATATCATTGGTTGAGAGTGATCTAGATGCAATGGACTTCATTTTCTTTTCATTCAAACTCATATGTCTAAGTACATGTTAGAAATCAAGGTCTTTGCTAAAGTTGGGATCAACTACTTGTTAATATTTGTACAATTAGTATTGTTTGTAGTCATTTCCTAATCATTATGATACAAAATATGACATATGATTGCATTGATGATACAATGTCAAATAAGGTGTTGAGAAAGCAAGGGGAGAAGTTCCATTTCACAGGTGGAGGGACCATGTTTTCAAGAGGGGTAGATGCTTATGTTTGTATGATGGGAGAATTGATTCCTAGTATGAAGTATGGCATAGTTATAACTATGATTGATATAGATTTTCATGTCTACCACACCCCACATTGTTCTCAGGTTTGATGAGATTCTAACCAAAATTGGTATTATCTTGATAAGGACCTTGAGAAGAAGTCCATGTTCTTGAAGTATGATGATGTAGGATTTGTGAAGTTAATTTCCACCAAGATCACGTTTTTTTTTGTCTACTCAACACTCAAAAACATATATACAAATATGAGAATGACATGTATATACATTTTCATTATATGGCCAAAAGATGTAGAAACTATCACATTTAGCAATTTTTTGTATGAAAGAGTGTCTCATGTGTGTTTCTTTAAATAGAAGCAAAAAGGTAAAATGTCCTCCCCATGTAATTTGCATTTGAATATATATATATATATATATATATATATATATATATATATATATATATATATATATATATATATATATATATATATATATATATAAACATTGACATTCATAGTCTGTATTTTTTAAATTTTGAGTTGAAATTTAAAGTGATGTCCATTAAAAAATCTGGGTGAAACTGAAATTGAATCATTAAAAGGCATAAAAATTACATCACACACATATATATATATATATGTGTGTGTGTGTGTGTGTGTGTGTGTGTGTGTGTATTTCCATTATAGTGGCATTTTTATATGCCATTATACATAGAAAGAATCATTTCATACAACATCCTAGTACACAGTAGTGACATTTTTATAAAAGTCAATTAATGTTATAGTGGCATTTTCATAAAAGCCAATTGATGTTATAGTGGCATTTATTTGAAAATTACTTAAAGACACTAAAACCAAATATTTCATGGCATTTAGAAATTATGCCACTATCTCTCTGTGGCATTGGTACTAGAAGCTTTTTTTAAGTGTCAACAAATGCCACAAAATACTTTTAGTGACATTTATATTTTTTACTGGCATATGTCAAATGCCACTAAGGGGTATGTTTGCTATAGTGCTATATCTAATTTTGTATCGTATGATTGTTTATCCCCTTCATATAATAGTTTTATCTACAACCTATCTACTATCCCTTTTTAGTATCTTTGTTGCACTAAATCACCCAGGTTGGAAACAATCTATGGAGGATGAGATAGATGTTTGTCCAAAAAAGCCACATGGCGTCTAGTGACTTCTCCTGTAGATAAAGTAATAGTTGGTTGAAGATGGGTTTACTCAATTGAAGTTGGTCCAGATGGGACTATTGACCATCTTAAATCAAGACTCATCACAAAAGGATACATTTGAATATATAGGTAACATTATGTAGAGACTTTTTCTTCTATGACTAAGATGAGATTTGTTAGTTTATTCATCCCATTAACTGCTCACTTTTGTTGGTAATTGCATCAACTAGATATCAATAATGTCTTCTGCTATGGTGACCTATCTAAAAAAATTATATGGAGCAATCTACTAGGTTTGTTGCTCAAGGGGAGTCTTATCTTGTCTAGAGGCTTCATAAATCCTTGTATGGGCTAAAGTAGTCATCCCAAAAATGGTTCATGAAGTTTAGTCAATCTATTAAAGCTTTTAGTCTATAGTAGTTTAGTCTCAACCACTCTATCTTCTCCCATCATGAATGCTCTAATTATATATTTCTAGTCATTTATGTAGACAACACTATTATTATAGGTGATGCTCACCAAAGAATTGCATGTAAAAACAATTTCTTCAAGAAATATTTCAGACCAAAGACCTTGGTCCTCTGAAATACTACCTTGGAATTGAGGTGGCGAGGTTCAAAGATAGAATCATCATCTCCCGGCACAAGTATGTACTAGATATCCTTGAAGAAACTAGAATGTTGGGATGAAAATCTATAGAATAACCCATGGATCCTAAAATTAATTTGCATAAAGATCAGGGGATGTTGTTGTTGATCTTGGATAGTACATATGACTACTTGAGAAATTGAATTGTCTTGCAGTTACTCAGTCAAACATCTCATTGTCTACAAGTGTGGTTAGTACATTCATGGAGAAACCACACATTCATCGCTGGGACATTGTTATTCACATTCTTCATTATCTTAAGCGATCCCCCAAGAAGGGTCTCCTCGACACTAGTCACAATCATTAAGGTGCATGGTTTTTCTAATGTAGTTTGGATAAGATCCATCATTGGATGTTGACCTGTGACTGGATGTTGTGTCTTAGTAGGAGATAATCTCTTATCTTAGAAGAGCAAGAAGCATAATCCAATTTCTCGTGCAAGCATTGAATCTGACTATTGTGCTAAGGATCATGTCACTAGTGAACTTCTATGGGCTAGGAACCCCATAGAAGAACTGGGTTTTCCACAATCTATATCCATGGAATTGCAGTGTGGCAAGCAAAATATAGTTCATATATATTTCAATCCCGTCTTTTGTAAATGTTCAAAACATATTGAAGTCGATGGTCACTTCATTAGAGATAAGGTTCAAGACAAGTTGACTAGACTCATGCTAGTCGCTCAAAAGATCAACGTACAAATCTATTTTTTTGTTAAATCTTTGAATCGGTGTCGAGTTAAAATCTCATGTTGTAAACTAGGTGCTATGATATCTATGCATCAGTTTGAGGGGGATTGTTAACTGTATAAATTTGTCTATACTCTTTTGTATTGGGATTTATTCCATATTGTGTAAATTGGCATTGGTAGCCACCCATAGTCATATATAAATGCTACCCCTCTTATCTCTAATACAACAACATATTCTCCACCTTTTTTTTGGATATACATTTAATATAGGCATCATTTTGTTAGCGGGATTTTTCAAAATCCTACATTTAGGCCATCCTGTATATGTAAAATGTTGCATTCTCAAAATCTATAAATTGAAATTTTATGTTTGATTTCTTAGATTTGTAAGCACATTATTTTTTTTGTTGGTCCACTTGATAGCCAGAAATGTATTTCCACACGTGGGAGAATTTTTAGGGAATCCCAAATGGGATTTCCATTATGTCTAGAAATCTCAGATTAGCTGCATTTTCTAAATTCAAACCAAATATAAACTTTTTGTAAATTGATACCAAAATATAATCCAAAAATCACATAAACCAAACACGACCATATTGTTTACATGACTTGTATTATTAACTATTTTATTCTCATCTTTTTATGGGATAACTTTGTTTTGCATCAAAATCAATTTTGAGGTGTAAGACATGTATGAAAAAATAGTGTTATGTTGTGTACATACCATTTATAGTAGAGAAAATGGTGTACTTTGACTAAAGAGATGCCAGGTATCCTCCATAGTAATAACTCACAAAGTAGCATACTTTTATGATAAGCGACCACTTGATATGGAGTATTCCAAATTCAATGGGTGAAAATGTCATTCAATTTAGTGTTTTTAAATAATATAGTAAAAGAGTTCAAATAAAATAATGTCATATTAATTGGCTCTTTCACCATAATGTTCAAGGGTGAAAGCACCATGTGCTCTATCGCTTTGTCCCTTGCTCTTTTTTTCTAATATTTTTATTAAAAGTGGTATATGGTGTGGTGTTTTCATCCCTTGGATCTATACACTGCCACTTTAAGAGGGATTTTCTAAAAAAAAATGACTACTTAGGGATTTTTTTAACGAGAACGCTAAATCCATAAATATTTTTATCTAAGTGCTCTTTTTTGGTTTCCTACTTCATACTATTTGTAGTAGTGCTATTTCTACTTATTAGATACTGGTATATCCATGTATATCATAACATCTTGGAGTTATCATAACCATTTACTAAAGGACATCAATTTGTATCGTTGTACAATTTAGTATGTACTTATGGTGGTATTATATATTCCCTTTCTATTGATTTGGTTGTTATAAAACCTAATTTTGACTTGTAAAAAGTGCATTTGTATGCAACAAGAACATTTTGTAATATGTGAACCATGCATTATCAATTTGTTGTCCTTAGAACAACATTTCAAATACTAACATTTGTGTATGCAACAATCATCAACTTGGTAGTGTTTGAAAGCAATAGATCTTGTGTATGGGGTTACATAAAACTGACTTCAATTATGTTTTATTATTGTGAAGCACTTTAGTATTTGACTTAAATATTTATATATCCTAAACAAGTATTTTTATGATATTTTTTATATACATAGATTGTATAACATAAAATATAAGAGTAATGTAACCCTGATAGGTGATATTATGACTTCAATCAACAAATATCCAGATGTAAACCTAAAATAAAACTACAGAAGGATACAAAAGGTCCAATAATACCATAAAATTATGTTGAATGAGGCATTCTCAAGGATTTTCTTTCAAGAAAATGGTGTCCTGCTATAGGTACATGTGGTACATTACAATTTCTTCCACAAGATATAAATATAACATATTCAAGACACGCACCTTTTTGGTACACTACTTTGATCATGCCTGAGTCACCTGGAGTAGATCGATGGGGAAATAGTAGGAAGATTAGAAGGTTGCAACAAGAGGATAAAAGTTTTCCTTGACACAACCTCTACCACTTAGTGAAAAAGGGTGATACACATTATATTTACCCTAATGACGTTGAGGCTTATATAAGCATCCTCTATGAACCATTTTCTCTCTCTAAAATATTTCTAAAAAAACTTTGGTGAAATAATTGCATGTTATATTTTATTGTATTCAACATGATACCTTATATTGAACACTTATATTCAACCTACACTAATTAGATATGTATTCCAAGTATGATACCTATCCATATCAACCTTGCACCATAATGATTGAAGCGATGATGCAACAATGTGACCCTTGCAGTGCATGGAAGTGGACACAAATCCTCCTCAATGATGGTGATTCCCATGGAGGAGGGTTCTGACCCTCTACATAGCATTGAGATCATCCAAGGATACTTGATTTGCCATCAACATTTGATGCAATTACATCAATGCCAAGACAAGGAATCCTCCATGGAAGTTGATGATACTTCCACACGAAGCCAACCCTCCTTGCCCAACCTCTCTATATATAGCAACTTAGTCATGAACACCCTTATCCATGCAATAAAACAAGGAGTAAAGAAGCCAATGTCATAAAAAAATATACAAAAGGATAACCAAGCCTATTATCCTCTTTGTGCCTTAGTGTATCTAACTCTACATATAGATTAGCATGTTAGACATGATAGTCAGGAACATAGAAGGGACACTTGTGATTGAAATAGAGAAAGAATCCTTCAACAATCTAATGAAGCCATGTAGCTTCTTAGTTGTTGTTAATTTGTTGTCTACAACATTTGGATTCATGTCACTATAGAAACAAATCCATAGTAAGTAGAAGCCCATCAAAATCTTCAGGTTGATAGATCCATAAAAATACTTAATTCCCTTTTTGAGAGACCCCTAACCTTTCTTATAAGGTTGAACATGATTAATCATCATAATTAAGATCTAAAAACTTTAATTAAACCTTTTGAGGTGTTTTTATATCTTATGACAAGCTTAAGTTTCTAGTTTGGTCCAATTTCAACATTGTTTGTGCAAGTTATGCGATTTTATGTACATTTTGGACTTGTCTACAATTTACCCACATGTGAGGTTTTCTTTGCAATCTGTCACATGAATTATGTTCCTTTGATGTTTTCTTATCATTCCTGACATTGTTGAGCCATGGGGCACTCAATTGTACCTTGGTTTGGTGGAATTACCCTTCTAGGGTTGATCTAGGGTTTACCACCCCCCACATGGATGAGCCACCTTCAAGGCCAACAATCAATGGTTCCACTAGTTTGGTCTACAAATGGTGGTCACCAACTAGTGGGACAACAATTGATCATCCTAGAAGGGTCCTAGGTCGATGGTTTTTGCTAGTTTGGTTCACTTATAGGGTGATCAAACGATGGTTCAACCACCTATTGACCTAGACATGAACAAACGATGGTCACCATCCCTCAACAGTCGGTAGTGGACCTGGTAGGTCATCAGCTAGTGGTGTAATAGACTACAACAACTGGTTGCATGTCCATGGAATCTTTAGGCGATGGACACATGGAGAGCTACTTAGACACCTCATGCTTTTTCTCTTCCTTATCCTCAAGCTTTATATACCTATCCTTAAGCTCCCAAACCAAAATTTTGGTCTCTATCACTTCTATCCTACTTATATCTTTGTCTTTTCTCTATTTGATGGTAGAGGAGCTGCTCAAGGTTGAAGAAGGTGACTGACCTTCTTGCTGGAGCAAGTATAGCTTAGATATACCCATTTCTAGGGTTTGCGAAGCTACCTTAAGGTGTTTTTGACCATAAGGAGCAAGTGTCTCCTTCTCCTTTCTCATTTTCCCTCTGTTCATCTTCCTCCTACCTTCTTCTTGGATATAATCATGGCCTTTCATTGTAAAACTTGATCTAAAGCTCAAACCCCTACTTTTCATGCTCCTTATGCTTAGGGTTTGCTTCTTTTGTGGAGAAAGGTGCTAGGTGGCCAAGTACGAAGCTTATTCTTGGATTTTATACCCTCCCTGCTCGAGTTTCCTATTATTTGGGATCTAATCTTCTTACTAGAGTTAAGTTATATAACTTTATCATGTTTATTGCTTAATATAAGCTTTTTAGCTCATGTTCTTACCTAAAAAGGATGATCTAAGCATTAAGAAGCTATGCTTGCTTAGGGTCTCAATTTTTTATGGTGTTCCCTATTGTGTTTCCCAATTCTAGTTGAATGTCTAACCATGTGCACGTTCTTCCTAATGTATAAAATGACATATGTCAGGTTGGTATGACAACCGATGGTGCTAAGCACCTATCAGACGATGGTCCATATTAGGGTTTCTAGGTTGTTTTGTTCTCTAACTCATGACCCAATGTTGTTGCTATTGCAACAACCAGTGGTGTTGTCTTAATGACAACTGATGGTGGTTACTAAAGGTGACAAATGATTATGTCAACCTATGGTCACACCTTAGGTCAGGTCTAGGCTTGATTGGAAGCTCAATCATCAATTTTTTAGTTCCCTAATGATGGTATCAACCAATGGTGACATTCAACATACAATGGAGAAAAATGATGGTAGTGTTGACCCCATCAACCGATGGTGGTCCAATAGACCACAACTGATGGTGGATCTAGGTTTCTATGTTTCTTCATTTAAATCTCTAAACATATGGGTTCTTGGTTCAAGTGATTCAAGGGTTGAATCTACACCCCAATTGATGATCTTGAATGACGAACTTGATCCAATGGTTGAGATTGGATGCTTCAACATACATCATTTGGAAATGAAGACTATAGTATAAAATGTGAGTTCTAATAAACTATATTTGATGACTTCCTCTAGGTGATCATCCTAAGAAGCTTGATTAGTAATAATTGATGGCATGCTTTAAATATACACCCGATGATGGGTTTTATCCCTACAACTGATGGTACCCTTTATGTTATTAAAGAAGGGATGTTTAGAGATAGATGGTGACTCTTTCTAGTATACCATTAAATGTATCTATAGGTGGATTATTCAAGGTATTTAATTATATAAAAAACCAAGGGTTTTACTTTCTCAATAATATGATGGTTCTGGGTTGATGATATGGCATAATGGTATGGTTTCAGGGATGTTGAAACCAATGGAGGTTTGCCCTTATTTATGTAAGTCTTACATTTGCCCTCATATGAATATCATTGATAATCACCATAATGAGTTAATAGGTAACCCTAATGAAGTATAGCTTGTTATACCTAGCCTTAATATAACCAAATGATGGTAAGTGATTATGAATAGTCCTTAAATGATGAATAAAATCATGGAGTACTCTGTTATTATGGTTGAACCCTAGTATGCTATAACCTGATGGTTATACCTTGAGTTATGTGTGGATCCATACTTTAGGATGGTATGTAATGGGGTGGTGATGCTTCACCTTATGCATCCACGATCCAATGGGGATGCCATAAGTAGGGTTTGGGTATGAATGTTGATTTGTAACAATCAAAGAGACTTATGTTGTTGAACCTAACTGTAATGTTAATAGATGATGGTAGTTAGTTATGTTATCCTTCCTTGAATGATTAATATAATGATGGAGTATATTTCATAATGATTGATTGAAACTCGAATGTGTTAACTAGTGGTCATCATAGCTTTATGATTTATGCTTTCTTATGCTAAACTTGTACATAGTCAGTGTGATGATGGCCAATCATATAGCTTCCTTATATGTTGATATATAAAGGAATGCTCTTAATACTAAGATAACCCTACAATGTTATCTTGTAAGCATCTTTTAATTATTTAATGCAATATCATGTTGAGCCTGTGCATCACATGTGTGGTGATGTTTTTTGAGCCTTGTTATAGGGTTTGGAAAGATAATGATGAACTTGCAAGGAATGATATGATGGTCTTAATGACCTTTGGGCATGGTTGAGCCCTAAATGAGGTGTAATCCTCTTATGATGATGAGGGTTGATACCCTGTGATGATGTGATAAGGATTTATATTATGTGATAGTGTGGTGACAAGTGTACTCTCATGAAAGGTAATAAATAATACCATGTGATGATGATGTGATGACAAGTATAGCCTCTTTATTGGAAGATGAATAGTGTCTTGTGATGTTGAGATGAGAAATTATATCTCAGACATTTTGTATATTTTGAAGTTGTTATACTTATATGCTTGCTAGAAGTGAATTAGGGTTTGTATGTCCACTTGTTTGATGCAACCTTAATTCACCTAATTGGCAAAACTAATCAAGTGAAACTCCATTCATGTAGTACCATGTGCTATAGAACCATATTCATTGTCAAAACTTGATGGATGGTGAAACAAGTATTCCTAAGGGAAATTTGGAGTGCATACTTTTGAGTATGTAGGAGTGGCAAGTTGAGTGTGTATCCTTGTCATCCATAATTTGCAGGCTATGGAGGGTGGCTTTGGTCATGCCTTAGATATTTTTTCTATATGATGTGACTGAGTATGTTGCAGTTGTACTTCAGAAAGTAGGGTTTTTCTTGCATACCATGATGACTAGTGTCGTGACCTATACCAAGGGAGGACTAGGTGTTGTCATCTTGACTATATGTCATTGTAGTGGTAGATTGACTAATATGTCTCTACCTTTTTACTCATACTTATCAAAGGGAAGAGATCTTAGGATTTCATCTCTCCTAGATTTTGTACAAAATCAAATAGCCCTTCACATGGGTCGCTTGGATGTTGGGTAGTACGACTCAAACTCCCCAGGGATTAATAAAAGATGTAATACAACCGTGTAGCATATTTTTTTAGGGTTATACACTACACTTCACATTGGATGATAACCCTTGATTGCTCTTTTCACATATAGGTGATGTATAATGAAATAATATAAGTATCCATGTTTATGATAGATTGCTACTGTTGATTATACCTATGATGATATTCATCTCATATTGGTGATCATGCTTACATTGCTAGTTATGCCTCTATTAGTTAGAGATGTTAAATTTATAGCTATACCTCTATTAGTTAGAGATATTAAATTGATATATATGCCTCTATTAGTTAGAGATGTTAACTAATAGTTATGCCTATGTATTTAGATATGTTGTAATTGTTATCTATGTCTCTATAACTAGAGATGTTTAAACTGTCAATCATGCTTATGCAGATAGAATCACTTATACTGTTAGTTCTATTTTGATGTAGATCTAGTTTATCTGATCGACATGCTAATTCTATTAGATATGCTTATATTTTTTGAGTTTATTCATGATGCTAGTGATGCTCGTGCTATTAGACTCCTTGTACTATTAGTAGATATACGAGAATAGTCTGGTTAATGAAGATACTTGTTATCTACTCCTTAATGTATCTTGTTGAGTATATATTTTTCTATGTCTATTTGTTTGACATACTCATTTGGTTTAAGCTATTTAATTACTTAAACTATTGCAATCAATAAGCATTCTTGGAGGTTATATCTCTTGCTGGGACATGGGTCTCACTCTGTGGGTCACCACTTCTTTTAGGTGATTGACATTAGTGACAACAGACATTTGGCATCAATGAGGAGCTTTGGTGTTGAACCTTTGAGAAGGTTGTTAGTTTTCTAGCATGTCCTAGAGTCGCCCCTGTAATCTCAGGTCTGAGCGGGAAAATTTGTAGATAATGTTTCAATTGAATCAAGTTTTTGGTAGCATGTTATATGCTTGTTCAAGTAAAACATTTGGAAATGTTTCATGTGTAATTTGTATATGCGGTGGATGAGGCCATGAAATAGTTGTAAGAGATTTTTGGCATAATATGAATACAAGCAAGTTGTTGGACTCTTGTGTAATAATTCAGAGCATGTTGGTTATATTGAAATTGATTTTAATTTACCCTCTTTTGGGGGGTGTGATTAATTAGTGATCGATTGTGTTTTGTGTTTTGAGTAATATCATTTAGTGTAATGGGTTCTTACACTTTTCATTTGTCTAGAAAGGATGACAAAATATAGTGAGTTGACGAAAAGCCCCTAGCCCATGATGGAATCATACCTCAACATGCAGCTGCCTTATTCCGTCGAAAGGTAAACATAGGAATATTGTTGGTTGGGTAAGATTTCATGGACTCTAGATCTCTCATTTTTCAAAACAACTCTTGGATATTGGTGACTGCATTGGAATGAAAACTATTCAAGATTGACACATATTTAAGGCATCATAGAAGATTTGCAAGGTTTGCAGTGAAACTTAACAAATCTAGAATTTTAATACCTAAGTACACAGTAGAAGGGAGCATTATTACCATTAACATGAAAATATCCCCTTCATTTATATGTATTGTGATTAGGATAGGACACATGATAATTGAAAATGTTAGTAAAAAGAGATGTGCTTCAAGAAATAGTTCCTAGCATTTTAATGCGGAATCATAGATGAACCACTGTGAGCTCTCTTTGAGATGCTCTTTTGGGGAATGCACTTTCTGACATCAACTTTCATCTTAAGACTCATAATTTGGACTTCCATGTCTCCTTTCCTTTGTAAGGATGAAGTAGATTCCACCACCTAAATAGTGAAGGGTCCTTCAACAAGCTGAGTCAAAGGTGGAGGAACATACCATTCCACTCGAGAATTTCACTAAACCCTTCATGCCAAGCCTATTCAAAATAAACCCATACGCCAAAGGGAATAATAGAATAATAAAGGGGTTGTCACAAAGAGAAAAATTATAGGACCTAACTTGGAGGACTATGAGGACAAAACCACAATTGGCCCCCAAGTGGTATCATAGAAAGTATCCTCCGAGATAGATTGGAATAAAAGGAAAGAAACACAATGTGGAACATCACCAATCAAAAGCCATTGAATGAACGTGGACCATTGAGGGACATCTAGAACAACTAAAATAATATGAATAACTATAGTATGACAATTAACAAGCGGCGTAGCTTGTTGCCCGCCTGTCACATATTGTAATGTAAACCCCTATTACATTAGAAAATTGACAAGATAATTGTAGGAAATAAAATCTTCAAACTTAAACAATAATTTAAAATGTTAATAGGATTGCGATTCCTACTACCAACACCAACACAACACACCATCTTCTGACGGACAACACTCCTAAGGAAAATGCAACCCTAAAAAGAAGGAATTTTACAAGGCAATGCTATGAAGGTGGATCTAATGTTCATATGAGAATATGAAAATAACTAAATCTATTGAGCATAGCCAACCCAACTCAAGGAAAAGGGGAAAAGAAACCTTAGAAAAGGAGTTGTGACTAGTAGGAATGGACAAGCAAATCCCATGAGGTGCTCAAAACTCCATTTATATTATTATTACAACCTATATCATTCAGGGACCAACAACATCGATTCCCAAAAATGGTGTGGGACTTCAATAATAGGTACTAGTTCTATATTCTAGGTATTTGTGAACCTAGAACTTTTTGAAGAATTGTTATTGAGATTATTATAAGAATATAATTTGATGTTTCTCATAAGGTGGGGTCTATTGGTTTTAGTGAAGGGATTTGGGTCATGTGGAAACCCTGCATAGGCCTAGTAGAAGTCATATCTTGTCACAAACAATTTATACACTATGTGATTTATAACAAGTTGCTCATCACCTTCATCTATGGTAGAATAAATCATCATAAGTAGTCATCTGGAGTCACCTCTCAACTGTTGTATTTACTTCAACACTTCCTTGGTTGGTGATGGGAGAATTCAATGTCGTCCTCAATGCTAACAATAAATGTAAAGCTTGATCCTTGCAATCAAGTTCTCACAAATATGTATAAAAAAATGTAAACAAATCTTTTTACGACCATGCTTTACATCGGAGTCATGGAAACTTATACATAGGATTACAAATTTAGAAGAGGCATTGATTCTTATCTACTCTTCACCAGGGGACATCTCTTGCACATCTCTTCTAAGTCTTCATTGTACCACCTGTGTATGAATTCCCAGAGGGAATGAAACCAGACATGGACCCCAAGTAAGCAAGACTAGTACTAAATACAATTATTGAGCCATTTAAAAAATAAGGATTTAGGTAATCAAATATAGGAAAGTTTTCTTTGTGGACTATTGTAACTACAAGAATATAGTCTAGTTGCCATGCTAGTTTCAAAAGGTTAGAAAAATTCCAAATGGTAACTAAAAATAATAAAGAGATTCTAAAAAATATGAACATATCAAGTTACTTCAAAATAAAACAATTTATCCATTGGCACAAGCAATCTAATATTTTGTCTTTGTCAATGGCTAGGTGCCTAGTGTTTTCCCTCTGTTAGAGAACAACATTTTTTCCTGTGGGGGTAATTAGTACTGGGGGATTCCTAATTGTCCATTATCCACTATGTAGGGTTGGGGGATATGACCCACTAAATATACTGAGCCAAAGCTCTTAGCCAATATTTGAATTTTGTGCCAATATCAACATCAATGAAATTTTCAATTATTTAACAATGTTCAACATTCCAACTAGTCATGGTGACCTTCAACAGAAAAAAAAAGGCCATAAAAAATTTGCTCCCCACTTTTGCAAAATTCTATGAATGAAATTTAAGAGGGAAATAAATAGTTCAATAACAAAATTGAGAATTTACGACCTTTATATCCACTACTCCAATGATTGTATGATCACAAATTGGCTCCAAGAGTAAGAAATTTACAAGGTATAGTTCGAGGGGGTTATCACTTGTCTGGGAATCAATCGTTTCTAAATGATTTCTATTTTTAGTTTTATTTCCCATTCCGGTTATCATATTTCCCCCACTATCATTAATCAGTGTATTCATATATGCAAACATTATTAATGTCACATGTTTATATATGATATATTTATCATTTAGATAACCATCTCAATATGTCATTAATCACTTCATCATATTCTCTCTCCATGGTTTCTAATGTTATTAAGTGAGCATATCATACATTGAACGTCTAATTTACCCATGTGGTGGTATTATGTTATGCATAGTTATCCACAACATTTTCCTACATAAGTAACTCCTTCCTGTGATCTCAATTTACATAAGAGTCTACCCAAAGTGATTCATTCATAATTATTGTCTTCTCGAAGTATCCTTAACATATATTTCTAGGGTTTTAGTCTTTTGGTTCTCAAGATGGAATAATATGATTTTTAGAGCATGCTATCAATTTATGAAAATGCATGGTATATTATCTAATATGTTATCAATTAGGCTAACACATATTAATAGGACAAGATATAGGTATCACATGCCATATAACCTAACTTATTACTATGACTAACATGTCATGATTATCATATAGTTTCCCAGTTAGTTTATGCTTACCAATATGTATTTTAGTATTTGGATTTAGAAAACTTATTAGTTTCTATTGCTAATGCACTAGTATATATATACACATGTGCAATGATAGTTATGATGTACTAGCTAATCTAATATATTAATATATCTTGGTTTCAAAATATCGCAGTCAGTATATGACCTAATATATAGTGTTTCATCACTAATCAATCTATGGAATCTTAAGTTACAATAAACCAAGAATGTTTCTATTACAACAGCTTGTATTCAAAATAAGGCTAGTCTAGTTCTTATAGTTAATAAAGTTGTAAATCTATTAATAGATTATCATGATGAGTTATAAATTTTCTATATGCACTTCTTGGCTATATACGACAACATCTCAATTTACAACCTTTTTGATTGTCCATGTTCTATGTACCCCTTAATAATCTTTGATATCATCATATTTATTTAAACAAGATCTAGATGCCACAGTGACCATGATTTTCACTATATCACATGTTTATACTAGCAGGCAGAAGAGGAGACCAATCCTAGAGTTGTATTTTCAGACTTCTAGAGTGTTCTCATCACTGCGAAACTCACCGTTAGACATTCGTAGATTTTCCCTTTGTTGCTTCCAAATAGTCATTATTGGGTTGAATTGTTATCCATATAGAATATTGTCCGCTTCATTAGTTTTAAACTTAAGATTTTGTGACTAATTTATTTTTTCATTATAATGGATATGTTAACTATATATGTTTTATATTCAACATAGTACTTCATATTTTTAAATTTATATTGTTCTAATGAGAGTCTGTTTATACTTTAGCAATATATTGCATATTTGACAAATTATGGCCATCAGTTATTTGAAATGTTTATGATTTTTATAGGATTAAGAATACTCAAACATATCACATCTTCCCTATAATATCAAATATAAGATTTAAGTTTTTAATTTACTCTTACTATTTGGACCCCCCCTCCCCCACCCCCGTATATGATCTCTGGTTCCGCCCCTGCACGCATGCGTTGTCCGAGAATGAAAAGCAAAGAGTAAAGTACTCGATCAATTGGCAATCCAAAGGCTCGACTTTTACCAATGTTAATGTTTTTCTGAACCGCCTGCAAATACAAGACTGCCATGTATAAGAGGTGTTGAAAAACTCATTATGAAAATCGTTCTCGTATGAGTGACAAGTAGAAGCTCATCAGAAAATATATCTAGTCGTACGGCGTCGTTGCTTCCGAGGAGTCGCGTTCCCTGTGGTTATTGTGGACGTGTGATTCTCTTTGATAGGCATGCGTGTTATTTTTCCGACGTCGTGTACTACGCACCAGCAGTTAGCCTAGCTCGCCTATCACTGGTGAATAGTTGATGGTGACAAAAAAGCTTTAAGGTCGAAAGACACGCAGAGGTTAATTTTTGATAGCCGAAATTGGGACGGTCGCTTTCTCAACCTCACAACAGCCATTTTGGGAGTCTCGTAGTCGGCCTTTTCACTCAGTCGCGGAAGCACGATTACGAGATTAGTAAACGGTCTCCAATTTCTAACCGCAATGTGATTACTCTTTTAATAAATTTTAATACCTAAATAATCAATAAATAGAAAACTATAATGACTTTGGGAAAGTGGGGCATCAGCCCCGAGAAAAATAAAATTATTGAATTTATCAACAACAAGTACTTGTTAGAATTCTTAAGTAAGTTGAAACATTTTTCTACAAATTTTATATGACTGGAGTACCATTAGTCGAAACATATAAATTTTATATATATTATAGAAAAATTGATTTTATGATTTACAATTTGTGCTATTTATACTATATTTCAAAAAAAAAATCTCATACAATCTTTCTCGTTATTATATCCAATTCATAGATGACTCTAAATATGATAATTCTATTCATATATTGTTAAATATCTTATCTATATGAAATTATACAAATAGGAAAATATATTAAATATAAAAAATATTAGTTATTAGTCATATACACATGATGTTATCAATATTATTGTTTATTTTCAATTTGAATCCAATAATTATTAAAAATCTGGATAAGATGTGGAATTAAATTCAAATATATAATGATATCAAAGTTTGGAATAAAATGAAAAAAATACATTACAAGGCAAACCGTAAGGAGTGGGTCCCATCAATGGTCTCCACTCCTTAATTTTAGTTTGAAAATAATTAACACAACCTCAACATACATCCACAAATTGATAAATAAGGGGTGCATACTATTTTTGAAAAAATGTATGGAATACAAAGAAGATAGAGTATAGCAACAGAAATAAACTAAACTATAATAACTTTTGTGAAATTCAACATCGTGGTCCGTGGTGGGTACAAAGAAAAAGGAAAATCCTAGATCTTGGCTGATCGGTTGCAAATGGAAACATAGAAATCTCATATTCTTTTCACAACAAACTACTCTTGGACGGGTTCAACTAAAACTTGATCGTCAAAAATCTTGGTCTTAAAAACCAAATCTGCGTGCTGCTCAAGCTCTAGGTAGAGGGGAACATCACCCAAAAAAGAGGAGAATTAAAGTGTGTATCAATAACTAATCACTAAGTATATGTGCATAAAGTAAAATATTCTAGCAATAATAGGATTTTATGTATGAAAAAGTGTGTTCCCAATAAAAGAGAGCTATAGAAATTGGGGTGACCTCAAGAAAAAGTAAATAATAGAAACAAAAAAAAGATGGAGTAAAAAAAAGAATGAGGCATAATGAGAATGTATATTAAATAATACTAGAATAATCTAAAGTAGGGTTAGGGAAACATAAACCACTAGACATAGTATGAGGAACAAAACATCAGTGCCCAACATGTAAAATATGGGAGGGGGAATAAAATGACAGTGCCTAGAAGGAGGGATAAAACCTTAATGCCTGAATAAATTTCATGTGGTAAGGTAGTAAAACCCAATGCCTTGCACGAGGAATTTAACCTTAGTGCCTAAACCAAATTAAAGTGCCAATAGATATTACTAGTCTAAGTCTCACATGCATAATAGAGTAGGCAAGCTCATAGGATTAATTCATTTAATATTCAAGTGTAATAAAGGATGAAACCATCCAACATATAGAACATGGAGTCACATGACTCATATTCAAGTGAAGCATGATATTGATACTAAAAATTGGAGGAATCAGTGGGTAACATTTGGTATTCCAAAAAGGAGTTCAAGATATTCAAAAGAACAAGTGCAAAATGAAATATGCCACATCAACAACAATTTCTAGTTTAGTCGTTATCTATCTGTCCATATAAAATTGAAAAAAAAACATACCTCAAAACCAGCGTAGATAATTGTAATTACTTATAGGGTTTAGCGATCATGCCTTTCAATGCCTAATTTCAATATTAATGTGTCAATTTTAATAGTAATTCGTGTAATTAACTAAAAATCCAAGAAAAGCCTTTTTGGAAACTCTAGCTCAGACTCTAAAAATAACACCAACAAATGAGCCATATTTCTAGATTTCAAGACATATGTATATTATATTATTTTGATGTCTTGGTAATTAGTTTTAAATTATAAAGATTATAGTTTTAATTGAATTACAAAAAAAATTGTTACTCAAACTTAGAGAATGACATAGGAAAGCTAGTAATTTTGTTCACTTAAAATATGCATGACCAGGGAGTCAAGGCACAACAGATGGACTATATTACACATACCGGCATGATAACTTCAAAATCAGACCAGGTTCATATTGGGGACAAAGCACAAAAGTATGTTTTGCTCATCTCACTAAAATAATAGTTCCACAACTCTGGGAGATCAAAATTACCAATTAAGAACTAAGATCTAAAACCTCCTCCACCCATAGTACTAATAATAACACGTTGTTGAGATCTTCCAAAACCACTGAGGAACTTGGAAGATGTCCCCTCTACCATGGTTGGTCACAAAGGTACCATAAATACAAGATAAAAGCACCAATGATAATCTCAACATTCAACAAATATTATTAAGCAACATTATTTATTACAATCTTTCAATTACATGTTCAAGAGTACAATTTTACTAGTCTGCTCATGGATACTAGGGATCTACAACAAGCACACCAGACATAGCTCACCATGCCCCTCAACTTCTAGCCATCTCTGAACCTATAAAATATGTGAAACAAGGTGGGTCAAGCACATGAGGTGCCGAGTACAGGGCTAAAAGATACATATACATAAGCTTTGCATAATTTGAAAAGATTTGCAAAACTAAATAAATAAGAATGAATTTGTTAAGTATTCAACAAAGCGAGAGCCTTTTTTATGTAATTTCACTCCAATTATACCATCTTTCGTGCATTCATCAATATCATGTATTTGTAAGGCCTTTTATGGACAACTTCTCATAGGAAGAGTCTATGAGGGTGCTCAAGATTAGCTAACCCTTTTATCAACGATATTCCCTATCTTGATAACTCAAGTAGGATGCCCATCCTCATGCCCTTACTCGAAAACCGTAGGCAGGTGCATGAGGTTTGTATAATAGAGTTTCTATATTATGTTTGCAAGTTATAAAATAACAATATGAGGCAAACATCAAGTACAATACTTGAATACTACATGAAAATATTTGAGCAAGTAAACAAGCATACTATGTATCACAGTTCAAGCAAGAAAGACATAGTCATATAATTATTAAAGCCCGTACCTGATTTCAGAGATTTCATAACCTATCCTTGACCATCTAGCCACAAGCAACACCAGATTAACAACAAGATTACATGCATGTATTACATTCTCATCATTAATCCTAATATACTCATTTTAGGGTTTTGGCCAAGTTAGGTTCTAAGTTGCTTAATTACATGTTTGATGATCTCTTTCTGATTTAGATGTCATCATAAAGGTGTGGTTCAAGTTTCAAGTCATTTCTATGTTCCATATGGACATTACAAGGGTTAAGTCACTTATGCGCATACCTAGGTCATTTGACTCATAAAAGAGAAGCCATGATCATAATCCATCAAGATATGATTTAGGGAAAGACATGAGTTTAGATCAGCAAGACAGGGTATAAGAATTCACATTTGAAGTAGGGTGGATGTTCTCGAGTCTAGGCATCATAGGATTCCACATTAGTACCATCACATCAACATACATTCAATCATCAACATGGGTTACATATTCCATCAAGATTCAACAAGTGACCTAGGTAGGACATCCACACCCAAGTTATCCTAAGGGATAGATCATTCCCTAATTTGAGAGAGGAAGACAAGAGAGAAGGATCCCCATAAGCATTAAGGTTCAAGAACCACCATTCAAGACACCAAGGTCACATTAGGCAAAAAAGGACTTCAAAAATAATAATAGAAAATTATGATGGACCATAGCCATCAAAGTCACAACACATCATAATTTTACCGATTTCAAAGATATAAATGAGTTTCATGCACAAGATAGGTCAAAGATAACACTTGAAGCAAGGGTAAAACATGCATTCCTATAAAAGGGGCATAACCATGCCCTTAGAACCATATGAGTAAACATAGCAAAAGGGGCACATAGGGATGATATTATTGTCAATAAGGGACATAGATAACTGATCTTTGAGGTTGATTAAGCATTACTTCATCAATAAGATGCAAGATTATCATGTTGGGTCAAGGTATATCATTAAAGTCCAATTACAAGTCACTTATGTGCACATGAGTCATTCATGATCAATACGAGTGATTAGTGCCCTCTATAACTCAAAGATATCAAGGAGATATTGATTTCATGATTAAGAGGGTGAAGGTTCACCAAATTTTCAAGCTTGATCATAAAAGTACATTAAACATAGTTAAAGAAGGTCAAAGTTCGTATTTTATCAAATCAAGAGAACTAGAATAAGAGTTGGGGTCTCAAAGTATTTTCAAGTTGTAGAAATTTTTGAGAGGATAAATTTGATATATAATTTTGCTATATTTGGCCATAGGAGTTGGAAGTTATGCATTTTATAAGATTTGCATCAAAACTATAGGGATTTGACATTAGGTGTTACCTTCAATTCATTGACCGGTCTGGGCCATTGGGCCGAGATCCATTTGGGTCGTTGGGCCAAGATCCAGCGGTTAGGGAATTCCTTACCCGCGTATGCTCTTAGGCGGCGATCAGCCACTGGACGGTGGCAGTTGGTGGAGGGTGAGAGAGGTCGGTAGTTGCAGGTGGTCGCCCATGATGTTCACGCTCCCCTCTGCTTGTTTGGATGCCCGGTCTCCCAGCGGATCCCACCACTCTGCACTACCACTCACCTGGGGCCACGTATGTGTCCTCGTGTCCCGATTACAGTCATCTAATGCTCATCGTATGGTCAGGCCTTTCTCCCTCTCCTAGTGCGCCCAACCCCAGTGGGATTCCTCTATTCCTTGCGTTGGAATAGGGGAGGAATAGGGGGACCTCGTCCTCCCTTCTCTGACTGCCCAACAGTCACAACACCTGCTTGAGTCAGCACTGAGGCAGTCAGAGTAAGGCACTCTACCGCCGTCCTCTACCCTCCTCTCTTGTGCTTGTGTGGTGGGGTGATGTGTGGGTGAGCACTCCACGAATCCATGGCTGGTGGCAGCTGGGTTCAATCGTGAACCATGGAGCATGAAAAGAAGAAAGGAGGGGGAAGGAAGTCAGCGGCTAGAGAAAACTAGGGAAAAGAGCAGGGCAACCAAGGGAGGGGGTATATAAGGGACAAAGCTAGGGTTTGTTCACCTGTGGCTCCCGTCCATTACCCGATCTGGGTGAGGTGGAAGAAGATTTTCCTCCAGCCCCTCGTTTCTTTCTAGAAGTGGAGGGGGGGGGAGGGAACAAGTGATTGCGCCATCACGTCAAATTGGGACCATGTAGGTCGGACCAAGGCAGAGAGAAGGGGGACAAAAAGGGCTAACACATGGAATCTTCCAATCATCATAACTAGAGTTTATAAGTTTGAATGATGTGATTTTGGTGTCGTTGGACTAAAAAAGGAACCCTCTACAACTTGATGCACATTATAGAGCAAGAGGGGCACTCAGGAGAGGTTAAAAAATAGTTGCAAGAGAGTGTTGCATTTAAGCATGCCACTTAAATCAAATTTGCAAATTGATGTCACCCATTGTGAATTTGATCGCTAGTGTGACTGAAATACAACATCACCTTATTTTAAAAAAAATAACTGGCACAAAATTGAGTATGGAATCACTTGAGGAAAGAGATAGAGAACAAAAGAGTAGAGAGGGAAAAACCAGGCTATCACAATGGCCCCTCTACCATGGTTGTTCACAAAGGTACCAGAAACTTGAGAAGGAGGAAAATTCCATGGAAACCCAACTACCAAACTCAATTTTTCAACTCTAAATTAGGCTTACAAAGATAAAGTAAGAAAACCAAAAGAATCCATGAGTGGTGAAAACACTACTAAACAAGGAAGTGCAAGTGATACTGTAGAATGAAGACTAGATAACCTCAAGCAAAGCTAGAATCAATTACCCAAAGATCATTGAAGCATCCCAAAGATCATGTGAAGGGGCTGGAAGCAATTCGAGGGTGTGGGTACCCCTAGACTTCTTTATCAATCATCGTCGACAGAGTAGAGAGATATGGCTCACTAGGAGAAGAAACTAGAGTACAGAACGAGAAACTAAGAATGGAGGAAAAAGAGGACATATCACTGATGCTTATGGAAGAACGAGAGGAAAAATAGGACGCATCTCTGAAGCTTATCATGGGATTAATTGGTTTGTGTCGGTGTTCATGGTTGTTATGGTCGATCATCTGAGAAAAAGGTCAAGTGTTGGGGTCAATACAAGAGTTATCAAAGAAAGTAAGGGCATGGGGTGATGAGAATGACGTTGGGTAAACTTCTCAGTAGGTTATAATCTTACAAGATTTAGGGTACAAGGGTTTTGGGGTCACTAAAGGTAATGGATGAGGAGGAGGTAACCAAGATTTTAGGCTTTTTCTCAATATGTGATGAGACCTAGAGATTTAGTACTCAATAGAAGTGGAATGCGAAATAGGAAACAAAAGTCAAACGAGTCAAGAAAAATGCTTGGCTAGAGATAGAGAATGAGGCGGACAAAGGTTTCCTCCTTATATCGAGTTGTAATGTCTAGGAGTTGAAGGATGAATACAATTATAAGTCTTCTAATCATGTGCGGGTGGCATCTAGGCCATCTAATTGTGTGGATCTACGGGGACTGACCACCAAGCCTACGTGACAGCTAAAAAACATAACTTAGTAAAATGAAATGTGACTTAGTAAAATGAAATGTGACTACAATTTAAATGGATTAGATCCTCATCAAACTAGATCTATATCTTTCATTAATCAATTGTAAGGTGTATTTGGCATTGGATTACTATCGGAATTTAGCCTGTTGTTACATTTTGAAGACATTTTGTATCACATTTCATTATTTATGCATTAAGTACTTATTTTATATATTTATTCCACTTAATGCGTCAATTATGATAAAATATTTTATGTTCTCTTATATTATCTCATATTTTAATATTAATAATATCCTAGAGTATCAAACATATTTGAAATGAGAAATCATTGTATTTGTAAATCATTCAAATCATTGAATTTATTGTGGTTATTTATTTTGATGTTTAATACATAAAGGACATTTATGAGTTCCTATTATTACTTGACTCCACCTATTCCGAATATATTCTAAATCAAGAGTAAAGAGTCCTAATACAATTTTTGATGAAATGAATTATAAAAGAGGGGAATTAGACATAAACTAAGAGTTGGTTATGTTACACCAACTCCGTGTGGCACCTCTTCCTTGAAGACACCACCTTTAATCAAATAAAATGTACCAAACAGACTTACATAATGCAATTTAGGGAATATGTGGTTCTTACTTATAATGATATTGATTCTCCACTGGTGGGAAATATAAATTTAGGTTGTTATTTAATCCTAGATACATTGCGTAGACACAAAATCTAAGCCTTCATCTTGTCTATATCTGTACCAGTTGTAACAGCTAATGATTATGAATGTTAGAAAACAAAAATTGGGCTCAATAAATTGACATCCATGACTTGCCAGAAATTTATCTGCATATCCATTTCATATGAGGTCTATTGCTAGACATGAGGTAGAAACAAACCTTTTTATACAATGTGAGGTGTTGAGAAGAGACATTCGAGATTTCTAATGTTTACCCTCAAGGTTAATTACCTTACCTCAACACCCCTACTTAGTTTTTTATTTGTATGCTTGTTGATCCATTTTTCAATTAGAGTGACGAGAGGGAGAAGTTGCCTTTTGTGTCCCCAATGTTTGTCCAAGTCTGTTAGTCATCTTCCATAATAAAAATGGAAGGGGGGTGGGGAGGAAGGTGAATATCAGGAAGTAGAGATTGAGAAACAATTGTAGAGAATTTAGGTCGGTAGATGATTTTGAATTTCAAAGGCACCACTGTCAAATTTCAAAGCACACAGTGGGAAACTTCAGGGAAGTGGAAGGGCACATAATCAAATATTGAGGAGTAGTGTGTGTTGAATAAGTGGGAGAAGAATAAACGTATAGCACATGTCGTGCATAATTCTTTTCTTCTGTAAGTGGGAAATAAAATAATCTCAAACGGGCATTTCAAAACTTCCTCTATTAGCTTTTCGTATTGATATGAGTATAGTTTTTCTATGTTATGCTTAAAGTGACTAATTTGGTGGCAAAACAATAAAAAATGCCTATAATTATATGTTTAATGGTTGTAACATATTGGATTTTCATGCTAGATTTAATTTGGAGTTGTTCTTCACAATCCACTCAAATTGAAAGTTTTTTTTGCTAAAATTTCCATTAAAAATTTTACTTCTTGGAATTATCTTGAAATTTCATCACCTAAATGTTAATTGTCTTCATTTTAATCAAATTATCCTATTTACACCCACAACTGATAAATTGAAACCGATTAGGATTTCTTGACTTTTGAATCACATAAAATGATATTATGTAATTTTAAATATTAATGTTTTGAACTAATTGCAAGAGTAACTACTTTTAGCTATCTTAGACACATGAATATAGGGAGTTAGTATTTTTAAGAATTATATTAATGCCATTTAGAGTGGAATTTAAAATTTTAGGAGAAACGGATGTAGGGATTAAGAGACATGGATTTCTAAACAAATATGGGTTTAAGGAAAAGGAGGATTAAATTCAAGTTTTTACGTTGGTTCAAAATTGGGTTTTGACCTGCCCCGTATGCCTGCACTCTTCCACTCTGGGTGGATGTTACCACTGTAGAAGAAATGAAAACATGTGTCTCCCTCCTCTCACCCTCTCACCACTTGGTTCCTACATCACTCAATTCAAATCGCCCCCTGACAGCTGAATACGCCTTAATCAATGGAGGAAGGACCCAAAATGCTAGGATCATCATGACCAACGGCCTAGAGAAAGAAACCATCAACGAGTTCTTCTGGGAGCATTACTCCACCTTTATTCAAATTGAGGAGACTTGTACCATCCCATCCAAACTCGGGATCAAAACCCTAGCCTAGTTTCCTATATATAAAGCCCTCTCTATCGTATCGATAGATTCTGAGTCTCCACATGCATTACGAACCTTCTACTTCATCAGAACTCCTCCCAACCTTCCTTTTAGGATCAATGACATGCCACTGTCCATTCTGGTAGCAACAAGGTAGCCCCCACCATTTCCCTCTTCTCCACCTTTTATTCCTCTTCCCTACCGTGCTGAACGCCTACGGTCGGTAGCCGCGAACTGTAGCCAAAACCATCACAGGGTGACCAGAGGACACCACAATGCCATCAAAGGGGGTCTGTCAACTCAGGTGAAGGCACAGTAGGCCTAAAGCCCCTCAACATATCTCTCTAGACTACCTAGATCTACACTTTTGTATTGGTTAAGTATGCCCATAGAGCCAATCATGTGATGATTGTAATGGCATAACTTATAAAAATGATTTGGTTATTAATAAAAGGCAAGCTTCCAATTTATTATGTTTAATTCAGTTATGAGATAATGATATAACATAATAAATGTCTAGAGAATTATATTACTCAATGACGTATGTGATCAAGTTACTACCCTCGTAGATGAGATCACACGTATGTTAGAGTACATATACATATTCTCATTATATCCCTGATTAGTTGCTATTGTGGAAGGCTTGTAGACAACAATAATACATAAGATCGGAGTGTGAGTTGACTGATGACTAAATCTCATTAGTCATTATACGGAAATATCAAATCAAGCACACAAATACATGTTAGAGAACAGTGTATCGGACAGAACCAGTGTAAGACAGACACATAGAAGTCATCATCATAGAAGTCATAGTCAGGTCTCACAATGATGGTAGTGGTTGTGGTTCTTAGACCTAAAATCATTGCACTCATCACATGTCCTTGGGTACACTTTGACATCATCAAACACAATCTTGAAACATGGGTTGTTATAATTGTGGTGATTGGGTGACTTTGACGCATGGGGATTGACTGTGAGTGATAGATATGGGATTTGACCTGTCTACTAGAGTGTGATGTCCTAGGCCTCTTGATTAGTGAGACTAAGAAATGCATGGCCATGTGCATGTGAGTCAATATATGATATTGAGGTTACATATATCTTAGACAGTCTACTCTTGGCTCAAGAAACAAGATTGAATAATAATAAGAGTGACTGCTCCATGCCTCTAGTTCAATCTAGACATCAGTGACAAAGGTATTATACAAACACTACAACACCATACACAAATTGTAGGTTAAAGTTGTTCCCCAACTTTCAATTAACTTGGGTAGCATTGATGTGTGACTAGGCACCACTCGTTTCTTGTAATCTCATAAGTTGTCATGGATATTCACTGCCAACATAATATGGGACCTATAGGGTCACACACATAGGTCTTGACCTAGAAGAGGAGTTCAAATCTTGAATGACAACTGAATTAAGTAGTAAAGTGTTTAGGTATTTGATTCACGCAACAAATAGGCTGACAGCACTACCAAACACCCATCTCAAGTGTTGAGACAGTCGTCTGGAAGGGTCAAACGGCCGTATCAAGTGTTGAGACGGGCGTTTGGGGAGTCAGGCATATAATGAGTTCGAATTGGTTAAGGAAGTGAACCGACCAAATGTACCGGCTTGACTCAGGTCACCATACAACCGTCTGGGTGACCAAGACGGTTTTCTCGAATGGACGAGATGGTCCGGTCATCTGAGGGAAGGTTATAAATATTTCTGAATTTGTTTGATTTGTACATTACTTGTTGTGTAAGTAAATTAATATTGGATATTAATTGAAAATGAATTGTCTAATTTGTGTACCACTAGAAAACAACCAAACAGACATCTGGGCTCTACCAAACAACCGGTTGGCATGCCAGACGACTGTCTGGGCTATCGGAGGTTGTGAGATTTCCAAAATTATTATGAAAATATGAGATCTTGTAGTCCCTTCCACTCCTGCATCGACTACGAACCTAGACCCAAACCCCACCTATAAATAGAGGGGTATTGGGGGCTTCCCAGAGTACAACAAAGACAATTGAGAATTAGTTGCTCTGATAAATTTTGTCCTCTCTGGTTTTGGTAACCATAAGAGCTCAAGTAAGTCCTACCTGACTAGCAAGAGATAGTCAAGGGACAGAGCAATTGAGATCATTGTTATGGAAGAGTAGGTTGGTGACTAGTATGCCAGTGGGAGGGACAACTCCTTCTTGTTTGTTCCAGCAGGATGACAGGCATTCTAGGCGGTCTGTGTGGACTTCTCTAAAGGTGGGAGGTCATTGTCTGCCACTAAGGAGGACATCGTCAACCGACACTCTATGATGAGAGGAGATGCTACAGAAGACGATGCTCGAGTATGACATCCTTAGAGGAGTAGTCAGATGAGTCCCAGTTCAATTAAGATTCAAAATTGTTCATCTACAATGACGAGGGTTGTCATTGGACTTGCTCTAGGACCAGGTATATTCTCATAAACCATCCCTCCTATCTTATAGTAATTGACGTGATATGTTGTCCATGAAAATATCGAAATAAAAACTTTATTTCCGCTACCTATCTCGTAGCCATATTTCCCTACAGTCTGTTCCTCATGTCCCCCTCTCTACTTCAAAATAATGAAATAATAATAAATATGAATCATATAACATGTATTACAATACAAAGCATAAGCATATAGTCTTAACATTATAAACCATAGGGCATCTGTATAGTGAAAAAAATAAATCATACATCTAGGGAAATTAGAATAGAGACCTATGTATATAATACGTTTAGTCTTTCTTTTCTTCATTGCTTTAGGTACTAAGAGAATATCATGTACTAATCTAATACCTTATTAGAAATGATTTTGAGGGGGAGAAATATAATGGATCATATCAATGATCAATAGCTTCAGATGTGGTACACATGTGACATGTCCTCATCAATTTATATAATTTATAGCTATGATTCAAACTAAAATGTTAAATGTTTAGAATTTGATTAATTGTCCAATTGGTTGGAAGATTGGAGTATTTAGTTATAAATAAGGAAATAAAACTTTGAAAATATGAAATCAAACATAAATGATATTGCATCTCTTTTTACCCCAAATCCTACCCTATTTAACACTACCCATTTAGTTAGTCATGTCCTAGACCTAGGTGCATAATAATTGTATGTAATTAAAGTTTGGATTTATGAATAAATAAAATAAGATACCTTATGTTATTTTGTGTGTATGATCTACCCCTATGAACTATACCAACATAACCTCATGAATTTCCACCTCATCAATGACACTTGGACCTAAGGGATCATTTTCATATATGAAGATGAAATTATAAATCATATGGTATAAATTTGGGTAATGATTAAAATATAGTATGTAACTAGTATACTAATGGGAATAAACTTAATTTATGGTGACACATTATAAGAACCAAAGGTGATTATTAAATATTATACTCCCTAAGGGGAAAAATGGTAGTTTCACCTTATACTAAATTAGAAAGTGATTTTAGAGCCAATAAACATCAAATAACCCTAGTACCTTCTTTCCTTCTTGATTCTTGAGGAAATTACATCTTTGTTCCTTGCGTGCAATTCGATTGGAACTTCACAGTTGGAATAGGTACTAAATTCTCAATTCTTTATTGAACTATTTACTTCCCTCTTGAGTTTCATTTATGCAACTTTGCAAAAGTGGTGAACCCATTTTATTAGCCTTTCCCTCTCATTGAAGTTCACCATGACCAAATTTGAATGTTGAACATTGTTGAGAAATTGAAATATTGTTAGATTTTTATATTGGCACAAAAAATCAAAATATTGGCTAAGAGATTTGGCTCACTAGATTCAGTGGGTCACATCTGCCAACCCTACACAGTGGATAATAGACAATTGGAGGTCCCCCACTAACAGTTACCCCCACAAGAGAAAGTATTGTTCTCTCATAGAGGGGAGAATGCTAGGCACCTAGCCACTGGTGAAGACAAAATATTCGATTCATTGTGCCAATTATTAAATCATTTCATTTTGAATAATTTGATATCCTGATATTAGTTTTGAGAAAAATCATTTCATTTTAAATCTTGATATTAATCTGAGAATCTCTTTATTGTTTTCTAGTTACCACTTTGAATTATTGTACCTTTTTGAAACTAGCATGGTGACTAGATCATCTTTTGTTGTTCCCATAGTCCATAATCGTACCTAGATTTGATCTCATAACTATTTATTTTGAAAAATAGTGCAATAATTTAATTTAGTACAGCCTAGCTAACCTATATTTTCTCTTCTTGGGGTCTATGTGTGGTTTTGTTTCCTCTGGTAACTCATGGATATGTGTAAAGATAAGAACTAGAAGAGACTTATTGGAGTTGTCCCCTATTGAAGAGTAGATAGGAATCAATGCATATTCATAGACATTATAATCATATTTGCAAGCTTATGTGACTCTGATGTAAAGTGTGTTTGTAGTAAATATTTGTTTATACTTTTTATACAATTTTGTAAATATTTGATTGTAAAAGATTCGGTCTTTACAACATGGTATGAGAGCTATGAATAGCAGGCACTCATACATGTAACCTGGAAGTTCGGGTTATATAACTAGTACACCTAGAACTTAGGCAAGTAGTTTACAACATACCTTGGTCTTTCTAGTCCTATTCACTTAAGATAGAAATATAAACTTAGGAAAAATTAGTTGTCCAATAAACCATTTAATAACATCACCATGTAAGTGGACTAATCTAAGGTGTCTAAGGAAGGATGTTTAGTGAAGGTTCTGGCATAATTACTCCCGATCCACTTAGTTGATGGTGGGGTTTCCTGACTCTTCATAACAACATAGCCAAGTTGAGTCCTACTACTTGGAGAAAATTATAAATCTTGGACATAAGTAGGATGCAAAAAAATGTGTAGGACATGAGATTCAACTATTGAACAAATTAATAGTTGAAAGCTGAATAGTGGGATTATATATCATAAGTTTGAATTTGTGAATCCCTTTTTGGTAGAAAACAATATACTTCCTCCCTTTCATAAGTTAAGTACTCTAATGACACTTAGGTTCCATGTAAATCTTCTTTTCACTATTGAGTCAAATAGTTGGCAGTGCAAATGTTGGCAAAAGTGACTGTGACTTGCTCATCACATTGATTTTGGCTATTTTCATGTTTTGC
The DNA here is from genome assembly GCA_963693085.1 of Alisma plantago-aquatica. NCBI lineage: Eukaryota > Viridiplantae > Streptophyta > Magnoliopsida > Alismatales > Alismataceae > Alisma > Alisma plantago-aquatica. The sequence goes on from OY856414.1 coordinate 664,922,667, forward strand.
ATTGAAATATTTTCCATAGAGAATTTTTTTTCTTCTAATATTATATGAACAAAAAGATGATTTTATGGAAATTTTATCGATGATTACTTGAGCTAAGTCACAATCATGGAGGTATGAGAAAACCCTAGAAGAGTCACATGAAATCCTTAAAACCTAGAGCTAGGTACAAGGTAAGGTTTAAGAAAGTGAAGGATGCTACATTATAATTGAAATTCCCATCTAAAATTCTAGTTGAATTCTTTTAAGGGGTGGAGTATCGTACCTAACTAGACAATGGATAAACTGATTTCGGGGACAAAATCCACTTTAAGAGGTGGATGGTTGTAAAATACTAGATTTTGGCACTTAATTAATTTGGAGAGATTATTCATAATCTTCTCAAATTGAAAATCAATTTTGCTAAAGTTTCCATTCAAAATTTCACTTATTGGAATTATCTTGAAATTTGAGAACCTATATACAACTTTTCCTCATTTTGATCAAATTATTCCATTTGAGACACATAACTGATAAATCAAACCCCATTAAAATTTCTTGAGTTTGTAATCACATAAAAAGATATTATTAAATTTTAGATATTAATGTTTTGATTAACTGCAAATTAACTACTTTTAGCTATCTTAGACATGTGAATAGAGGGAGTTAGTATTTTTAAGAAATATATTAATGACATTTAGAGTGGCATTTAAAATTTCTAGAGAAATAGATGTAGGGATTAAGAGACATGAATATTTAAAGAAATATGAGTTTAAAGAAAAGGAGGATTAAATTCTATTTTTTAAGTTGGGTCAAAATTGGGTTTTGACCCGTCTTCTACCCACGTGCATGCACTCTTCGACTCTATGGGGATGTTACTATTATAGAAGAAATGATGACCTACCAATCCCTCAGCTTGGCCTCGAACCACTTAGTTCCCACATCACTCAATTTGAATTACGCCTTGACAACTGTTGGTGCCTTAATTGATGGAGGAAGAACCTGAAACGCTATGATCATCATGATTAGAGGCCCAGAGTAAGAAACCACCAATGAGATCTTCTAGGAGTATCACTCCACCTTTGGTCAAATTGTGGAGACTTTTACCATCCCCTCCAAACCTGAAATCAAAACCCTAGCCTATTTTCTAAGATATAAATCCCTCCCTACCCTTTAACCAATTCCCCATCTCCATAGGCATTACATATGTTATATTTCATCAGACCTCCTCCCAACCTCCCTTTTGATCATTGGGGTCAGTGACTTGCCACTCTCTAGTCCGCTAGTGGCAAAGTAGCCCCCACTATCACCCCTAATCCGCCTTTTATTCCTATGCCCTACCATGTTGGTGGACTACGCTAGGTAGCCGCAAACTACAACCACAACCACAACCACCACACAACAACTAGAGGACACCATGATGTCGTCAAAGGGGTTGACCACCTCAGCAATAGGCACAATGGGCTGGAAACCCCTCAACCTGTCTCCTTCGATCACCCAAATGTACAAGTTTGTTCATCATGTCCCCCTCTCTACTTCACAGGAATGATATTGTAATATATATGAATCATATAACATGTATTACAATACAAAACATAAGCATATAATCTTAACATTATAAATCATAGGGCATCTATATAGTGACTAAAATATATCATGAATCTAAGGAAAGCAAAATAGAGACCCAGGTACATAATACATCTAGTCTTTTCTTTTCTTAATTGCTTGGGATGTAGTACACATGTGACATATACTCATGAATTTATATAAGTCATATCTACAATCCAAACTAAAATTCTAAATGTTTAGAATTTTATTAATTGACCAATTGCTTGGAAGATTGGAATATATTGTTATAAATAAGGAAACAAAACTTTGGAAAATATAAAATAAATCATAAATAATATTTCATCTCTTTTACCCCAAATCCTACCCTATTTAACCCTTCCTATTTAGTTATTCATGTTCTAGACCTAAGTGCATAATAATAGTAGGTAATTAAAGTTTAGATCTATGAATCATTATAATAAGGGACCTTATGTTATTTTGTATGCATGATCTACCCCTATGAACCATACCAACATAACCTTATGAATTTCCACCTCATTAGTGACACTTGGACCTAAGGGATCATATGAATATGTGAATATGAACTTATAAATTGTATGGTATTAACTTGGGTAATAATTAAAACATAGGATGTAACTACTATACTGATGGGAATAAACTTCATAATTTCAAGGTGATACATTATAACAACCAGAGGTGATTATTAAATATTATACTCCCCAAGAAACAAAATGGTGAATTCACCTAATTAGAACTAGAAAGTGATTTCCAATCCAAGAAACATCAATTAACCCTAGTATGTTCTCTCTTTCTAGATTCTTGAGGAAATTGCATATTTGATCCTTGTATTCAATTTGATTGGAAGTTAACGGTTGGAACATGTACTAAATTCTTGATTATTTTTTGAACTATTTACTTCCCTCTTGATTTTCATTTATATAACTTTGCAAAAGTGGTGAACCAGTTTTATTAGCCTTTCCCTCTTAGTGAAGTTCACCACTACTAAATTTGAATGTTGACATTGTTAAAAAATTGAAATATTGTTAGATTTTGATATTGGCATACATTTTTTAAAATATTGGCTAAGAGCTTTGGGTCACTTTATTCATATGGTCACATCCCCCAACCATGTGAATGGATAATGGACAATTAGAGGTCTCCATGTACTAGTTACCCCCACAGGCAAAAGTGTTGTTCTCTCATAGAGGGGAGAACGTTAGGCACCTACCCACTGGTGAAGACAAAATATCAGATTGATTGTGGTAATAGACAAATCATTTCATTTTGAATATTTTGATATCTTGATATTAGTTTTGATGAAAATCATTTCATTTTGAAATCTTGATAAATCTCTTTATTGTTTTCTAGTACCACTTTGAATTATTGTACCTTTTTGAAACTATCATGGTAACTAGATTATCTTTTGTTGTTCCCATATTCCACCAAGAAGTGTTACCTAGATTTGATCTCATAACTCTTTATTTTTAAAATTTAGCCCAATAATTGAATTTAGTACCATCCTATATGGCCTATATTTTCTCTTCTTGGGATCCATGTGTGGTTTTGTTCCCTCTAGGAACTCATGGACAAGTGATATAGAGAAAAACTAGAAGAGATGTGGAGGGGTTGTCCCGTGTTGAAGAGTAGATAAGAATCAATGCCTATTCATAAACCTTACAATCATATTTGTAAGCTTTCGTGGATCTGATGTAAAGCGTGATTGTAATTAATATTTTCTTATACTTTTGATAATTTTGTAAGTATTTGATCATAAAGATCGATTCTTTACAATGGAATCTATAACAAATGTTGATGAATTAAATTCCACCAAAAGTCTAATTTTTTTGTAGTGTCACGGAGAAGGCACCACATGTCATAGGATTGGTGTTTCCATTCTTCCCCACCCACCTCAAACTAGTATATTTTGTAAATAAGTTAAGAACTAGGTCATCCTGATAACTATGTTAGCCGAGCTAGATTATTTTTTAGTGTTACAGTTCCCCCACATTGATATCACAACAAAATCAATTGCACACATTCTCCCTGCCTCCATGCTTTGTTGTCCATTACCATAAGAAACATACTCATCACCACCTAGTATGATTTTTGCTTATTCTTCTTCCACTAGACCAAATAGACATCAACATAACTATTGTCACACACTTTCTCGTATAATCCACTACCCCCTCCACTAGAACTGCAACAATCCCCAAATAGAGAAACCCTTCATGTTGTTGCGTCCACCTATCACCACCACCTAGCAACCCAAAACCTAAAGAGGAACCCCCTCCATTTCCCTTTGATGTCATTACTTCTTAACACATGAAATGCTCATGGATGACTCCCTTTGACTCCCTTTAAAATCACCGCATATTGATCCATTCTTTTATTTTCCATGTGACACACACATCCTCATATGCCCTTGAACAAACATCATTGACAAATGAAACCTCCACCACTGTCACTTTGTGAATTAGATATCCAATTAAAGTTGATAAAGAGAAACACAATTAGTAGAAATGTTGTGGAAACTATTATCGTTGAAAGCCCTAGTAGGAGGAGAGTCATCCATTAGTACAAAAAGAGTAGGGAAGGGCTGAGGGCATCGACTAATGGATCAGAGAATAAGAAAGGGTAGGGAGGGGAGGATAGAGGGTAAGTATTGTAAGGAAAGAAACCATTCTTATATTTTAAGATAGAGAGAGATGGGTAAATGAGAACAAAAGATAGAATTGTGCTTTTAGAAGGTTTTTTTTGGATAACAACTCAAAATTTTTCCTCTTATATAAAATTGTGATCTAAGAGTACAATATAGAGGTGTACAAGGGCTTTTATATACTTGTGTGTATTCTAGCCTAACTATATAACTATATAAATAATTATATATTTATATACTTTTAGTTTCATTATTTATGACCATTTTATTTTGATATTTCCAAAAACACAATATTTTCGACATTCTAGGGAGTCAGTATGAATTTTGAGGTGAATTAAGGATTCATTCTCACGTTTTGTGTTTTATTGGCACTATGTTCTGAACCTAATGAGATTATATCATCAACTACTTGAGGATCTCATTTTCCCAACTCAACTTTAGGGTTTTTCTCATCTGATGAAAATCAAATTACTAAATTACTATCGGTATCATGGTATATACTAAGACATGAAAAAGCTTCTACCAAATAAGGATTTCCTATGTTGTATAAATCAGTAAGGTGGGGTACCTAATAGGGAATCACTCACTTTCTTGATATAATAATAGAAATCATACACATGATAAAAAATCATATAGCTTATTTGCAAGGGATAACTTAGTAAAATCTGAAGTATGAGATTATATCATAAATAAAAATATAACATCATAAGAAAATATCCTAAGTATTTAAGTTTGTATATCTAATATAGTTATTCACCAACAATGGTTTGATATAAAGGAAAATAAAATACAACTAATCCAGTAGTAATAGGCCACATAGGGAAACATGTTCTTCTCAATATTTCTCCAAGATGTATCTACTCTTGTGTAAGTTGTGGTTCAACTCATCTAAACCAATTAAAGTCAAAGTCATCTAAGGGGTTGATAATGCTCCCCAAAAAGTATAACAGCTAGAAGTTTAGTAGCAAAAAGTTAGCATGCTAATCAGATAAGGATGGGACAATATGTTAATAAAGAACATACGATTCTTGTTAATAATAATGAAGATTGCATGAAAATTATTATGATAAAAAGACAGACTAAAGATACTATAGTTATTATGGAATCGACACCATAATATTTGGAAGAATAATGGAATCATCACACTATTACTTAGGAACATGAAACACCATCAAATTCCCTATATATAAGATACACATATCACGGATGTCACCACCTACACTGCAATTGTATAAAATACATTAGTTATCAAAATGAAGCATGCATATTACTAGAGAGGAAAGATTTAATTTAGTCGCATCATAAATATGTACAAATTAAAACAAATTAAACAAATGATCATATGGAATCCAATTAGGGTCACATCATAAATATGTACAAATTAAAACAAATTCATAAATATGATATGAAGTCAAAAGCATGGATAACATATGGCGACTAGGGTCTACATTTCATTAATGGGTAAATAAGTTCAAAAATATGAAAAATGAATAAGTAATATCAAGACACAAGCAAAAGATTCAGTTTGCATTTTTAATAGTCATGTGAAAAATAAGATGGGAGGCTAATGTGTTGTTTATTATTGATAGACAAAAAATTCCCCTCCAGTATATAGGAAAGGATGCAAGTACAAGGAGGAGAACTCAACTCTAATGGGCCAAGATAATTAGGCCCATACACATAATTAACTAAATAATAATAACTCTAACAATCCTCCTCAAGTTGGAGTATGGGTAAAATAATATCCAACTTGGACTTACAAGACTCAATTAGATGATCTGATAAATGCAACAATAAAAAATGTCACTTCCCATACAATATTTTCTCTCCCATTTAAACATCACTATTTGATGATGTGTCCCTTGTTCTACAGATTGGAAATATTTAAGCTTTAGAGAAGATATTCTGAAGTGAATATAGAATGAAGAACATCACCATAAATTTAGAGAAAACAATCAAAACACCATGACTATGCCTTCTTCACTAGAAAGGAACATGTGATCAGAATAAGATTAATCACATCCAGCGATATATCAGTATAGGTATATTTAAACATAGATATGCGGAGGTTATGATGACTATCAAATTGGATCCATCTGGAGCTTGAGTCATAGGGGCTTGATGAGAATGAAAGAAATCATAAAGGAGACCCAAGTAGACCTCTCAAACTAGATCCATCTGGAGTGTGACTCTTGAGAACTTGATAGGAATGAAAGAAAACATCAAGGAAGCCCAAGTAGTGAACCATCTTGGCACTTGAGAAACTACAGATGTAGCTTTGAGAAGACAAGAATAAAATAGTTTGGTAAAGATAAAATTTGGACGAATCATCAATTGTGCAGGTGTAGTATTTGTAAACTTGGTATTAATGAGCTTCTGAAAAGTAACCATCAATTTTATGAGATGCAATAGAATTGTCACAACACTGATGCCAAGGGAAACAAGAGGCCTGAACAAGCAAATCATCATCTACCCCAACATGTGTCTAATGTTGTAACTGAAATCGTTTGATATTCCCAGAAAGTAGTAACCAACTGGAATTAACACAAATTCACCAATCGATGTGCATATCATGGCACGAACATAAAAAGGCATTATGTCGTTAGGAAAGAGGTACACCAATGATTCACTAGAAGAATGACACTTAATGGGAATGAAGTGCCACAAAGACATCGAAAGATGGATGTGTGTAATAATAAGAAGCTCCATAGAGAGCATAATAGCCTAAAATGATATATATTATCTATCACTTTCTTTTCTCCTCATACTCCCTCTTCATATATTATGTCTCTCCTTTGTCTTACTCTCTGTCCATGGTATCCCCTCCCCTTGCATACCAATTACATAGTTATTGACTTGTTGGTGTGAAAATAAGACAATACCCATTGCATGGGAAAGGAATGCACACATGAGGGGTGGTAGGGAAATAAAACTGTCAAAAGTAGAGTAAGAAACAAATATCACAGTGCTCCCTTTCTTTTTCTTGGTGCTTTATAAACTAGCATGTGGGTATTTTCTTTTCCAATATATCGTTGATATAACCAATAATGCGAGTCAATCTGCTACATGGCCCAATTTGAAGATCTCGATATAAAAATAAGTAGATCATTGCAGAACCTAATAAGGCGCATTTGTTCGGCCCTTAGGCAATATAGATCAAAGTAGAATTCATATTTGATTAGGAATATGTATACTATGTATGAGGTGTGGTAAGGGCAATAAAATGGTTAATTGATGAACTTGTGTCTATATGATAACAAAAAATTTCAGCTCGGGTTGTGTTGGCAACCATAGGATCTTGGTGGAAATCCTGGTAGGATGAGATCTAGAGCCTACCATATGTGTCAGTGTCAACATGATTGGTATTGATCTCTGTGAGAAATATGAAATATCGTATTTGAATTTTCTAAGAAGTTTTTGTTCAAGAGGAGCACAAAAACATAGTAGGAGTATTAGACTAAGACAAAACCCAATTTTAAGCATCATAGATCGCAATACACTAATATTGCCAAAAATAATGGCTTTCCCATGCATGGTTGCCACTTCCCTAAATAATAAACGTCAATCGGTGTTGCTAGAATAAGTCATATTTTCTTTGGATGAAAAACTTAAGGAAAATTCATCATGACAATGAGGGAATTGGTCATTTTTTGTTGATCTCGGTATTGGGATCGGAACAAACCCCAAATAGAAAGTATTACCAACATTGTCATTGCCATATACTTGTACTTGATAGCTGGTAGTATCTAGAAAATAGACACCTAGAATCGGGGATGGTGCAAATATGGGGACAAGATGTGGCATCATGGGCTTTGGAGAGGGTGGATGACCAAACTTGTCAATGATGATGGTCAAATTACTCAGGGAGGCAGATGCTGCAACATGTCACTTCTATAGTATCAAGACTAACAATGAGGGGAATAGATGTTTCTTATAGATGTAGTAAGGGATTTGGAATACCCATAGCTGAGGGAAGATTGCAACGGTTGGAGGTATGCAAAAAAAATGGAAAGGAATGCATTAGATGGGATAAAGGAGAAGAAATTGGTGTGATATGAGACCTATGAAGATTCTTGGTGGGTGGTCAAGACAAAAAGAGACAATGGCCTCTCACAAGCAAAGGATCTTTCTATTTCTCTCTAGAGTTAGGATGAATTTTCTAATCCATGAGGAAAGTAATATGGGAGGAAAATGTGATATTTCTTATTGATAGATGAAAAAATCTCCCCCCCTATATGTAGAATTGGAGGGAAGTACAAGGAAGTGAATTTAACTATAATGGACCAAGACATTTAGGCCCACATACATATTTTACTAAATAATAATAACTTTAATACTCTCCCTCAAGTTGGAGTATGAGTTAAACACATAAAGATTGGACTTACAACACTCAATTAGATAATGCAACAAATTAAAAAATATATCATTAACCATACAATATTTTCAAGTCATAATTTCAATTTCAGGTCATCAGACACAAAGCATTTAAGTTCCATATATAATTGTCATAATTTCAATTTTGTGACATCTGACCCAACTGGGTCAGATAGATATAAATATGTGATACAAGGCAACATGTCACAGTTTAGGTCAAATAAAGGGAGTATATAACAATGGTCTAATATGAAACAACAAGATATGCAAAATACATTGGTTTTGTGATATCATTCATGAATAAAAGCAACATACATATTTTAAGTCCACCTATCATTATAAATGCAACTTAGGGATGATCTAACCTAGGTCACCATTTATGTATTTTAGATTAATCCAACTATGTTACATAAAGCTAAATTCACCTTTTTTACTATTGATTTTGGTTATGCCACCTAGAAAAATCAATAAGATCTTTTTTCATATTAATTCATTTTATGACTTATAAATGAGTTACTAAATGTTTTGAGAACAAATTGTAGTACTGGTTTTTAGGTTTAAAATCCAACCAAAACACTAGAAAGTCCATGTATCACACATCATTATCTTGATGTGTGACAAGGAAAACTTTTAAAAGCAGACACTTAAAACAACTAGTGATGCATCACCACAATTATGTAGAAAGGATCAAAATGATCATGACTAGCATGATCCAATGAAATGAGGAAAGAAAGGAGAAGTTAGCAACATCAATCTCTACCTCTTCATTCATCAAAATGATGAACAAAACTTGATGTGTCAAGATACTAAATCTCATAGGAAACGCAATATTCAAAGATCCTCACTTCCTAAAAGTTTTTTCAAATGTTTCCTTGTCCACTATCAAACCTAGGGACCCAAACTACTAGCCACAATGTGTCTAGAGTTGTCAACCTTGGTCTTTTCCACGAACGAAAGGATCCAAAATTAAGAAAACAATAAAAGGGTAAATATGTCAAGGAAATACCATAGATGATGAATTGGAAACTCATGGTGATGTATGCTATGGGGAAACTAAGTCAAATAGGGGTCAGTATGTGAGAAACCAAACTCTTTATAGAACAAAAAAGAAGAAACATAAAATATAAAAAGCAAAAGATATTTCAATGAAAGTGAAATAGAGGCTTCAATTATATTTGGATGACCTTGTAGAAGCTTCTTGGGTGGTCTAAAGATGTTCTAAGAATTAGAATCGTGACATCAAACTTGTGTTGTCACCCAAATTTAGTGGAGTTAGGTAGATGAGGTGCATGTCAATTGCCAATCAGCGATGGAGTAGCGAAGGTTTCTAAGACTTTTTTGGTGGCATTTGACCTTTTTTTATCATCATGAAGAGAACCAGTGTAAATATTTGGGCCTAATCCACTCAAATCATATAATAAAAGGAGTCATGTAAAAATAAATCAATGGAAATGTAACTATTTACAAGGTTACAAGATGTTCCATCTACAATTGTTCCTCTCCATAAAAGTTAATATCACTAAGAAAACAACTACACCTGATAATTGATGAGCCCAGTTGTAGAGTGCAACATAGCCATTCCAAGACATCCTCATGTTGACATCTTGAAGGTGATGTTCTTGAGTCATTGTCATCTAACACTCCTATACCTAGGTGGGTTTGAGAATGACATCCAACTAAATGAAACAAAAAGTTATGTGCCAAAACACTTCTGAGTATGTGTATAATAAACATATTTGAGCAATATTCGGCATGTAAGGAGAAAGATGAGTGTTTCCACTAGAGTGAGGGTTTGCATCATGTAGGTAAGTTCAAGAGGATATAGTTGCAAGGGTATATAAAAAAATAATGAGGAAATATTTTTTTTGAGAATATAACCATTTCAAAGATCTTTCACAATAAATCACAACTAATAAAATGTGTATGCATGTTAGTCTAAGTGAATCTACTGTAGGTCTAAGACACCATAGGATATCGAGCCAGAGATAAAGGGGAAGTAAAACCCTGAACCTAATATTATGGTTGTATAAAAGTACTGCTACTCTAGATTACAAGTCTAATATCAACCATGCAAATAGAGTGGCATCGTGAAATGATTCCATAATCAATACATCCAACATTGTAAAGATGAGAAAAGGGTAAAAAACCCAACCTCAAAGGAAAATCCACATTTCATAAGCAATAAAATATTTATATGTCATGGAGTATAGAAATTGTGTTAATGAGGAGAAATATTCAAAGCCACCTCATTATGGGAAAATGGGTTCATAATCAATTTAGTACTCAAATGTAAATAGGGATTGCACATACCTAATCTTAAAGACTAACCCTATACCTAGGGTTTAACTTCACAGTTTATCCTTCTCAACTTAAAAGTATTTTATACAAAAATTAATCCATAATTTCCCATTTAGTGACTAGAAGTATATCTATTCCTAATTACTCATCTATTTTCAAGTTATAGTTTAGGAAATACGCAAATAAATTTTCTCATTTTACCTGTGGACATATATTTATATTTTGGGTTATTCCATATCAATATTTATAGTTCATAAATCAGTTTCTTTTCCTAGTAACCATCCCTATCATAATCAATTTTATTATCTTTCTAAGATTATCTTTCTTTTCATAAGTTTAAATATCTCAAGGTTGATAATTCATCCAAGTTATAGGGTGTACTCTCTAATTTAGATCTTCCATTATCATGTATTTTCAATTTAGTCAGGTAAAGTCCAATGATACATTGAATGTGATATTGTTTACCAAAACAACCTTAATTGTGAGACCTAGGGTTTGTATCATATGAAAGGAATGAGATAAGTTTACTAGGTAAGATTGTTATCATTACCACGTTTTATATTAATATACTTTGATATTTTTACTAATCTTATTGGTTATTTGATGTCTGAATAGTATATGTATATGAATCTCTTAGTACATAGTATATAACTATGTTTGTCTATGTAAATCCATTAAATTGATTAGCCAAGTATTATTGGTACGGTCTAAGTTTCCTACTCCATTGGTCACTAATATATGGTTAACTTGAAATATTTTAGTGGATTAACAATTAGTATAAAGAATGAGAGAATCTAAGCTACGATAAGCATTATTTATACTAGTCTTTGTAGATCATTTCACATACTCAATGCCTCATTGGCCATTGGTTGAACTTCATTGTTGTGGCTAGAAACCACCCAAAAACATGGTATCTCCTTGAGTGGATTAGAGTCCTCACAATTTCAAATGCTCAAGGAACAAATACATGTATATCTTATAGCATAATGCCAGACTTCTTCTGCTTTTATGATTCAGATATGGGATATTTTTTAGGATTCCAAGAACCTTAGAACATGAATGGTGGAGGTTGTAGGGAAGGATTGGTGTTGGGAATGGCATGAGGGGCTTTGAGTAATTGTTTTAGGATGTTGGATGCCGTCAGATGGAACCTTCCTTGGTCTAATGCTAAACTACAAAGGTTAGGGTCTATTTCAGACTATTGTTGGTTGGCCTCACTAAGTGTGCTAGACATGTTGGAGATCAGAGATGGAAATGGATGAAGAAAGGTCAGTATCATATACATCAATGTAGCAGTTGCACTCGGCCTATTCAACTATGTCTCTGGTCTGTCTTCGTCCAAGAATCTTGCTAGCAAGGTTAGGGATTTGAGGGTAAGGGAAGGAGAGGTAAAGAGGGAAGTAGAAATGTCTAACATGAATGTTTGGCAAATGACAACTCCCTACAATGATCTCTACAATGGAAGTGCATATGCCCAACATATAGGAAACTGACACAATGGTTAAGGTAGGGAGGTGGCTTAGAAAATCATCATCTAAAGATTGAGGTGATGACCATACATAGAAAAAGGTTGATGCATGCCAAATAGGGATATTAAGGGAGGCTGAGGAACATGGAGGGAAAAATTCAAGGCAGCAAATATGAGGGAGGATGAGATATAAGGACAAGAGAGAGGCAATTGAGATTTTAGAGCAAGTAGAAGTTCTTGAAAACCCTAGGAGGTGATGCATGAAGAAAGAAGAAGGAATGGGAAGACTGGGGGTGTTGACCTTGGGGGAAGGCTTTGTGTGGTTGTCAGCTGATGTCAATGGCATTACATGTTGTTGGGATTACCGATGGTTGTCTCTTATACCAAGGTGGATGGCACAAGGTGGCTAGGGTTTTATACTTGACAGTTGAAGGAAGAAGATGAGTGGAAGAGGAAGAGAAGATATAGGAGATAGATGGAGAGAAAATGGAAATGAAGGTGGTGGCAAGCGGTTGTTTCACACTTTGTAGTTGCCACACACTATGCAATGGGTGTGTGAGTGATAGGGTGGGGGGCACGAATCAACGAATTCAAGGCATTACCATGGTCAAATAGATCTTAAGTTAGGTCTTAAATAAGATATTTAGTTTATTAATATGTATTTAGTTCATTTAATAAAATGAGAGTGGAAGAAAAGGTTCGGTTGACCTAAAAATTGGAATTTTTGGTTACTGGAAGTGTGGGGAACCAAAATATTGTATTAGTTTTTCTTTTTGAAAATGTCATGTCTTTAGTTTTATTGTTTGTATAGTAAGCATTCATTTAATACATTTTCTTAATCAATTGATACATTATTATTTATTTAATTTCTTTCATCAAATAGACTTAGCATGTTTTTAGATTGACAAACTAGGTCATCTCTAATTAATTAGTAACTTGTATGATTAACTTTGAATTCTTAACTTAATTAATTAATTAGTCATTAAAACTATATAAAATGTTATTTGTCATTATATTTTCTTAGATTCAGTTACTCCTATTTAATCTAATTGAAGGCAAAAGGATTTAATACTCATATATTTAAAGGTGGACATAAAGAAAGAAAAAATAAGCTATATACCCAAATTTTTAGTATGTTACAACAGGCCATCCCTTAAAGGGATTTCATCCCCAAAATCTACTCATTCTTATCCTAGTACACCAATATGTTTAACATCAATCAATGTGAACATTCTTTTATTCTTCTTATAATTTATCCATTATTATGTAATTCTTTGGAGTGGTAATTTTTGTTGAGTTATTTACTTACCTATATGTCATCATTCTATTATCATCCAATTAGGTTCGTTCAACCTAGGATTATTTTACATTGATGTGAATTTTTTTAATTCATTTTAGGTTATCCAATTAATATCCATGGTGTCCATTCATCAAGGTTTTACCAACCTAATATGGGGTAATTATATTTTTCTGAGGAAGTTAGCCAAGGGTAACCTAGTGCATTTATTATTAAATTCAAAAAATATGAAATTTGAGTTACTATCCTAAACATTTAAGGTAAAACACCCCACTACTTAAAGGGACATACATATACTTTAATAAAGAAAATAGTTTCGTCAATGAAGATATTCGTGATGAGACTCCAAAAGTGGTGCCAAACTTGATCCAAGAACCAATCCAATCACATTTCACCATAATTGTCTCTACTAAAAGAGTCTAAACTTCTAACAATCTTTAAGGGTGTAGTAAAAATTATCTAACTCATACCATAGATGATAGGGTTATAGATTACAAGATCTTCAGTATAGCTTATACTAGATCCACCTCGGTTGCTTCACATGTCATTTACTACTTAACTTTAAATTATTGGGAAATATGGTACATAGAAAAAAGTGGAATTTAAAATTTTATTACCATATTCCCCATAAACAGTAGATCGCATCAATAAATATAATGTAGGAAGGATGGTTTATGGGATATATATGGTCCTGGAGCAAGTCCAATGATAATCCTCTTCGTTGTAGATGCATAACTTTGAATCCTAGTTGCACTGGAACTCATATGACTGGTGCACCTGCTGGTTTGCACCACGGGACTATAGCCATGAATGTCATCTTCTTCAGCAGCTCCTCTTGTCACAGACTATTGGTTGACGTTGTCCTCTAAGCAGCAAGCAACAGCTTCCCACCTCTATGATAGTCCACACGAACCACCTAGAACTCATGTCGTCCTGTTGAACTAAATGGGAAGGAGTTGCCCCTCTCCGTAGGTGTACTAGTCATTGATTTGCTCTCCTACAATGACAACTCTCAGTTGTTCTCTCTCGTGGCTATCCCTCCCTTGTCGGGTAGGACTTGTTGGGTCTCTCGTGGTTACCACAACCAGAGAGGACAACAATTGTCAGAGGAATTGATTCTCAGTTGTCTATGTTGTAGTTGTACTTTGGGAAGCCCCCAATACCCCTCTAAATCATTTCCTAATTAATGTCATACATTAATTTACTTGCACCCCAAGTATGTGCAATTGAAATGAGTTTGGGAAAACTCCAGAACTTTTGTTTGTCCCAACCAGGATGTCTCACACAAGCAAGACGCTCATCTCACTCACCTAGACGGTCGTCTAGTGAGTTTGACTCAAGTCGATTGGTTCAACAGCTTGAACCGGTCAGTTCATAGGGCAGAACTAAGCCAATTCAATATCAGATCTGCCTGACAACCAAAACGGCCATCTCAAGTGCACCCAATGAGATGGTCATTTGGCAGTTTCGTCAGCCAATCCATCGATCTATTGTCTAAATTGAGTACCTAAACACTTTAGTACTTAATTCAATTATCATTCAAGATCAAACTCCTCTTCTAGATGAGTGAATATTCATAACAACTTATGAAATCACAAGCAAAGAGGGGTGCTTAGTCGCACATCATTGCTACCCAAGGAAATGGAAAAGTTGGGGAACAACTTCAACCTACAATATGTGTATCGTGTTATAGTATTTGTATAGTTCCTTTGTCACTGAGGACCAGATTGAACTAGAGGCATGGAGTAGTCACCCTCATTATTATTCAATCCTTTTCTTGAACCAAGAGTAGATTGTCTGGGATATATGTAAGCTCAATATCACATATTGACTCACATGTGCATGGTCATGCTTTTCTCAGTCTCGCTAATCAAGAGGCCTAGGACATCACACTCCAGTAGGAGGGACAAATCCCATATCTATCACTCATAGTCAATCCCCATGTGTCAAAGCCACCCAATCATCACCGTTATAACAACTCATGTTTTACGACTGCATTTGATGATGTCAAAGTGTACCCAATGACATGTGTTGAGTGTAGTGATTGCAGGTTTAAGAACCACAACCACCACCATCACTGTGAGAGCTAACTACGACTTCCATGATGATGGATTCCATGTGTCAGTCTCACAGTTGGTCTGTATGATACACTGTTCTCTAACATGTATCTGTGTGCTTGGTTTGATATACCCATATCATGACTCAAAAGATTGTTTCATCAACCAACCCACACTCTGATCTTATGTATTATTGTTGTCCACCAACCTTCCACAATAATAATCGATCAGGTACATAATGAGAATATATATATTTACTCTTAAAATCTTTATGATCTCATTTTGACAAGTCTAATACTTGAAGACATACATCATTGAGTAATATAATTCTCTAGAATTTTTAATGTTACATCATTATCTCATAACTGAATTAAACAGAATAACTTGGAAACTTGCCTTCTATTAATAATCAAATTGTTTCTACATGATATGCCATTACAATCATCACATGATTGGCTCTCTAGGCATACATAACCAACAGACTCCCACTTGAACTTAGATCCAATCAACAATGAATCTTATTCTGTGTGACCTTACAAGAACATCATGCTTCTATTGTGAAAGTACCTTTTTCAAGGGATCAATAACATTGCTCTCAGTTGGAACTTTGCAAATCTTTTTATCTCCTCATTGTATGATTTCTCATATGAGATGATATCACCTTTGTATATGCTTTGAGTGTTGATTCGATATGGGTTCCTTAGCTTGCACAATAGCTCCATTGTTGTCACAATATAGCTCAATTGTGTCACTAATGCTTGGAACAACCCCAAGTTCTAAGATGAACTTATTGATCCATACAACCTCCTTTGTTGCACTTGATTCAGCAATATACTCGACCTCTGTTGTAGAATCGACAACTATTTCTTGCTTGGAACTCTTCCAGCTCAGCTCCATTGTTGAGGCAAAACATGAATTCAGATTGCAACTTGTAATCATCTTGATCAGTCTGGAAGCTAGCATCGGTATAACCTTTTACCACCAACTCTTCCTCTCTGTCGTAGACCAAGAACTGATCATTAGTCCCTCTCAAGTACTTTAGGATGTTGTTTATGGCTATATAGTGAGCATCACCTAGATCTGACTGATATTTGCTCGTCATGCTTAAAGCATACGAGACGTCTAGATAGGTACATAACATTGCAAACATTATTGATCCAATTTCCAAGGCATATGGAATCACACTCATGTGTTCCCTTTCTTCACAAGAAGTAGGGCATTGAGCTCTAGAGATGGGGACAGCATGGCACACAGGTAGGTTTCCTCTCTTTGAGTTTTCCATGTTGAAGCGCTTCAACACTTTGTCAATATATGTGCTCTGACTTAGTCTGAGAAATCTTTTGGATCTATCTTTGTAGATCTTTATCCCCAAGATGTAGGATGCTTCTCCCAAGTTTTTCATAGAGAATGTATTTCTAAGTCACACCTTTACCTTTTGTATAGTAGGGATGTCATTCCCCATCAATAGTATGTCATCTACATACAATATGAGGAATGTCACTATGCTCCCACTAACCTTCTTGTACATACAAGGTTCATCTTCATTTTGAGCAAAGCCAAACCCTTTGACTGTCTTATCAAAATGAAGTCTCTGGCTCCGATATGCTTGCTTCAATCCATATATTGACCTTTGTAGCTTATAGACTTTATTAGCAAACTTTGGAACTATAAAACACTCAGCTTGTGTCATGTACACATCGTCAACAAGATTCCCCTTAAGGAATGTGATTTTAACATTGTAACGACCCCGCCTCCCGGTAACCCCCAATCAAGGGAGACCAAGAGGTCAGAGATGCTATCCCAATATTTCAGGATCCATGGTTTGACATTTAATAAAAAATAATTATCAAATTCTACTATTACTAAACTGAGAAGCTTGAATAAAATAAAACTTTTTGCATACCTTATAAAATTCGGATTCTAGACTTCTATCCATAGAAAAATTCTATCTAATTAATCATCCTTGAAAAAGTTTAGTTGTATCTTCACCAATTTCGATTTACTATTTGTCCATTTTCAAAATTGTACCTAAAACACTGACAAACAAAAAGTCGGTCAGTATATTGCTATACTGGTATGTAGGGGGGGTCAAAATATTACAAATAGTTTCTAACAACTTAATTATAGAAAATAATTGATTAACAATCCAAATTATGCTTTCAATGTGACTTCTCAACCGCTTTTGCCCTAAACCCTGGATTACTCTCTCTTAGGGTTTTGTCCTTGCAAGGGACATAAGGCCACCTTCTCTGTCCTGAGCTTGGTTCCTGGGGTCACCTCTCAAGGTGCCCAATGGTCTTCTCCCGGGGATTGACCAACTCAGACCTTCCCTCTGGGGCTTGCTCTTGCAACATACATCAGGGTGGCATGTAGGTTCGAGAAACACATTCATATTTAATTGTGATACTCATAGAGACTTTATAGGATTGCATAATTGAACATCCAACAGTTTAGGTTGCAATCAATCGAGAAACATTTGGGAAACATCGTGAAACTAAGGGTGGTTATTCATAAAGTAACCACATACATGTTCAGTCGAATCAACAAGCTAATAGTATTTCAAGCAAGAAAGTGTCCAGGCAAGTAGTTCAATCCACACACACAAGAAAGAACCCTAGAAAGTACATGTAATCATTCACTTTTTCATATTCTATTCATTTGAACTCGCTTCCTAGGGTTTCCTACTTCCTTTTAGGGTTTCATTAGGGTTCATCTTCATTATTGATACTATAAACCCTAAAATAGCAAAACTAATCACAAACCCAAACTAGCTTGTTATATTCTTTCTAACAGGCTTAGGATTAACTCATAATTACACTATTCCATGGAATCTAAAATTAACCACATTAATCATCTTTTACCCTAAATTAGGATTTCTATATGCATTATCATAGATTCATGTGTAAAACCCTATAGAAAGCAAATTAACATCTAAATCAGATTCAATTCCTACTTTTTCTCTCAACAGGTTATTATAACTCAAAATAACCTAGTTAAGACCTTAAATCTGATTTCCAAACATAATTAGGGTTTCAAAATAGTTTAATGCATTATATGATCCACTTAAGGTACTTTTGGAATTAGAAACAAAATCAGTCTCTAATAACTATTTTAACAGATTCCTCGTATTTTTTTTATCATTTTTCATGTATTACATGTATTAATCTGAGCTACCATTTATTTTCTACAAATTTCACAAAATAGTTACCTTTCGGCCAATGGTAGGCTGCCACATCAGCAGAGCGGCTTGCTCTTTCTTTTCCATGTGGGTCAGGGTGCAGAGAATTGGGCTTCGCCACCTCAGCACGTGCTTCACACGAGCGAGACACTCAGCCAGCCAGTGTGTATGATTTTGCCCCTACACCTACCGCCTGCTATTCTTGTGTGCCTGAGGGTAGAGGAGTAATTTTACTCCTACCCATCCCCTTCCTCTCGTTCGCCTCCCACTCACGAGACAGACCCTGAGATGAGTCAACCCAACAATTGACTTTGGGTTCTAGGGCATTGGATGCCAAAGCAAAGGCGCCACCACCATCGTCGGCTCGAGGCGAACTCGTCGGTGGCCTCAACTATCAATCTAGCAGCGTGCAGTGAGAAATCCCACATGGCTACCATGGCCGGAAGGGAGGGAGCAACTTCCATGGAAATTATGGCTCTACTCGCATAATTGGTACGAGGGATGCCTACCAGAGGCCTTGCGGCATCCTGCGATCAGTTTTGTGACCTCACGGTGAGCTCCCAGACCCTCTTTTATAAGTTGGGTGTCCGACTGGGCGTGGACATCCCTGTGGATTGAGGAAACACGGGTTTGTCTCCCAAAACCATCGAAACTCAGGGTCTATCAACTCAGAAAGGAGTTCTAAATGAAATGGTGTTGTTCTCGCAGATGCTCGTGCATCGGTCAGTGAAGAAATCATCCTAAAAACCTCGTTTCCCTGTTCTTCTATTTTTTTTCCTATTTGTTGTGTGCGGAGAACAGCCATTGTTGGATCCTAGATCCAACGGCTCTCAGCCGCGCGCCAAGAACAAGGATCCTGATTAAATTGAATAAATGTGACATTTAATACATTATAAGGGTTATCTCCTCACTTTAGGATAATTTGCAAAATACATAACTCTTAAATCGTGTATCCTTTTAATCACAAATTTTAGGGGAAAGTCTGTGTTGATTTATTCCACTTGTGTACCAAATTTGAGCCCCAAATTTCAAAGGAAAAGGGCATTATCTTCATGTGCAAGTTTTCCTTTAATAAGTTTATTTATTTGGTATTTTCTCTTTCTTATTCCATTATCTTTTCAACTTGGACATCCTTGGGACCCAAGGAATCCCAAAGATATGAAATCGACCTTGAAGGATAGTTCTTAGCCTTCAAGATGCTTCTACATCTTTCTTTTCTCATAATCTTGGTTATTCCTTTACACTTTAGGAAACTTACAAAATTTGTATCTCCCAGTCCGTTTATCCTTTTAATCTCAAATGTTAGGGAGAAGTCCATGATGACTTAAAATTCATGTGTGAACAGTTTGGGACTAAAATTTAAAGTATGAGGGACTTTTCTTCATATGCAAGTTATCTCTTAATAAGACATATATTCTAAGCATATTCTCTCTCTCTTAATCTTTTATTTTCTTTATTTGGATTCCTTTTTCCATTGGAAACCATGTGGACTTGAAATATCATCCATGATGATTCCATTATCCATATTTCCACATATGTCTCATATTTTTATCATTATCTCAAATTTCCTTCTTAATATTGCATTATTTGATTTCTTCTTTTTATTTTAATCCTGTTGGACTCATTAATATATTATGATTCATGAAATCACATGCAAAAAGGGAATATTGCAAAGAGATTCCATTCAATACATATAATTCACACAATTCCCATAATCATACATTTTTTGGGGAAATTGCATTTCCCACCATATGCATCCAAAAATTGGGGTTGTAACAAACATCCATTTGCCAAATCTCATAGTCATGATAAGATGCAATAGCAAGCATGATCCTGATGGATTTAACCATGGCCACTAGAGAAAAGGTTTCATCATAGTCAACACCTTGAACTTGTCTAAAACCCTTTGCAACCAATCTTCCCTTATAGGTTTGAACTTTTCCATCCATGTCAGTCTTCTTCTTGAAGACCCACTTGCACCCTATGGATTTTACCCCTTTAGGCGGATCCACCAAAGTCCATACTTTGTTGGTATACATGGATTCCATCTCAGATCTCATGGACTCAAGCCATTTCTCAGACTTTGGTCCCTCTATAGCATCTTTATAGGTTATTGGTTCATCATCCATGACCAATTCACTATCTTCCCGAGTCATAATTATATCCAAATCTTTTAGGCTCAAGGCATGTCCTATTAGATCTATGAGGTTCCTATGTTACTTGAGGAATTTGAGATTCAACAATACTTTGTGAATATTTAGGTTCCTCTTGTACATCTAACGGTTCAATGTTTTCTTGTTGGTCTCAAATCTCTTTGATTTCTACTTGTATCCCATTGTCTGGAAACAAACACTTTGTTGTTAGATGGATTATACAAGTAGTATCTTATTGTTTCCTTGGGATATCCAACAAAAAAAACATTTTTCAGATCTAGGGTCAAGCTTTTCAGTAACATTTTATTGACATAAGCTTCACGTCCCCAGTTCCTCATAAAAGACATTTTGGGACGTTTCCCAGTCCATATCTCATATGGTGTCTTTTGAACTGACTTAGATGGTACTCAGTTTAGTGTAAACGTGATGGTTTATAGAGAATGTCCCCAGAAGGTTATCAGAAGCTCTGCTAAACTCATCATTGATTGCACCATATCTAGCGATGTGTGATTCCTTCATTCTGATACATCATTATGCTATGGTGTTCCATGTGAAGTCCACTGGGATACAATCCCATGGGCTCTCAGAAGGTCCTCAAACTCTTAGCTTAAGTATTCTCCACCTTGATCAGAATGAAGCGTCTTAATACTTTTTCCAAGTTGGTAATGTACTTTATTCATAAACTCACTAAACTTTTCAAGAGTTTCCAACTTGTGTCTCATCAGGTAGACATAACCATACCTACTGAGGTCATCAATAAAGGTAATGAAGTATTTGTACCCACCTCTAGTAGAACAATTCTAAAAGCTCCACACACATCAGTATGTATGAGTCCTAATAGATCATTATCCCTTTCATTGTTACCATTAAAAGGGGTCTTAGCCATCTTGCCCAACAAATAAGATTCACATGTTTCAAATGATTCAAAATCAAAAGAGTCAACATAACCATCCTTATGGCGTCTAGATATGTGATTCCCATTTATGTGACCTAGACGACAATGCCAAAGGTATGTTTTGTTTGAATTTTAGCCTCTTAGTATTAATGTTATATACATTTGTCTTAAGGTCTAACAGATAAATACCATAAGACCTAGGGGCACTTCCATAAAAGATCCCATCTTTAGAAATAGAACATTGACCATCTTTAATATGGAATTCAAATGTATCATTGTCCAAACAAGATAAAGAAATGATGTTTCTATTTATAGTAGGTGCATAATAGAAGTTCTTTAACTCTATTACAAGCCCCATGGGCAGAGATATACTATAGGTTTCAACTGCATTGGTTGCAACTCTTGTGCCATTAGCAACTCACAGTTCCACCTCACCTTTCCCCAAAGGCCTACTTCCCTTCAGGTCCTACATATGAGAACATATGCGAGATACACATCCGATATCTAATACCCAAGATGACGAAGTAGATAGATTTATCTCAATAATGAATATACCTGAAGTGGAGATCACCATCCCCATCTTCTGCTTCCTGTAAGCCTTCAAGTACAAAGGATGAGTTCCTCTTGTACTTTTCTTTCTCCTTATCTTGAGTGTTGAAGAATTAGACTTAGGCTTGACCATAGAACTCTTCTCAATCTTGTTTTGATCCTTGGATTTAGCACCACTGATCATCATCATGGGCTTGTCCTTCTTCACTTTTTCTTCCACATGAATCAACATGGCAAGCAATTCTGACATATGTCCATCCGAATTACTCACATGTTGGCATGCAATAAAATGGATATATGATTTTGGCATAGTCTTTAGATTCATATTAGTGGCCAACTCTTTGCTCAAGGTGAATCCCAGCTCTTCAAGATGATACACATGTCCAATCATATTGAGGACATGTTCTTCTACTGAGGTTCCCTCTATCATCTTTGACTCAAGTAGAACCTTTAAGATAGCATTCCTTTCTTGCTTGTCAATACAAAGTGTTATCTTCCTAAGATATGTAACCATCTCAAGAACACTCAAGTCCTCACATTGCTCATGCAGCTCATAGTTCATGCAGCTAAGCATAATGTACTTTATCTCTAAGGCATCATTGGCATGCTTCCAGTAAGCATCCACTTGTTCCCTAGGTGCATTAGGAGGAGGTATTTCAGGCACTGGTTTGTCAAGGATGCAGAGATTGCACTCTTCATTGAGAACCCTTCTCAAAGTCCAAAACCAGTCATGAATATTTCTCCCGTCAAGTTTGTCCTTCTTCAGGACCAATCACAAATCGAATTTGTTCATCATTGATTCAACAAGAGAAAAAAAATTGCATTTGTCAAAAACCATATTTGATTTGATTTGATTTGAAAAAATTTGACGATATTAATTAAGTCTTTAATTATTCACTCCCATTATTTTATTTGAATTGATATCCTCAATATCAATTTGGAATATTGTAGCGTACAATATTCTAGTGGGCTAAGATCCAAAATAATTCAACCATTACCCGACCTACACCAGTCCATGGTCAATTATTAAGGTAGGCAGTCATGCCAATTGCATCATATGCAACTCTTGGATAGATGATATGCACAACCCCTTGCCATAATCACATGCATGATTCTGGGCTTAGAATCTCTAAGAATCACCAGTTAAGCCTGACCCAAAAGCCAGCACAATAGAACATGCACCCTGCTTTAGCAAAGCCTACATATCTATCATCACACTTCCACGAGATGAACGACACACCACGCTTAAGTGTAACCTATACTTGGTCGATCAAGCTTTTCATGTGTGTCGCTTATGGAAAGCATCTAAGACTTAATATTTTAATTGAGGGAGTTTGTATAAATACATATACTTTATCCAATCACCACATATATAGTATGTGTCATATACATTCTATATCCCAAAACGAAAACATGCAATAAACTAAAGCAATGCTTATGGCCAGTCCTAATGTAAACCCTTGGATCCACAAAGAATTGTGGTCATCTAGGTCTACATCACATGAAGAAACCTATTGTTGATGAAGATATGTGCTTGCCAATCTGGGTTGATCAGTTCAACCCTTGAATCGATCGGCTCGCCTCATGGTCGGTTGTTAGGTCGTCTCACCGGTCGTCTGATCCATTTTTCCACCATCGGGTGGCTCCTCCAACTGATTGATCGGGTCCACCAGGCGATCGGTCTAGCTTGTCCACCATGTCCTCCAAGGTCCTTCATCTACGTCATAATAGGAAAGTAAACTATCCTACTTATACATCATTATAGGGAAACCTTGAGTTCCATTTGAGGGTAGCAAAGGTAGAAGAGAATTAACTTTATATTGGTAAGATGAAATAGAGGCTTGGCATGCAGACTGAGATAAATAGATAAATTAACCATACACGACCATGCACAGATAGGGGTTATTGGAGATAGCCATGCTACACATCCACCATAAAAACCATTTTAGGGTTACGCGTGTAAATTGCATATATATATCATATATATAATAGTTTGGGTTTATCGTCATGTTTGGATTTGACAAGATATTATTCACATCGCATGCAATAATAGAACAACAAAACCAAAAAAATGATCATATCAATTGTCCCGTAATATAGTAAAACGGTCATCTGGGATGCGAGATGGTCGACTCGCTAAGCGAGACGGCCATTTCATGCTTTCCCAGTCAGATATGAATTGGCAAATCATTTCCTAATTAATGTCATACATTAATTTACTTGCACCCCAAGTATGTGCAATTGAAACGAGTTTGCAAAAACTCCAAAACATTCATTCATCCCAACCGGGCCATTCCACACAAGTGAGACGCCCATCTCACTCACCTAGATGGCCGTCTGGTGAGTTCGAGTCGAGTCGATCGGTTCAACAGGTTGAACTAGTCAATTTATAGGGCGCAACTAAGCCAATTCAATTTCTGATCTGCCTGACAACCTAAACGATGCCCGTCTGGCTACCTAAATGGATGTCTCACCCAATGAAATGGTCGTTTGGCAGTTCAGTCAGCCAACATGTCGATCTATTGTGTGAATTGAGTACCTAAACACTTTAGTACTTAATTCAATTATCATTCAAGATCAAACTCCTCTTCGAGATGAGTTCCTGTGTGTGACCCTATAGGTCCCATATCACGTTAGCAGTGAATGTCCATAACAACTTATGACATCACAAGCAAATAGTGGTTCCTAGTCACACATCATTGCTACCTAAGTAAATGGAAAAGTTGGGGAACAACTTCTACCTACAATCTGTGTATGGTGTTACAATGTTTGTATAGTTCCTTTGTCACTGAGGTCCAGATTGAACTAGAGGCATGGAGCAGTCACCCTCATTATTATTCAATCCTTTTCTTGGACCAAGAGAAGACTGTCTGGGATATATGTAAGCTCTATATCACATATTGACTCACATGTGCATGGCCATGCTTTTCTCAGTCTCGCTAATCAAGAGACCTAGGACATCACACTCTAGTAGGAGGGACAAATCTCATATCTATCACTCATAGTCAATCCCCATGTGTCAAAGCCACCCAATCATCATCGTTATAACAACTCATGTTTCAGGACTGCATTTGATGATGTCAAAGTGTACCCAACGACATGTGTCGAGTGTAGTGATTTTAGGTCTAAGAACCACAACCACCACTATCACTATGAGAGATGACTATGACTTCCATGATGATGGATTACATGTGTCAGTCTCATGGTGGGTCTGTCTGATACACTGTTCTCTAACATGTATCTATGTGCTCAGTTTGATATAGCCATATCATGACTCACAAGATTGTGTCATCAACCAACCCACACTCTGATCTTATGTATTATTGTTGTCCATCAACATTCTACAATAATAACCAATCAGGGACACAATGAATATATATATATATATATATATATATTTATATATATATGTATGTATGTATATATATGTATATATATGTATATGTATATGTATATGTATATATATGTACATATATATATGTATATATATATGTATATATATATATATATATATGTGTGTGTGTATATATGTACTCTTAACGTCTGTATGATCTCATTTCGACAAGGCTAATACTTGAAGATATATGCTATTAGAGTAATATAATTCTCTAGACATTTATAATGTTACATCATTATCTCGTAATTGAATTAAACAACATAAATTGGAAGCTTGCCTTTTATACATGATATGCCATTACAACCATCACATGATTGGCTCTCTGGGAATACATAACCAACATAAACATTCTCAATCTTGTCACATATCATATAATCTCATCATGGAATATCAAGAAGTCATTTCATCATCCAACTATCCTAGTAAGAAATTGGGTTTGTCAAACCAAAGGAATTATATGAGCCTTTCAATGCATGGTCTCGTTAGGTAGTCATATTCATATGCCCCAAAGGAACTATTTAGGTATCCCACCATCATACAAAGGGTTGGGGTTATTAGGGTATTCATGAAATAGGCCTCATCTACTTAAGTGGTATGGGAAGTGGTGATGATCACTAGTTGGTCTAGGGATGAAACCCTAGATGATATCTCCACAACTCAACAAAAATGCATCAGTTTCTTATATAGGGTTACCTAACTACATACTCAAGGAATATGTATAGAAACAATAGAGGATAACTTGAAATAATCACGTCATCGACCGCTTAAGCTCTGATAGCATATTGTAAAGAGTTTGACCCATGAGGGGATCCAGTTAAATGGTATAATAAAAGGATCCATGAAAATATAAAGCATAAAAAATAACTATTTATAAGGTTTCAAGACGTTACATATACAATTGTTTGTAACCATAAAAGGTAATACTTCAAACAAAATGGGTATAACTACTGGTACATAAGCCCAACTACAAA
Source organism: Alisma plantago-aquatica (assembly GCA_963693085.1). Taxonomy (NCBI): domain Eukaryota; kingdom Viridiplantae; phylum Streptophyta; class Magnoliopsida; order Alismatales; family Alismataceae; genus Alisma; species Alisma plantago-aquatica. The sequence goes on from OY856414.1 coordinate 664,949,505, forward strand.
GGGAAACCCGACCATTCCAATCTATCCTCAAGTCGACATCCTGAAGGTGATCTTCTTGTATCATTGTCATCTGACACTCCTACATCTATGTGGGTTTGGTAATGAAACCCAACAAAATGATACAAAAAGATATGCATTAGAACACTTTTGAGTATGTACATAATAAAAATATTTGATCATTATTAGGCATGTCAGGAGAAAGAGGAGTGTTTCGAATAAAGTAAGGGTTTGCATCATGTAAGTTCAAGAGGATATAATTGCAAGAGCATATAACAAAAGAATGAGGTAATATTATGAGAACATAATTATTCCAAAGATCTTGCTCAATAAATAACAACACTAATAAAATGTGCATGTAGGTTAGACTAAGTGAATCTATTATACAGTTGAGACACCATATGATTTCAAGCCAGGGAGCAAGGCAGAGTAAAACCTCGATCCTCCAAGGATAAGGTGGATTAGAACTTCGATACCCCAAGTGCAAGGGGGAGTAAAACCCCAACACCCAATATATAAATATATCTGATTGTAAAAAAATACCACTACTCTAGATTACTAGTCTAATAACAAGCATGCAAATAGTGTAGAAAGATGAAATGATTCCATATATATAACCAATACAATTGACATTATAAAGATGAAAAAAGGGCAATAAACCCAACCCCGAAGGATAAATCCACATTTCATAAGAAATAAAAGATTTATATGTAACGTCCCAGGATTTGAGGCCTCAGATAAAAAGATATTATAAGGAATGATTGGACTACCAAGGTGCACCTCCTTTTCCAAGATCCCGTCACTAAAGAACTCCATAGTTAAGCATGCTCATCTTGGAGTAGTACTAGGATGGGTGACCAGTCGGGAAGTTGACCCTGACTTGCGCGTAAGTGAGGACAAAGCATGCAGTTAAGGCTAGTGGTTGTCTATGGGGCCAGTTGTCATTCCTAAAACTCTACTAGAGCCTTGGGCAGTGGGCCCAGGCCTTACAAAATATCTCATAGATTATAGAAATTTTGTGAAGAAGGAGAAATATCCAAAGATACTCTATTATGGAAAACTGGGTTTACAATCAATTTAATGCTAAAATATAAATAATGATTACACATATTTCATCTTCAAGACTAACCCTATCTCTAGGGGTGAACTTCACAATTCTTCCTTCTCAACCTACATGTAATTTATGAACACATTAGTCCACAATTACCCATTTATAATTTAAAGTATATTGAATCCTAGTTGGTCACCTATTATCAAGTTAGGGTCTAGGAAATATTCATATGTGTGCCATTTTTACCTACAACTTTGTATTGATATTTTGAGTTATTCCTTATCAATATTTACAATTCATAATTGAGATTCTTTTTTCGGTAACTATCCCTAGCACAATCAATCTTATTATCTTTCTAACATTATCTTTCTTTTCATAAGTTCAAGTATTTCTAGGTCATTAATTCATTCAAGTTACAGGGTGTAATCTATAGTTTAGATCTTTATGATCATGTATTTTTAATTTAGTTAGGTAAAGTTCAATCACCAATGGAATGTATATTGTTTACCAAAACACCCTTAATTGTGAGATCTATGGTTTGTATGATATGAAAGGAATGAGATAAGTATACTAGGTTAGAATGTTATGAGTCCCACATTTTATATGTAATATAATTTGATTTTTTTCTAATCTTATTGGTTATATGATCTCTGAACAACATATAAGTATGCATAAGTTAGTACGTAGTATATAACTAAGTTTTTCTATGTGAATACATTCAGTAAATCAGCCAAGTGTTACTGGTACAGTCTAAGTTTACTACCCCATTGGTTACTGATATATGGTTAACTTGAAATTTGTTAATAGATTAGCAATTAGTATAAATTACATGAGAAACTAACCTACAGATATGTGATGTTTATACTGGTCTTGGTAGATCAATTCTCTTAATTAGTACCTCATTGACCATTAGTTTAACTTCCTTGTGGTATCCAGAAACCACCCTACGACAAGATAGCTCCTTGAGTGGATTAGAGTCCTCACAGATCTACATACTGAAGGAATGAATACTATATCTTAGATAATGATGTCAAGATTCTTATTCTATGATTTATACCTAGGCTATTTGTTAGGGTTCTAAGAACCTTGGGACGTGGAAGTTGGAGGTTGAATGGGGTGGGTGTTGGGAACGACATGAGGGAATTGGAGTAATTATTTAGGCTGTTAGATGTTATCGAATTGAACTTTCACTGGTCCAATGCTAGATAGACAAGTTTAGGGTCTATTCTAGATTATGGTTGGTTGGCGTGAGTAAGTGTGCTAGATAGGCTAGAAATCACTAACGGGAATGGAAGAAGGAATGTCGGAATCATATACATCAACATAGTAGTCACACTTGTTCTTTGTAACTATGTTGCTGGTTCTTTAGCCAGGCATCTTGGAAGTGAGGTTATAGCTCTGAGGGTGAGGGAAGGAGAGGTAAAGCGTGAAGCAAAAATGCCCAATGGAATGTTTGGAAACAAATGACTCCCTGTAGTGATGTCTACATATGGAAACACAAATGCCCAACATCCCACGCAGCTAGCGCAATGGTGAAGGTACGGAAGTGGATAACAAAATCATCCTATTTAGATTGAGGTAATGACCATATGTAGAGAAGGGATGATGTAGGTCATCTAGGGATATCGAGGGAGGCTGAGGAACAAGGAGGGAAAGTTTAAGATGTAGTAAGACAAATTAGGAAGGGAGAGAAGTAGTGGGGCTTTTGGATCAGGCAGAAGTGCCCATCGACCCTAGGAGGTGGCGTATGAGGAAAGAAGAAGGCGGGGGGAATACTGGGGCTGTCGGCATCAATGACAAGTTTTGTGTGGTTGTGAGTTAACAATGATTCCATTAAATGTTGTTGGGACTATCAACAATTGTCTCTTCTATCAAGGAGGATGACATAAGGTGGCTAGGGTTTCATACTTGATAGTTGAAGGAAGAAGATGAGGGGAATAGGAGGAGAAGATATATGAGATATATGGGGAGGAAAGGGAAGTAAAATTGGTGGAAGGTGGGCATTTCACACTTTGCAGCTGCCACACCCTGTGTGAGGGGTGCGCGGGTGAGAGGGTGAGGGCCGCAGATTAGGGTGGGGGTTAAGTTTTTACCAAATAGATCTTAACTTAATCTTAAATAAGATATTTATTTTATTAATATGTATTCAATTGATATAATTAAATGAGGGTGGGGGACAAGGTCTGAATGACTTAAAGTTGGACATGTTGGCTAGTTGAAGTGTTAGGAATCAAATTTTTGGATCAGTTTCTCTTTTTGAAAATGTCATTTGTTTAATTTTATTGTTTATATTATAATAATTCATTTAATACATTTCCTTAATCGATTCATACATTATTATTTATTTAATTTCTTTCATTAAATAGATTTATTGTGTTCTTAAATTAACAAATTAGGGTCAAGTCTAATTAATTATAACTTTATATAATTAACTTTGAATTGATGACTTAATGAATTAGTCATTAACACTATATAATATCTTATTTGTCAATGTATTTTCTTGGATTCAATTACTCCTATTTAATCTAATTTAAGGAAAAATGATTTAATACTCATATAATTAAAGGTGGAACGAAGGAAAGGGATAATCAAGTTATACACCTAGATTTTAGTATGTTACAACACTCGACTCCTTAAAGGGATTTCGTCCGCAAAATCTGCTCATTTCTAGCCTAGTCCACTAATATGTCTAACATCAATTAATGTACACATTCTTCATTCTCTAATTTATCCATTATTATATAATTCATTAGAGTGATCATTATTTTCTACTGAGTTATTTACTTACAAAAATGTCATGATTGTATTATCATCCAATTGAGATCGTTCGATCTAGGAGATTATCTTACTTTGATGAGATTTTTTTGAATTTATTTTAGGTTTTCCAATATCCATGTTATCCATAACAAGGTTTTACTGCCCAAATTAAAGGGTAAATTATATTTCATTGAGCAAGTTGTTGATGGATAACCTAGTGCATTCATTATAAAGTACAAACAATACTAAAATCGAGTTACTCTCCTAAACCATTAAGGTAAAAAAACTCCACTATTTATGGGGTCAGTCTATAGTCAAGCTAACCATTTTAAGAGGTCTGTCAGAGTAGACCTTCTAAGTCATATATATCTAAAACTTCTTGTAAATTTCGCCACACTCAGGTCTAAATTTCAGGGTTGTACTAAAGGGATTCTTTACTACTCAAACTTTCTTGTGGTGATGACTTGATGCCAAAATATTTTATTTCCATACATATAATTTAATAAAGAAAATAGTTTTTCGATGAAATTTTTTGCAGTGACATTTCAAAAGTGGCACCAAAATTGATCTAAGAACCAAGTCAATCACATTTCACCATAACTCTCTCTATTGAAAGAGTCTAAATCTCTAAGGGTCTTTAAGGGTGTACTAAAAATATCTAACTCATACCATAGGTGATAGGGTTATAGATTGCATGATCTACATGTTAACTTATACTAGATCTGCATGTGTTACTTTACATGTCAATTTCTACATTACTGGAAACATTCTCAATCTTATCACATTATATAACTCATCATGGAATATCAAGAAGTCCTTTTTTCGCCCAACTATTCTAGTAAAAGATTAGGGTTTGTCAGACCAAGGGAACTATATGAGCCTCTTAACACTTGGTCTCATTAGGCAATCATATATCCATATGGACTAAAGGAACTATTTATATATCCCACCTTCATACATATGGTAGGGGTGATAAGGATATCCTTGAAGCATGCCTCATTTACTTAACTGGTATGGGAAGTGGTAATGATCACCAGTTTTTCTAGTGATGAAACCCTAGACGTTATCTCCATGACTCAAGAAAGGTGCATCTGTTTCTTATATAGGGTTACCTAACTACCTAGTCAAGGAATATGTATAGGAAAAATATAGGATAACTTGAAATAGTCATGTCATTGACCGCTTAGGATCTGATACCTTATTATAAAGTGTGGTAACCAAGAGGGGATCCACTCAAATGGTATAATAAAAGGAGCCATGTAAAGATAAAGTAGTGGAAAAATAACTATTTACAAGGTTACAAGATGTTCCATATACAATTGTTCCTCACCATAAAAGGTAATACTAAAAACAAAATGGGTACAAGTACTAGGACATGAGCACAACTACAGTGGGAAACCTGACCGTTCCAAGCTATCCTCAAGTCAAAATCATGAAGGCGATCTTCTTGAGTCATTGTTGTCTAACACTCCAACACCTAGGTTGGTTCAGGAATGACACCCAACAAAATGAAACAAAAAGGTATGCGTCAGAACACTTCTGAGTATGTACATAATAAACACATTGAGAATTATTAGGAATGTAAGGAGAAAGAGGAGTGTTTAAATTAAAGTAAGGGTTTAATTAATATAGGTAAGTCAAGAGGATAACTCTACATTTCACAAGAAATAAAATATTTATATAACATGGAGTATATAAATTATGTCAAGAAGGATAAATATCCCTATTTAATGCTCAAATGTAAATAGGGATTACACATGCTTGATATTCAAGACTAACCCCAATTCTAGGGCTGAACTTCACAGTCTGTCCTTCTCAACCTACAAGTATATATACACATTAGCCATAGTTACTCATTTATGATATAAAGTATTTCTAATCCTAGTAGGTAGCCTATTTTTAAGTTAGGGTTTAGGAAATACACATATGTGTGTGTGTCATTTTGACCTATGGCTATATATTAATATTTGTAATTATTCCTTATCAATATATACAATTCATAATTGACTTTATTTTCCTAGTAACCATACCTATAACAATCAATCTAATTATCTTTCTAACATTACCTTTCTTATTATAAGTTTAATCAATTTACAATCATTAATTTATCCAAGTTACAAGGTGTACTCTCTAATTTAGATCTTCTATTATCATGTATTTTTAGTTTAGTTAGGTAAAGTCCAATGATCCATTGAATGCAATATCATTTGTAAAAACACCCTTAACTGTGATATCTAGGGTTTGTATCATATGAAAGGAATGAGATAAGTATACTAGGTCGGATTGTTATGAGTCCCACATTTCATATGCAATATACTTTGATATTTTTACTAATATAATTGGTTATTTTATGTCAGAACAGTGTATAATTATGCATAAGTTTAACATAGTATATAACTATGTTTGTCTATGTGAATGCATTTAATTGATCGGCCAAGTATTATTGGTACAATCTAAGTTTACTACTCCATTGGTTGTTGATATATGGTTAACTCAAAATTTGTTAATAGATTAACTATTGGTACAAAGAACATGCGAAGCTAACTTATAGATATGTGTCGATTATATTGGTCTTGGTAGGTTATTTCTCTTATTCAGTACCTCATTGTCCATTGGTTGAACTTCCTCGTGGTGACCAAAAACCGCCCAACAAAAAGGTAGCTTCTTTAGTGGATTAGAGCCCTTACATATTTTCATGATAAAGGAATGAATACTAGATCTAAGATAATGATGTTAGGCTTCTTCTTCTTCTTCTATGATTCAGACCAAGGCTATTTGTCAGGGTTCCAAGAACATTGGAACATGATAGGTGGAGGTCGGAAGAAGTATCAGTGTCGGGAATAGAATGAGGAACTTAGAGTGATTGCTTCAAGCAGTCGGATGTCGTCAGACAGAACGTTCAATAGTCCAATGCTAGACTACGAAGGTTAGGTTCCATTCTAGACTACTATTAGTTGACATTGCTAAGTGTACTAGACATGCTGGAGATCACTGATGAGAATGGAAGTAGGAAGGTTGAAATCATATACATTGACATAGCAACTACACTTGGCATGTGCAACTACGTCATTGGTTTTTCTTCAGCCAGGCATCTTGGCATCAATGTTAGGGCTTTGTGGGAGAGGGAAGGAGAGATAAAGAGGGAAGCAAAAACATCCAATAAGAAATTATGGCAACTAGAGACTCCTTATAGCGACCTCTATACATGGAAGCGTAGATGTCTAACATCCTAGGCAGCTAGCACAATAGTGAAGGTAGGGAGGTGGATGACAGGAATCATGCTCTACACATTGAGGTGACGATGATAGGTAGAGAAGGTATGATATAGGTCGGATAGGCTATTAAGGGAGGTCGAGGAGCATGGAGGGAAAGCTTCATATATATATATATATATATATATATATATATATATATATATATATATATATATATATAGAGAGAGAGAGAGAGAGAGAGAGAGTTAGGCTAGAATATACTCGAGTGTACATATTGCATGAATACACTCAAGTGTGTTTGCATATCATGACTATTTTTTTGTAAAATGTAAACCATTGATCTTCATTGTCATACTATAACTAGGCTACATACAAATTTTGAGCCGATTTGGATGAGTGTAAGTCACTCATCCAAGGGCAACAAAATCGATGCGTGAAACTAATTTGAAATGCATAATTTTTGCGATCTTTATAACATGACATATAAATGTCCAAATGTGCTCAAATTTTGCGTATGAGCTATTCACAACATGTTTAAGAAGATCAATGGATTAGATTTTTGAAAAAATTATTACATCATGAAAATGACTTGAGTGTATTCTGCTCTGAATACACTCAAGTGTATTCTAGCCTAACTCTCTCTCTCTCTGTGTATATATATATATATATATATATATATATATATGGGAGTTTACTTGTTGCCCGCGCGGGTAGATTAATTAAGTTACCCGACTTTCAAGCTTACGGGATCGCCTGCCCTTTTTGAATCCCCTTTTCTTCTGATTCCCGGAGTCGTCGTTCCATTTGCGAACCTGGTGCTTTTCACGACAGGGTTGAAATAACAGGGACTCAGATTGCCGCTCCAATCTTAGATACATTCTCATTGTTCTTGAGTAGCTTTATGCAGTCGTCGACCTTCTCGCCACCCACTAGCTGCTCGGTGGAAATTGACGTCGGCCTAAAGTTCTGTGGTGGTGATGTTGAATGGCTGAAAGCATCCTGACAGATCTGATATGACATTGTAGCTAGTCGGACCGTGAGGCGCTGTGTGGTGTCGGTAATTGAGGACATCATGGAGATCTACTGCTAACCACGCAGGTCTAGTGGTCCTCAGAAAAAGATCCTGCCTTTCCTCCCACCAGCCTCAAGTGCCAATTTCGATCTGGTGCACCTGAATCTGACCGGCACTGAGGAGCTCCTTCCAGTTGTTTATACCAACCGGCTGCAGCGGCGACTGCAGAGGCCGCTCGGGATTACCACCCGACGGAACCCGCCTTACCTTCCATCCGGTCGGATCCCTAACACGACAGTGGCTGTGGCGGTGCGCCACTCTCCCCCCCGGTATGGATCTGGTTAGATGAGAGGGGTCAGCAAGAGGACGACGTTGTTTGATTCAGATGATGATGGATAGGAATCGGGAGGCAAGCAGGAGAGGGAGCATGGCGGCCGTCAATGGTGCCTTGTCTAGGAGAAGGCAAAGGACAGGGAGTAGCAGCTTAAGGGACTCTCCTGGTAAGATAACAAGCAGATCCAATCTCTCCATCTTTGTCTCCTTCTCTTCCTTGTTCATCCTCACCATCTTACTTTTACCGATTTGTTGTTTATGCTTCTATCGTGCGCTGCCGTTCATCTTTCTATTTTTGTTACTAGAAGCTATAATAACAACTGTCTCATTGATTTCTCCGCTTTTATGTTTTCCCCCTCCTCACGCAGAGGATGACGACGGCATGGACTTGTAAGAGTCCAGTAGGCTACGCGACCGGGGATCCAAGAAAGATAGGGATCGGGACAGATCTAGCCGGACTGTTGCATGGTAGCAGCAACCGAGAGGAAGGGGAGGACTCCTCCGAGGAGAGCGTAGAAGACGACGATGATGAGGAACACGACGGCCATCACCACCGCCACCCGTCGTCGGCTTCCACATCTGCTTCCTCGCAGTAGAGGCCGGTGTCGGCCCTCGGCCCAGAAGAAGGTCGTGTCCAGGACCGCCAAGACAGGGCTCCAGTTTCCCATTGGAAGGATCTCCAGGTACTTGAAGAAGGGTCGCTACGCCCAGCGTGCCGGGCCCGGCACCCCTATATACGTCGTCGTCGTCCTTGAGTACCTTGCTGCCGAGGTACTCGAGCTCACTGGAAATGCGACAAAGGACAACAAGAAGAACATAATCACCCATCTCCATGTGCTCCTGGCCGTGAGGAACGAAGACGAGCTCGGAAAGCTGATGTCTGGCGTCACCATCCCCTATGGTGGTGTTCTACCGAACATCAACCAAGTGCTCCTCCCTAAAATGATGTCTGTAATTTATATAGTAGGTGCAAGTAACCTTTTTTTACATATACAAATGATGTCTGTATATTACAAAAATTCTGGCGTCATTACAATTTGTTTATACACATTACAAAAAGACTGACCATATTATAGTACATAGTTTCTTACATAAACTTTTCAAATGTATAAAGTTGATTTTACAGTTCTTTACTTCTAGATTAGTAGTGTATGTAATTCGATCATTCCATTTCATGTGAGTCTTATTAAAATTTTATTAGACAATGGATGAGTACTAGGAATTTCTTCTGACATATTATAATTTTTATCTATATATTACAAAAAAAATATCGTATTTACAGTTTCTTAATGTATATTACAATATGTTCGATCATATTACAAAACTGTCACCTACATTATAGTTGGCTCTTGCCTATTACAATGTCACTCCATATTACAGATGTCACTTGCTTATTACAATATGAGTATGTGTATTGTAAAACTATCTCATACATTACGGTTTGCTTTTGCCTATTACAATGTGATTGTCCATATGACATATGACACTTGTTTATTACAATATGACTATTCATATTACAAAAATGTCACCTACATTACAATCGGCTCTTGCCTATTACAATGTGACTGCCCATATTACAGATGGCATGTGCTTATTACAATATGAGTATCCATATTACAAAATTATCACCTACATTATGCTTGGCTCTTGTCTATTAGAATGTGACTAAAATTGTTACATTTTGGGGGTTGGTATGAAATTGTTGTCTCAAAATACATTACAAATATATAACAAAAGAAACCCAATCCAAGCGCGATTTGATCCCCCTCTCATCTATAGTTAGATGATATCAGTCGTTGTCGCCCCAGGCTCCGGCACAGTCAGTAGCGTTGCCGACGTGCGTGACTCGCGGTGATAGCCTTCTGCAGAGATCGAGTAAAAATGATATTTGTAACAGAAACAATGTAGTAATACAAAACGAGTGTTTGTATTACAAATTTGGTCATCTCATCACAAACGTTGCATGTCTCATTACAAATATGTATCTTCCTATTACAAAACAGATGCAGTGAATGAATGACCCTTTTGTATATACATTACAAAATGTCTATTGGCCTTACAATTTATTCTTATAATTTTTTTATGTATATTATAAAATACACACCCACATTACAATTTGACAATTTATATGTATATTTGGACAATCATCCTTGGAATATCTCTAGTTGTATCCCTAGCGGCAACATAAGCACAATATTCACTAGCCTATCTTCAATGCTGATCGATCCATCCCTTATACGCATCCTGCATCCGTCTAAAGTCCTTATCAACAACTCTAGACAAGTAAACCGCAGTAAGCACCACGACTGCTTTCAAACAAGGATCTGGCCCTTCAAAACCCCATCAAGAAGCCTAACCGTGTCCCGACTGAATTTGTGGCAATGTATTTTGGGATGTGAGGGTGGGATAGTTTAAGATCAGGAGGGAGATCCAGATCAGGTCCAAGGCAGGTTATTGGCCTGCTGTGCGATTTTGGGGGGCCCGAAGAGGTTGTTGGAGGCTGCAATGAAGAAGTCGTGGAGTTTGGCGAGGAAGTTGTCACAGACGAAGTAGGGGGGAGTTGGGGATGATGTTCATTTGAAAGGCGAGCACCCTCTGGTTCTGAAACTGGAACAGAGGGAGGCTTCCAGTGTGGGGGAGGAAGAATCGATGCCCTAAGTGGATTGGGTTTCCGTCCATGACTTTTGATAGCGGAAACACACTGTAGTGGACGAGACGAGCCACAATATGCTGAGCGGCAACTGCGTGATGTCGTCATCCAGGACCCTGTGGACTGTGCGACATTTGACCTCCGGCGAGTGCTGAGTTGGTATGGTGAGGATGGACAAGATGAGTCTCATGAGCATGTGGCGGATTCAAGTAAGCCCTTCTAGGTTGCCCGTGAGCTGAGGCCGGATAGTTGGACGACGACGCAATCATATCTAGAACCCCGCTGATTTGGAAGAGTGTCAGAGTCCGGTTGCAGATTCAGGATACAAGACTCCAAGTGGTCGATCCCTGTATTCCACCTATTTACAATGCATGCCACCGTGTCTCCAAAGCACGGGTAAACAAGCCTTACTACCCGTGCGGGTATTGAAAACATACTATATATATATATATATATATATATATATATATATATATATATATAGAGAGAGAGAGAGAGAGAGAGAGAGGGAGGGAGAGAGAGAGAGTTAGGCTAGACAGATCGCACACTACACTCAAGTGGTGATTACATATGTAGGACATTTTTTTAACAAATCCAAACCATTAATATTCAATGTTGTAATAAATACATGCTACATGCAAAATTTGAGTTCATTTGGATTCTTCCAAGTCAATATTTTATGGTTAGCAAAATAGACACACAAAACTAATTGAATTGTATTATTTTTTTCGCCTTGAGATGCATGACCTATAAGTGTTCAAATGAGCTCAAATTTTGTATGTAGGATGTTCATAAGATTTTTTTTTGCAGTTAAACAGACAAATTTCATTATGGAGTATCCATACGGCATCTACATGAGGAGAAAAATAAACTAAAAGACCACACAAAGATCAAGAACAGATACAAACCACCATAAAAACTCATATCGGAATCTGATAAAGTAAATGATGTATAGATCCATCTTCTCCTTCGCTGGCTAAGGCAACTTTCTATGAGGAATACCTTCAACCTGAGTATGTATATGTGGTAGAGTACCTGCACCAAATCGGTGTTCCAAAAGGATATTTTTCCCGCACTTGCTTCCACACAAACTCCACAACAAAATTGACCGACAAAGAAAAATCTACCACGAGAAGAGAAAGCAGCGCTGATTAACAGTGAGATAGACAAAACAAGAGAACAATCTAAACAGAAAGCCAATAAAAGAGAAAGGGGATAGAAAACTCGTCGCAGTCGGGCTCAACGACAGGGAGGAAGAAGGTTGTTTCCTCCAAAGACACCACGCTCACACACCTCCCGAAGAAGAGACCCTGCTGATGACGGGCGAGAAGAGGCCGAGGGGGAGCGGGGCACCGCTTTGCGGCAGCCAAACCCCCTCCCCCAGCCAGCCGCCTATGGAGGAAGAACCCTAGCGGCGCTAGGGTGAGAGAGAGGGACTGGACGAGTGTTAGGATGTTCATAAGATACTTAAGAAGATCAACGGTTTAGATTTTCAAAATAAAAGTTACATGATGAAAAATGACTTGAGTGTATTTGGTCTCTGCTTCACTCGACTGTATTCCATCTTGACTCTCTCTCTCTGTGTGTGTGTATATATATATATATATATATATATATATACACACATATATATACATATATATATTTATATATTTGTGTGTGTATATATAAGTATCACTATAGCACAAAGTAATATATTAATGCTTCACTATTCACATCCAAATACTTACTAATCACTTATGATTCATTAGTTGCATGATTTTTATATGTTAATAAGTTCAACTTACATATTTAGTCAGATTGAGATTATTAGGTCCATTTTAAGTGTATTATTACTTTTAATGTGATTATACTACCTAGTGTCACCAATGTATTATAAATGGCACCTACGATGTATATATTAGGGTTAGTCAACTCTGATAGATGGCTTATGCCAGTTTGATTACTATTCATATGATCTGCATTATTAACATTTAAAAGGTCTAGCGTGAGGTATCATGGATCTAGTTTATGATCACATCAGAGTTTACTGATCCAAGAAAAAGATTGGGTCATCTATGACCACTATTAGGGTTTGCATTTTCTCATGGTAGGTGGATTTTATGTTCATTATAGTAAAAACATACGCATTACGACATATATTAACCTGGTTTGGAAATTTAGAAAGATCCAAGAATACTAACATATAATTATAAGATTAGGGTTTCTAGAGTCCGATAACATAATATGTCATGTTTGTCATACTCGAAAGGTCCAACGAAATGCACTTATTGCATTGAATGAATGCAAAGATGGGCAATGCTATATAAAACCCACAAGTCTTCCTAAAAAATTAAGATTTTCATTCTAAACCATGGATATGTTAGGAAAAATATGAATGCTTTAAACTTAAGCTATAAATAATCATGTAATATTAGTTCACACTATGAAACCAAAATGAAGGATTTTTTAACCCTAGATTACTTACTAAGGAGAAAGGGGTTGTAACACCCTTTCCTTAAAAAGTTTTGTCCAAAAAACTAACAAATGTGAAAATTTTATATTCAATTATCCTCTTATTCTATATGGCTACATGAAATATGACAATTGCATGATCTTTCGTTTATTTTTCTTCATTTTACAGCAATTGTAATAAATAAATAAGTTACACGAAAGATAAACTATATTTCTTTGTTAAAATCACTAAATAAACTTTCTTAAACTTGTCACATTCTCTTGACATTGCATCACTGGACCAATATTCTTATATGTTCTTCTTGAGCTTATTCACTTACTTATATACTATTTCTTTTAGAAAAAAATTGTTATTGTGGTACTCACTCATAAATTGTGTGACCACAATAACCACAACTCTATAGTGCTAAACTAAATCAGTGGTGATTGAAAAAGTGGAGCCATGTTTATCTATATTTTCTTTGGAATATATACATTGCAAATAAACATGCAAAACCATATGCATAAATGAGTTGACGTTATTTGTTTCTTTTCTTCCCTTCCTTATTGATCATTACATAACTTTTTGTGTGTTTCTTTGCTTCCATGCCTTATTGATCATTAGATAATTTTTGTGTATGTTTAATTATATTATGAAAAGATAACTAATCATGTGTGTTTCGACCTTTATATGCTAAGTTACTTTAATATTTCCCTTGCCTTTCTTGAATGTAGGGTCAAGTTAACCTTGTTAGGATTCAACCCCAAGTCATTGAAGACATGCTTTAAATTTTCATTTATCTGTAACTTATCCCCAGTTAGCTTGTTCATACATCCAAAATTGAAAGTGCATCATTTTTTTTGTTTTTACATGAATCTTACTTATCTTCTATAATTTAATTCTTCTTTCTCATATCCTACTTTCTATAACTATATCCTTAGATTATAATTATTTACACATGTAGAACTATGATTCTCTACTTATATGTCTCTCATGTATCTTAAACATAATCTCAGCCAGCTTTTTATCATAAAATTTATCTTAAATACAGACACTAATTGTAACATTTATTAGAGTTTTATATTCTTAACTGAAATACAATTACAAGACTACATTCACAAGAAATTCAGGTTAATCATATTAATTATTTACATGATATATTATATTTTTCACTTGGTCTGCATGTCCCAAACAAATTTTTGTAATCATATTCTTACATTCTTTCCCTATATAGGACTCTAAGGACAAACACAATCATCTCACTTATGTTATCTCATAGTCAACTTCTCTTCTCTTATATCCTTTCTTCAAATTCAAATACCTATTTTACTTTCTTGTCACTTCATTCTTCGTGAGTTTTTCCCTTCCATTTACTTTCATTTAAAGGTATAAGAAGATAAGGATATTTCATTAATTTGAAATTCTAACTCTTCAATTTTTTCTCTCTAATATTTCTCTCTTATATATATTTGGTTAATATTTATCAAGGGCATATAATCATTTAGTTATTTCTCTCTTCTTGCATTCTCCTTAATAAGTAATGTTTGGTCTGATCCTACCATATAAGTATTAATGTTCTTGTGTATAAATTGTCATTAGTTTATATAATTCTCATACCACATGTGTAAGGAGTGGGACCCAATAGGGAATCCACTCCTTACTAAAAAATTTTAGAATAAAACCTCCAATTCAAACACACCCAAAAGATATGTTGGAGTGGGTGTAAAATTTTCAAATCTTATTAATGGTATTCAAAACAACCAAAGTTTAGTAGCGCAAGAAAAATATTGACTATATTCAATTTTTAAAAATATTACAAAAGAACATCATAATCTCCCACAAAAGGGCTTACATGTAAAAGGTACATATTAAGGATCTAAGTAGAGGGAAATCTAAACCATAGCAAGTTTGTCTTTGAACTTTAAACTCCTTAAGATAAGTCCACAACTTCATGCCATCTCCTCCATGTCCTTCACCTAGGGTTGGAAGAATACCCCAGCAAGAAGAGAAAATAGATGACATCAACAAAGGCTGGTATGTGCATACTAATAGGAAAATTAAGCAATTTATAGAATAAAGGACAAAAATTACAAAAAGCTTCCCATAGAAAAGATAAGTACTACCCAAAAGGGCATAAAAGGAAAGTACAACAATGAAAAAGATACTTGTCATAACCAAACAAATGAAATCGTGCCATACTAGCACATATAAAGAATTAGGGCACACACCCCATAATCATCAACATGCATGCATGTGAGACAAGCATAGCCCTAGAACAATATAAATACAAAGGCGTCCAAGCCTCAAAAACTTGAAACCCGATAGAGAATGATGTACTGCCAAACTCCCAAATATATAACATGTGCCAAGCCTCATAAACTTGAAACCCGGGTATGGGGCACCACCACCTCCATCCCAATAATCAAAGGGACATACTACCCAAAAACCAATGCAATTACACTACTCTAGTGCTACTGATTCACATAGCATGTTTAACAGAGAGGCAAGTAGACAAAAGACATCACATGTCATCATATAGAGTCCCAACATGAACAAAGAATAATAAAGATTCCAATAGAATGTCAAAGTAGATAATATAATCACAAGATCAATAACAAATAAGACACTTCGCATAAAGCATATTTTACAAAAAGAACAAGATATGGTGTAGGCTCATGTCCATAGGACCAAACGAAAGAAGAAAATAGGTGAATTGCTCAAAAAGAATAATAGGGGATGCACACATACATTTAGAGAAAGGAATTAGAAATTACTCAATATAGAAGTAATGTGGGATGCAATCATACCTTACTTACTCCATAATCTAAATAGTCCAAAGACAGTCCTAGATCTAAGCCTAGGTCTCCAAAGCACCTATGATGCATATATGTAGAAGTAGGGTTAGGTTTTCATTAATTATTCAAAACCCTAAAAATTTGCCTTTTTAATATTAATAAAATAGTTTATCAAAATCATGCCATATTTTACATTATCTTTTTCTAAGTTCAAAACATATTTTATTATATTTTTATGACTTATAAATTATTAGTTATGAATTTTGCAGATTACTACTAAATTAAAATTATTCATTATAATTCATATACTAATTAGTTTGTAATTATGTGATGAAACTATTACCATTAGATAGATAATATTTTTCCAAATCCAATAGATATTTATTTGTAATTTTCTGAGCAATGAGTTGAATTTTTGTGAATTTATGAATATCTGACCAATCAAAATTTGAGGAAAATCCATGTGCACTATGTTATCCAAATGCCTAGTCCATGTGGCGTTGGGCCCACTCTGAGATGGCCCACTCAGGTGTTGCCATATGGGTAAAGGCTCGTCGTTAGCAAAATGAAGAAAAGAGTGTGTCAAATACCGAAAATACCCACGGGCGCACAATTGATGGAATCAAATCCACAGGGGCAAAACAGTAAATCAAGCCTTGCATATCATCACCTCACGAACTCTGCAAATCTCAGTGCAGCAAGTTTGATTTTGTTTGTGATCTCAGGACACAAATCCGATCTTTGAGGGAAAACTATGAATTTCGATCGTTCACTGGCTTCGCGGAACCATCACGTACTCAAAGACCCTGGTTTTTGCCTCAAAGCGGCACGGAGGCTGAGAAGCACCTCCTTCTATGACCACCACAGGAGAAAAATAACTTGGTGCTCGGCGGGACAAACCGGGCGTGAAGACTCTAAACTGAATCAGGTAAACCTTGTGGGGGTCCTCTCGGTGCCAAACCAAATGAAAACTGGACTCTGCAGCCATTGGCTTGGTCTGGCCATGAACGTCGGCGAGGACCAAGCTGCTAACTACCGGTTAAAGTCAGTGGCGTAGCCACATAGAAAGTAGGGTGGGCAAGTGCCCTACTCGAAGCTCAGAATTTGTGTATAACAACTGGTGAAAGTGGTAAAATGTACATATAATTATTCATTGGTGCCTCCCTTAAAGACCATATCTATGCATTTATAATTAAGAGTGCCCCCTTACCTGAAAATTCTGGCTACGCCACTGGTTAAAGTGATCAGGCACGCACGATGAGAAAAGGGAAGAGGGAAAATAATGATGGAGATCCAGAGGTGCTTACCGAAGTTCCAATTGCGTCCAAGACGATGGCATAGACGGCGGGGAGGTGTTGGTAGCTGGAGAACCAAACTGGAGTAGGTCCAGGGGTCTAGGGAAACCTCGATTCCAAATGGGGGCAGAGGAGAGAAGGAGGACTGGTCATTGTTTCTGAGTTCCCACTGAAGGTGGGGTGCGATGGAAGGAGTTCTACGAAAATGGATGGAGAAAACGAATTTGGGGGATTCTAATACATAGGGATTTAGGGCTCATGCAAGGGATCATCGCGTTCGGAATCAAGCCACGAATACAGCGCATAAGAAAACACGAATAAAGGAAAGTCAGAGGTAGAGAAATCAAGTCAGAAACGCCGAGTTTACTGTTCATGTGTGAGTCGGTCTCCTACCCAAGGTAGGAGACCAGCCGCACACCGTCTGATCAAAATTGGAGGGCCAGGTTCTAGCCTGGAAAACTAAAAGAAAACCAGAAAATTAAACAGTATGAAACATAAACCTAAAATAAATTGTGTGATAGAGTAAATAACATTCCTAATCAAATTGCAATAAAGTGTGGATGCATTAACTCCTCTTTTTCTCTCTCCTCGTTTGAGGGTGCAACAAACTCCAAATTAGTTGAAAATTGATAACTAGCCTAATTTTGATATGAGGAATTTGAAATATGAAATTAGATTTCCCTTTTGGAGACTTTTGATTCATAAAATTAGCAAATCTTATTTTCTCTTTCCTCATGCATCAATGACGTTATAATTATCAAAATTTGATGAAATTTCACCCACAATTTATCTTTGATGTGTTGAAAATGGGTTTGACATTATTTATATCTTTTGAAGCCCTTTTATCGCATTATTTATTACTTATGCCTTTTACACATTTTCTCTCTCCTAAACTTATCCTAATATTTCAAGATTGTCTAAATTAGATGAAAATTGACATGGAGGCTAATTTTAATATGTAGATTACGGATTTGAAGTTTGTTTCCATTTTTGTGATTTTTTTATGAGATATGTCATATGGCCCATTAATGGCTCATAATCAATGTTATTCATCCAAATAGGTTCATATTACCACCAAATGAGTCATGTGTGATTATTTTGATCAAAATTATTATTTATTCTTCATTTATCACATGTGATATTTAGGTGTCAATTATTGGCCTAAGACTAAGGTAAAAATATTAGATTACATGCATTAGATCATTAGGGTTACATTATTCATCTTTTAGGTTTAACTTTGTTTGGTTAAGTCCAAAAGGTCAAAGTTCTAGGGTAGGGTCTAAGATTTAATATGTTACAACACTCCACCCCTTAAAAGGATTTTGTCCTCAAAATCTATTGATCCAACCATCAACAACCAACTACTCTCCACCCCTTAAAAGGTTCAACCTAACAAGTCAAACTAATCAACATTTAGGGTTACCCACATATCTTTTAGTTGTGAATTTTTTTAAGATATTTATGTTATTTATGTATCCAACTAAGAATCAGAACCAACTAGGGTTGAGTTTTAGGTCCTTGTGTCTCCAACCTATCAATCCTACCATCCAAAAAGTTAAGGGTAGGTTCACTACACCTTATATAGCAATCCACATATTCCTAGTCACAACTTCAAAGTCAACACTAGGGTTAGGATTCGTATTCCAACTTATTCTAGGGTTTCACTACCCATACATCAGAAAATCTTCATTGTGACTTAAGTACAAGAAAACTTAGATCAAATCCAAAGAAAATATAATTTTTGTACATATAGTATATAAGGAAAACACTTTGCTGTGAAAACTTTTGCGAATGAAAACTGAAATTAGGGCCCAAATTCAATATGAAAACCAAGTCACAATATTTCCATATTAAGACCTTCTCATACCATCTCCTTATAACCTAATTGCATCCTCAAGTCAAACCTCATTGTATCAAGATATACAAATCATAATCAATCTATATGATAAATTAAGATCAACTAAAACTTCATCACATTATTAACATAGATCAATTCTAGGGTAAACTTTTTCACCTAGAGGGTAACTACCTAAGGCAAAGATTCTAATCAGGGAGACAAAATTGAAATAGTCAGATTCTGACTACCATAGGCTCTGATACCATGCTGTAAGGAGTGGGACCCAATATGTAATCCACTCCCTACTAAAAATTTGAAGAATAAAACATCCAGTCCAAACACACCCAAAATATAGGTTGGAGTGGGTGTAAAATTTTCAAATCTTATTAATGGTATTCAAAAAAACCAAAGTTGAGTAGCGGAAGAAAAATATTGACTATATTCAATTTTTTAAAATATTACAAAAGAACATCATAATCTCCCACAAAGGATTTACATGTAAAAGGTACATATTAAGGATCTAAGTAGAGGGAAATCTAAACCATAACAAGTTTGTCTCTGATCTTTAAACTCCTTAAGATAAGTCCATAACTTCATGCCATGTCCTCCATGTCATTCACCTAGGGTTGGAAGCATACCCCAGCAAGAAGAGAAAATAGATGCCAATAGCAAAGGTTGTTATGTGCATACTAAATAGGAAAATTGAGCAATTTATAAAATAAAGGACAAAAATACAAAAAGCTTCGAATAGAAAAGATAAGGAATACCCAAAAGGGCATAAAAGGAAAGAACAACAACTAAAGAGATACTTTCCATAACCAAACAAATGAAATTGTGCCATACTAGCACATATAAAGAATCAGGGCACACGCCCCATAATCATCAACCTACATGCATGTGAGATAAGCATAGCCCTAGAACAATATAAATACAAAGGCGGCCAAGCCTCATAGAGAATGACATACTGCCAAACTCTCAAATATATAACATGGTCCAAGCCTCACAAAATTGAAACACGGGTATGGGGCACCACCACCTCCATCACAATAATAAAAGGGGCATACTATCGAAAAACCAATGCAATTATATTACTGTAGTGCTATTGATTCACATAGCATGTTTAATAGAGAGGCAAGTAGATAGTATAGCCAAATCTTACAAAAATCACCACAAAAGTAGCCAACATATACATCCACCTCACAAGTGGACAAAAGACATCACATGTCATCATATAGAGTTCCAACATGAACAAAGCATAATAAAGATTCTAAGAGAATGTCAAACCAGATAATACTATCACAAGATCAATAACAAATAAGATACTTCACATGAAGCATATTTTCCAAAAGAACAGGATATGGTATAGGCTAATGTCCATAGGACCAAAAGAAAGAAGAAAATAGGTGAATTTCTCAAAAAGAATGATAGGGGATGTAAACATACATTTAGAGAGAGGAATTAGAAATTTCTTAATATAAAAGTAATGTGGGATTCAATCATACCTTACTCAAGAATCTAAATAGTCCAAAGATAGTTCTAGATCCATGCCTAGGTCTTCAAAGAACCTATGATGCATATATGTAGAATTAGGGTTAGGTTTTCATTAATTATTCAAAACCCTAAAAATCACCTTTTTAATATTAGTGAATTAGGTTATCAAAACCATGCCATATCTTAGATTATCTTTTTTCTGACTTCAAAACATATTTTATTGTATTTTCATGACTTATAAATTATTAGTTATGAATTATGCAAATTACTACTAAATTAGAATTATTCATTTTAATTCATATGCTAATTAGTTTGTAATTATGTGATGAAACCATTACCATTATATAGATAATATTTTTCTAAATCCAAAAGATATTTATTTGTAATTTTTTTAGCAACAATTGAATTTTTGTGAATTTATGAATATCTGACCAATCAAAATTTGGGGAAAACCTACACGCACTATTTTATCCAAATGCATGGTCCATCTGGCATTGAGCCCACTCTAACATGGCCCACTCAAGTGTTTCCATCTGGGTAAAGGCTCATCGATAGTGAAAAGAAGAAAAGAGCATGCCAAATATTGAAAATACCCATGGGTGCGCAATTGATGGAATCAGATCTATAGGGGCAAAATGGTAAATCAAGTCTGATGGATTATCACCTCATGAACTCTACAAATCTCAGTGCAACAATTTCAATTTTGTATGTGATCTCAAGACAAAAATCCGATCATTGAGGGAAAAATCTAAATTTTGATCGTTGCACTAGCTTCGCGGAACCATCATGAACTCAAAGACCCTGGTTTTTGCCTCAAAGTGGCGGTGGACACCATGGGAGAAAAATAACTTGGTGCTCAACGCGACAAATCGGGCGTGAAGACTCTAAATTGAATCAAGTAAACCTTGTAGGGGTCCTCTCAGTTCCAAACAAAATGAAAATTGGACCCTGCAGCCAATGGCTCGGTTTGGCCATGAACGCCGATGAGGGCCATGATGCTAACTACTAGTTAAAGCAATAAAACATGCATGAGGAAAAAAGGGAAGAGGGAAAATAACGATGGAGATACATAGGTGCTTACCAAAGTACCAATTGTGTCCGAGACGATGGCAAAGACGGCGAGGAGATGTTGGTAGCCGGAGAACCAAACTAGAGTAGGTCCAGGGGTCTAGGGCAACCTCAAATCTAATTGGGGTAGAGATGAGAAGGAGAAGGACTGGTCATTATTTCTGAGTTCCCATTTGAAGGTGAGGTGCGATGGAAGGAGTTTTGCAAAAAAGGATGGAGAAAATGGATTTGGGGGTTTCCTATATATAGGGATTTAGGGCTCATACACGGGATGGTCACGTTCAGAATCAAGCCACAAATCCACCGCATAAGAAAACACAAAGAAATGAAAGTTAGAGGTAGAGAAATCAAGTCAAAAATGGCTAGCTTATTGTTCATACGTGATTCAGTCTCCTACCCAAGGTAGGAGACGAGCCGAACATCGTCCAATCATAATTGGAGGGCCAAGTTCTAACTCGAAAAACTAATGGAAAACTAGAAAATTAAATTGTATGACAAATAAAATAAAAATAAACTGTGTGATAGAGTAAATAACATTCCTAATCAAATTGCAATAAAGTGTGGATGCATTAATTTCTCTTTTTCTCTCTCCTCGTTTGAGGGTGCAAAAAAACTCCAAATTAGTTGAATATTGATACCTAGACTAATTTTGATACGTGGAATTCAAATATAAAATTAGATTTCCCTTTTGGAGACTTTTGATTCATGAAATTAGCAAATCTTATTTTCTCTTTGCTCATGCATTAATGACATTAGAATTATCCAAGTTTGATGAAATTTCACCCACAAGTTATCTTTGATGTGTTGAAAATGGTTTTGACATTATTTTCATCTTTTGAAGCCCTTTTATTACATTATTTATTACTAATGCCTTTTACACATTTTCTCTCTCCTAAACTTACACTAATATTTCATGGTGGTTCAAATTAGATGAAAATTGACATGGAGGCTAATTTTAATATGTAGATTATGAAGTTGAAGTTTGTTTCCACTTTTGTGATTTTTTTTATGAGATATGTCACATCACCCATTAATGGCCCATAACCAATGCTATTCATCCACTTCGGTTCATATTACCACCAAATGAGTCATGTGTGATTATTTTGCTTGAAATTATTATTTATTCTTCATTTATCACATGTGACATATTTAGGTGTCATTTATTGGCCTAATACTAAGGTGAAAACATTAGATTGCATGCATTAGATCATTAGGGTTACACTATTCATCTTTTAGGTTTAACTTTGTTTGGCTAAGTCTAAAAGGTCAAAGTTCTAGGGTAGGGTCTAAATTCAGAATGTTACAGCTTGTTGTTATTTCCATCTAAAATTTCTTACTTTGATTTCTATACTCTTATTTGGTTATCATTCATAAATATGATTATTCATTTTCTCTCTCTCTCTCTCTCTCTCTGTGTATATATATATATATATATATATATATATATATATATATATTCCTTTTTTTTATTTTAGCTATCCTCATGTTTGTCCTCCAAATCTTGAAGATCGTTACTAATATCATCTCTAAGCTTGATATGTAATGTATCCTTTATTGCAATTCATATAGCTCATGTAAGGTCCAATAGTTTCTTTTAGTATTAAAAGTTTTTGTTGTTCAAACAACTCACACCCATGAAACTTATTTATTCACTTAGCATTATCTCTACACTCTTATATCCATTCAATCACAAGGAACTCATTGAATATATTGGGGTAAAATGGATTGATTATGCTATGGAAATATCAACGTAACTTAGAATGATAGAGTATATGATTATATGCATATGGATACCTATCTCATATTTCCTTCTTATTACATATCCTTCTTTATGAAAACTACATTACTTGTTTCCCTTATCCTTCTTAATTTCATTCTATTTCTTATCCAGGCCTCATATCATATATATTCAAGTGATTCTCATTGCTCTAATCATTCAAAAACAATTCTTTATTGATACATCTATTAGTATGTCTTTAACTATATTCTTCATATTTCCCTTTATTCAAAATTTGCATGATACACATTAATTTAGTTACATTTCTTAATTCATTATTTATTTCTTAATCATATATAAATATGGGTTGTATCTTACATATATTTCATGTTTAGGGCATTCATGTTAAGATAGTTGTCAAATATCAAACTCCAGTCCTTTTTATATCTCTATGGTCTTACCATAATAATCTTGTTATAACTCTTCTTAAACCTTATAGACCTAAAATTTTGTTATTTAATAAATCACATGACTCTTTGTAATCCTTATTTAAAGACTATATCATGTTCTTAAAAATATTTCCCATGAATTTTGTTTTGTACTTTTTTTATATTTCATATGATAGAATTAGTTGTCTAATTTCCATTATTAGTTAGCTCTTTTATTGACTAGTTTGTCAACTTATTAGTAAGATAGTTAGGTCAGAGCATTTTACTTTAGAGTTATTGTATCTGGATGTACACTAAATTCTATTAGGGGTTCTAACCATATGGTTTGTATTTCTCCATAATTTGGTATGATCCATACTAATATGTATCTTTGATTTTTCTATTGTTTTCTTCCTTTATTCTTGAAATTAGGATTTCTTGTCTTGTGTTCAATTCTTGTGCATATTTAGTAACTCCAACTAATTTCTTCATTATTCCACCCATTTTCATAGATTTCAATCAATGTTTTAAAAACTAGACCGGTGGTCGGATCGGTGTTGACTCGATCCGGGTTGAGCCAGGTTCAACCAGAGTGGTTGATCCGGTTGGACAGGAAATGATGTCAGCATGATGTCAAAAAAAATTTGAACAGAATAACTGAGCCAGTCCCCAAAGTCTAAGGCAATTAGCGGTCAGACCGATCGAACCAGTTAAACTGGGCACACTATATACATATATATATATATAGAGAGAGAGAGAGAGAGAGGGAGAAAGAGAGTCAGGCTAGAATACAATCGAGTGTGCAGATTGCACAAATACACTGAAGTGTGTTTGCATATCAAGACTATTTTTTTGCAAAATGTAAACCATTAATCTTCACTGTCATACTATAACTAGGATATATAAAAATTTTGAGACCATTTGGATGAGTGTAAGTCACTCATCCAAGGGCAATAAAATCGACACACAAAACTAATTTGAAATACATAATTTTTGTGGCCTTTATAACATGACCTATAAATGTCCAAACGTTCTCAAATTTTGTATATGAGCTATTCACAAGATGTTTAAGAAGATCAGTGGATTATATTTTTGAAAAAAATATTGCATCATAGAAAACTAATTGAGTGTAATCTGCTCTGAATACACTCGAGTGTATTCTGCTCCGAATACACTCGAATGTATTCTAGCCTGACTCTGTATATATATATATATATATATATATATATATATATACACACACACACACACACACACATATATATATGTGTGTGTGTGTGCATATATGTATATATATGTATATATATGTATATATAGATATATGTATATATATGTATTAGTGTACATATTTATGCACATATATTAATATATATACATATATATATATATACACATATATGTATATATGAATATATATACACATATATGGATATACGTATATATATACATATATTTATTTGTATATATATGTGTATATATGTTTGTATATATATCATATAGATATATGTATATATTTATATGTACATGTATGTAGATATATATACACTTACACATTTATATACATACATACATACATACATACATACATACATACATATAGAATAAGGACTTGTAATTATGATATATCTACTGTATGCTTGCTATGTGGGGAAAAGGAAGAAAGTCAAAGCCACCTTATGGGGGTGTGTAAATTCACAAAGGAGGTCTGGGAGTATTTATGTAGAGATTTCAGACTTCAGATTTAACTTATTGTTAAACCGAGAAGGATGCTTGCTAGATGTGGAGCAGATGTGAAGAAAAATCTCTTGTTTTCTGGTCTTTGCTACCATATTTGGGATGAGAGGATTTCTAGAAGACACCAAGGGAAGTCCACGAATGCCACAAGCATTGATGTAAAAATTTGTAAATGCATTAGAAGTAGACTACGTATTAGCTAGATGCGTGAGTTGTACTGTTGATCTGGGTGTATGGCATTGGTCCTACATGTAATCTTGACCCCCTAATAATTTTTAGGGGAAACGTCAGAATATATTTACCTAATTCTGATATATATATATATATATATATATATTGACAAGGAGTGGCTCAAGTGGTCAAGTATTGTGTCTCCTTAAGAAGGGACCCGAGTTTGAATCCCAATTGCCGCCTAATTTACCACCCTCCCGGGCATTCATCCTCCGCCACGGCATGGCAGAGGGGGGATAAATCTTTCTCTATTAATCCCATAAATATATATATATATATATCACATAATTTCTCCTCCAACTAAGCAAGTAAAACATTTTCTCTCTTTTAAGTAATCAAATATGGTATCAGTATTGTGGTCATAGATTTATTTTTATATTATATATTTTATTTTTTCTTCAATTAGAACCACTGGTTTGTTTCGATCCGGTCAACTGGTTGGACCGGTTGGACCGTGTTTCTGACCGATTGGACTGGAAAAGAACACATAACCAATTTTTTAAGCTTCTGAACTGGTTGGACACTGATTTACCGGTCCGGTTCAGTTTTAAAAACACTGATTTCAATATCTTAGCTTTTGCATGTGCTTATTACCTTTCAAATTTATTTTTTGAATAATTTATTCTCATTGAATTTTTAATAATATTCATGACATCTCATTAATGTATCCTACCAACCAAAGTTGAACATACCTAATACTCATCTTAAAATAGAGTAATATCGACTCAAATTAGAGTTGAAAGCTCAAATTAGAGTAATATCAGTTCCACTTGATGCAACATATATAAACATTATGTAATTAGTTACTAATACTTAACAATTTTTTCATGATTACGTATTTTAAAAAATATAAGGACAGTTTTATTTATATTTATAAAATTAGCACATAAAAAACTCATTTTATATTAAGTCTTTATGCTCTTATTCCTTAATTATATTCTGGTCTTGTAACCCTAATGGTTCTCATATTTATATTGTCCCATCCTCCCATTACTTACTTGGCTATGAAAAAAAGGAATATTGGATATGTTAACTTGATACTAGTAAATGCAAGTATTTAGATACTAGACTAGAGTATCAGCATGTTCAAATTTCCTAGAGATAATGACGCATAACCTCCTAAATACAACACTTATGAATCTAACTAGCTAGTGTAATTGTGCAAGATGACTCAACATGGGCTCTAATGCCAAGCTATCAAATTCAGATCCCATCCCCTCATCTTAGACCAGATGATTACAATTTAGGGGTAATATTAATCTAGCTAACACAAAGAAGGCTACTTTTCCATTTATCTTTGATAACATCACAACACTTACACTAACCCCTTGAATTTATTTTTGACTTGAGATCTACAACTTGTTCATACAAAAGAAGCATTTGATTATAGACCTTGATTAAAAAATAAATTATGCTACTTCAACCCTTGACTAATATAATTTTTGATTTCCAACACAAAGGATCAGGAGTATATAAGGACCAATATTGACTAAATCTAAAGTAGAACTATTTTAACAACCCTAGCGAAAGAGTGTGAGCCCCAAAAAATTGTTTATTAGAGTGTGAGCTACTAAGTATATGCATTGTAATTTCAACCAATCTTGTAGTGTGAATGGTGGAGCCAAGTTGGACGGAGTAGATATACCAAAATGTGATAAATTTTGTTACTAGGGTTCTATTATTCAAATATATGGGGATGTCCAAGATGACGTTTGTCACATGATCACAATAGGATGTTTGAAATGAAGGAGTGCAACTGGAGTATTAAGTGATCAGAAGATCCTCTTAGATTAAAAAGCAAGTTTTATAGAACATCTATATGTCCAACCATGCTCTATGGGAGTGAATGTTGAGCGGTGAAGAAATAAGGTCTCAACAAGATGAACATGTTTGAAATTCGTATGTTGAATGGATGTGTGGAAAGACAAGAAAAGACTGCTTGAGAAATGACTATATCAGAAATAAAGTGGGGCTGGCGAGCATTGAGGACAAGTTGTGTGAGGACCGAGTTAGATGGTATGGACATGTGCAACACAGACCGGCTTATGTACCTATACAAAGCAATGCTATTGAGTCAAACATAATTAATAGAAGAAGAAGAGGGCCTAAATTAACATGGGAAAAGCTTATAAAGAGAGATTTTGAATCTCTACATCTCAACCCGAATATGACCCATGATAGAGACGAATGGAACCAAAGGATCCATGTAGCCGACCCCAGCATAGTTGCGATTGAGGCTTAGATGATGATGATTATGATGAGAGCATGAGCAACTAGCTCACTACATTTTATTCATGAGGTAGCCACAATAATCCAAGTATGTTTATTTATTAAGATATTGTAGTTACAGTACAAATATGGAAATTGAATCCTTATTAAATAAGTAAATATTGCAAAGCATACAACTTCTCATAATACTAAAATTCATGCAAGGATTAAATTCATTGATTCATTTTATTGACCTATGATTCATTTTATTAGTGTAGTCGAACCACATCAGGTGTACCACAACATATGAAGGTATCACAACAATCTATGTCTTTGTGTATAAGACTTCAAGTTGATCAAGGATTCTAAGTCTACTGAACTAGCTCCCCAGCCTATTACGAGTCTCCCCACATCCTTCCTCAACAACTATGTCATCTCACAAATAACTAGAGTGCTCCTCTAAACCTGAGTATTGATGCATGCATATTCATCCTATTCATAGTTGCATTTTCTTCATAGTCATTTCCTCATTTTAATTTCGGACTAGCTTGCATTCAATTTTTTTCTTAATTATATACTAATTACTAGGGTTTTGATCTAATTCCTTGATTTATATGGTAGGTTTGAGCTTCATATCCTACACACCAATGTAGGATCGATGTTTCTACTAACTGACCAGAAGGAACAAAAAAAATTGATAGTTTGACCAAATTTTCATCGATCCTTCCTTTTATTGATCGGTGATTTTCATCAGTGGTGACTTAATCGTGGAAAGCCCTTCTCCACCCTCCAATAGAACCCACGGGGTGGGTTTTCTCACATGAATCTCCATCAATTTACACAAGTAGAGTTTCCAGCCGTAGTCAATTTATTGAACTCCTACATGCACTCTTCAATCAATGGAGATCCTACATGCCACCTACCAATGAGATCATAGATCCAACCTTGATGGAAATCCACACATATCAACTACTAATGAAAAGGCCTCATGCTGCCTCTCGATGGAATTTTTTCCTCCTCCCACCTATGGAAAGGCGGACTCTATCCATCGATGGAAATTGTGACTTTGCCCACAATGAAGCTATCTACTGATGAAAAGGTTGTGCACTTCCTACCAATGGGAGTGTTTGTTTTGTAAACCAAGGAAACAACTGCATGTGTCCACCAATGAAAGTCCTAATTTTTCATACATATGGAAGTTAGATTCAATATATCGATGACAATCATGTCTACCAAGGACCGATGGGATTTCAACACTATCCAACCAATGAAGCCATAGAATAACACCCATCTAATGATGAGACTAGTACACTCTCCTCTATTGATAAAATTTGCACACTGATGGGGTTCCTACAATTCTATATACTGATGAAAACTTTGAACAATAGTAGACCATTTATCTTCCTTGTGCAACCACCTCTTTGCATCCACTATAGGTGACCACTTAACAACATGTGGTTGGGAGGGTTCCAAACCCCACCTGCCACCTATAAATACAAGCCTCATACCTCCATTTAGAGGATTCACTCTTGATGTCACTAGGCTACCTAAATTGTTTGTCGTTGTCGGTCCCCATCTTCCATTAGATGTTTCCATTGGTTGACGACCCATCAACCAAAACAGCTTCTATCTACACAAAGGATCCAAGGTCTTGATTTTGAAAGAGGCATAAACCAACGATACCTTCCACCTTCCATCTTCCATCACCATCCACCTTCTCCACTCTCACAATGACAACTCTAGGTTACAAGATGGATGGCTTCAATTTCACCTTCAATAAACATCAAGGGGTGTTTTTGCTGCTTTCTCAATGCCTTCATCTCCATTTTTGAAGAACCACTTCCACACATTTTGGTTGTGATTCCATATTCTACTGTAGCAATGTATTTCACTATCTTTTCCCTAGCGTATATATTATTACTGCCATGAGCGAGTAGTCCTTTCACTAGGGTGCGGGGAGTAGCCCCACTACACATTTTCCTTCTTGTTACTGCATCTACTCTTGTATGAACTATAATATGTTATGAATCAAATGTTTTATACTTTCATATCTAGGTTGGCCGACTATTTTACTTGTTTATTAGATCTTAGATGTAGAAAATTGAAACCTAAGATCTAGGATATTGTTTGTTGTATGTTGATGTAACATACCCAAATTTAAGTACATATTCAGTTTTTCCCCTTATCATGTGGTCTTCTATTTTTAGAATATTTTTCTTAAATTAGATTGTATTAGGATTCTAGGAATATCTTACGGTAGAGTTTTATTCTATAAGTCAATTACTTGAGGATTTAGTGCAATAAATTGGCATAATATTCTAATTATGCAAATTTGCCACATTGGAGGATTTAAGTTCAAAATAACTCTTCTAGAATTTTTCCTACTGTTGTATATGGGTAAGGGAGATTCACACACATTATTTGGGCATTAAATGATAAAGGAATAAATTAATATGTTAAAAAAAACTGTTTCCTCAAGTCAGGCGTTTCATGTATTAAAAGCTACCAAAAGTAACAGTTATCCTAAACATAGTATGATTTGGTTCCAATTATTCTACGTGTCAATTTTCATCTTATTTGGGTTTTTCTTGCTACTCTGATTTGATTAGAAAAGGTAAAATATAATAAACACCCATTCACTTTATTATGATTCCTTTTTGGCTAAGGTTTCTCACATTATTAATGTCACATGTCTGCTTTTCCTATTTGTCCCTTTCTTTGTGCAAATGTATGGATGAGGTCTAACTCAAGCCACAATTTCACAATCCCATGGCCTAGGGACTATCGTCTTCCCTGATTCGGCTGCTTGGCCTGAACAGGAATGGTCAGGGAAATATATGTGAGCAAAATCTACCTCCCTAGTTGATTATTTTCTCACAATTCTTTTGCCATTACATTATTGGAAAGTATCTACATCATATGATAGTCTACATGATAGTGAGGTTTCCTTATAGGTGTTTTTCGCAAATTTCCTCCCAAGGCTTCATGAAACATGTTGTCTGTGCAATACTCTGCCTAAGCCCAAATTGCTTTCTTGGTAAGCTTTCTCGATCCATCTCCTTCATGTTTCTCTGCCAAAATAGTTGATTGTCATCTCCATCTGGGTCCCTCAAATTGAGCCACACCTACAGTGCACCATCTAAACAACCATGGTGTGAATCAGGGAAAAAGAAGCCCTCGCACAATTTACAACCTGCCCGTTGATTCCTTTTCATACGATTTTACTCACAAGGACCTTTTTGTCTTTTCGCAACCTCTAGTCTTAGTTGGAGCATAATAATTAATTATTCTCTTGACAATATTGCCATATAACACTCCCTAATCTAGAATGATAATACAAGACTAGAATCACCTTTTTCTAATTATTTTTTCCAATAAATCAAGTAAAGTTATAAAGTTGTAAAATTCACAACTTTTTATTGGAAGATCCAAAATATACAAAATATATGTTCTATAATTTTAAGATTTTACTCTATCTTGTGGTTGGTTTTCATTATTGATTCCAAAGTTTTAAAGACATTATTTTTAGGATTTTTCTCTCTCTTATCCTCTTATTAATAATTGAGGAAAAATTATATGCACAAAAATTAAAAACTTGGATCATAAATATAACCAATAACAATGAACCCACTTTCTATATTAATATCATGAATTGAATCTAGGGTCTTCCTAAAGATTTGGATTTGTACAATTTCATCATATGCATCATGATAAAACCCTAATTTATGTACAAAAAATTATATGAAGGACTGAGTTGATTCTAGACTTGACAGGCTAGAAAATTGGTCTTTGATTTAAATACTCAAGTCCAGGTATGTGCATCTTTCGGATTATCTAGGCATTACTAATATGACCAATAAATTCTTCCCATGTGAGGAATCTCTTGATTAATCTCTGACCATCATAAAGTCCATTTGAATGTCTTACTTCCTTGATATTATTTCTTGATTTGATATTGATTATGTGAATCTTATGATTGGAGGTTCTCTGACTTATTTTGTAATATAATTGGATGACCAATCCACTTTACTTGAATCAAGTTGATGATGGTTGAACTTATATCTTTCCTTTATATTTTGTGTGTATATAAGCAGATTTAGTTTATTTATAGTAGCATGCACATTTGTTCTACCATAATTTTTGGGTGTGACTTTCCACACAAAGTGTGCCTTTCCACCTATATTATTATATATATTGAGCATTCCTTTCCCCCCAGTGTGCACCTTTCCACATGACTTGGGCTTGAGCTTTTATGGATCTCGACGCTACTTAAATAAACTTGGTCTAATTATTTTACATGCACTTATTATGATTTTATAATGTCATTATATGGACAGATTTATTTCCAGTAGTCATATCCTTTTTTATAAATGCCTCATCTATTGACTTATTAATTCTCTTGAAGCCTCCCCTCTTGAATATCCCTTTATTAATGTATCCAACATTGATATTGTTGAGAATAATCATCTTTATATATACAAAAAGGAGTACAACCCTCTCCTATAAATAGGAGGGGAAATAACATGGAAGCGCATAGCAAACCCTAATGGGCATGTTATACTTAAGCCCATATTACATAAGACTAAGTGAAAAAGAAAAATAGAATCAAATAGAATAAAACAACTAAAGATCAATATATATTCAATACTCCCCCTCAAGCTGGAGCATAGATATCAATCATGCCCAGCTTGCAATAGAGCTCTGCAATTCTCTTTCTAGATAGAGATGCTTTGTAAAAATATTTGCAGTTTTCTCATGTGCAGGCATGAAAGAGGTAGTGTTCTTCTAGTCAACACAACATCTCAGAGAAAATGACAGTCCACCTTAATATGCTTAGTCTTTTCATGAAAGATAGATTACTAGACATGAAGGTAGAAACATGATTATCATAGTAAATTGCAATAGCATGAGTAATGCAAAACCCAAAGTTATACATAATAGATTTCATCCATAATAGCTCATAAGTGGATGTGCCATTGCACAATACTCATACTCTACACTAAATCTAGTAACAACATTTTGGTTCTTACTTCTCTAGGTAACCAAGTTACGCAATACAAATGTACAATAGCTAGAGGTGGATCTCCTATCAGATTTACACCCAACATAATCAACATTAGAATATCCAGTGGCATCTAGATGCCCATTTTTTTTTAAAATGGGTATTGTCTAGGTGCATTCTTCAAATATCTCAAGACTCGGCATGCAACATCCCAGTGACATTGCCTAGGACATTCCATGAATTGCCTAATAACACCAGCATCAAAGCATATATTTTTCCTAGTAACAGTAAGATATAAAAGTTTGCCAACCAAATATTTATGGCTGAGTAAATCTGCTAAAGGATGAGTAGATTCTACCTAGAGATCACAAGCTTGATCCAAAGGGGAGTCTGTATGTCTACAACCAAGCATTCTAGTTTTGGAAAGTAAGTCTAGAGTATACTTTCTGTGTGAAAGATATGCCATCCTTGTTATGTTCTAACTCAATGCCAAAAAATATCATAGATTCCCAAGGTCTTTGGTTACAAAATAATTCATAAGATAAGTCTTTGTAGTAGCAATTCCTGCAACACCACTTCTAGATAGGATGATATCATCCACATAAACAATAAGAACAATAATGTAGAGGTAGTGGTTTTGATAAGCATAGAGTGGTCACATTGGGATTGCATGAAGCTAAATTTGTGCAGTACAAGGGATAACTTGTCAAACCAAGCTCGGGGACTCTATTTGTGGCCATAAATGGCCTTATTTAGAAGGCATGATTTCCCAGAGTGCTCCCCCTAAGCAACATAACCTTGAGGTTGTGACATATAGAAAGTCTCGTATACATCTCCATATAGAAAGGTGTTCTTAACATCTAGTAGATGTAAGTGTCATCCTTTATTAATATCAATAGGAATCAAAATATGAATAGAATTAAGATGAGCATTTGGAGAAAAACTTTCAAATTAATCAATCCCAGCTTCATGTGCGTATCCCCTATCAACAAGTCTAGATTTTAAGCATCCAATTGTCCCATAAGAAAAATAATTCACAGTAAAAATCCATTGACATCCAATAGCTTAACTACCTACAGGGAGATCAACAAGGTCACATGTCCCACGAGAGTGAAGTTCATCCATCTCCTCATCTATGTATTGTTTCCACCCAGAGTGTAGTAATGCCTCCTAAATGTTCTTTGGAATAGAAATAGAAGATAGAGTAGTAGTGAGCCACGAAAGCATTAAAATGATTTGTAGAAACATGTTGAGAGATACAATATTTAGAACCAGATCGTCTCCCCTTTCATAATGCAATAGGAATGTCATAATCAAAAGTTTTAATAGAGTTAGTTATATATATATATATATCATTGTATTGAAGTGGATCATCTATCTCAGAAGATGTCAAAGTAGGGGATATTTCAGGTAGAGCTGTAGACACAGTGGGGTCAGGAATAAGCACAGTTGAAAGTGACACATGGTTACTAGGTTCACTAAAGAAAGAAGTATCTTCAAAAAAAAGTGACATCCATGCTTACATACAAACGACATGCAATAGGATAAAACATGTATACCCCTTTTGTGTACGAGAGTAACCAAGAAAAAAACACTAGAAAGCACAGGGTCATAGTTTCTCATTCCGAGGTTGATGATTGTGAGAAAGACATAGGCAACCAAAAACATTTGGTGGTAAAGCAAGGATAGGTTCATGGGAATAAATATGGTTATAAGGAATCTTATTTTGAAGCATATAAGAAGGAATATGATTGATGAGATAAATTCCTAAAATAATTGCGTCAGTCCAATAAAATTTAGGTACTTTCATTTCAACTAGAAAAGTGCGAGCTAGACCAAGAAGATGTTTATTCTTCTTTTTGGAAAATCCATTTTGTTGTGGCCTGTAGGGACACGAATTTTGCTAAATAATCCCATTGGCAATACATTTTTTTAAAAACCATGTTGCACATATGCATAAGCATTATCAATGCGGACAAATTTAGGGATAGCAGAAAATTGAGTCTTTATCTCATTAAGAAATTCATAGAAAATATCTAAAGTTGTAGAATGATCTTTTAACAACTAGATACAAGTAGCATGAGACCAGTCATCAATAAAGGTAACAAAATATCATACACCAGTACGATTAGAAATATGACATGGTCCCCAAACATCAGAATGAATTAAGTAAAATAAACTTGGACTCCTATTGCTATTATGGTGAGGAAACACTATTTGATAATGTTTTCCAAGATGACAAGACTAATATGAAAAGTTCTTAGTAGGAAAAGTTGGAAATAAATATTTCAATTTGGAAGTAGAAGGGTGACCAAGTCATAGGTGCCACTGATAAAAGGAGATAGACTAGTCCATAAGAGTAGTGGTAGCATGGTTTGACAAGGTCTGCAAGTAGTACAAACCATCTCCACCTTCATATTCCCCACCAATCATCTTCTTTGTCATGAGATCCTACATAGAGACCTTGTTATGAAAGAAGGTTACACTACAGTTTAAGGTTTTAGTAATTTTACTAATAGACATCAAGTTTAACGGGAATTCAGGCACAAACAACAAAATTTAAGGAGATTGTGGTTCACATCACCTCTC
Source organism: Alisma plantago-aquatica (assembly GCA_963693085.1). NCBI lineage: Eukaryota > Viridiplantae > Streptophyta > Magnoliopsida > Alismatales > Alismataceae > Alisma > Alisma plantago-aquatica. The sequence continues at coordinate 664,985,349 of OY856414.1, forward strand.
CTAACAACCAGAGAAGTGGTCCCATCAGCCATTCACACATGAGGATGACAAGTAAATTTCTTCAAGTAAATAGTTTCTTACTACCAGTCATATGAGTTGTAGCACTCAAATCTATAACTCAATCATCTTTGGATGAAAAGGAAGAAGGTTGAAGACATGAGGGTTGACTGGGGTGTTGAGTAATGTTTGTGTTGGCTAAATGGACATCTATAAATCCCTTTGTTTTGATTATGACAAACATTTCATTCTTATTGATCTAACGAGCTACTTGAGTGTGCAGGATTAAGGTGGATGACAAAGCAACTAGGGAAATCCATATGCTTATATGTTCATGTTTTCATGCAATGTAATCGCTTTGTAAAAACTTGTACAAATATATAATGTACAAGTACTTAGATTGCATGTAAATCAAGCGTTAGATTCTCCCTAGATAAACACCACATTTAGATAAGTCATTCCCTTCAAATAGGATCACATTTGCACACTCATACATATAGTTAGTGCCTAAATTGAAACATTGAAACAGGATCAATCTCGGTCGACAAACTCCTCGACTGAGACACTCTCGGTCGACAATCTTCTTGACCGAGAAAGATCCAAAGTAGCCGTTAGACACAACAGACAAGTTAGTTGGCAGTTGGAGAAAGACGTTGCAAATCACTTGTTCTAGAGTGCCTGTCGGTCGACAAAAGTTCGACCGAGTAGGTGTCTCGGTCGACCATTCCTCGACCGAGATGGTCTCTAACAGCAACTACAGAATTAATTAATTAGCCGTTGTTAAAGCAACAACTTTGTACCTAACGGCTAGTTAAGCACTTAGAAACCCCTAGAAGTTGTCTAGAACGTCCTTAAGCATCCTTAGGCCATTCCTATAAATAGGACAAGCCATAGGACACTCAAATACACTTGCTACACTTGAGAAATCCTTGAGCATACTTTGAGCAATCTGTTTGTGAGCAATTTGATCATTGTGACAATTGGTCATTTCATTCCTTAGCTCATAATTCGTGTCCTATAGGCTAGTATCTCCTACCCACTGCAATCACAAGTCCACACACTTGGTTAGGAGATCTATACGCTTGATCTAGGCAAATCAAGCCTTGGGCTACAAAGGATAAGTTGTAATTTCCTTTTTCTTTCTTGTTCTTTATTACCGTTTGTACTCTCCTTGCTACTCCTAGGTTGGAGGCTGCTGATTGGAGAGGGTGGAGTTCTTCTTGGTGAAGAAGGTGACTTTGAGCTACTTCAAAAGGCTGGTGCAACGGGAGGTTACTTCTAGAGAGGAAGGCTACTTCAAGGGGGAGCTTGGAGTTACTTCAAGAAGGCTACCTCAAAGTTGGTGCACCTACTTCAAGTGAAGGCTGTTCAAAGGGTGTAAAGGAAAGTATTGTATTTTGTATAAATCCTTGGGAAGTTAATAAAATAAATACTTTCAAAATCCCGGTTGGGTAAGCAACCGGGTAGTGGACTGACAACTTTAGTAGTTGCTAAAGTTGGAACCACTCTAAAACACCTGTCTCCTTCTTCTAATTTTTAATTGTGGTTGTTTGAGTTAAATAAATTGTTAAAATTATTTAAAAACTCTATTCACCCCCCCTCTAGTGTTTTTCAATTGGTATCAGAGCAGGCTTCAAGGAACCCTAACAAGGTCTTGAAGAAATGGGGGATGGAGTGCTCAACAACCTTAACCTTGAAGGAACACTTGTTGCTAGGCCTCCAGCGTTCGATGAAACAAACTACCAATATTGGAAGAGAAGGATGCAGTTCTATTTCCAAGGCATAAATTGGGACCTATGGAGAATGGTGTCAACCCCATACGAGCTCCCTCAAACTCAATTTGCAGAATGGGATGCAAATACGGTAAAGCTGGCCCAAATGAATGCAAAAGCTGTAAGCATTTTATATTGTTCTATTTCGGTAGGAGAATTTAATAGAATATCTAATTGTGACACAGCCTATGATATTTGGCATAGACTGTCCATAACCTATGAAGGTACAGTCTAAGTCAAAAATTCCAAAATTAGCATGTTTAAACAAAAATTTGAACACTTTCGTATGGATACGAATGAATCAATTAGTGAAATGTTTGCAAAATTCTCTACTATTGTTAATGGTTTAAGTTCTTTAGGAAAACCTATTCCTGAAGAAGATCAGGTATCAAAGATCCTTCGTTCACTTCCTCCAAAATATAAGCCAAAGGTGACAGCCATTGAAGAAGCAAACGACCTCACTCGACTGAAAATGGAGCAACTTATTGGAAACTAAGAAGCTCATGAAGCAACCCTAGAAGAGGAAGAAAGAAGAGCACGTGAACTTCAGCAAGGAAAAAAGAAGGATGTGGCTCTAAAAGATTCAAAGGTTGTCACACAAGAAAGTGAGGAGTCAAGTGAAGAAGAGGGAGAAGAAGCCTTGATAGTCAATGGTAAGAAATACAAAAGATTTAAATCTAACAAAATTTCCAGCTCTTCTTCTACCCCTCCTAGGTGCTTTGAATGTGGGAAGAAAGGGCATTTCAAAAATGAATGTCCTAAAGCAAAGAAAGGAAAGAAAAGCTCTCACAAAAAGAAGGGAGAAAAAGCCTATAAAGCTGCATGGGACGAGTCAAGTGACAGTGAAAGCGGAGAAAAAACTGTGGATTGTCTAATGGCAAGAGAAGATGATGAAAACTCTCAAGTGGTAAGCCTACTTGATCTTTCTAAAGAAGAGTTAGTCACTAGTCTACAAGAAATTCATGATAAGTATGTTGATGTCAAGAAGAAACTAAAGAAGGTTATCAAATCAAATGATGAGCAAATTGCTAAATTAGATAATCTTTCTTCTGAAAAGAATAACATTGATCTTGAGAATTTGTCTTTAAAAACATCTTTAGATGATTGTACTAGAAAGCTACTCACTTTAGAAACAAATGTTGATCTTCTTTCTAAAGAAAAGACTGACTTGTTAGCTAAACTAAAAGATTTTCAAACTCAACCTATTTTGTGTAACCATCTAGACTATGATAATTTTATAAAAGAAAGAGATTCATTGCTATCTGATTTAGATCAAGCAAGAAAAGATTTACACAAAAAATTGAATGATATTGCTCAGCTGCAAAGAGAACTTTATGAGTTAAGAAGAAAAGATATACTTGATAACATTCTAAACATTGGTACTGTTTTCAACGGAAGAAAAGGTTTGGGATATGCTCCAAAGAAAAATCAACCCAAAAGAACTCAAACTATGTTTGTACCCAAGAACACAATGGCTAGAAAAAGAAATGAAGTTGATTCTATTACTTGCCATTTTTGTTTACGTCTTGGACACTATTCCTTTTCATGCCCTTATAAAACTAAGGATTCCGAATTAGTTTGGGTCCCAAAACCTCAAACTTAGTAGAGTCAAATAGAATTTAGTTGAGATATGACCAAAAAGCTCCATCTTGCTATTTATATTGTCTTATCTCAACTAAACAAAAGATTTCATGCTTATTGTTAATTTTCTGCATTGTTGTACTGAAACAGAAACTCAGTCGGTCGAAGTATTGTCGACCGAACCATTAATCGGTCGAAGTATTGTCGACCGACCGAATGTCTGTAACATATCAAAATTTACAGCAATTATTTCGGTCGAAAATTGGTCAACCGAGCTACATTTTTGTGTTTTCTAGTTTGTAATACAGTAATCTTCTCGATCGACAATTTGTCGACTGAGACATATGTCGGTCGAACAATTGTCGACCGACTGGACTTCTGATTCAGAACTACTATACAAATCTGTACTTAAATGATTCTAACCATATCAGACCATCACATGGGTACCAAAATCTACATTTCAATGCAGGAATGGGTGGTTGACAGTGGATGTTCCAAACATATGACCGGAAACAAGGATGCATTCCAAACCTTTGAAGAAAAGAAAAGTGGAACAGTCACCTTTGGAGACAATGGTAAGGGCAAAATCATTGGAATAGGTAATGTTGGTACAAACCTCGAAATAAAGAATGTTCTACTCGTTGATGGTTTGCACCATAATTTGATAAGTGTTAGTCAATTATGTGATAGTGGTTATGATGTGTTATTTAACAAAACTTGCTGCAAGTTATTGATAGAAAACACTACAAATGTTGTTTATGAAGGAAATAGAGTTGGAAATCTTTATATTCTTAAACCTAACTCTATGAAATCAGTAGTGGGAAAATGCTTGCTTGCAAATGAAAATACCTTACAAGTATGGCATAAAAAGCTAGGACATGCTAGTTCACATGTTATTAAAAAGTTAGTGAAATATGATCTTGTTCGTGGATTGCCTACTTTATCTTTTGATCAAGTTGAAAACTGTGAACCATGCACAATGGGAAAGCAAACCAAAACCTCTTTTAAACCAAAACATGTACTTAGCACCAGTAGGTCCTTAGAATTAATTCATATGGATTTATTTGGACCCATGAGGACACAATCTATTAATGGTAAAAGATACTGTTTTGTTATTGTTGATGATTATAGTAGATACACATGGGTACACTTTATTGCAACTAAAGATGATACTATTCATGTTTTTATACAATTTTGTTCCAATATTGAAAATCTATTACAAAGCAAAATATGTACCATTAGAAGTGATCATGGTGGAGAATTTGAAAATCATACATTTGAAGAGTTTTGTACATCTCAAGGGTACACTCATAATTTTTCTGCTCCACGCACCCCACAACAAAATGGTATAGTTGAAAGGAAAAATCGATCACTACAAGAAATGGCTAGAACTATGATGCTTGAACATAACACACCCAAAACCTTTTGGGCTGAAGCTGTAAACACTGCATGCTATGTGCTAAATAGAGTAACTGTTCACTCTCATTTAAAGAAAACTCCATATGAACTAATACATTCTAAGAAACCTAGAGTTGACTATTTTCATACCTTTGGCTCCACATGCTATATCTTAAATACCAAAGATGATAGAGATAAGTTTGACTCAAAATCTCACAAAGCATTCTTTTTGGGATATTCCACTTCTAGCAAAGCTTTTAGAGTATATAACACTATATCTAGAAAAGTTGAGGAATCTATTCATGTTTCTTTTCATGAAGAGTCTAAATCTGAAAATCTAGAAATCATAGATCTCACAAATCAATTCGAAAATTTAAACATACCAAATGATAGTGAGAAAAGTACTACAAATAATCACCAAGTTGAACCACAACCTACACCTAGGCTTATTAAAGATCATCCTCAAGAATTAATTATTGGAGATCCTAATGATAAAGTTAAAACTCGGTCTTCCTTCAAAGATGTTGCAAACATGGCTTTTGTTTCTATCATTGAACCTAAAAAGATATCTGAAGCTCTTAAAGATGATTATTGGATAATAGCCATGCAAGAAGAATTGAATCAATTCACTAAAAATGATGTATGGGATTTAGTTCCTAAACCACAAGATAAAACCATAATAGGAACTAAATGGGTTTTTAGGAACAAGCTAAATGAGGCAGGAGAAGTAATAAGCAATAAAGCTCGGTTAGTAGCACAAGGATATAATCAACAAGAAGAAGTATATGTTGCCCAACCACCTAGTTTTGAAATACCGGAAAAAGGTGACTATGTTTATAAACTTAAGAAAGCACTTTATGGTTTAAAACAAGCACCTAGAAATTGGTATGAAAGGCTCAAGACATATCTTTTTGATAATGGTTTTTCTATTGGAAATTCAGATTCTACTTTATTTTTCAAAACATATACATCTGATTTCCTAGTTGTGCAAATATATGTTGATGACATTATTTTTGGAGCTTCTAATGATTCATTGTGCACACAATTTAGTGATATTATGCAAAAAGAATTTGAAATGAGCCTCATGGGTGAACTAACTTTCTTTCTTGGTTTTCAAATTAAGCAAACACCTGTCGGAATATTCATAAGCCAAGAAAAATATACTAAAGAACTCTTAAAACGTTTTGGGATGGATCAGTGCAAACATGCTACTACTCCTATGGCTACTTCTATTAAAATTGATAAGGATGAAAATGGGGAACCTATTGATGATTCCTTATATAGAGCCATGATTGGTAGTTTGCTTTACTTAACTGCTTCTAGACCGGACATTATGTTTCCCGTTGGTCTTTGTGCTCGATTTCAATCACAACCTATGCACTCTCATTTTCTAGCAGTTAAATGAATTCTTCGTTACCTAGCCGGCACTACTTGTTTTGGTTTATGGTATCCAAAAGGACAATCCTTGGATTTTAAAGCTTATACTGATGCGGATTATGCTGGTTGTCGACTTGATCGCAAGAGTACTAGTGGTGGTTGTTTCTTATTAGGGAGAGCTTTAGTATCTTGGTTTAGCAAGAAACAAAATACGGTTGCCCTATCTACAACTGAAGCTGAATATATGGCAGCCGGGTCTTGTTGTGCTCAAGTGCTTTATATGCAACAAGTATTAAACGATTATGGTTTTACTCTTTCATCTACGCCTATTTTTTGTGACAACACGAGCGCTATAAACTTAGCACACAATCCTATCTTACACAGCCGAGCTAAACATATTGAAATCCGTCATCATTTTTTAAGGGATCACATCTCCAAGAATCATGTTTCCCTTCATCATGTTGATACGGAAGATCAATTGGCTGATATTTTTACAAAACCGCTTCCACTAGATCAATTTAACAAAATTAGGAAGCAATTGCTTATCACTCCTTTGGAAGATGTTTTCTTTGATATTTGTGCTACTTAAACAAAAACTCTTATTTGCATCATGATATTTTGGCTTTTAAATGGACATCTTTTTCATTAGATTTGATGGGACATCTAATTAAGGGGGAGTTTTTATTTCTAAATGGATATCTTTTTGAAATGACAAAGGGGGAGAAATAAATATAAATCTAAAACTTAGAAAAACTCAATCAATGAGTTTCATAAATAAACTCTTGGCTTTACATTGAAAGTTGCTATATTCCCTAGTGAATTGGATTTCATATTCCATAATTCAAAGGAAATAATAAGCACACATTTTATAAATAAGAGGAAAAGCTACAAAAGGTAATCTAAAGGTATGAAACTCATATGGTTTATATTTCCTTTATTTTTATATTTAGGAAATGTTTGTCATCTTCAAAAAGGGGGATATTGTTGGCTAAATGGACATCTATAAATCCCTTTGTTTTGATTATGACAAACATTTCATTCTTATTGATCTAACGAGCTACTTGAGTGTGCAGGATTAAGGTGGATGACAAAGCAACTAGGGAAATCCATATGCTTATATGTTCATGTTTTCATGCAATGTAATCGCTTTGTAAAAACTTGTACAAATATATAATGTACAAGTACTTAGATTGCATGTAAATCAAGCGTTAGATTCACCCTAGCTAAACACCACATTTAGATAAGTCATTCCCTTCAAATAGGATCACATTTTCACACTCATACATATAGTTAGTGCCTAAATTGAAACATTGAAACAGGATCAATCTCGGTCGACAAACTCCTCGACCGAGACACTCTCGGTCGACAATCTTCTCGACTGAGAAAGATCCAAAGTAGCCGTTAGACACAACAGACAAGTTAGTTGGCAGTTGGAGAAAGACGTTGCAAATCACTTGTTCTAGAGTGCCTGTCGGTCGACAAAAGTTCGACCGAGTAGGTGTCTCGGTCGACCATTCCTCGACCGAGATGGTCTCTGACAGCAACTGCAGAATTAATTAATTAGCCGTTGTTAAAGCAACAACTTTGTACCTAACGGCTAGTTAAGCACTTAGAAACCCCTAGAAGTTGTCTAGAACGTCCTTAAGCATCCTTAGGCCATTCCTATAAATAGGACAAGCCATATGACACTCAAATACACTTGCTACACTTGAGAAATCCTTGAGCATACTTTGAGCAATCTGTTTGTGAGCAATTTGAGCATTGTGACAATTGGCCATTTCATTCCTTAGCTCATAATTCGTGTCCTATAGGCTAGTATCTCCTACCCACTGCAATCACAAGTCCACACACTTGGTTAGGAGATCTATACGCTTGATCTAGGCAAATCAAGCCTTGGGCTACAAAGGATAAGTTGTAATTTCCTTTTTCTTTCTTGTTCTCTATTACCGTTTGTACTCTCCTTGCTACTCCTAGGTTGGAGGCTGCTGATTGGAGAGGGTGGATATCTTCTTGGTGAAGAAGGTGACTTTGAGCTACTTCAGAAGGCTGGTGCAACAGGAGGTTACTTCTAGAGAGGAAGGCTACTTCAAGGGGGAGCTTGGAGTTACTTTAAGAAGGCTACCTCAAAGTTGGTGCACCTACTTCAAGTGAAGGCTGTTCAAAGGGTGTAAAGGAAAGTATTGTATTTTGTATAAATCCTTGGGAAGGTAATAAAATAAATACTTTCAAAATCCCAGTTGGGTAAGCAACCGGGTAGTGGACTGACAACTTTAGTAGTTGCTAAAGTTGGAACCACTCTAAAACACCTGTCTCCTTCTTCTAATTTTTAATTGTGGTTGTTTGAGTTAAATAAATTGTTAAAATTATTTAAAAACTCTATTCACCCCCCCTCTAGTGTTTTTCAGTTTGCTTGGGGAGTAATAGTAGCAGTAGAAGTGGCCTTAATCAATTTGTCAAGGTTAGAAGAACTCAGTGTCACAATCTGAGGATTATTAACATGAAGAACAGGGGTAGAATCTCCATCAGCATCTGTAGTTGACACTTTATTTGCCCATTCAGGTTTGCCATACTTTTTTCCAGCATTTTCCTCATTGTGGATTAGTGTGCTTGCAGAAATTATAAAATATGGGTTGAGATGACGAAGAAGAGGGTCCTCTTCCATTGTTGTTGAGACTTTTCTCCAGTCATGACCAGGATTACCTCGTCCGGAAACAACAAGGGTTGTAGTCTCTTTGGAAATAGGGGTAGAAGATACAAAGTGAGATAATCACATATAGCCATCAACTAATGTTAACAATGGTTCAGAGGCAAGAATTTGCTGACGAACATCTTCATAACTAGGATGTAGAGATGCCAAGAATTGATAAAGTTGTATTTCCTCTTGCTGCTTTTGCATCTTGATAAGTCAGATGATAAGGGGTGATGAAGCTTGAGTTTACTCCCAAATCCCTTTAAAGGTGTCAAAGTGTGAAGCAGAGGTTGATTCATCTTCAAGTTTAACAGAATGCAAACGTTTATATTGATCAAAAGTTGGATGTATTTCCTTTCTAGAATACATTTGGCCAAGGTGATCCTATGCCTCCTTGGCGGTGTTGGTGAAGAGAAGATTAGCATAAATATGTTATTCACAACTATTCAGGATCCAGGAGAGATAAGAGAGTCATATTTAGCCCACTTTTTGAAATCTACCTTCAATTTCTCATATGCTTCTTTAGTAGTTTTCTTCTTTTCATATGTATCTTCCTTTAGTTGTGGATATCTCTCCAATGTTCCAATTTTTCTAAGGAGTATGCATAGATTTGAATTGAATGTGCCCATAGGACATAGTTGGAGCCATTAACTTTTACACAAGTTATGCACTAGGGGTTTGTTTCAGACATCCCAATAGCAGAAGAAGATGACCCCATGATATACCAATATGAGATATAATGGAGCAGAAATGGAAGAATACAAATAGGTGCAGACAGTCAATGACATGCTGTGTCAATTGCACCAGACTAGAATTAGAAGTTTCAGACATGTCGTGTCACTTTTGACAGATATCAACAGCAATAGATTTGTCATAGCATCTCATGATGACACACCATGTAGGTAAGGCACACACCATGTGTGATGGAAAAACAACATATTTTGCCTAGAATAAGTTCCAAAATAGATGATGAACCTTATGGATCCCAAGGGAAATAGAGATATGTTGGAGAGATCCAATTATATGTAATAATATGTGGACAAAGACATATACAAATTGGCCATAGATGACCATAAAAGGATGTCGTAAGGCTTTCTAAACAACCAGCCTTTACAGCATGAAACTGACGGGAAGTGTGTAGGAAATCTTCTATGCCCTCTTGTTGGGAAGAGGATAGGGCTAGAGAAGAGACTAGATCTCCCTTGGTATGATCAATAGTGGTGGAGAAGGAAGAATATGATGAGAGGGGATGAGGGAAGAGATGACAGCATCGTTGGCTTGGAAAGGAGAGGTTTCAAGCAGCTATCTGTCCCACTCTAATACCATGTTGAGAACAACCATCTTTCTATATCTAAAAATGAGTGCATCCCTCTCCTATAAATAGGAGGGGAAACAACAAGGAAGGGAATATAAAACCCTAATGGGACTATTATACTTAAGCCCATATTACATAAGACTAAGTGAAAAGGAAAGATAGAACTAAAGAGAATAAAATAGCTAACGATAAATATATATATTAACATATATTACTTTGCCTTAAGTAATGGCTAGTTTTTATAATATTGCACATACATAGCTTTGTTGACATCCTTTCTCTTATTTATTTCCTCTTTTGGGTGTTGCTTTTAACCCACCCAAAGGTTGCACTGCCTGAGGTCTAAGAAGTAGGAGGTGTTACTCAAGTCTAGATTTAGAAAGTCTTCTGAGATGGGTAGGTTGCTCACCACAAATCAATCCTACTAGTTTAGATTTCACATCTTGTTAATTGCCTACTGTGGCCCCAATGTTGAACTTGGAGAAGAATTTGTAATGTTTAGATTTGCTTTCAGTTGCTATAAAACTATGTTTCTTTTACCTATTTGTTTGAAAAAAATATTGTGCACTCCTTTTAAGTTATTATTTTATACTTGTGAATGAATGGTGTTTTATTCATTATATTCTTAAATTAAGAAAGTGGTACATCCCCTCATGGGTCCTACCCTTTACAAGATGGTATCAGAGCTAGGTTATGCTCGATAGTCTGACTATTTTGGAATTCAACCTTAGATTTTTTCCCTTATAAGATATATCTATGTTTTAGGAGAACCAACATGTTTGACGACACTAGTGTTAGCCCTCAGTCTAGCATTTTGATTATATTCACTATGCTAATAAATCTTCCTTTCAATATGCCGATGGAACCCCCTCTGAGAGAGAACTTGAGCTCTTTGGTCACCCCTATGAGTCAGTGTGTTTTTGTATCCACCACTACCACCTCGGCTAGCATTTCCCCTAAATGGAAGTTAGCCTTGTTGTGACAATTTGTCACCACGACCATGGTGGGATAGTTGAACATCCCTCGCATTTCTAATAAGTTGAAGGAGTATACACTGACTGGTTTTATGAAAATGCAACCACCCTAATTCAAGGGTGAAAGGGAACTAGAGATGGTTGATAATGTTGATGATTGGGTTTCAGCCTTAGAGCGGACTTGTAAAGGTATGATGTGTCCCCCTCATTAGAAGGTCTGGTTTGCTTCAGATGTATTGGATGGACCAACATGAGTCTGGTGGAATGGGATAGCTTGAACTCGTGACTTCCTCTTTGTCATGGGAACAATTCTTGGTACTCTTCTATGAGAAATACATATACATTGCTACTCTTAGGAAAAAGGAAGTAGAATTCCACAATCCAAAGCAAGGGTCCTTGTCTATTCCTTATATCTACAAAAAAATATGTCGTTTAAATGTTATGCTACTGGTTTGAGTGAGGACCATATGGATATTATATTCTTGCAAGGACGCAACTACCATGTGGGTCATTCTCTAGTCCCTCTAGTTCCTCCTACATTCCAATAGATGGTTGATAAGGCCTTAGTGGTTGATTCGTATCCCAGTTTTCAAGATCCATCACAAAAAAATAAGAGGAAGAACTTTGACTATGAACAATGTCAGGATAAGTGAAAATATTTCTCTTGAAACCATCCTATGGGGAAGTGATATGGTGAGAACCCTACACCACAAGAGAGGGTAGTCCAGTAGTATGCCATCAGTGTGGTCAATATGGACACTTCAAGCCCCAGTGCCTTTAACTATAGTAGCACCATATTCCTTCTCAACATCCTGCCAATCAACCACATCATCATCATAACCCATCTCCAAGGAACAACAACTACATTTAGGGTTGACACCCTCAAATGGGAGGCATGTTGGACGTGTCATCGCTATGGAGTTGTGGATACTAGTGATGATAATGAAGTAATTGAATGTATTATGCATATTAATCTAGATCCCCTAAAAGCTTTATTTGACTCTAGATTTCAAAATACCTTTATATCATCTGAACTTGCTGAGATGTTAGATCTAGAGCCTATATATGTGGACTATGCTCTTGATGTTCAGACACGTAGTGGTAGGTTATGCTCTTCTTATCTAAAGATTCCACCTGTTGACCTTTGTATATCTGGAAAGATGTTTTTAATAGACTTCATCCTCTTAGACATGACAACCTTCGATGTCATTCTTGGTATGGATTGGTTGAAAAAGTTATATGCATCTTTGTTCTGTGGTGAGAAGAAGGTTAGTTTGCTTCACTTGAATGGTGAGTGACTCTATATAAAGGGCAAGAAATGTGAGGATAGGCAATTTATCATCTCATATATGAATGATGAAAAGCTTATCTCACATCGATGTCGAGCCTACCCAGAATCCATTGTCCTTGAACCCTCACCAACTTAGTTGGCTTATATATATGTGGTATGAGATATTCCCAGTGTCATTCCTGACAAGCTACCGGGTATTCCCCCTTCTTGTGAGGTTGATTTCTCTATAGATCTCATACCAAGTAGCACTCATAAATCAAAATCACCTCATCGAATGGAACCTACATAGGTTGCAAAACTTAAGAAACAATTGCAAGAACTTCTTAACATGGGGTTTGTTCACCCTAATGTCTCTCCTTGGGGATCTCTTGTTCTATTTCTAAAGAATAAAGACGGTTCTTAAAGGATGTGAATGGATTATAGAATGTTGAATCAAATGACGATTAAGAACATCTATCTTCTAGCATGCATGGATGACTTATTCGATCAATTAAAGTCAACTATTGTTTTCTTAATATGGATTTCTGAAGTAGATACTACCAAATTGGGGAAAAAGATGAGTATATATTGAATATGGCCTTCCTCATTCTCTATGGGCATTACAAATTATTAGCCATGCCTTTTGGTTTGACTGATGCCCCTACCACCTTTGTGGACCATACGAATGGGGTCTTACGCCCCTACCTTGATGACTTTGTGGTAGTGTTCATTGATGATGTTCTTATCTACTCTGAGTCAGTGGATCAACACCGATAGCATCTCTAGATTGTTCTGCAATCCCTTGATGAGAACCAACTTTATGCCAAGTTTCCTAAGTGTGAATTTTGGGAAAAGGAAGTGATGTTCTTAGGCCATGTAATATCTATTGGTCCTATAGTTGTGGATCCATTAAAAGTTGAAGTTGTAACTAAGTGACAATCTCCAAAGAATCCTTATGACATATAAAGTTTCTTGGGTTTTGCAGGTTACTACATATGGTATTAAGAATTTTTCTGAGTTGGCACGTCCTCTAACCAAGTTGTCTCATAAGGATTCCAAGTTTGTCTGGACCCCAGAATGCAAAAGGGGTTTTCTAAAACTAAAGCATTGTTTGACAATTGTCCTTATTTTGGCCCTAGCCATCAAAGGAAAGCCTTATGTCATATACATTGATGCATCTAGACAAGGATTGGGTTGTATCCTTATGTAAGAAGGATGTGTTATAGCTTACACCTCACGAGAGATGAATTCAAATGAGGAGAACTAGATGAACCACAATCTTGAGCTTGCAACTATTGTTCATAGTCTGATTCTTTGGAGGCATTATCTTTATGGAGTCCAATTTGAGGTTTTGACCATAAAATTCTTTGTTATCTTATGAAGTTGAAGGACTTGTGTCTGAGACAAAGGTTTTGGATGGAATATTTAAAGAATTATGATTTCACAATCACTTATAATCCTGGAAAAGCATATGTAGTTGATGATGCCCTTAGTCGTAAGAAGAACAATGTTTGTGCATCTCTTCATTTTCTGTGTGGAGAAGTATGGACGTGTTTCTAGATGGAGACTTGAGTTGAAGGATGATATGGACGATGATAGAATGTGTGTGCATATGGCTAGTCTCTGGACTATTCCATCTTGGATTTTTGAGGTGATTATATTCAAATGAGATGAAATCCTTAATTGAAAAACCACTTAGATTTCTTTGTTGGTTGAGGGTGAAATTCATTTTTATGATCAAAAGGATACTTTATGTGGATGATAAGAGAGGCTCATTGATCAAATTATACAATTCACTCTGGCACCACCAAGATGTACAAGGATCTGCAAATATGTTTTTGGTGGCAAAATATGAAGAAGGACATTGCTACTTTTGTTTCAAAATTCTTGACCTATCAGTAAGTAAAGGTTGAACATCAAAGACCTGGTGGAGTTCTTCAAGCCCTAAAGATACCAGAGTGGAACTGGGGAAATATTATGATAGATTTTGTGACTAGATTTCCAAAATTCAGTAGTGGTTTAGATGTACTCTGGGTTGTGGTTGATTAGCTAACCAAATCTTCTTGTTTCTTACATTTCAAGACTACATATAAGGTTCCTAACATGGAAAAAATATATGTGGCTTGTATAGTCTGTTTGCATGGTGTACCAAAAGCTATAGTGTCTGATAAAGACCCTAAAAATACATCCTGCCTATCGAGGCAGATTCAAGAGGAGATGGGATGAGATCTATGTTTTAGTACTTTCTACCACCCTCAGACCAATGGTCAATATCAGAGGATGGTTCATATTTAGAAAATCCATTGCAAGCTTGTGTGATGGACCATGGAGGTGTTCGGGACAAATATCTCTCGTTGGCTGAGTTCACTTATAATGATAGTTATCAATCTATCATAGATATTCCACCCTTTGAAGCTCTATATGACCGCTCGTATTGTTATCCCTTGGACTGGGATGATGTGGGTGAAGCTACTCTCATAAAGATTGATGACATGCAACTAATGAAGGACAAGATTGTCTAGATAAAGAAATGGATGAAAGTGGCTCTAGGTTGATAGAAGATTATGTTGTTAAGAGTAGGATGGATGTGAACCTTTGCTTTGGTGACTATGTTTTCTTTAAAATAAAACCAATATGGTCCATTGCAAGGTCCACGGTGAAAGGTAAGCTTGGTCCTCTTATGTAGGATCGTTTGAAATTTTGGATAAGACTGGAGAG
Source organism: Alisma plantago-aquatica (assembly GCA_963693085.1). Lineage (NCBI taxonomy): Eukaryota > Viridiplantae > Streptophyta > Magnoliopsida > Alismatales > Alismataceae > Alisma > Alisma plantago-aquatica. The sequence goes on from OY856414.1 coordinate 665,000,440, forward strand.
TGTGTGTGTGTATCACTTCACATTAACCCCCTACTCATGATATGATCCATGGTGCTTTTCATGTGTCTGTATTGAAGAAATATGTGAAAGATCCTTCCCATGTAATATCAATAGAGCCTATAGAGATTCGTGAAGATCTGACCTATGAGGAATATCATGTGAGGATCCTTGATTCTTGAGTGAAGCAGCTAAAGTACAAAGAGATTGAGCTAGTGAAATTTTTATGGAACTATCATGGTTGGAGGAAACAACTTGGAAGCTCATGGAGGAAATGTTGTAAACTCATACCTCACACTTTTTTGAGATTTTGGGTACAAAATCATTTTAAGGGGTGGAAATTTGTAGCATAACCAAATATATGTACATATTCCATTTTCGCCTTATCATGTGATCTAGATTATTTTCAGGATCCTTTTCTAAAATTAGAATATATTAGGATGTTAGTAATATCTTATGGTAGAGTTTTATCTAATAAATTTATAATTGATCCTTTAATGCATGAAATTGGCATAATATTCTAGTTTGGGCCTATTATGTAAAGTTATCTACATTAGAGGGTTTAAGTTCAAAATAACTCTTCTAGATTCTTCCTGTGGATAGATATGGGTAAGGGCAATTTGTACACAAAATTTGGGTATTAAATGAAAAAGGAATAAATAAATATGTTAAAATATATTTTTCCTCAAGTCATGATTATTGTGTATTAAAAGTTACCAAAAGAAAAAACATTGGTCTCAAATTCGGGTTCCCTAGGTCACAATTAGTCTACTTGTCAATTTTCATCTTATTAGGGTTTTTTTGCTACTCCAATTTGATTAGAAAAGGGAAAAGATGATAAATACCCACTCACTTTTTTCCATATCCTTTTCGGCTAAGGTTTCTCACATTTTAATTTGACTCGTATGATTTTCCCTTTTTCCCTTTCTCCACATAGATTGACGATTGAGATCTGACCTAGGCCGCATTCACACAATCCCATGTCCTGGGAACTATCTTCTTCCCCGATTCAACGACTCATCTGAATAGGGATGCTCAACAAAATTTCTACGAGAAAAATCTCCCTCCCTAGTTGATAATTTCTTGAAAGATATTGTTGCCAAGTTTCCACATCCGATGGTAGTCTACTCGATACCTAGGTTTTCGTATCGGAGTTTTTCCCAAATCTCCTCACAAGGCTTCTTGAAGACTCGACTTATGAAGCCCTAATGTTGAATGTTATATATAGTCTAGGCTACTCTGGGTTCTGCCACCCCACAATAAAAAATAAACCCTAAGTCATTTTCATTATTAGTGTTGTAGGGAGTGGGACCTGAGAGGGAATCCACTCCCTACTTAATTTTGAGGAATGAATCATTATATTCCAAGCACACATAAAATGTTTGTTGAATTAGACATAATTTTTTGCTTTATTTCTCAAATGATGGTATACAAGAATGACCAGAGTGTAATAGTGGAATAATATTTCAGGACTATTTACAATTTTATAAAAGTACATCACCATCTCCCATAAAGGATTTACATGAAAGTTACAATATAAGGATCTAAGTACAGGGATATCCAACTATCTCAATTCTATATCCCATTAAGAGTCTTTTGCATAAGCTAGGTCCACATACGTGTGTAAGGTCCTCCATGTTCTACACATGGGGTTGTGCTACCTCTGGGTTGGTTGAAAAAAAACAACACCCAAGAGGAGGAAAACAAAAGGAAAGGACATCGGCTAACACTGAGTATGTGAGTAATTAACAACTAGGCATTATTTTAGAAAGTTAAAAAGAAGAGCATCAAAATAAGGAATGATAAAGAAAAATATTAGGTCAAGAGTTGAGGCATTATATATATATAAGTGATGATTAACAAAAATATAATCTTACCATATAACAACAATAAAAAAAATTAAACATTGCATGTAAACAATTAGATTATTTTTATTTATATAGGGTTGAGACCCATAAAATATCAAGCCTAAAATATTTTGGGTGAAAAATGCACATCTTGGGTGGAATACGCATGCCACTATAAATATATGAGCATAATACACACACTCAGGACAGAATATGCACATACAATTAGTATGGACGTACAACTACAATAAATAAAACCTAGTCTATTTGCACACGCACAATAATGTAAAGGCAAGATTCAAGTTTGGTCAAAATGAGGATGATATATATATATATATATATATATATATATATATATATATATATATATATATATATATATATATATATATATATATATATATATATATATATACGAGAATGAGATCATATAAGTCACATAATAGATCAGAGGAGCTTAAATGATAACATCAGCAATAATTGAAAATGTAGCAAGGAACTTGAAAATATGTTCAAGAAAGATCAAGATTTAACCAAGTTATGCCTCATTTGGGAAAATTTATTAGTCATCATAGTACTGCCTAGATAACCGAGAAAGATGCAGATACCTCAAAGAGATTTGTCAACTTGACAAAGTTCAAACCTTTGATCCAAGTCATGGTTGCAAAGTTTGAAACATCGATGGTTGAGAAGGGATCACCATATGAATTTTTTTATGAGATTACAAGGAACTTGAATAGGAGGATAAGGGAAGAGGCTAGAAGCCATTTCCTATTGGTCAAGTGATCACTATTTCTACGAAAGCCATAGAGAGGGGTCTATATATAAAAGTATTAGACTTGGGTAGCAAAAAAATTATATATTTTTGTTTACTAGGAAACATATGTAACATATATTGTAAAAGGAGACAAATGAAGCATTCTTTAACAAATGATAGGAAAGAATAAACATAAAAATGATATTTCCCTTCCATTTATTTATGCCTATGTTATATCTAATATTATACCTTTTTCTAACAAATTGATCACAGAAATAATGACCACTAAATTTACCAAAAAAGACTTCTAAATATTTCATCGTGTAATTATTTACTCAATGTAAACGTGTATAATAATTTAATGTACAATTTTTAGTAGGATATACATGTTGGATTTCTTTTCTATTATTCCAATTATCAACCTCTTATATACACCTATTTGTTCCATTATGAAATAACTTTTTCAAAGTGTTTCTCTTCTCACATTAGAGTCATTGAAACATGTATAACAAATTTATTTTTAAATAAAACGAATCTATTTAATTAATATTAAGTTAGATTCAAAACTTCAAATTTGTGGCAATCATATAATTTCTTATATATTTTGCACTAGTTCTTTGTGAAGGAGATATTTTCTAATAAATTTATATGTATCCAAAATTGGTTATTATAGACACAATTTCAAATCAAAAGGGTGTAAACATTATCTATTAAATAATTTTCTTCTTTTTCCTTATTGTTAACAATTTTAGGAGGTAATATGAAGGTTTACTAAGGAAATCATTTTTTTCAAGATTATTATTATTTCAAATTTGAGTTAAGTAATTGTTAATGTTGATTTCTTTACAAACAAATATATAACCACGTTAAATATCTGTTTCCTTTATGATATATTAACGTGATTATTATTATTTATTTATTGCTTTAAAACATTAAGTAGAGAGGCTTTAGTTATTTAAAGTTTGTTCCAGTTTACTAAAATATCTCACATATTTCTTAATTTTGCAATTACCTCAGTTACATTGTAATTTGAAAGTAAATACATTTTTAGATTCTCCACCATGATAAATTTTCCATAGATTTAACATGCTTGTCCAACATTATTTCCATTTATGTCTCACCAAAATTTTATATTAGAACTTCATATAAATTATATACATATAATCCATACAAGTTGGTTTATTGTATTCGTTTAACATATTAGATGTTTCTTTTTAATAATAAATTTAATATTTTTGGCCTTATCTTTCATTTTCTTTTCTTAATGACATTGAGGCATCTAGGAACACTCAAAATATGTGAAACTTGTCCTACAAGAAAACTAAAATGTGGATAGTTTGATTTATCATTAATTTTTCATTTTGGGAATGTTACTATTTTATTTAATATTTTTGACTTTAAGTTATATTCTCTCTCCGAAATAATGATAACATAAATAAGATCATTCAATTCATGTGGGAATTCACAAATAGACTAATTTTAGTATGTGTAATTTGAATTTTGTATTTATTTCCAATTTTGAATTCAATGAATATATTATTTAATATTTTGGAGTAAAACTCATATTTTCTTCTCTAAATAAATTTTTTATAGTTATCATTGTCCAAACGATGTGAAACTCGGTACCCAAGCTAATTGGGAACCAACAAACACATTTTTATCATTATATTTGGGTTTTGGAATTTCCTTTTGTGGGTTATGTCACCATTATGGTTTATACAATTTATTTACTTATATATTGGTTATATTCAATTAGAGTCTCATTAATTTCAAATTGTTACAAAAAGAGTTATATATTTTTATTATGCACAAAATTACTCATTTTACACATCTAACATATTTAATCCATTAATTTTATATTTATTTAAATAATAGAACATTATTAATGTTATGAACATGAAATTACCAGTCGTTACTCCAAATCATATTATACATTTGTATTTAGCCATTATGTGAGTATTAGTTATCAAAGGAAATGCATGTACTATATTAGCACAAATTTAAGTTCTTTTGTAAATGTGTGAGGTAGTTTAATTTTATCCTTGTTTGGACAAATCTAGAGAACCAAATATTCTAATTTCTTAATTACAAAAATAGGATAAAATCTAGATTTTGGGACGTTGTTGCGTGAATAACTTTCAATTTCTGTACTCTAGAACCTATCGTCTATGCTATACTCTGTCCAAACCCAAACTGCTTTCTTGGTAACTTTTCTCGATCACTTTCCTTTATGTTTTTCTATTAGAATCACTGATTGTCATCTCCATCTGGGTTTCCTCAAATCGATCCACGCATGTAGCACATCGGCCAAACGGCCATGGAGTAAGTCAAGGAAGAAGAATCCCTTGTGCAACTTACAATGTTGTCCTTCAATTCCCTTTGGTACGATTTTACTTGCAGGGGCCTTTTTGTCTTCTCGTAGCCTCTGGTTGTATTTAACGCATAATGATTAATTTTTCTTTTGACGATATTTCCATGTTACACTCCCTAATATAGAATGGTAATGTTCAAAGCTAAAATCATCTCTTGCTCATTATTTTTCCAAATAAATTGAGTAATGTTATAAAGTTGTAAAATTCCTAACTTTCCCTAGAAGCTCCAAAAATTTTAAAAAATATGTTTTGGATTTGTAAGATCTTCTCTATCTTGTGGTTCAATTTCCATAACCTAATTCCAAAATTTTAAAAATGTGATTTTAGGGTTTTTCTCTCTGTCTTGTCCTCTTAGTAACAATTGAGAAAAAAAATCATAACAAACAAGAACTAAGAACTTGGATCAGAAATATAATCAATAACATTGAACCCTCTTTCTAGGTTAATATCATGAATCAACCTATGGTTTTCTAAGGATTTATATTTCTAGGATTTCATAATATGCAACATAATAGAACCCTAATTTATGTAGAAAACATTATATGTAGGTCTGAGGTGAACCTAGACTTGAGAGGGTAGAATATTGGTCTCTAATTTAAATACTCGAGTCAAGGTATGCACGTCTTCCCAATTATCTAGGAATTACTAATATGACCAATAAATTATTCCCATATGAGGCATCTCTTGATTAATCCATGAGCGTTATTGAATCTATTTGAAAATCCTATTTCCCTAATATTATTTCTTGATTTTATATTGATATGATTGAAGGTCCTTTGACCTATTTGTGAAAAATATTTGGATGATCACATCCGCTTTACTTGAATTTGATGATGACTAAACTTATATCTTGCCTTTATGCTTTGTCCTTGTACAAGTAGACTAAGTTTATTTATAGTAGCATGTACATATGTACTACTATAATTTTTGGGTGTGCCATTCCATGCCAAGTGTGCATTTCCACCCATATAATAATACATATTGGGCGTGCCTTTCCACCTAGGATGTGTGTTTCAAACTGACTTAGGCTTGATATTTTATGTGTCTCTGTAATGCCTGGGCCCATTGCCAAAGGCTCTACGCTTAACTATGGAGTTCTTAGTGATGGGATCCCGGAAAAGGAGGTGCACCTTGGTGATATGGGTAGTCCAATCATTCCTTATAAGATCTTTTTATCTGAGGCCTCAAATCTTGGGATGTTACAATCTCCCCCACTTAAGCTCTTGACGTCCTCGTCAAGGCTCAACTATAAGGCCTCATAATCTCTTCCCCATTTCAGTGCAGACCCACAATGGCACATGGACACCCAACTCCCGATCACGGAATACTAGCGCAAGGGTGGCTACGTCAACCATTGACAGCCCTTTCCTACATGCCTGGACCGCACGGCTCAAGACTGGCATGCCATGCCCATGTGGGCCCACCTATTGGAAGTAAATTGGCTTTGATACCATTTATAACACTCGAGCCCACTGCCCAAGGCTCTAGTAGAGTTTCAGGAATGATGATTGTCCCCACAGATCACCACTAGCCTTAACTGCACGCCTTTTCCTCACTCACACGCATGTCAGGATCAACTGCCCGATAGGTCACCCATCTCAGTACTACTCCAAGCTGAGCACACTTAACTATGGAGTTCTTAGTGATGGTCTCCCAGAAAAGGAGGTGCACCTTGGTGATATGGGTAGTCCAATCATTCCTTATAAGTTCTTTTTATCTGAGGCCTCAAATCCTGGGATGTTACAGTCTCAGTCCTACTTAAATAAAATTGGTCTAATTGTTTACATGTACTAATTACGATTTGATAATGTCATTACATGTCAAGATTTCTTTCTGATGGTCATATCCTTTTTGATAAATGCCTCATCTATTGAATTGTTAATTCTCTTGAAGCTTCCCTTCTTAAATATCCCTTTATTGATGTATCCAACATTGATCTTACTTTGCCATAAGTAATGGATAGTTGTTATAATATTGCACATGTACAACTTTGTTGACGTACTTTTCTTATTTAGTTCCTCTTATGGGTGTTTCTTTCAACCTACCCACAGGTTGCACAACCTGAGGCCTAGGAAGTAGGAGGTGTTTCTCAAGTCTATCTCCATTATGTCTTATGATATGGGTAGTTTGCTCACCACAAATTGATCCTACCAGTTTTGATTTCATATCTCATTAATTTCCCTTTGTGGCCCCAATGTTGAACTTGGAGAAGAATTTTGTAATAGTTAGATTTAATTTCCACACTTAAAAACTATGTTTCTTTTACATTCTATTTGTGAAAATAGTGTGCACCCTTTTATTCAAAGGTTATTATTTTATAATTGTGAATGAATGGGGTTTTATGCATTATTTTCTGAAACTAAGGAGTGGATCCCCTCATCAGCCACACTCCTTAATGGTAAATCCTTGATGAGAACTTTAGATATGTGTTTTCTTGAGGCAATAGTTAAATGATATCTTGGTAACAGGACGGCAACCTTAGAGTAATATATATTTGATTTTAATCCTAACACTGAAAGGGGGATTTATCATGCCTCAACATATGATTTTTCATGTTATTTATATTATAGTGAGAGAGTGAAAAGGCAGGTAGAGGGTGACAAAACCCATCCACCCTAATTTTTCAATCCACATTGACAAATCAAGACCTTAATTCCAACATGTTTATTATTTATAATGCATTAAATATTAGTTCTTGCTCAATTATGACTCATCAGCTAATTCTTAAAAGCATTGTCTTTTGGGTTTGATAGTAAACTATACTTATATTCAACTCCTTCTCAAACATCGACCTTGAGATTGAAATAACCTACCACAAGCTCCTTTGTGAATGCATATCCAAGATGGCAAAAGAGGAGATTAATTGCAAGGTAGAAGCAGCACTTCTAACACAGTTGGACATACTCTTGGCACAAGCCAGGGATGTTGTGGCAGCATAGCTATGACTAGATGAAGAAACAGAAAGATAAAGAGATGCATAGATTTTTCTATTCCTATATCTACGATGTTTTCCTCCTAGTCGTTCAACCTAACATAGAAGCACACATTTTGAAATAAAGACGTAGTGGGTGACAATGAAGCAAAATGACAATTTTTCTAACCATATAGAGGACACAAACCATTTATATAATCTTATATATCTTTGTGACCTAGGAAAGAAAGTTGGCATGTCCTATGAAGCCATAAAGATATATCTATCATACTATTCTATCACTAACAAATCTAGGGTGTGGAACAACTCCCTAGATGATGTCAACTCACCACTTGGGAGGAACTTCAACAAGTTCTAAGAGAAGTATTTCTGCCCTCACTCATTTACCAAATTTGAGGGCAAATCACCTAGTTTGAACAACTTCCAAGAAAAACTATTTTTGAATCCTGGTAACAATTCAAAGGGTTACTTTGTAAATCACCTCATCATGCCATTCCCTATGCATAACCTATTGAGTACTATAGGGAAGTGGATGATGACATCAAATAGTTTCTTCATGAAACTTCCAATGGAAACCTCATGTGGTACAACTTTGATGAAGCATGGAAAGTTGTAAGCAGTGGAGCATAGAACTAAGATAATTAAGGTTCATCACACAAGAGAGGAGTTCTTTAGGTTGCAATAGCATAAGATAGATATGATATGAAGTCTATTATTGAATCTTTGAAGACTCTTTCTCTTAAAAAAGAGAACCTTGAGTCACCTTTCCAAAGGTATGGGTAAAGATATTTCTTTCTAGCTAAGACATTCCAAAGGGTCTGCCAATTCTGTAGTGTAGAGGGGCACATAAGTATATCGTGCAATCACTGCTACCAAGCCACACAGAACATGCACCAGCCTCAATTGAATAACAATCTAGTCATTGTAGAAGCTAATGTTGTCAACTTTATTCTAGGACATGGTTACTATGACTTCAACTGACTGATAAACCATCCAGCCTTCTAGTATGAAAACCCAAATGGAGGAGATAATTCACAACAACTCATGCAAGGACCAAACCAAAACCATGTTTGGGGTTTGGTATCCAACAAAACCAAAATTACCTCTAGAACAACTTCAATCCTTGACAACACTGCAACAACTTCAACCAAGGTAAGAACGATAATCCAAGACAGCAACCCTGCAATAACCAAAAACTTCTCCTAGGGTATGGCAACCAAAAAAATATGACTATCCTAACAATCAAGGTCATTTGGATGTTATTGAGAAGATGGTACCAAATAGCAAGCTTACAATAAATCTATGAAGACTCAAATAACACAAATTGATGTCGCCAACCCAAAAAAACAACCCCAAGCATCAGCATGATCAATCGAAGGTTGTGAACAAACATTTTGGATGTCTTCTAAGCGAACCAACAACACCAGTCACCAACAAGATGGTCCCTGGAGAGGATGAAAATGAAGAAGTCGCTTCAGTGGCTATACCAGCTTTATCAGTGATTGAAACTTAAAAGACGAGCAACACATCAAATCCTCAAGTGACCTGAAAAGCTACTCCAAATTATTCTATTCTGTGATACTAGTATACAAGCCACGACCACCATACCATATTTGTCTAGCTAAGACATGGCTAGACTCGAGATTCATGAGTTTCAATGAAGCGATGAAGAAGATGTGTGTTGACATTTCCTTCCTTGACTCCCTTAAATTCTCCTCCTAGACAAACGTTTTTAAAGCTATCCTTACTTGTAAGTACACAACATAGGAGTATGAGACTGTGAAGTTGGATGATGATGTCTCACATTATGCAGAGAAAGATGTAACAAAAACTCAAGGACCCAAGATATTTTGGCATATCATGCTTTATTTGGGATTCTAAATTTTAAAAATGTCAGATTACCTTGGGGTAATCATTTATATAATTTCCTACAAATTACACAAAAGACTTGACTTCACCACTGACTTTCCCCCACTGACATAGTTATTCAACTTGTTGACTCTTCCATGACCACTCCTGTGGGGATTGTATAAGATGTCCCTATGAGAGTGGGGCCCAAATCTTATGTTCCTTGTAATTTTTCTCATAATGGACATCAAGGAGGATCTTGGATACCCCTTCATCTTTTGGGGACCATTCCTTGAAACTGCTACAACCTTAATAGATGTTGAAGCTGGAATATTTACATTAACTCTTGGGATGATATGCTTGACTTTAAGGCATGTGAGAGTCTTGAAGGTCCTTCTTTCCAAGAATATGCTTCCTCATTGATTGTACTGGAAAGATGGTGCACATGGTAGGATATGCCTACTTTTTAAGACTCCCTTGAGACATCAATCATCAATCCTAACACTCATGATCTGAATGAGAAACATGTCAAGAAAATTCTCTTCCACTTAGACAATCCCGAAGAAGACACTGAGTATGATTTTTAATAGCTCAAGTCTAAATCTATAATTGCATAAGAAGATAAGGCACCCTCTGCACCACAACTGAAGCCTCTACCTGAGGGGCTAAAGTATATCTTACTAGATGAAAAAAAGGTTTGCCTAGTCATCATTAGTGTAGATTTCACCACTGAACAAGAAGACAAGTTGTTGACTAAATCGAGGAAGAGGTAAAAGTGAACTACACTACAAAATGAGTGATCTAAATAGAGTTTTCCAAGCCATGTACATACACAAAATCAATATGGTTGATGACTAGAAGCCCTTCATCGAGCCTCAACATAAGTTGAACTCAATTCTAAAGGAGGTAATGTGAATCAAGTGGTAAAGTTTTTTCTCTCTGAGATCATCTATCTCATCATCTTCAATTCACCCTACATGAGTCCTATGCATGTAGTATCAATGAAAGGTGGCACTACAATTTTTTTAAATGTGAATAATGAACTTATCCCAACCCGCACTGTAACTGAGTGGTACATGTCCATCAACTATCACAAGTTCAACAATACTAATTGGAAGGACCACTTCACACTCTTATTTCTTGATCAAGTTGTGGAGAGACTCACACTCCAAGAGTTCTTGTATTACTTGGATGGATGCTCTACCTTCTACCAGACCCCCATCCACCTTAGTGATTAAGAAAATACTACCTTCACTTTCCCCTTTGGTATATATGCCTTTTGACCGATGCCCTTCATATTATGCAATGCATCTGCCATTGTCCAGTGATGCATGTCATCTATCTTTGTCAGCCACACCGAGACGATATTAGATATCTTCATGGATGATTTATCTATCTATAAATATTCTTTTGGCACATGCCTACACCATCTTTCCCTAGTTCTAGAACATTGTGAAGAAGCACATCTTGTGATTAATTGAGAAAAATGTCACTTCATTGTGAAAGGGGCATTTGTTTTAGGACATCATGTTAGTTCTAGAGGCAACGAAGTTAGACAAGGTGAAGATATAAGTGATTGCCAAAGTATATCATCTGAATATTGTCAAAATAGTTTGGGAATTTTTGAGACATGTCAAATTCTACAAGACGTTCATTCATGATTTTAGCAAAATTACTAAGCCTCTTACAAATATTCTATAGGAGGTTGTGAAATTAATCTTCAACTCAGAATGTATGAAGAGCTTCACCTCCCTGAAGGAATCCCTCATTTCTATCCATGTCCTTTTTGCCCCAGATTGGTCTCTTCCTCTTCAGATCATGTGTAACTCCAGTGACTACGGTGTAGGGGTGATTATTGGGAAGCATGTCAACAAGAAGCATCATGTCAGTTAATATGTGACCAAGGCATTGGAAGATGCACATAGGAATTATGCTACCATTGAAAAGGATATTCTCTCTGTTGTCTATGTCTTTGACAAGTTTTGATCCTATCTAATAGTCTCCCAAGTGATTATCTACACGGATCATGCTACTATCAAATAAGTCAAAGAATGATGTGAAGCCCATGCTGATCAGACAAATCTTATTGATGCAATAGTTTGATCTAGAAATCTTGGATAAAATGTGAACTAAAAGCATTGTATATGGTCATCTCAACATATTACACATCTTAGATAGCGACACAATCCTTATTAATGACTCTTTTCTTGACAACCACATATCGAAGGTGACTACATTCACCCCATGGTATGTTGGCTTTGTAAATTACCAAGTTGCATGAGTCCTTCATCCAAATTGCACAGGGATTTAAAGCACGAAGTTATGTCAGACGTCTCCCATTACTATTGGGATGAGCATTATCTATTCCATCTATGTTCAAACAAATCGTCGATGCATATATGAAGAGGAAGCTCCTCTCATCATGTTACAGTGTCTTATGGCCCAAATGGGGGCTACATGAGTTTGAAAAAGACTTCCATCAAAATCCTTCAATGTGGGTCATTGGGCCCTCTATCTTCAAGGATGCTCACATCTACATCAATTCATGTGACATATGTCAGTGATCCGACAACATTTACAAGAGGAATGAGATTTCACTCAATCTTTGGCAAGAAGTTGATATCTTCAACATTTAGGATGTGCATTACATGTGTCCGTTTCCTTCCTCTTATAGTTTATCCTACATTCTGGTCGTCATGTCTTCAAATGGGTCAAATCCATCCCCATAGTTTTTAGAGACTCCAAGTCAGTCATCAAGCTAATTAAAAAACACCACTTTCCCACACTTTGGAATTCCCCGAACTATCATATCTAATGGATGATATCACTTCCTTGAGTGCAACTTTGAAGCACTCCTTTACAACTATGAAGTCTCTCACCCTGTGGCTTCTTCATACCAATTCTCAAATGAAAAGATAGGTAGATGTTTCAATCATTAGATCAACACCATTCTTGAGAATATAGTCGGATAGACAAGGCATGATTGAGCTCACAAGTTGAATGACACACTCTGGGCTTATAGAATTTCTTACAAGACTCCCTTGTACACCAAATTTTCTCACTTAATTAATGGGAAGTATTGTCACCTACCAATTGTTCTTGAACACAAGGAAAATTGGGTAATCAAACAAATAAATTCTTACCTTTGTACATCAAAATAAAACCATTTTCTTCAATTGTAAGAGCTACAAAAGCTATGTATGGCATTGTATGAGAATATACACATTTACAAGAAGTGCACTAAGATGTGGGATGATGTTCACTTGAAGAGGAAATATTTGTAGGTCAGAGATCTAGTGTTACTACACAACTCTCAACCCCATCTCTTCCCAAAAATTCTCAAGACCCAAAGGTCAGGTCCATGCATCATCAAGCATATCTTCCCTCATGGAGCCATTATAATTAGGTGCAAGAAGGATAATGACTTCAAAGTCAATGGACATGATCTCAACTGCTACTTCATCATGGAAAACATGCATGCAAACCTACCAGTTATGCTCCTTCCTCCTACATATATTTTCATGTGTCGAACCATTGACATTAAATAAAGGTGATTCTCATGAGGCAACCAAAGTGTTAATTTCATTTTGTTTTACTTTCCTTTTTTACATCATTGTTGTATCACTTATATAGTGCATCCCACAATAAGATCACAAGTTCTAACAATTTTGATTATAGTTTGATGACCTTTGCTTAATGAAGCACAACCGTGGCTTGTGGTCCAAGCAGTATGGTTCTTCCTCTCCATCTTAGATTTAGTTCTTACTTATGTCCCACACATATTTGTTTGTATCTTATGATCTCATCATCACATCTCTATATTGCATTTAGCAAAAAAAATAAAAAAAATCCTTCCTAGAGTAAACAAAGCCATTATCTAGTCGGATTAGATTCAAATTCTTTTTACATCCATGCATGTTTCATAAGTTAACTCCCTTTATTGAAACAAACCTCACAATGACCAATTTTTAAAAGAAACTAATGGATATAAATCACCCTCAAATCTAGACATCATGTTTCCTTAAAAATGATAATAGTATTTGAGGAACTAAGAGGGGTCAAAGACATTGTTATTCTAATTTATTAGTGAAACAAAGTCATGGAATCGACATTTCCCTCATCAACTCACTATGCTTGACAAGAAAATGCAAACTCAAGTCAGATAGAGGAGAAATTCATCTCTTCAATCTACACCCCCCTTGTCTCCATTTTCAACCTAGAGACACAATGAATGTCTCATCTGACATCATTTTTATGCACCCTCATTTCAGATCATATTCATACTTGTTATTCTATAGGATTCTCTAAACTTTCATGAAACTATTAGAAGTGTATTGGGTATAGTGGTCAGGAAGTGTTTTGGGAAGAAAAAATGGAAATCAAGACATGGATAGTTGTGTTTTGTGATCTCAGGAAGTTGGGTAGCTTGGCCATATCAGGTGGTAGGAAATGAACATGATGTGAAGGTGAGGAAACCACATGGTTGAAAATATTAGTTTGACAATTATTTCAAATTTTGTGTTACTCAAGGACAAGCAATATTTATGTTTGGGACTATTAGATGAATTCATATGCACCAAAGCTTTAGTTGTATTTTTTAGATCAATTTTTCATTTGTTTTCCTCATTATATTTTTGAATTAGCTTGCATTTACATTTACTTAATTTTATATTAATTTGTAAGGTGTGATCCAATTGCTTGATTTCAAATGTAGGTTCAAGCTTCATATCCTACACACCAACATAGAAGTGGTGGTACCACTAACTGACTAGTGGGAGCAAGATACCTTAACTAATATGACCAAATTTTCATTAATCTCTCCCTTCATTGGTTAATAATTTTCACCAATGGTGATGGTTGGTGATATGTCATGATAGCCAATCATAGAATGATTCTAATGGTACATCTTGTAATTGATTTGATTATTAATAAAGGTAATTTCAATTACTATGCTTGTTTCAATATGAGATAATGAACAAATATAATAATGTCCTAAGAATGTATGACTCAATAACATGTGAATTCTGGTTGAGGACCTGAACATGAGATCATGTGCATGTTGGGACTATTTATTCTTGTATTAGTCCCTAGTCAGATAATATTGTGGGTATTAGGAAAACAATAATACATAAATACTAGTATTTGTGTTGATTGATGACTACATCTCAATAGTCATGATATTGGATATCAAATCAAACACATAGGTACTTATTATCAACAATTGTATTGGACAAACCCACTTTGAGTATGATGCATGGAATCCAATGATGGCAGTCACAATCGCATCTCAGTGTGACAGTGGTGATTGTGGTCCTTAGACCTGATGTCACTATATTGATTGCATGTTGTTCAATGTGCTTTAACACTACTGATGTGTGCATGTCATATCTTCTTTTGCACACATCCGCACACAAATTCAGTTCATTTTACCTTCCATTTAGCCTCTATTCATACTTAATTTGTCATCTTTTAGTTATTTTACTTGTTGCATGATGTTGATCATAGGTACAAGTCAAAAATGACAAAATGAAGATAATCCAACCCAAATCCGACCTTAGTTCGATTCCCCATTGATTTGCGGCTGATTCAGAGTTGATCTTGAAGAAATAGCACGAGACACGTCGTGTCTTTATTTATACACGGCAGTAACTTTTTAGAAAGGGATCGTAAAGCAAAGAACATGTCATGTGTTATTTAACACATGGGCGTGTAAGTTTCCATAGGCCTTCATCCCCAAACTATAGATTAAAAGACATGACATGTCATTATTAAGACACGGTGTGTTCGCACGTGCAAAGGCGAAACATTTGACTTTCTGCTCAAGCACATGATCATGTGTTTATTACACACGACATGTACAACTTGCCCAGGTTGACTTCAGTTGCAAGAATGTGGCATGCATTCACTAGAAAACGTCATGTACCTATCATGAAAAAGTAGTTTAAACGTCAGTTGCATTACGCCACACAGTGTGTCTTCACAAAGACATGTCGTGTCTTTATTAGTTTCTGCATATTTTGAAAGCAACCACCCCTCATTTTAAAAAACTAGTGTAGCCACTTGGGTGGTTATCACTCGTCATTTGGAGCATATTTTGTCTATAGAGAGTTGCAGAGCAAAGGAGGGGCGAATTTGGAGAAGAAGAGGAGGTTTCTTGAGAGAGAACCCTCATTTGTTCATCGTTTCCTTCCCTTTTCTTCTACAAGGGTGTAGCAGAGCTTCTCAGCTTTGGCTAAGCTTCTTGGGAGGGAATATAGATCAAGTTGGAGCTTCCACAAGGGTGGAACTTCATATTTAAGTTGGATTTTTACTCCTTTCACTTCATTCTTGGTTACTCTTGTGCTTTCCTTCTCTCTAATCATGAAAAATACTAAAAAAATTTAAGTGCTTGTGCTTCTTCATCATGTACGAGTAGACCCCTTATTCTTGGGTATGGGAGAGTAGCTTTGATACTATGAATCATGTGAACTAGTAATTTATATCATATGCTAGTTAATTTTCTTCTCCATGAGTTCCTATGGTGCTTTACTGCTTGTATATTTGGCTGGCTACCTTTTATACATGTTTTATGCTTCTTTATGCTATTCGGGAGAATGTATGAGGGTGTAGGGAGTAGATCTCATGGCAACGTGTTCTTGACCATGGGAGTGGTTGGAGGACGTTGAGGATATGAAGTTGCATTTGGATATGAGCATAGGCATGGGAGTGCTATGTGAAGATGAGAACCGTCTCATGTCACTGGGAGGTGCATGACGACGGAAAACCTCCTTGCAGATTAATGGCATGTTTTAATTTTGTAGTTGCACATGATGTGATAGTATGGTAGTAAAATCTTGCGTCCAAGATATTCTAAGATCTTATCTTAACCTTTAAACATAAGCTTTTGTTGTTACTTGTCTTTTAGTTAATCACAATCAAACTCAATTGTTGTAATCCGACTTAGATTGTTGAAAACTAGTTCTTTTGTGCCTAGCTATCCTAGATCTATGTGGATCGACCTCAATTACAATTGATCCCATATACTTGCGGGTGATTGATGAGTTGAGACATATAAGAATTAAAATTCGTTTTCCTTAGGCAGTCAACAACTACTCAGTGTGTGACCTTAACAGGGTTTGTATATAAGTAGTGCTTAGGTGTATTGTGACACATGTGGATTATTGTTAGTGAAGTAGATGGAATTTGTCCCTCCCATTGGAGTGATATCGTGGACACTTGATGAGTGAGACTATCAAATGCATAGCCATGCTCATGTGAGTCAATATATGATTTTGATCTCATATGTATATCAAATAATCTACTTAGATCAAGAAATAAAGATTGAACTTTAAGAGGATGATGTTTCCATACCTCAGATTCAATATGGATATTAGAGACAAAAGTATTATACAATCACTATAACACTAGTCACATACTAGGTTAAAGTTGTTCTCCAACTTCTCTAGTAACTCAGGAAGCTATAAAGTCTTGCTAGATACCAATCATTGCTTCTGAACTCATAATCAGATTATGAACATCACTACCAATATAATTTGGAGCTTATAATGTCACACACAAATGATGCATTATAATAGGAGTATAATCATTGCCATTATTGGAAATGTTCTAAGTCAATTTGACTACTAAAATGTTTAGGTAATCAACTAGAATAATAGTGGAATATAACCCAAGATAATTGGCTAAAAGGTTTAAGCCAATTGATTGGATTTGAAATATCGACTTATATGATAAGTCGATTGGATAACCCTGAGCGATCGATTAGAATTTTTCAACAGATGATGAAAATTAATAAATTGATTAATTGATTAATTAATTAACAACATGATTTGAGAATATTCTAACTACATGATTGGCAATCCACCAGAGGCCCTCTTTAATATCAATCGCAACCTTTCATTTTTCAGTATTTTCGAAAAACCCTACTTCTTTTCATGTCCTATTTAAAGGGGCGTGAAGGATAGATCATAAGACATGTATTGTACATGAACCCTAGTCATCATCATCCTTGAGAGAGAGAGAAGGAGAATGACTGCAACTCTAGTACATCACCAAGCAATCTCCTTCCTATCAGTTGTAGCAGTGCACAAAGAGGAGTTCTAGACCATCCCCATGAACTTCATAGAGACAAATGCATCGTGTGAATGTGTTTGGAGGATGTTTTCAAGATTCATCCAAGTACGCGAGGAATTTCACACACCACCGCCCTAGGAGGACATCGCTGGACCTGCTCTGTGACATGGTATACCTCATGCACCCTCATTATGAGTAAACTATTGTTGACAAGATCTTCTTGCAGGAAACATGGAGAATTTTTGTTATTTCTACTGTGTTTGTTGCCTCCATGATTCCTAACAATGACTCCATTGACAATCCCTGCTCCACCTACCAATAGCCCCTCACATTGGGTTTTCCTTCACCTGAACTATCGTCAGTTCACACAGGTAGAGTTTCCACCAGCAGTTAACTGATAGAACTCCCTCCTACACTCATCTACCAATGAAGATCCTACATGCCACCTACCTATGAGATATTGGACCCATCCTCTGTTGGAAATCCATACACATCAACTAGTAATGAAGAGGCCTCACACTGCCTACTGATGGAGTTTTTGCCTCCACCCACCAACAAAAAGGAAGACTATATCCACTGATGAAAATCCTAAATTTGTCTATTGATGAAGCTATCTATCATTCAAAAGGTTGTAATATGGATAACAATGGAAGTGTAATATCCATCAACTAATGGAATGACTTCACATATCTACTGATAAAAATCATGAAATTACATACTAATAAAACTCTAATTCTATCTACCATGGTAATCCTTCCTTCCAAGGACCGATGGGATTCTAGCACTATCCAACTGATGAAGCTAGCAACTGATGTATGTCTACTTATTAGATTGATGGAAATTATAAACAATGAAAGACTTCTTTTCTTTCTATTGTGATGGAAATTATGAATAATGAAAGTCGTAAGTCAATGGGGTTCCTACCCTTTTGCCTATTGTGATGGAAATTATAAACAATGAAAGACCTCTTCTCTTCCTTGTGCAACTACCTCTTCACATCCAAGATAGCTGACAACTAAATAGTAGGTGGTTGTGTAGGTTCCAAACCATACTAACCATCTATAGAATACAATCCCCACACCACCATTGAGGGGATCCAATCTTGTCACCATTAGGCTTCCAAACTGTTCCTCAACAACCATCCCCAACCCCCATTGGAGGTTTTCATTGGTTGGCAACCTATCAACCAAAGAATCTTTTGTCTCCATCAAGAATCAAAAGTCTTGATCTTAAAAGAGAGATAAACAAATGACAACTTCCTTCTACTGTCATTATCCACCTACTCCACTCTCATTGTGTCAAGTCCATGTTACATGAAGGAGATTGTCAACTTCTAATTCACCTCTGTGAATATCAAGGGAACGTTCTTATTGCCTACTCGATGCCTTTGTATCCAACTTTGAAGAAATGTTTCTATACATTACGACTACGATTCCATCTTCTACTGTGAAAATGCATTTCTCACTCTTTTCCCCTATTGTACTTGTTATTGCTATCCTGAGAGAATAGTCATCTCGCTAGTGTGCAAGATGTAGCCCCACTTCCCATTTTCATTCTAATTATTACATGAACTCCTATATGAACCATAATATGGTCCCAATCAATTGTTTAATGCTAGAAAATCTAGTTTGGTCAATTATTTTGCATGTTTATCAGATCTTGGATTGGAGAACTTTGAACCTAAGATCTAAGATATCATTTATTTAAAGTTAAGTCCCTGATGAGAACTTAAGATAGGTTCTTTATGAGGTGATACTTAAATGACCTCTAGGTAACCCCACGAAAACTTAGTGTAATATCTATCTAATCTTGATGCAAACACTGAAAGGGAGATTTATCAGGCCTCAAAGTATGAATGTTCATGCAATTTATGATGCAGCGAGAGAATAATTGATAGGTAGTGGTGGTAAAATCCATCCACACTAGTGTTTCCATCCATTAATAAATCTAGAACTGAAATCCAACCTTTTTTATGATCAGTAATCTTAGTGTAATCAACAAACAATCACCTTTCACATAAATATTAGTTCTTACTCAATTACTATTGATATGATAACTTTTTTAAATACATCATCCATTGGGTTCGATCCTAAACTATACTAAGTTAAGATTCATCTGCTTATAGATGGTATTTTTGTAAGTTGGTTAAGGTGGGAACTAGGTATTCAACCCTAGAGAATTTGTTAGTGTGAAAATTACTGCATTTTGCACTTAGGAAAATGAGTCAAAGAACTCTAGTTTATATTATTTACATCAATGGTTCCATAAGGACAACTTTTCTAAGTAATAATTAAACTAAATGTATGGTTGGTAATTGAGTGTCACCAACATATTATGTTATTTTTGGGTACCAAAGATAATAAGGAGATCATCCTCATTGGACCTAATCCAACATAATCCACCATTTTTCCCTAGCTACCTCTTTTGACATTTACATGTGTGTAAACTTGTTCTTTTGTTGCATCACAACTCTTTGCACAAATTATATGATGTTAAGGGCATCTATAGTCTAGGTGTTTCTTTAGTTTCACTATTATTTGATCTACTCAATATCCCTTAACTTAAACATGTATTTAAATTATTACATATTTTTATGTATTCAGTCTTATAATTACGCTATTGAAAAATCATGTATATTTTTGGTAATCAACTCATTAATATATATGGAATAATCTATATTGTATCTGAAAATCATGGCTTAAAGTGCATATTCGTCATACTAAAATAATTTGAATACTTTTAGAAAATTGGAAAGACATCACTACAACTCAACTGTAGAAATTTCTTAATATACATTACTTGTAATACATAAATTGTGTGTATCTATGAAGACTAACTGTATATACACATTTCTATTTCAACTTCACAATTAGAAATAAAATATCATCCCATAATTACTTTCTCGAATAAATTCAACTACTATCAGAATCGGGGAGAATCCGAGTATATAATGTCTAAGACATGTATTTTCTCAAATTTTCATTGTAATTTTGTACAAATATTATTAATCTAAACACATTCACTTATCACCATAATTCTAATTGTTTAATTCATTCATGCAATAAGAAATCATGTTTTTAGGAATTTAATTTATTGCATAAAAACAATTCGATTGAACTGATGTATTGTCATATTTTTCCAATTTATGCTAAATTGTGTACAAACATGGTTGATTAGGGGGTTTACACTCATGTTTTTTGTAGGTTTGAGTAATTTCTATTTTTCTCTAAAGGTCAGTAAGGACTCCTTCATCTACTGGGTTTATGATGGATCCCATCTTTAGGTCTACAAAGTAATCAAAAGAAGAAGATTGGTGGAGAAAAGAATAGATTTCATGAGATTTTAAATGTATTAGAGGAGTAGGACTTGTACCATAGTAATGAGGCAAAAGTTGTAGATACTAAGGAACATTACATAACATACTTGTAACTCTAGTCTAAAATGATCTATGGTAGATCATTGAATAGAAATCTCTAGCTTTTGCTTGAATTCCACCTCGATTTCTCCCACTAGGGTGAAAATCATAAGAGAGGCACTTAGACAATGGAGAACAAGGCTAGATGATGTCAACTATATATACATATATTTGTGTGTGTATGAATTCATGTATATATATATATATATATATATATATATATGTAAGTATATACATGTATATATAAATATATGAATGTATATATAAAGAGAGAGTTATGCTAGAATACGCTCAAGTGTTTAAACTATCGTACACTCGAGTTTTGTATACATGTGAAGGCCAATTATTAGGAAAATCAAAACCATTGATATTCATTATTATGATACATGTAGGCTACCTACAAAGTTTGAGCTCCATTTGATGCTTGTAAACCACTCCACCATGGCCCACAAAATTGACACACATACCAATTTCAAGTGCTTATTTTGCTGTATTTATATGCATGACCTATAAGAGTCCAAATAATCTCAAATTTTATATTTTATCTATTCATAAGGTATTTAATAATACCAATGGTTTGCAATTCTAAAAATATTATGACATGATGGAAAATAACTTGTATTGTGTCTTTGATGCTCTTGAGTATATTCTAGCCTGACTCTCTCTCTCTCTTTCTCTCTCTCGATATATATATATATAAGAGAGAGACAGAGAGAGAGACTTACACCCTCAGTTTTCCTTGGTTCATTTTCTATAGAACCCAACATGAAACATTGTGCATACACATCTACATCATAGAGGATGAATTTAAACTATCTATAGTAGTGGGAGCCACCATGGTGAGCCCCTGATCGAAGAGAGAGTCCTTAACCTACATTTTACTTATACATTATGTTCCCACTATTTCTATCCCCCAGGGAAACCTCCTCCATTTTCAAGGGGAGAAGGAGAGGCAAAACGGCCAATATCCATAGTTAGATGACATCATCTTGAAATCAGTCTCCACAACGACATTGGTTTTGGCATGGAATCCCTAACCACCACATTTGTCATATTATTCATGATCCTTCTTGGTCTAGTGACCACCATAATAGCGGAAAGGAGGGGCAAATGGTCTCCATTTCAACCAAGACTATGTAAAGACATGATCTTTACAATCAAATTTTTACAAAATGTATCTTACAGTCATTCTTTACATCAGAGTCGTGGAAGTTTTAAACATAATATTACAAGATTGAAAATAATAATTGATTCCCATCTACTCTTCAATAGGGGACAACTCCTAGACGTCTTCTTCTATTCCTTTCTTGTATCACTTATCCATGATTTCCCAAAGGAACAAAACAACACATGGGCCTATGAAGGGAAATTATAGGTTAGCATGGCTGGTACTAAATCCAATTATTGAGCTATTTTAAAAAATTAAGAGTTATGATATAAAATATAGGTAAGATTTCTTGGTAGACTATGGGAATAACCAAAGATAGTCTAGTTACCATGATATTTTCAAAAAGGTACAATAATTCAAAGTGGTAACTAGAAAAGAATAAAGAGATTCTCAAACTAATATCAATCTTTCAAAATGAAATCATTTTCCTCTGAACTAATATCAAGATATCAAATTATTCAAATGAAGTGATTTATCTATTGGCACAATCCAACTAATATTTTGTCTTTGTTGGTGGCTAGGTTCCTGGTGCTCTCCCCTCTATGAGAGAACATCTCTTTCACCTATGGGGGTAACCAATACTGGGGGGACCTCTAGTTGTTCGTTATCCACTACACAGGGTTGGGGGATGTGACCCGCCAAATCTAGTGAGCCTAATCTATTAGCCAATATTTCAAATTTGTGTGCCAATATCAAAATCAACATGTAGTTAAATTATTGAACAATGTTCAACATTAAAATTAGTCATGGTGACCTTCAACAAGAGTAAAAGGCTAATAATAACATTATTTCACCACTTTGGAAAATTATATAAATGAGATTCAAGAGGGAAAATAGTTCAATAACAAAATTGAGAATCTAGCACATGTTTTAATTGAGAGATTTCAATCAAGAGGCCCATAAGAATAAGGATGTCTATTTCTCAAGAATTTGGCAAGTGAGAATTTACTCGGGTTATTTGATGTTCCTTGGCTTGGAATCAAATGGTATTCAAATTTTATTTTGTTATATGAGACTAGGGTTTTCCATCTAGGAGTGTTATTCATATTTCCCATTATTCTCATTTTGAGGGTTTCTAGATAGGTTATTATAACATACTAAATTGTTTTATCACATTTTCCCTAGATCAAATCCTAAAATGTTTTGTTATCTCGTATGTAATGTAATTCCATTTAGTCTATCAGATCTATTATGTTATTTTACCAATATACCCTTATTAGGGATCTAGGGTCTAATACATATATAGTTTAGGGCATATTGGTTATACACTCATATGTAATTACATAACTACTTCTTATTGTACATAGGGTTAAACTAATAGATACATACCATTATACTACATTTTGGGTGCTAGGAACAATTGTATCATATATACACTTGCTCTAATATTTTAGTCCAAATTAGATCGATTTAGTTAACAAAATTTCATATATCCATGTTGTATTTCCAAATACCATCTAATAAATGTTTACTAAGGATTTTTGTTACTATGTAATAATATTACCATAGTAAAACAACTACATAAAATATTTGTATCACCATGTTTCATGAAATTGGAAGATATTTATACTAACTAGTTTTCTAAAATTACAATCTACTAACATTGATACCTTTATATTCACATTAGTTTGATTGATAGTATGGATGTCAACTTGGTGTTCTACTTATTTTCATTTTCTCACTAAGTAATCTTTATGAAGTGAAAACAAGTAGGCAAATATTGTTGACCTTTGGGATTCATGTTGTTTCCATGATAGGGTTGGATATTATCCTTCATCTAGTTCACATATGATCACCAATAGATGACCTTGAGTCACTATAAATAGGTCTATTGATCATGGTTATCTTCTTTGTGGTTTGTAAGACATGATCTTTAGTCAAGTTCCAAGTTTCCATGTCCTGAGGATCAAATATGCCCATCAACTCATTGGTCAAGCAAGGTTCAGAACTGTAGTCCATCCGCATCAGTGGTGAATCGAGGCGGAGTTTACCTGATCATTGGATGTAATGGATTAATGGTGAAGGAGATGTGATATACTCTAGGGTCGAGTAGGTAATCCCTATCAACCCAAGTGGATGAAACACCATCGAGGGTTTGTAGGTTGAAGATGCAACAATGACGATCGAGAGGACAGAGACGTTTGACTATGAAATTAATAACTTGTCACCAGAGATCACAGGTTTATACCCAACACCCTATTGTAAGGTATGTGGTCCTAGTGTGTTAAGAAGATAAGAGGTGGCCTACAAAGATAGGGGAAAGTGGTGTCGTTGACTATAGAGTTGTGGTGCTGGTCCATGGTGGTTACAGGTCGAAAGGGGCTGAGTTCCCACTAATGCATGTTTGTTCCTAGAAAGGGTATCTAGGGTGGCCGGTGGTAAAGATGATGGGAGGTACAAGTGGAGGTGGTGTAAGGTCTATGTGGAGGAAACATTGAATTGGTGGTAGGCACATGTTGCTGGTGAGAGAGTGGCGCTTGCTATCACATGGTATTGGTGATGATGAGGTGGGAAAGAAGGGATGGCGGCCAATTTGACCCTGTGATCTTATTGTACATCTGCAGCATGTGATAATGCTACAAGTGTCTGAGCGGTGTTGTAATGGCTAGGGTTTTCTTGAGTAGGTGAATCATTAGAAGGAATGAAATAGGTAGAGTTTGCTAGGGGTGCGAGTACTTAGACGATGAGGATAAAGAAGGAAGACGTAGAAGAGATGAGAATGGATGGCACCCTAATGGTGGTCATTTTACTAGCAAGGAAGACACACATTTGCATCAAATTTGTGGGTAACACGGCCAGTTTATTCACTTTGGTCCCTGCCATTTATTAAGATGCTTATTTTTTCATTTAATTACTTCAATAACTTATAACTTCTAAATGGAAACTCCAATTGCACTGAAATTTTGACCACGAGTTAAAATCTTATTAACCCATCTTTGGAAATCACTAACACCCCTATTTATTTATATGACCATATTCTAACTTAATTATTCTTATCATTAATTCTAATATCAATTTCTTTTAATATTATTAATATTTTTCTAGATTCCAGAGCCACTAATTTATGAGATTGAGAGTTTTGGATCAATGTAAGGTCAAATCAAGGTACTTAGGCATAAAGACATTGATTTTTCACTAAGAATGTGGAAAAGACTTACTAAGAAAAATGAAAGGACCTATTTGCTATTTCTCAAGAGAGAAGCCTTGATTCACCTAGACAAAACAATGCAATTGAAGACTAATATTATCTTAAAATTTGATGATTGATCAAAATAACAAATGAGATGTTGAATTGGAGGACCAATTAGTGAATGACATCAAGTTTGGGAGAAAATTCCAAATTATAGCTCAAAATATTTTTTAGTGTCCAAATTTCAGTATGTTATAATCATCCACCTCTTAAAGCATCCACCCCTTAAAGAGTATTTTGTCATTGAAATCAACACCTCTAGGGTCTAGTCATCCCATCCCTCAAAGGATTCAACTAGACATTTAAATAGGCAAGCCAACTACAACTTAGTATCATTCACAATCTTAAACCCTAACTCTAGGTTTTAATGATTCCATGTGACTCTCCTCTAAGGCTTTTTGTATACCTTCTTGATTGTGAATTAGCTTGAGAAATCACCAAAAAACTTCAGAAAATCATTTTCCTTGTATATATATAGTATCATAAAGAAAATAACTTTTTTTATGAAAAACAAAATTTGATGCAAAACTAAAAATGGCCAAAATCAATGTGATGACTAAGTCACAATCATACTAAATACTTGATTAAATTGTTCACTTATTGTATGGTAAAGAAGGATGTTGTTTGAAAAAATTAAACTTAGGCTTCTACTTTCATTGTTCACCTTCCAATTACTAGGTTGTTCATGTTTTCTGACACCTCAACTCCTATGTACTAATATGGTGATGTTTCATCATCACGAATTGGTGCATCATACAACTTTGCAAAAATTAACACCACCTAAGTTACTATTTCCATTTAACTAGATAAGGCTTGCAAGACTATAGTTGGTTGTAAACTATTTGACTAAGTTCTGGGTATGCTAGTTTTGTAACCCTAACTTCCATGAGATGTGCATGAGTGTCGACTATTTATGGCTTTAATGTCATATTGTAAAAACTCGATCTGTACAATAAAGGTACAAACAATATTTATTACAATCATTCTTTTACATCAGAGTCAAAGAAGCTTTAAACATAATATTACAAGATTGAAAATAAGAATTAATTCCTATCTAGACTTCAATAGGGTATAGCTCATGCACGTATTCTTCTATTCCTTCTTTGCAGCACTTGTACAGGAGTTCCTGGAGGAATAAAACTACACATGGATCCCATGAAGGGAAATTAAAGGTCAACATGGTTGGTACTAAAACCAATTATCAAGCTATTCTAAAAATAAAGAGTTATGAGTTAAAATCCAGGTAAGATTGCTTGGTGGACTATGAGAATAACAAAAGATAGTTTAGTTACAATGATAACTTCAAAAAGGTAAAATAATTCAAAGTGGTAACTAGAAAACAATAAAGAGATTTTCAAACTAATATTAAGATTTCATAATGAAATGATTTTTTCAAAACTAATATCAAGATATCAAATTATTCAAAATGAAGCAATTTATCTATTGGCACAATCAATCTAATATTTTGTCTTAACTAGATGTGAGGTTCCTAGTGTTCTCCCCTCTATGAGAGAACAATGCTTTCTCCTGTGGGGGTAACCAGTATTGGGGGACCTCTAATTGTCCATTATACACTGTGTAGGGTTGGGGGATATGACTCGTCAAATATATCGCCAAACCTCTTATCCAATATCTTGAATTTTTATGCCAATATCAAAATCAACCAATATTTCAATTATTCAAAAATGTTCAACATTCAAATTAGTCGTATGACCTTCAACAAGAGGGAAAGACTAATAAAAACATTGGTTCACCCCTTCTACAAAAAATATAAATAAGATTTAACAGGGAAAACAACACAATAACAAAATCAAGAATCTAGTACATGTTTCAATTAAAATTTTCCAATCAAGAGGCCCACAAGAATTAAGGATGTCTGCAAGAATCTAGCAAGAGAGAATTTACTAGGGTTATTTGATGTTCCTTGGATTGGAATCAATTGGTATTCAATTTTTATTTTGTTATATGTGACTATGGTTTTCCTTATAGGAGTATTATTCATATTTCCCATTATTCTCATTTCTAGGGTTTCTAGTTAGGATATCAATATTACATACTCAATCATTTTATCATATTTTCCCTAGATCAAATCCTAAAATGTTATGTTATCTTATATGTAATGTAATTCCATTTAGTCATTAGGATCACTTATGTTCTTTTACCAATACACCCATGTTAGGGATCGAGTGTTTAAGACATGTATAGTTTTAGGGTAGACTAATTATACAATCATATGTAACTAAATAAGTACTTCTTATTGTACAAAGGGTTAGAACAATATGTACACACCATCATACTACATTTTGGTGCTAGGAAAAATTATATTATATATACACTCGATCTAACATTTTATTCCAAATTAGATTGATGTAGATAACAAAATGTCATAGATCCATATTGTATTTCCAAATACCATCTAGTAAATAAATGCTAAAAATTTTAGTTCCTATGTAATAATATTAAGATAGTAAGACAACTAGGTTAAATATTTGCGTCACCATGTTTCATGAAATTTGAAGATATATATATATATATAGGACAATGATCCAGTGACAAACATATCTTGGTGAGAGCATGAGAGACATTTGAATAACTTTGCACAATGATCAAATTTTCATAATCAAACCATATGGATTAAAAATATACCCTATTAGTTACCTTCCTAAAAAATTTCATCATCATAGGACTTGTACTACACACACAACAAGCAAATACTTTTCAACGCTCAATATTGAGTTTTAGGCTGACTGTTGAATGTAAAATGTGTATATTGTATATATGGACATGTAAATGATATCCAGTTGTGATGATTTTTTGTGTGAAGGTAAATGTAATGGTGTTCTTTCCATCCATACGGTTGTATATTGAAAATAAGCTACAACTTTATAGTTATTCAAATGCCTCTCATGCTCTCACTATAGAATGTATATATATATATATATATATATATATATATATACAAACTATTTCCCTAAAATTATAATTTATTGATATCAATATCGATACCTTGATATGCACATTAGTTTGATCAATATTGTAACGCTTGGGTCCACTTCCCATGGCTCTAGTAGAGTTTATGGAATGATGCCTGGACCCACAGACCACCACTAGCCTTAAGTGTGTGCTTTTTCCTCACTCACGCGCAAGTCGGGGGCAACTTCCCAACTGGTCACCCATCCTAGTACTACTTCAAGCTGAGCACGCTTAACTATGGAGTTCTTTAGTGATGGGCTCCCGGAAAAGAAGGTGCACCTTGGTGATATGGGTAGTCCAATCATTCCTTTTAAGATCATGTTTTCCGAGGCCTCAAATCTTGGGATGTTACAATCTCCCCCACTTAGACTCTTGACGTCCTCGTCAAGGCTCAATTATATGGCCTCATAATCTTTCCCCATTTCAGTGTAGACCCAAATGTCCCATGTACACCCAGCTCCCGATCACGGCTACCTACACAAGGACAGCTCCATCAACTCAGATAGCCCTTTCCAACATGACTGGACACTACCAACGCATGGGCGGATCCATCAACTCAGATATCCCTTTCCAACATGTGTGGACCGCATGGCTTAAAGATTGGCATGCCACAGGCCCATGTGGGCCCCACCTACTGGAGGGGAATTGGCTCTGATACCATTTGTAATGCCTGGGTCCACTTCCCATGGCTCTAGTAGAGTTTCAGGAATGATGACTAGCCCCACAGACCACCACTAGCCTTAACTATGCGCTTTCTCCTCACTCACGCATAAGTCGGGGGAAACTTCCCGACTGGTCACCCATCCTAGTACTACTCCAAACTGAGCATGCTTAACTATGGAGTTCTTTAGTGGTGGGCTCCCAGAAAAGGAGGTGCACCTTGGTGATATGGGTAATCCAATCATTCCTCTTAAGATCATTGTAACGACCGTCTCGCGAAAACAGGATTAACTAATGCGGAAGTGAATTATTTGCAGCGGATTACTGAAAATCACTGAAAATTTAAAAAAATTTTGCAAAGAGATCCATTCACAGGAAAACTCTTTAACCATGAACCAAAGTATTGCAAATTCATCCTGGTTCACAAGTACACAACCTGTACCATTCCTTTTCAAGGATTACAACATTGACTGCCCTGTTAACAAATATACACAGGCAGTATAAAAACTTCGAGGCACTAAGCCAAAACTCAGATTGATACATTTAAAACTCTGAGGACCTGAGAGTACAGAGACGACACATAAGACTACTATCTATATGACTAGACAGACAATATTTCCACCTGAGATCTTATTGATGTCCCTACTGTTGCTGCTGCTCTTTCCCTATTCTAGGGTTTCTGCTCTGCCTTCCATGCATACCTAAAAATGTTTCCCACGGGGGTGAGACAATTGAAAATTGCCCCAGCGAGAGATATAACTCTCTGCCAAAAACATTGTTATTGCAGTTTATCAAATTAAAACTGAGTAGGGGTTACTTTTACATTATCAGGCAGAATTATTCATCATAGAACAGAATAAGATAATCTCCATTCTCAAGGAGGTCATTGCATCTACCCATGGTAGATAAGTAATTCATCTGTCTACTTTGCAGAGAATATAAAGAAACATAATTAACATTTATCTACTAAGGAATGCATAAAGAAATGCAACATCAGCCAATGAATCTTCGTATTCAATCCTTAAGCAAACATGCTATACGGCTGATTACATTTTACAATCACACTTATGCTCTGAGGAGATGAGATATACCACTCATACTCCAACCGACCATTACGAAATCGCCTCGGTACCATACATAGGTCATCAAAAGAGCCGGATTCTTATGACCTCATCTGTCTCGGTCAGTACGAGACCACATGCAGGACATCTCGTGTCTCTGCTAACTAGCTAGCCAGGGTATTCTGGCACCTTCGCTATAGAGTTACAGCGTCAACTGCACTCTCATCGCCAATCGAGAGATTTCTTGTTTATCTCCTCGATCCGACATTAAGTATCATTGGGAGATTCATGATACATCCATCCCGACATATTCATGAAGGATTGAGAGGTTTCTTGTTTACCTTCCAACAATCTCTTCAAGAGGACGTAAGGATATTTTTGCCCATTTACCCCCACATATTCAAAATATGTGCTCTGGGTTTTGCCGCGGGCACCCGTTTCACCATCACCTATTCCTGACGATGATGGATCTATGGTCAGAGCACTACATGAATAGATTTCACTTGATTTATTAAGTGCATTCTCATATTCTTTTAGCATCAGCCAAGTTCTCAAACATAACTTATTACAACAATGCTATAAAGAGACATGTACTACTTTTATCATATATTTATTAGTCTTTCAAAGACCCTGTGAACTCAGTCCCTCATTTCAATACTGGGAATTATCATCCCTTCACTTTCTCATCACCATAATCATATGGTTCTGGGTATTCAAACCCTTAACTCATCATTGAGCATTATTATACCTTTTTCAGGTAACTATCACCTTCAGGTCATCTGACCAAGGCATTCATGATACTTGTTACACAAGCATCACATCTGGCTCATAAGGAAAAGGAATATCTTGTCACCTCTCACTACGTAACAACTTACTCATGTGACTCATAAAAGTCCATGCATATTGCTTCTTTTACTAAGCAACAACAACATTAAGGCACATAATGCCAATCAACATTTATTATATAAATGTCACAGCTCACACTAGCTATATACATCATCTTATAATATCTGTATGGTTATTAGGCATGATAACAGTCATACAAGATATTCATCACATCATGTGATGTGATAGTAACACCATTATTCCTCTACCAGGAATTAGGGTTTACTATCAAATAGGGCTTTTCATTCCCTTTACCCAAATTAGGGTTAGGGTTCCCCATTTCTCATTAATAAAGAGTTCATGATCTCATTATCTGTCCAACCCTTAATACATTATTCCATACCTCTGGGGCATTCAAGGATATCATATTTGATTATTCTAGAACACTACTTTCATCATATAGCATTAATGATCATCAATTCAAGGTATGAGTTCATTTCTCATCCTTATCATGGTATGATTATATCATACACATCATTTGGGCTTAACCCCATTCTCAAGGTACATTAATTAACACTCATCAAGGTGTAACAACTCATTACATTTCATTGTAATAGTTGCATAACACACTTCATATGTTTCTTACCCAATTATATTGGATTTGAAGTACATCAAGGCATATAAACCCTGAAATGTTGAATGTGATAACTATCATATCTTGATGTATCACTTTCTCATCATTTCAAACTCTGTTGAGTTATCCATCTTATCTTGTATTAAGGTATTTCCCTCTTAATACATTCCATCACTAATCTCTTACCTTTAGCATATAATGCAAAGGCCACACATTAGAATTGTACAACTATCTCACATTATATGGACTTATCTTAGTTTAAGGCATGACTTTATTATAAAGTTGCTTATAAACAATCACAATGATACACCCTCAACTAGGGTTTCTCATCACATATCTTATGTATCCTTCATCCAATTATATTGGACTTATAATCATATCAAGGTATACGATCATATGAGGTCACTTTCAAATCACCTCTAAATCAAGCATAGAGCACAACGGCCGTGCAACCAAGAACGGCCGTGCAAAGGGAAGCCACCACGGCCGTGCTACCTTGCACGGTCATGCAAAGTGAAGCTACCACGGTCGTGCTACAGAAGTTCCCCTTATGAATCATATTCAAGTATGAATTATATTCTTTCATTAGGGATTAGGGTTTCACATACCATCTCCCTTCTTTAGAATAGGGATTACATATAGCATCACCCTTCATTAGGGTTTCATATCACGTTTCCCATATTCAAGGTTTGCTAATCATTCCCAATTAGGGTTTCTCATGAAATCACCCTCAATCAGGGTTTCACATGGATACACCCTCAACTAGGGTTTCACATGGATACACCCTCAGTTAGGGTTTTACATGGATACACCCTCAACTAGGGTTTCACATGGATACACCCTCAACTAGGGTTTCATAAGGATACACCCTCAACTAGGGTTTGAGTTCAATAACCCTGTCAATTAGGGTTTATGTTCATGTTTAGGGTTTCATGATCTCTTTACTTAAGGATCATAACTCTTAACCACCACATGAATCATATTCATGTATTAATTCATGCTATCAACTTCTCAACTTGAATAGGTCATATCACCCTTCAGTTGAGTACATACAACTATGATTAACATAGTGTATCAAGTCATTGACCCTATAAGCAATTAGGAATTCATCCCTTAATTGGCACTAAACCCTTAGGTACTATTCAGGTTTCAACCTTTGTACCTTCTTTGATTATCATTACTAATCAACATTGGATCAATGGATCATTCATCATCTTGATTCTCAAGAGATTCAATCACATTGGACCTCCATTACATAGGGTATCCAAATGAATTAGGGTTTTCAATGTTGATTCCTTCAATCATTGAATTCATGGAACCAGTCATCAATTGGACCTACCCTCATACTTTAATTGAGTTTAATAGGTCAACCTTCAACTGATTTGACTCTCAATTGACCCTCAATTGATCATCAATTAGGGTTTGATTCAATTGAATTAGGGTTTGGAATTGATGATTCAACAACACTAATCAATGTAAGACTAGTTGCTTTGAAACCATTGAACCATCATCCAAATTGGGTATGACCTGACCCCAAACGGTCTTGAGGTCGTTTGGATGACCTCCAAACGGTCTTGAGACCTTTTTCCCATCATATCACTCAAATCTAAGCAATCCAATTAGGGTTTGGTTCATTGGATTGATCGCCAAATCAGCATTGCATTGTATATCAACTTGGTACCTTTAGACCTTTAAAAACCTAACCATACTCAACCCTAGACATCCAAACAGTCTTGGGTGACCACCATACGGTCTTGAGACCGTTTTCCCATCCAACCTTTGGACTTTAGTGAAAATTCATCATGGATTGGTCTATCGAGTTGATCAACAAATCAGCACTACATTGCAATATGATTAGTACCTTTGGACATTCAATTGGTCAACTATACTTGACCCCAGACCTCCAAACGGTCTTGGGGTGATCCCCAAAGGGTCTTGAGACCGTTTAGGTGATCCCCAAACGGTCTTGAAACCGTTTGGGCTCATCAACCCAAAATCTCAACTTAACTCATTGGAATTTCAACACTGTTTTCAATTAGGGTTTACCTAATTGATTAGCCTTCAACTCATGATTATTTTGGCGTTAACCCCTCAAATTTGGAGGGTCATTAACCAACATCATTAGGAACAGTAATATCAAACGTTCAACGCTTGGTCAACTCCACCAAACGGTCTTGAAACCGTTTGCCCAAAAAGGTCAAGTTAATCAGGTTGAAAATCAGCACTTAATCCAATTAGGTTTCCCTACTTGATTAGGCTTCAACTCACGATTCCTTTGGAGTTAACCCCTCAAATTTTGAGGGTTGTTAACCAACATCATTCGAAACAGGAATCTAAAACGGTCAACGATTGGTCAACCATCTAAAACGGTTTTGAAACCGTTTTCCCAAACAGGTCCAGTTAATCAGGTTGAAAATCAGCATTTAATTCAATTTGATTTGCCTAATTGATTGGCCTTCAACTCACGATTCCTTTGGAGTTAACCCCTCAAATTTTTAGGGTCATTAGTCTACATAATTAGGAACAAGATTCCCAAATGGTCAACGCTTGGTCAACCATCTCAAACGGTCTTGAAACCGTTTGCTCCCAAACGGTTTGCTGAAACCGCATATCCAATCAAATTAAAACGATTTGGAATAGCTATCAAAACCATTTGGCTTGGTAATTTTCTTTGGATAAGCATCTAGGATGATGTCATCATCCCCTTCCTTCTAACAACCAAGAACAGAAACCGTTCTTGATGGAAATTGCAGCAAAGAAACAAGAGTGTATCAAATTGAAGAAATCAATCAACAAAGCATAGAGAATTGATGCAATAGCAATGTTTAAGGGTTTGAGTTATAAAACCCACCTCCAATTGAGCTCCAAAGCTCCAAGCTCACGCCATTAATGGTGGATGAATCTCTTGCAACTCCCCCTAGGCTCGTCCTCAAGCTTTTGATTGTAAAAGTTGGCTAGGGTTGAAGAGGAGATCGAAATAAGAAGGAATCCATAATTTATTTTCGATTTCTACCATGAAATTATGAAGAACGAAGGTCAAGGGCTTACCAACAGGTTGGGGACGTTCTCCCTGATCCTCCCTATCTCCTTGGTCGTTTTTGCAAGCAAGGGGAAGAAAGAAATTCGAAAAGGCCTTGGTTTGGGCTTGGAAATGGCACTTTTATAAGGAAAATGATGAGAGAGAAAATGTCTTATAAAAATCCAATTAATCCCAATAAAGTGGCCGCCTCTTCCCCCTCAACTAACTTGGGTACGAGGCACCTTCCTTGCCTTTAATTATCCTTCATTATCCTCAATTTAAAGAAAAGCAAATTAAGCACCTTAATGCTTATAATATAATATCCCACATGTGAGTGGATATTACTTTTCTTTATAAAAAGGTGAGTGGAATTTCACCTACTTAAGATATTTTCGATCCTTATCTTGTTAAAGGAACGTCCATACTTATTCAAAATCAACCCAAAACATTTTGTTTGAAAGCCCTTCAATTATTTTTATTCATTTTTGCCCTAAATCAAATTAGGGTTTCAATTAGGCATTATTCTTGATTATTTTAATGTCAAGATTCTCTCTCCTACAACTTAATTCAAATGAGGAGTACCTCTCATTTTCTTTGCTCTAAATGATGCTAAGAAACATTAGGGACCTTTTTGAAGTGGTAATTTGCATATTGAACCCTATATTTTGGGTAAATTGCACTTTACTCCAAAACTAGGTTTTAATGCACAACATTGTCCAACAAGCTCTATCTTGGTGTCCAGGCTCGGGAAAACCATACCACTACATTATATTCATTCTTATGATGTCACAACATCAGAGGAACATCTTATCATGTGCAATTTGCAAGTTAACCCCTCAACTTGGGTAATTTGCACTTTAGTCCAAAATAAGCAAACATTGCTTCAACATTGTTCAAACAGGACCAAAATTGAAACATAGGTTCCTCTTGAGACCTAATCACTTTTCAAAAGATAAGATTTAAGAATATAATCATCTTTCTTAATCAAAACACCTAGGGTTAAAGCATAACCCAGGTCAGGGATGTTACAAATTATAAACCCCTAACAAGGATTTCGTCCCCGAAATCCCAAATAAAGAAAGGAACATATATTATTCATTTCATCATATCATCATGTCTCTTCATAACACCTCATTGTTATGGAGACATCATAGAACTTTGATCAGCACAAAGTTCCTTCACACAATATTCTCATAGAGTCAATTGAGATCTTATCTTAAAGACATATTTAGTTGTTATGTTTATGCAAAGCATAAACCCCTAACATATGATGTTCATATCATTTTATATAATCAGACTGATTTCATAGTTGACCACTCCAGGTAGCCAATCTAAATCATCTGATAATTCTCAGATACCAAAATCTCTTACCTTGGTATCAGTCACATGTGTTGAATACACATCATATTCTCATCTTTCTTTTATCATATTTACAACTTTATAGAACAGGGATCACCTCCCTTGTTCTCTTTCTCATCATATGAGGGTCATACTTTTACTTCCTCATATACACATACTGATCTGAATTCCTATCAGATCCTTCTTTCTTGTTCTTAAGATATGATACATTTATCCATATCATATTTCCAATTTCATGATACTCATTAGATTGTATTAGAATGATTGCTTGATCAGGGCAATCAAAAAGATATCAATCTAAGAGTTTACATACTCACTTTATCATCAATAGTTGTACACCTGATTAGGGTTTACAAGTACTGAGATCAAGTAGTATGCACTTACATGCTATCATATTCCTTTCTTTTCATATTACCATAACATAAGATTTAACATCCCTAGATTTATCCAGGAATCTCTTCTATACCTCTTCCTCTTTCATAGAGGTAAGATCAATATAGAGCATTTAAAAGAATACTGAACAGAATTCAAATTCTAGTTCTCATCATTTCTTCCCTATATAGCAACTGATAGGGAAAACAAAATCAACAATCCTCCTTTTTATAACAAAAATGGTTTAGTGTACTCAACATGTACACATTAATAGCATACCTTTTCCTCATATCATGGTCTTATTAGTCTTATTACTGATGCCAAAACTAAGCCATGGAATCTTACAAGTGAAAGGTTAAGACCTTTGCACTTACTTAGTGGCTACTTCCCCGGTACACTAGGCATTTATTGCACTATTAGTACCAAAAACTTGGCTTTTTAAAACCATTAGGCAAATGTCTCTATAATTATAGAGACCATTCCCTACTTCTCAGCTTATTGCCCCTTCTTGGGCACTACCATCATAGATTTATTATCTGTCTGAACTCATGGCAGAGTCCACTTTCTTGTCATAGGTTAATCTTTTCCACATTTTCCCTTGTTCCCACATGACTAATTCATTCAGGAACTCTTTTAAAGCTCAAGCTTTCTGTATTAAGGAATGATAACCTAGATTGTAAGGCTAGTATCCAGTCCACTTATATGCATTACTGTTGCCCCAATCTACCCAACAAGAGCATGATCATAGGATTCTCTATCCTGATCAGGTCTTAATGGGGATTCTCAGGCACTCATTCTATTCTTTCCTGATCCCTTGCACCTCTTCTTGGTGCAACAACATTGCCCTTAGCAATGTGTTCTTTGTGCTTTCCAGTCATTTTAAAACTTTACCCTTTCTCTGCACAAGCAGAAATCATTATAGGGTATACTGGAGGACACTAACACAGACTCAACAACTTAGTCATATGTCTCTGTAGACTCAGCAAACCTAGAGATCTGATACCACTAATTGTAACGACCGTCTCGCGAAAATAGGATTAACTAATGCGGAAGTGAATTATTTGCAGCGGATTACTGAAAATCACTAAAAATTTAAAACTTTTTGCAAAGAGATCCATTCACAGGAAAACTCTTTAACCATGAACCAAAGTATTCCAAATTCATCCTGGTTCACAAGTACACAACCTGTACCATTCCTATTCAAGGATTACAAAATTGACTGCCCTGTTAACAAATATACACAGGCAGTATAAAAACTTCGAGGCACTAAGCCAAAACTCAGATTGATACATTTAAAACTCTGAGGACCTGAGAGTACAGAGACGACACATAAGACTACTATCTATATGACTAGACAGACAATATTTCCACCTGAGATCTTATTGTTGTCCCTGCTGTTGCTGCTGCTCTTTCCCTATTCTAGGGTTTCTGCTCTGCCTTCCATGCATACCTAAAAATGTTTCCCACGGGGGTGAGACAATTGAAAATTGCCCCAGCGAGAGATATAACTCTCCACCAAAAACATTGTTATTGCAGTTTATCAAATTAAAACTGAGTAGGGGTTACTTTTACATTATCAGGCAGAATTATTCATCATAGAACAGAATAAGATAATCTCCATTCTCAAGGAGGTCATTGCATCTACCCATGGTAGATAAGTAATTCATCTGTCTACTTTGCAG
Source organism: Alisma plantago-aquatica (assembly GCA_963693085.1). Classification (NCBI taxonomy): domain Eukaryota; kingdom Viridiplantae; phylum Streptophyta; class Magnoliopsida; order Alismatales; family Alismataceae; genus Alisma; species Alisma plantago-aquatica. Next base: position 665,038,621 of record OY856414.1, read on the forward strand.
AGAATATAAAGAAACATAATTAACATTTATCTACTAAGGAATGCACAAAGAAATGCAACATCAGCCAATGAATCTCCGTATTCAATCCTTAAGCAAACATGCTATACGGCTGATTACATTTTACAATCACACTTATGCTCTGAGAAGATGAGATATACCGCTCATACTCCAACCGACCATTACGAAATTGCCTCGGTACCATAAATAGGTCATCAAAAGAGCCAGATTCTTATGACCCCATCTGTCTCGGTCAGTACAAGACCACATGCAGGACATCTCATGTCTCTACTAACTAGCTATCCAGGGTATTCTGGAACCTTCGCTACAGAGTTACAGCGTCAACTGCACTCTCATCACCAATCGAGAGATTTCTTGTTTATCTCCTCGATTCGACATTAAGTATCATTGGGAGATTCATGATACATCCATCCCGACATATTCATGAAGGATTGAGAGGTTTCTTGTTTACCTTCCAACAATCTCTTCAAGAGGACGTAAGGATATTTTCGCCCATTTACCCCCACATATTCAAAATATGTGCTCCGAGTTTTGCCGCGGGCACCCGTTTCACCATCACCTATTCCTGACGATGATGGATCTATGGTCAGAGCACTACATGAATAGATTTCACTTGATTTATTAAGTACATTCTCGTATTCTTTTAGCATCAGCCAAGTTCTCAAACATAACTTATTACAACAATGCTATAAAGAGACATGTACTACTTTTATCATATATTTATCAGTCTTTCAAAGACCCTGGGAACTCAGTCCCTCATTTCAATACTGGGAATTATCATCCCTTCGCTTTCTCATCACCATAATCATATGGTTCTGGGTATTCAAACCCTTAACTCATCATTGAGCATTATTATACCTTTTACAGGTAACTATCACCTTCAGGTCATCTGACCAAGGCATTCATGATACTTGTTACACAAGCATCACATCTGGCTCACAAGGCCAAGGAATATCTTGTCACCTCTCACTAGGTAACAGCTTACTCATGTGACTCATAAAAGTCCATGCATATTGCTTCTTTTACTAAGAAACAACAACATTAAGGCACATAATGCCAATCAACATTTATTATATAAATGTCACAGCTCACACTAGCTATATACATCATCTCATAATATCTGTATGGTTATTAGGCATGATAACAGTCATACAAGATATTCATCACATCATGTGATGTGATAGTAACACAATTATTCCTCTACCAGGAATTAGGGTTTACTATCAAATAGGGCTTTTCATTCCCTTTACCCAAATTAGGGTTAGGGTTCCCCATTTCTCATTAATAAAGAGTTCATGATCTCATTATCTGTCCAACCCTTAATACATTATTCCATACCTCTGGGGCATTCAAGGATATCATATTTGATTATTCTAGAACACTACTTTCATCATATAGCATTAATGATCATCAATTCAAGGTATGAGTTCATTTCTCATCCTTATCATGGTATGATTATATCATACACATCATTTGGGCTTAACCCCATTCTCAAGGTACATTAATTACCACTCATCAAGGTGTAACAACTCATTACATTTCATTGTAATAGTTGCATAACACACTCCATATGTTTCTTACCCAATTATATTGGATTTGAAGTAAATCAAGGCATATAAACCCTGAAATGTTGAATGTGATAACTATCATATCTTGATGTATCACTTTCTCATCATTTCAAACTCTGTTGAGTTATCCATCTTATCTTGTATTAAGGTATTTCCCTCTTAATACATTCCATCACTAATCTCTTACCTTTAGCATATAATGCAAAGGCCACACATTAGAATTGTACAACTATCTCACATGATATGGACTTATCTTAGTTTAAGGCATGACTTTATTATAAAGTTTCTTATAAACAATCACAATGATACACCCTCAACTAGGGTTTCTCATCACATATCTTATGTATCCTTCATCCAATTATATTGGACTTATAATCATATCAAGGTATACGATCATATGAGGTCACTTTCAAATCACCTCTAAATCAAGCATAGAGCACCACGGCCGTGCAACCAAGAACGGTCATGCAAAGGGAAGCCACCACGGCCGTGCTACCTTGCACGGTCGTGCAAAGTGAAGCTACCACGGTCGTGCTACAGAAGTTCCCCTTATGAATCATATTCAAGTATGAATTATATTCTTTCATTAGGGATTAGGGTTTCACATACCATCTCCCTTCTTTAGAATAGGGATTACATATAGCATCACCCTTCATTAGGGTTTCATATCACGTTTCCCATATTCAAGGTTTGCTAATCATTCCCAATTAGGGTTTCTCATGAAATCACCCTCAATCAGGGTTTCACATGGATACACCCTCAACTAGGGTTTCACATGGATACACCCTCAGTTAGGGTTTCACATGGATACACCCTCAACTAGGGTTTCACATGGATACACCCTCAACTAGGGTTTCATAAGGATACACCCTCAACTAGGGTTTGAGTTCAATAACCCTGTCAATTAAGGTTTATGTTCATGTTTAGGGTTTCATGATCTCTTTACTTAAGGATCATAACTCTTAACCACCACATGAATCATATTCATGTATGAATTCATGCTATCAACTTCTCAACTTGAATAGGTCATATCACCCTTCAGTTGAGTACATACAACTATGATTAACATAGTGTATCAAGTCATTGACCCTATAAGCAATTAGGAATTCATCCCTTAATTGGCACTAATCCCTTAGGTACTATTCAGGTTTCAACCTTTGTACCTTCTTTGATTATCATTACTAATCAACATTGGATCAATGGATCATTCATCATCTTGATTCTCAAGAGATTCAATCACATTGGACCTCCATTACATAGGGTATCCAATTGAATTAGGGTTTTCAATGTTGATTCCTTCAATCATTGAATTCATGGAACCAGTCATCAATTGGACCTACCCTCATACTTCAATTGAGTTTAATAGGTCAACCTTCAACTTATTTGACTCTCAATTGACCCTCAATTGATCATCAATTAGGGTTTGATTCAATTGAATTAGGGTTTGGAATCGATGATTCAACAACACTAATCAATGTAAGACTAGTTGCTTTGAAACCATTGAACCATCATCCAAATTGGGTATGACCTGACCCCAAACGGTCTTGAGGTCGTTTGGATGACCTCCAAACGGTATTGAGACCGTTTTCCCATCATATAACTCAAATATAAGCAATCCAATTAGGGTTTGGTTCATTGGATTGATCGCCAAATCAGCATTGCATTGTATATCAACTTGGTACCTTTAGACCTTTAAACACCTAACCATACTCAACCATAGACCTCCAAACGGTCTTGGGTGACCACCGAACGGTCTTGAGACTGTTTGGATGACCTACAAACGGTCTTGAGACCGTTTTCCCATCCAACCTTTGGACTCTAGTGAAAATTCAGCATGGATTGGTCTATCGAGTTGATCAACAAATCAGCACTACATTGCAATATGATTAGTACCTTTGGCCCTTCAATTGGTCAACTATACTTGACCCCAGACCTCCAAACGGTATTGGGGTGATCCCCAAACGGTCTTGAGACCGTTTGGGTGATCCCCAAACGGTCTTGAAACCGTTTGGGCTAATCAACCCAAAATCTCAACTTAACTCATTGGAATTTCAGCACTGTTTTCAATTAGGGTTTACCTAATTGATTAGCCTTCAACTCATGATTCTTTTGGATTTAACCCCTCAAATTTGGAGGGTAATTAACCAACATCATTAGGAACAGTAATCTCAAACGGTAAACGCTTGGTCAACTCCACCAAACGGTCTTGAAACCGTTTTCCCAAAAAGGTCAAGTTAATCAGGTTGAAAATCAGCACTTAATCCAATTAGGTTTCCCTAATTGATTAGGCTTCAAATCACGATTCCTTTGGAGTTAACCCCTCAAATTTGGAGGGTTATTAACCAACATCATTAGGAACAGGAATATCAAACGGTAAACGCTTGGTCAACCATCTCAAACGGTTTTGAAACCGTTTTACCAAACAGGTCCAGTTAATCAGGTTTAAAATCAACATTTAATTCAATTTGATTTGCCTAATTTATTGGCCTTCAACTCACGATTACTTTGGAGTTAACCCCTCAAATATGGAGGGTCATTAGTCTACATAATTAGGAACACGATTCCCAAACGGTCAACGCTTGGTCAACCATCTCAAATGGTCTCGAAACCGTTTGCTCCCAAACGGTTTCAAACCGTTTGCCCTTAAACGGTTTGCTGAAACCGCATAGCCAATCAAATTAAAACGATTTGGAATAGCTATAAAAACCATTTGGCTTGGTAATTTTCTTTGGATAAGCATCTAGGATGATGTCATCATCCCCTTCCTTCTAACAACTAAGAACAGCAACCGTTCTTGATGGAAATTGCAGCAAAGAAACAAGAGTGTATCAAATTGAAGAAATCAATCAACAAAGCATAGAGAATTGATGCAATAGCAATGTTTAAGGGTTTGAGTTATAAAACCCACCTCCAATTGAGCTCCAAAGCTCCAAGATCACGCCATTAATGGTGGATGAAGCTCTTGCAACTCCCCCTAGGCTCTTCCTAAAGCTTTTGATTGTAAAAGTTGGCTAGGGTTGAAGAGGAGATCGAAATAAGAAGGAATCCATAATTTATTTTCGATTTCCACCATGAAATTATGAAGAACGAAGGTCAAGGGCTTACCAACAGGTTGGGGACGTGCTCCCTGCTCCTCCCTAGCTCCTTGGTCGGTTTTCCAAGTAAGGGGAAGAAATAAATCCGAAAAGGCCTTGGTTTGGGCTTGGAAATGGCACTTTTATAAGGAAATTGATGAGAGAGAAAATGCCTTATAAAAATCCAATTAATCCCAATAAAGTGGCCGCCGCTTCCCCCTAAACTACCTTGGGTACGAGGCACCTTCCTTGCCTTTAATTCTCCTTCATTATCCTCAATTTAAAGAAAAGCAAATTAAGCACCTTAATGCTTATAATATAATATCCCACATGTGAGTGGATATTACTTTTCTTTATAAAAAGGTGAGTGGAATTTCACCTACTTAAGATATTTTCGTTCCTTATATTGTTAAAGGAACGTCCATACTTATTCAAAATCAACCCAAAACATTTTGGTTGAAATCCCTTCAATTATTTTTATTCATTTTTGCCCTAAATCGAATTAGGGTTTCAATTAGGCATTATTCTTGATTATTTTAATGTCAAGATTCTCTCTCCTACAACTTAATTCAAATGAGGAGTCCCTCTCATTTTATTTTCTCTAAATGATGCTAAGAAACATTAGGGACCTTGTTGAAGTGGTAATTTGCATATTGAACGCTATATTTTGGGTAAATTGCACTTTACTCCAAAACTAGGTTTTAATGCACAACATTGTCCAACAAGCTCTATCTTGGTGTCTAGGCTTGGGAAAACCATACCACTACATTATATTCATTATTATGATTTCACAACATCATAGGAACATTTTATAATGTGCAATTTTCAAGTTAACCCCTCAACTTGGGTAATTTGCACTTTAGTCCAAAATAAGCAAACATTGCTTCAACATTGTTCAAACAGGACCAAAATTGAAACATAGGTTCCTCTTGAGACCTAATCACTTTTCAAAAGATAAGATTTAAGTATATAATCATCTTTCTTAATCAAAACACCTAGGGTTAAAGCATAACCCAGGTCAGGGATGTTACAATCATGTTATTCAAGGCCTCAAATCTTGGGATGTTACAAATATTACGGATGTCAACTCAGTTTTTCTTCTTATTTTTCATTATCTCACTAACTAATTTTATGAAGTGAAAATAAGTAGGCAAATATTGTTGACCTTTGGGATTCATGTCGTTTCCATGACAGGGTTGGGTATTATCATTCATCAAGTTTGTAGGGAAACATGGTTACAGAATAGGCAGTGGAAACAAAAAAATTTAACTACCATATTCCCCATAAAATAGTGGATTACATCAACAACTATATGATGGGAACTATGGTTTCAAGGATATACCTGGTCCTGAAGCAAGACCAATGATATATCCTCATTGTTGTAGATGTGCAACTATCTTCTAGTTGCACTAGGAATCATCTGACTGTTGCACCTCCTGGTCTACACCAAATATTGTAGGTTCACGTTATCCTTCTAGAGGCAAACAACAACCTCCACGCCTCTATGGAAGTCCATATGAAGCACCTAGAACTTCATTTGTCCTACTAGAATGGACATGAAGGAGTTTTCCCTCTTATTGGTGTACTGGTCATCAACTTTCTCTCCTACAAATATTTCTCCCTTGCTATCCCTCTCTTTAGCAGGTAGGACTTGCTTGGTCTCTCTATTAGTTACCACAACTAGAGAGGACAACAATTGTTAGAAGAAATTGAGTTGCATTCTGAGAAGCCCACAGTACCCCTCTATTTATAGGAGGGGTTAGGGTCTGGGTTCCCAATCTGTGTGGGAATGGAAGGGACTAGACGATCTTAAATTTTTGCAACTTGTGAGTGATGAACCGGTCGACTGGCGACCGAGATGGTCATTTGGCTCATGAGTCGTCGGTTCACATTGTGAACCAGTCATTTTGAAGTTTCCCAATTGCACATGAATTTTGCAATTCATTTCCAATTAATGATAAACATCAATTCCTTGCATCAATAGAATTGAGCAATCCAAGCGATCAAACTTTCTCACAAATTCAGGAAAGTCGCTAGAACCTTCCGCTGGAACAACCGAGTCGATCGTTTCACCAGGTGAACCGGTCATCTCTCTCTACCTAAGATGATTGGTTCACCCAGTGATTTGATTAGTTGGTGCATGTTTCATGTAGAACTTTAGCCAATTTAGTTCCTATCAACATGACACTCCAAACGGCCATCTCACTAGGTGAGTCAATCGGTTGGTAGTCGAGTCAGTTGATTTCTTGTGTGAATTGAATACCTAAACACTTCATTAATCAATTCACTCATCATTTAAGATTAAACTCATATTCTAGGTCAAGACCTATGTGTGTGACCCTATAGGTCCCATATTACATTGGCAGTGAATGTCTATAACAACTTGTGACATCACAAGCAACGAGCGGTGCCTAGTCACACATCAATGCTACCCAAGTAAATGGAAAGTTGGAGAACAAATTCAGCCTATAATCTGTGTATGGTGTTATAGTATTTATATAGTTCCTTTGTCACTGATATCCAGATTGAACTTGAGGCATGAATTAGTCATCCTCTTCAACATCCAATCTTGTTCCTTAAACTAGAGCAAACTGTCTGAGATATATGTAAGCTCAATATCACATATTGACTCACATTTGCATGGCCCTACATTTCTTAGTCTCACTAATCAAGAGGCCTAGGAATCATACTCCTATAGGAGGGACGAATCCCATCTACATCACTCACAATCTATACCCATGTGTCACAGTCACCCAATCATCACCTTTATAATAACCCTTATTTCAAGATTATATTTGATGATGTCAAAGCATACTGAACAACATGTGATGAGTGTAGTGACTTCAGGTCTAAGAACCACAATCACCACCATGACTATGAGAGTTGATTATGACTACCATGGTAATGGCTTCCATGTGTCAGTCTCATGGAGGGTATGTCTGATACAATGTTCTCTAACATGTATATGTGTGCTTGGTTTGATATTGCCATATCATGACTAATGAGATTCTATCATCAACCAACTCACACTCTGATGTTATGTGTCACTATTATCTATCAACCTTCCACAATAACAAACGATGAGGGGCATAATGAGAATGTATATGTATACTCTTAACATTTGTATGATCTCATCGTTCAATTCTTGTACTTGAAAACATACATCGTTGAATAATATCATTATCTAGATATTTATTATGTTACAACATTATCTCATATTTGAATTAAATAGAATAAATTGGATGCTTGCCTTTATTTATTAATCAAATAATTTACATATTATGCCATTACAATCATCGTATGATTGGCTCTCTGGGCATACATACCAATATAGTTCACCTATGATCACCCACAAATAACCTTGAGTCATTGGAAATAAGTCTCATGACCATGGTTTTCTTCCTCCATGGTTTATAAAACTTAATCTTCAATCAAGGTCCAAGTTGCCATGTCCTTAATATCAAAGATGCCCATCATCTCATTTCTCATGCAAGGTTCAGAACTACAGTCCTTCCACATTAGTGGTGAACTAAGGCAGGGTTTACTCGATCATTAGACGTCATCGAGTAATGGTAAAGGAGATGTGATCTTCTCTAGGGTCGAGCAGGTAATCCCTATCAACCTAAGTGGATGTAACACCATCAAGGGTCTATAGGTTGAAGATTCATCAACTATGATCAAGAGGGCAAAGATGTTTGACTATGAAATCAACAACTTGTCGCCAGAGATCACATGTTTGTACCCGATTCCCTATTGTAAGGTCTATGGTCATGTTGTGTCAAGAAGATAAGAGGTGTCTTATGGAGAGAGGGGAAAGTGGTGTCGCCGACTGTAGAGTTATGGTGTCGGTCCATGGTGGTCACAGATCGAAAGGGGACGAGTGCCCACCTATGCAGGTTTGTTCCTACTGAGGGTATCTAGGGTGATCGATGGTGAGTATGATGGGAGGTACAAGAAGATGTGGTGGCAACGTCAGACTGGTGGCTGGCGTAGGTTGCTGGTGAGACAATGGCGCTTGCTATCACTTGGTATCGGTGATGATAAGGAGGGAAAAAGTTTTGATACCCAATTTGATCTTGCGAGCATGTTGCAGGTCTGCAACCTGCGATCGTGTTGTAGGCGTTTGAGCAGCGCTATAATGGCTATGGTTTTCTTGAGTCGGCGGAGGGTTAGAAGGAATGAAATAGGTAGGGGTCGCTAGGGTTTGTGAGTACTTGGATGATGAGGAGAAGGAAGAGAGATGTGGAGGAGACGAGAATGGTTGTTGCACTAATGGTGGCCACTTTCCTGGCAATGAAGATGCACAATTATGTCAAACTGGTGTGTAACGTGACCAATTTATTCACTTTGGTCCAAGTCATATATCAAGATGCTTATTTATTTATTATTTCATTTAATTATGTCAATAACTTATATGTAACATCTAAATGGAAATTCCAACTATGTAAGGGTTTTTAACCACAAGTTAAAATCTTATTAACCCATCTTTAGAAAGCATTAACACCCCTATTTATGTATATCACCATATGCTAACTTAATTATTTTCATAATTAATTCCAACACCAATTTATTTTAATATTATTAATATTTTTTTCTAGATTATAAAGCCATTATATTTTGATACTGAGAGTGGTATGTTGGGAAATACGACATCAGATAGGCAACGGAAATAGAAAATTTACTAACATATTTCCCATGAATCAGCGGATCGCGTCAATAACTATGTAATGGGAAAGATGGTTTCACGAAGATATGCCTAGTCTTGGAGCAAGTCCAGTGACAATCCTCATCGATGTAAATGCACACTCTATCTTTGACAGTGTCTTTGCATCTCCTAATTGAACTAGGTCTTGTCTGACTGCTCCTCCTAGGACAACATACTCGAACAACTACTACAGTAGCTTCTTTGATTGTGCGACAGACTGTGAGTTGATGTTGCCCTCCTAGCAGCAGCCAAAGGACTCCTGCATCTAGAGTAGTCCACACGGACTAACTAGAACTCCTATCATCATCCTGGACTAGATAGGGATGATTTTTTCCTCCTGTTAGCGTACTAGTTGCCAACCTGTTCTCTCACAACAATGATCCTCAGTTGTTTCTCTCATGTAGCTATCCCTCCCTAGTTGGGTAGGACTTGTTTGGGCTCTCATGGTTACCACAACCAGAGAGGACAACATATGTCAGAGTAACTGATTCTCAATTGTATATGGTTTGTTCTCAGAATCCCCAGTACCCTCTCTATTTATAGGCGGTGTTTGAGTCTAGGTTCCCAGTTTGTGTGGAAGTGGAAGGGACCGGAAGATCTCAAAATTTTGCAACAATTTAGGAAATATCGCAACTTGTGACATGCCAAATAGTTGTCTCGCAACCCAGACGGTCGTCCGGCATGCCACACGGTCATTTGGCATAGCCCAGACGGCCATTTGGTTATTTCCTAGTTGTACATGAAATTGGCAACTCAATTCCCATCAACGCTGGACATTGATTTCCTTGCACAACAAGGAATGTACAAGCGAAACAAATTGGGAAATGTCTAGAACCTTCCCTCAATTGAATTGGACCATATTGCCCATGTGAGACAATTGTCTAGTCACCCAGATGGTCATCCGATGACCCGAGTTGAGCCTGCTGGTTGGTTCAGTTTGCTCCTTAGCCAATTTCAACTCAAATCAACTCTGACTCTCCAGACACCCACCTCAACACTTGAGATGGTTGTTTGGCACTCTCTAGATGCCCATATCATCACTTAAGACAGACGTTTGGTAGTGTTACCAGCCTGCTTATTGTGTGAACCAATACCTAAACATTTTAGCAATTAATTCAATTGTCATTCAAGATTCAACCCCTCTTCTAGGTGAGTTCCTATGTGTGTGACCCTATAGGTCCCATATTATGTTGGTAGTAAATGTCCATAACACCTTATGACATCACAACCAATGAGCGGTGCCTAGTCACACATCATTTCTACCCATGTAAATGAAAAGTTGGAGAACAACTTCAACCTACAATATGTGCATGGTGTTACAGTGTCTGTATAGTTCCTTTATCACTGACATCCACATTGAACTAGAGGCATGGAGCAGTCACCCTCATTATTATTCAATCTTGTTCCTTGAACCAAAGCAGACTGTCTAAGATATATGTAATCTCAATATCACATATTGACTCACATGTGCATGCATGCTTTTCTTAGTATTTCTAATTAAGAGGCTGAGGATATCATACTCCCTTAGGAGGGACAAATCCCATATCTATCACTCACATTCAATTCCCATGTGTCACAGTCACTCAATCATCACCTTTATAATAACCCATGTTTTAGGACTGTGTTTGATGATGTCAAAGCATACTAAATGACATGTGATGAGTGTAGTGATTTTAGGTCTAAGAACCACAACCACCACCATCAATGTGAGAGCTAACTATGACTTCCATTATGATGGCTTCCATGTGTCAGTCTCATGGTGGGTATGTTTGATATATTGTTCCCTAGCATGTATTTGTGTGCTTGGTTTGATATCACCATGACATGACTAATGAGACTCTGCCATGAACCAAATCACACTCTAATCTTATGTGTTATTGATGTCTATCTACCTTCCATGATAAAAACTGATCAGGGACATAATGAGAATGTATGTACCCTTAACATTCATATGATCTCATATGGTGTCTCTTGAACCGATATTGATGGTACACGGTTAAGTGTATACGGTGCAGTATCAAGAGCATAACCCCGGAAGGTAGTCAGAAGATAAACAAAACTCATCATATATTACACCATATCCAACAGTGTGCAATTCCTTATTTTTGATACACCATTATGTTGTGGTGTTCCAGGTGGAGTCCATTGTGAAACAATACCACAGGCTCGCAGAAGGTCCTCAAACTCTTTGTTCAAGTATTCTCCACCTCGATTAGAATGAAATGCCTTAATACTTTTGGCAAGTTGGTTTTGTACTTCATTCATAGACTCTTTGAACTTTTCAAGAGCTTCTGACTTATGTTTCATCAGGTAAACATAGCCATGCCTACTGAAATCATCAGTGAAGGTAATGAAGTATTGATACCCACCTCTAGAAGTTCTTCTAAAAGGGTCACACACATCAATATGTATGAGTCCTAATAGATCACTAGCCCTCTCACTATTTCTAGTGAAGGGCGTCTTAGTCATCTTGCCCAACAAACAAGATTCACATGTCTCTATTGATTCAAGATCAAAAGAGTCATGATAACCTTCTTTATGGAGTCTAGATATGTGATTCTCATTTATGTGCCCTAGACGACAATGCCAAAGGAATGTTTTGTTTGAGTTGTTGAGTTTTTGTCTTTTGGTATTTATGTTAGATACACTTGTCTCTAGATCTATCAAGTATAGACCATAAGATATCGGGGAACTTCCATAAAAGATCCCATCTTTACTAAAAAACATCTTCCATTCTTTATAAGAAATTCGAATCATTTCTTGTCCAAACATGATATAGATATGATGTTCCTATTAATGGTAGGTATGTAATAGGTTCTCTAACTCTATTACAAGACAACTTGGTAGAGTTAACTCATAGGTTCCAACTACGTTGTCCGCAACTCTTGCACCATTTACAACACAGAATTCAACCTCACCTTTCTCTAAAGGTCTACTTCTTTTCAAATCCTTTACATTTGAACAAATGTGTGATCCAAATCAGTATCTAGTACCCATGATGAAGAAGTAGTGAAGTTAATCTCAATAACATATATACCAGAAGTAGAGATCTCAAGCCCTTTCTTCATCTTCCTAGGTTCCCTTATCCTTCTCATTATTTTGAGTGAAGAAGACTTAGACTTTGACTTGTCCACATAATGCTTCTTAGCTTTTCCTTTGTCCTTGGACTCAACTCCGTTGATCGTTATCTTAGATTTGTCCATATTCATTTGTTCTTCAACACTTATCAAAAGATCAAGCAACTCTGACAGTGGTATAACCATGTTTCTCAAGTGATAACACCCAATAAACTGGCTATATGATTTAGGCAACGATTGAAAAATCATATCTGTGGACAACTCTTGACCTAAAGGGAATCCCAATCTTTCAAGATGCTTCATATGTGCAATCATATTGAGCACATGAGGCTCTACTGGATATCCTTCTATCACTTTACACTCAAATAGTGCCTTAGAGATAGTGTAACCTTTCATGCTTATCATGGTGTTTATGAGACTCATAGTTCATACAACCCAACATAAGGTTCTTGATGTTCACAACATCATTGGCATGCTTCAAAGAAGCATCCATGTATGTCTTAAGTGAATTTGGAGTGTATACTGGCTCTGGTGTTTTAGGAACATGTAAACACTTCTCAAGGTCCTAAACCAATTATGGAAATAAATCTCATTTAATTCATCCACCATTTGATTCTACAAGAGAAAATTTACAGTTTTCAAAAACCATTTCTTATTTGATTTGATTTGAAAAGTTGATATTAATTAGGTATTTAATTAACAATCACTCCCACTGTTTTATTCAAATTGATAGCCCTCAATATTTATTCATAAGATTGCAATGTACAATCTTCTAGTAGGACAAGATCCAAAATAATTCAGTCAATACCCAACCAACGTTGGCGCTCATGACCAATTATTAAGGTAGGCAACATTTGCCAATTGCATCATATGCAACTCTAGGATAGATGATATGCACAACTCCTGGCCATAATCATCTGGATGCTTTTGGGCTTAGACTCTAAGAATCAACAGTTAAGCCTGACGTAATAGCCAACACGATAACAATGCACCCTACTTGGTAGGCCCACATTATTACCATCACACTTCCATGAGATAGACGGCGTACCACCCTTGGGGTGCCCACGCTTGGTTGATCAAGCTTTTCATGTGTGCTACTAATTAAAAGCATCTTAGACTTAATATTCTATTGAGGGAGTTTGTATAATATATATACATTAACAATCACCACATATATATACTACGTACCTTATACATGCTATAACCCACAATGAAAACATGCAATAAATGAAAGTGATGGTTATGGCCAGACTAATGTAATTCCTTGGATCCATAAGGAATTACCACATCCTAGGTCCACATAACATGTAGAAATTTGTTGTTGATGAAGATCCCTGCTTGCCAATCCAATTTTGATCGGTTCAACCTTTAAACTGATCGGCTCGCCTCCTGGCCGGTTGTTAGGTCATCTCACCGGTCATTTGCAACTTTCAGTCCATCATTTGATGGCTCCTCTAGATGATCAGTTGGGTCCACCAATTGATTGGTTCATCTTGTCCATCATGTCCTCCAATTGGTTGTCTCATCATCGGGATGTCCTTCTTCTTCATATAGGAAAGTAAACTATCCTACTTTTACATAATTTTTGAGAAACTTTGAGTTACATTCGAGGGGAGCAAAGGTAGAAGAGAATAATACTTCTACATTGGAAAGATAATGTAGAGGTTCAGTTTGCATACCAAGATAAATAGGATAAACCAACCACACAACCATGTATAGATAATAGGGGTTTATTGGCCATAACCATCCTACACATCCACCATCAAAACTTGCTTTTAGGGCACCGTGTGTAAATTTCATAGATATCATATCATATATATATTCATTTGGGTTCTTATGTGGTGATTAGTCGGGCGTGGACATCATCTAGTTTAAATATTCACATTGATTTTAATAAATAAACTCAGTAAAACAAAAAATCTAATCATATTGATTATCCCAAAACATAATTAATTGATGTGGCTCTAATACCATTGTTGGAAAATATGATATCAGATAGGCAACGGAAACAAAAATTGTATTGACATATTTCACATAAACCAGTAGATCACGTCAATAACTATGCAATGGGAGGGATAGTTTCACAAAGATTTACTTGGTCATGGAGCAAGTCCAGCGACAATCCTCATCAATGTAGATGTGCACTTTGTCTTAGACGGTGTATGTGCAACTCCTAGTTGCAATGGGACTCGTCTGATTGCTTCTCCTAGGACAACAGACTTAGACAACTGATGTAGTAGCTTCTCTGATCTTGCCACAGACTGAGAGTTGATGTTTTCCTCCTAGCAGCAGCCAAAGGACTCCTGCCTCTAGAGTAGTTCACACGGACCAACTAGAACTCTTGTCGTCCTGTTAAACCAGACAGGAAAGAGTTGTCCCTCCCATTGGCATACTAGTCACCAACTTGCTCTCTCACAACAATGATCGTCAATTGTTTCTCTCCAATAACTATCCCTCCCTAGTCGGGTAGGACTTGCTTGGGCTCTCATGGTTACCACAACCAAAGAGGACAAAAATTGTCAGAGAAATTGATTCTCAACTGTATGTGTTGTGTTCAGGGAAGCCCTAGTATCCCCTCTATTACATGTGGGGTTTGGGTCCAGGTTCTCAGTTTGTGCGGGAGTGGAAGGGACCAGAAGATCTCAAATTTTTGCAACAATTCTGGAAATCTCGCAATTTGCGATATCCCAGTTGGTCATCTAGAAATCCAAACTGTCATTTGGCACAGCCCAAACAGCCATTTGGTTTCTTTCCAGTTGTACTTAAAATTGGCAACACATTTCCCATCAATGTTGGACATTGATTTCCTAGCACAACAAGTAATGTATAAGTAAAACAAATGGGGAAATGTCTAGAACCTTCCCTCAACCAAACTAGACCATCTCGCCCATGCGAGACGACCGTCTTGATCACCCAAACGGCTGTCTGGTGACCTGAGTCAAGCCAGCCGATTGGGTCGGTTCACTTCTTAGCCAATTGTAACTCAAATCAAACCTGACTCTCCAGACTCCCACCTCAACACTTGAGACGGCCGTATGGCACTCTCCAGATGCCTGTATCATCACTTGAGACAACCATTTGGTAGTGTTGTCAGCCTGCTTGTTGCGTGAATCAATTACCTAAGCATTTTAGTAATTAATTCAATTGTCATTCAAGATTCAACTCCTCTTCTAGGTGAGTTCATATGTGTGTGACCTTATATATGTCCCATATTACATTGGTAGTAAATGTCCATAACACCTTATGACATCATAAGCAATGAGCGGTGCCTAGTCAAACATCATTTCTACCCAAGTAAATGGAAAGTTGGAGAACAACTTCAACCTACAATATGTGCATGATGTTATAGTGTATGTATAGTTCCTTTGGCGTTGATATCTAGATTGAACTAGAGGGATGAAGCAGTCACCCTCATTATTATTCAATCTTGTTCCTTGAACCAGAGCAGACTGTCTGGGATATATGTAAGCTCAATAATACATATTGACTCACATGTGCATGCATGCTTTTCTCCGTCTTGCTAATCAAGAGACCAAGGATATCATACTCCCTTAGGATGGAAAAATCCCATATCTATCACTCACAACCAATCCCCATGTGTCACGGTCACCCAATCATCACCTTTATAACAACCCATGTTTCAAGACTACGTTTGATGATGTTAAAGCATACTGAATGACATGTGATGAGTGCAGTGATTTCAAGTCTAAGAACCATAACCACCACCATCACTATTGGAGATGACTATGACTTCCATTATGATGGATTCCATGTGGCTGTCTCATGGTGGGTCTGTCTAATACACTGTTCTAACAAGTATCTGTGCGCTTGGTTTGATATTGCCATATCATGACTAATGAGACTGTAAAGAGGTGAGATCACCTCCTTACTAAAATTTAAAGGAAATACAAAACATCCACACTTTTCACAAAAAGAGAGAGATTTGGGATGCTTGCATAATAATCCAAATAAATAAGCATGATTCCAGATACATTATAAAATATCAATACCAACGAAAATAAAAATATTAACCCTATTACATGGCTTTCATTATTTACTACATGATTGTTCCCAAAAGAAAAAGATAAGAGAAAAAAGATCTAGCTATAGCAACATATACATCCTTCCAAAAATATTGAGTTCTACTCCTGAGATGACTTCCTTCAAACTTGTCCTTCTCCTTGCTCAGCACCAACACCTGGGTGGTTAGGAAGGCACCCAACAAAAGGGAAAAGGAAGAAAAGTATGTGTCACAAAAACTAGTGTAGGATAACAAGATAAGTAAAGCAAGTAACAATAGGCTAGGGGTTTGTCATAAGATGAAGATAACAAGAGTATGAGGCTATATCAAAAGAAACTTGCCATTAACAATTACATTAAAAAGAATTGCATGTAAGATAATTATGTCTACCTAACTAAGTAGGGTTGAGGCACCTACCAAACCTCTAACCTATAGGTGAGGGGAGAATAAGACATTCCCAGTCACCTACACAATAATATGGGGAGAATAAAACATTCCCCAGGGTGAATAAATACATGCCCTATGTGGGTGGTTGTACATAAGTATCACTACTTTAAATTATATAGAACATAAATCTACATGCTAGAAAAGTAGTTATGGCAAGAATGATAAAAATATTCAATAAGCATGGCAATGGGGTATAAGACCCAAACAATATGAAACAATATTCTAAATTGAGGCCCAAGTAATTAGGGTTTCAAGAAAAGAGAATTAGGTTCAGTTAAGCCTCATTAGGGAAAAGTAGGTTAAGACACAAAATTTCCCAACTAAGGTTTTAGATGCACATAACTCTTCCTTATATCCCTAGAAATCACTTTTCAAATCCTTTAAATGAGATCAGGGTCCACTTGTCCTAATATCATAACCATGTTCATGTATTAGAACTATGTACATCCATTAAAGACTTAAAAACCCCAAAGTTACCAATTTTTTCTACAAACCATCAATTTAGGTCATGAAACCATCACTACTATCTTAGTTAGGGTTTTCAGATCAAAATAATATATAATTTTATATATTTTAGAGATATGGACTTTTAGGGGTATTTTTATTGATTTTTACTTGATTAATTCATTCCCAAAAACACTTATTTGAAAAACTCAAAACCAGACATCGAAACTATTTTTATTAGATAGATCATCTTTTTTTGAGTCTAGTACATATTTTATTTTTATTTTTGGATCTAGGAATTAATTTCTATGAATTATTTCAGATGGACCACTAGGAAAATTAGAAAAAATGATTTTCATTTTAAAAAGGCATAGAAAGTGAGATGGTGGGGCCGGGCCCACTTCTTGGCCCAATCACTATGAGACAAGTCAGTGGCCCGCCTCACTGGCTGGCACCAATCAAAGTCGAGTCAAGGTCGGGTCAAACAAAGCAAAAGGATAGGTGTGTCCTTGTGTGAGTCAAAGACGAGAAGGAATGAGCGGGGGTAAAAGTGTAAATCGACCAGGGGATTTCTTCCCCATCTCCTCGATGCCATGGAGCCAAGCAGAAAGTTGCTTCATGTGTGAGGTTTTGGGCAAAACTGAAAAACGCGACCAAACACAAAAGTAAGAGGCACAAAAGAAAGATAAGAGAAAAATGAACTCAAAGGTACCTTTGATTTGGCCGGAGGTGGAGGGAAGAGAGAGAGAGAGCCGCCACAAGCCCAAGGTCCTCTCCTGCTCGTTGGGGTTCAAACTATGATGAAACTGGAAATTGAGAGTTGCGTTGAGTTGCAAAGGTGATGGAGATGCTCAGGGTATGGGTATATATAGGCGAGGGGTGTAGTTTAGGGTTTTAGAAATTGGGGTGAGAGGGAAGCTTCGAGAGAATTGGGGATTTCTTGATTATTCATCAAAACACAAAAATATTGGGATAATGTGGTGTGGATTCGAGAGAGGAGTCCAGAGAAACAAAAATTTCTCGATTTGGTCAAGTAGAGAGAGAGATATTCAAAATTGAAAAATTGCCAAAACTACTTTTGTTTCCTTCTTCGAACTGAGGTAGGGGATGAACCCTCAGCCGTTCGATCCCACAACATGCTTCTGCGGTCGATATGGACCATTCCCTTGGGTGCAAAGTCCTAATTTGATTATAAATCCAATTCAATTATAAAGTGACACATATTATTAAATGATTTTCTCTTTCTTCTTTTGAGGGCTCAAACAATTTCCAAATTTGATAAAAAAAATTGACACCCTGGCTGATTTTGAGGTATAGAATCTGAATATGGAATTAGTTTTGCCTTTTGGGGACTTCTAATGGGTTAAATAATTCAAAACTCATTTTCTCTTTCCTCCTTTATTTATGTCTCTAAGATTATCCAAATATGATGAAATTTCACCCATGTGTCCCAATTATTGTCTTAGATATGATTTTGCCATTAATTGATCATGTTTATGCCATTTATTTAATTAATTATCAAAATGAAGGTTCTACACTTTCTCTCCTACTTTTTCACATTATCCAAATATCATCCAAATTAGTTGAAAACTTGCCCAAGGGCTTATTTTCATATTTAGATTACGAATTTGGAATTAGTTTTCTAATTTGAGAATAATAGATATTTTATTTCTCTTTCTTGGCTTATTTCCTATTTCCCTTTAATAAAGGCTTTTATAGTTATTTATATTTTCCACATTGGGTGATACTTGGCCCTTAAGTAACTTTTAGTTCAAGAAAATGAAATTGTGTATCAAATTATCTTGTGGCTTTTCTATTTGTGATTTTTGGAAACAATATATTCCACATTATCTCCTTTTATCCATTTATAGCATTTATCATATCCTTTATGTATATTTTGGGGATTTTATTTCTTTTCATATTCTAAAAAATCCTACAAAGTTCTAGCACGAATTCCTTTGTTATTTTTATTACTTAAGTGGACATTTTCACATCATGCCCATTACTTAAATTTCTACTGAGGTATTTGTGCATAAAACCCTTTATTAAGAATAAAAGGGAAATATTTATCCAGTAACCATCATAGTTCCACTAATTCAACTCCAAAGACATATGGGATGAAAATGAAGAACAAATCTTATTGAAAAAGAGTACAAAGAGGTTATAGTAGATTTTAGTATGTTACAACACTCCACCCCTTAAAAAGGATTTTGTCCCTGAAATCTCAGACAAAAAGGGAAGGGTGAGTACATAACATCTCATCTCTCAACTCCCAAGTGGTTTCTTCCAAACCATGATATCTCCATAGAACCTTCATCAGCTCTATCTCCTTGTTCTTCAACTGCTTTACTTGGGAGTCAAGGATCTTCACAGGTAGCTCTTCATAGGTCAGATTCTCATGAATCTTCATAGGCTCAATCGTGAGTACATGAGAAGGGTCTTTCACATACTTCCTCAACACAGAGACATGGAACACATTATGAGTCTTATCATAAGAAGGAGGTAAGGCTAAGCGGTATGCACATTCTCCAACTTTATCTAAGATTTCAAATGGTCCAACATAGCGGGAACTCAGCTTGCCTTTTTACTTTAGATCTCACAATAGCACGTATATGCTTGATCTTCAGAAATGCATAGTCTCCCACTAAGAAGCTAACATCATACCTCTTTTTATCAACATACATCTTCTGTCGGTCTTGAGCAGCTGTCATCTGTTTCTTTATCAGCTGTACCTTCTCGAGCATCATCTACATATCATCTGTTTTCACCAGGGTTTGTTCACCAACATCATCCCAATGCAAAGGTGAACGACAGGGTCTACCATAGAGAGCTTCAAAAGGTGGCATAACAATATTGGCTCGGTAGTTGTTATTGTAAGCAAACTCCACTAATAGAAGATATCGATCTCATGCACCACCCCAATCCATCATATAAGCACGAAGCAAGTCCTCTAGAATCTAAACCGTTCTCTCATACTGTCCATCGGTTTGTGGGTGGTAAGCAATACTGAAATGCAGATCAGTACCCACCTCTTCTTGAATCTGACCCCATAGACGAGAAGTGAATTTTGGGCCTCAATTAGAAACTATCACAACAGGAACTCCATGCAAACGGACTTCCCAGTCCACATATAACTAAGCCATCTCATCAACTTTTTATGTGGTTTTGAAAGTCAAGAAATGAGCAAATTTTGTAAGCCAATCAATAACCACCCAAATAACATCATAACCTTTCTTGGACTTAGGGAAACCAGTAACGAAGTCCATTATGATCTTCTCTCATTTCCATTTCGGGATTTCAAGAGGATGAATAAGACCACCAGGTCATTGATGTTCGATCTTTACTTGCTAACATGTCAAGCACTTCACGACGAATAGAGCTATATCATTCTTCATGTTCTTCCACCAGACGCTTCATTGTAAGTCCTTGTACATTTTTGTTGTGTCAGGATGAATAGTGTACTTGGACCCATGAGCTTCACTCAAAACTTTCTATCTCAGATCACCCACATTAGGAATCCACAACCTCTATTTGAAACGGATAACACCATCTACTCTGACAGAGAAGTTAGATTGCAGTTTCTCAATCAAGGCCTTCATCTCTTCCAGCTCAGAACTTTCCAACTGTGCAGTAATGACTTCTGAGATCCAGGTCAATGTAACAGTCAAACTAGCCATATGAACACACAACTTGTCTTCATCCATTGAATCGACAGGCTGAGGTCACCAACTAGTCACATGTTTGAGATTTTCCCACACTAAACATCTCAGAGCAGCACAAACGACATCCTTCTTGCAAATTAAAGCATCAGTATGACGTTTGCTTTACTGAGATGATAGGTGATAGTGAAGTCATAATCTTTGAGATATTTCATCCACCTACATTGTCGTAGATTCAGATTCCTCTGAGTCAACATGTATCTCAGACTCTTGTGGTCAGAGAAGACTTCAAACTTTTTTCCATAAAGATAGTGTCGCCAGATTTCAGAGCATGAACTATGGAAACCAGCTCCAAATCATGTGTAGGCCAATTAGCTTCATTAGGTTTCAATTGATGAGAAGCATAGGCGATCACCTTTCTGTCTTGCATCAAGACACACCCTAAGACTTGTTTGGATGTGTCGTTGTATATGACATAGGGTATGCCCTCAATAGGAAAAGCAAGTATAGGAGTAGAAGTCAAACACTCCTTTAGCTTCTAAAAACTATTCTCACACACAGGTGTTCATGAGAACTTGACCTCCTTTTGTATCACCTTGCTCAAAGGCAAGGCCAATTTAGAGAAGCTCTTGATAAGCCTCCAATAGTAACCGACTAAATCAAGGAAACTACATATCTCATATGGGTTCTTCGAAGCCTTCCACTTTGTCACAGCTTCTACCTTCGCAGGATCAACAACTATATGTCCGGCAGAAATCATGTGAACCAGAAACATGACTTCCTTTATCTAGAACTCACACTTAGAGAATTTTTCATAGAGTTGATTTTCTCACATCGTGTTGAGTACAATCTGCAGATGCTCGCGACGTTATTCTAACGTCTCAAAATAAACCAAAACATCGTCGATAAACACCACCATGAACTTAACAAGGTATGTTTGAAACACTCAGTTCATCAAGTCCATGAAGGCAGTAAGGGCGTTTGTCAAACTAAAAGGCATGACCATGAATTAGTAATGCCCATAGCAAGTTCTAAATTCCGTCTTCGGGACATCATCATCCTTCACGCGCATCTGGTAGTAGCCACTCTGTAGATCCATCTTGGAGAACACGGTGGCTGACTTCAGCTGGTCGAACAGGTCGTTGATGTGAGGCAAAGGATAACGATTCTTCACTACCACTTGGTTAAGCATGCAGTAGTCCATACACATCCTCATCAAACCATCCTTCTTCTTCATGAACAGGACATGGGCTCCCCATGGAGAAACATTGGGGCGGATGAAGCCTATGTCGAGAAGCTCTTCTAGTTGCTTCTTCAGTTCAGCAAGCTCAATAGGGGCCAAGCGGTAAGGCAACTTCAATATTGACGAAGTTCTAGGTACAAGCTCAATGGAGAACTCCACCTCATGAATTGGTGGCAACCTGGGTAACTCCTCGAGAAAGACATCTGGGAAGTCCTTCACCACATCAATGTGCTCGAGAGCCAGAGGTGTAGCATCGAGGACTATAGAAGCTAAGAAAGCTCTACACCCTTACGAGACATGCTTTTCAGCTTTGACGGCAGAGATAAAAAATTGTCGCTCCTCTCACTTCCTACACTTGACACTCATTCTTCCCATAATGGGATGTAACAAACTAACCTTGGATTCCTCAAAAAACAAAACCGCTTTGTACCCTTTCAACCAATCCATTCCCAGGATGATGTCAAAGGCGGTCATGTCGAGTAAGACGAAATCTGTGGGAAACATTATTCCAGATATACAGAGGTCCATGGTTAAAGTTTGGAGATACAAAGAGTAGATCTTACCACTAAGGGTTTTTACATCTAGGACATGATCCATACACTCAGATTCTATTTCTAACATAGAAGCAAACTGACAGGATATGAAGGTATTAGATGAGCCAGAATCAAACAATGCCTTTAAAGGATGCATATTAAGGTGCAAGGTACCTTCAATAACTTCATTATCTTTGCCTTCTTCCTCAACATTGAGAGAAAGCACTCTCCCATTCTGCCTCTCTGCTGGTGGTCGCCTTAGGTTCTAGTTGTTGTTGTTGTTATTCTGTAGAGGCAGGTTCTGCCTTGGCTGCTGCAGCTACTGGGCATTATTCTGTCCCTGCTATAAATGGGGGCAGAATGGTTGAATATGCCCAAATTGGCCACAGTCGTGATAGGTCATAGGAGGCCGGTTGTCTTTATGAGCAGATGCATTATTGGTAGGACATCTCCTTGGAGGATGGTCGTAAGAGCACCTATTGCACCGGCAATGTCTGTGATTCTCATTTTGGTTCAGATTCTTCCTCTTGTTGTTGTTGTTGTAGCCATTACTATGTCCAAAAGCTTGCAATCCTGGGTAGGACTTGATGGCCAAGGCCTTATCCACCATCTACTGGAAGGTGAGTGGAAGCTGCGGGATGAGTTTTCAGCCTACCCGGTAGTTCAAGCCCTACAAGAACAACGTTGCCCTTCTTTCGGCTCCAAGGCCAATGGTGTAACGTTCTAGCAGTAGAAACGGTTGGATGTAGTCGGCCACACTCATGCCTCCCTATTTGAGGTTGTAGAACTCAGCTTCCTTCTTTTCTCAAGAAGGTGGGGCAGATGTATGTCTCCCTAAAGAGCTTCAGGAACTGGTCCTACTCCATGGCAGATGTGTCCTGACTGTGGGCGACACCATTCCACCAGATGTGTGTTGGTATGTCCATCACATAACTCATGAATCGAACCTTCTGGTGAGGAGGGCATGTCATACCTTTGAAGGTCCGATCCAAAGCCAACACCTAGTCATCGAATTTATCCACCATGTTGGGTTCACTTTCACCCATGAAGTAGGGTGGCTGCATCTTTATGAAGTCGGTGAGGGTGAACTCCCTTGGCTTGTTGGTGTTGGCGACCACTGTATTGAGCTTCCCCATCATGGTAACGGATAGAAACTGGCACAACATTTCCAACTCTTGCTTCGGTGTGAAGGCGGGGTTGCCCAGAGTAGTATGGTTGACCGTAGGAGTCACATGAGTGTTGGGGTCATTAGGGTTTGACTCATTTTTTTTGTTCATGTTGTTCAAAGTGTCGAACAAGTCACCTCTCCTAAAAGGTAGGGTTAACATATTAGGTTCCCAAGAGTATAGAATCATAGATGAGAAAAGAATAGAAGAATAGATGAGAAAAGAATATCTAGAATGCTATTGCCTAAAAGTTGGGCAATTCGTATCAGCTCAGGCCAGGACGGTATCATATGGGCACGTGATTCCTCGTAAACCAAGGTAGTGGCACAGAGGAAAATATTGCCAACCCCCAAAACCCTGATCCTTTCTAGACACCCTTGCTTCAACTTCATGCCCTAATAGTTGCCTAAAGGCTTTGATACCATGCTGTAAAGAGGCGAGATCACCTCCTTACTAAAATTTAAAGGACATACAAAACATCCACACTTTTCACAAAAAGAGAGAGATTTAGGATGCTTGCATAATAATCCAAATAAATAAGCATGATTCCAGATACATTATAAAATTTCAATAGCAACGGAAATTAAATACTAAGCCTATTACATGGCTTTCATTGTTCACTACATGATTGTTTCCAAAATAAAAAGATAAGAGAAAATAGATCTAGCTATAGCAACCTAGACATCCTTCCAAAAAGCTTGAGATCTACTTATGAGATGACTTCCTTCAAACTTGTCCTTCTCCTTACTCAGCACCAGCACCTGGGTGGTTGGGAAGGCACCCAACAAAAGGGAAAAGGAAGAAAAGTATGTGTCACAAAAACTAGTCTAGGATAACAAGATAAGTAAAGTAAGTAAAAATAGGCTAGGGGTTCATCATAATATGAAGATAACAAGAGTATGAGGCTATATCAAAAGAAACTTGCCATTAAAAATTACATTAAAAAGAATTGCATGTAAGATAATTATGTCTACCTAACTAAGTAGGGTTGAGGCACCTACCGGACCTCTAACCTATAGGTGAGGGGAGAATAAGACATTCCCAGTCACCTACACAATAATATGGGGAGAATAAAACATTCCCTAGGGTGAATAAATACATGCCCTCTGTGGGTGGTTGTACATAAGTACCGCTACTTTAAATTAAATAGAACATAATTCTACATGCTAGAAAAGTAGTGATGACAAGAATGATCAAAATATTTAATAAGCATGGCAGTGGCGTATAAGACCCAAACAATATGAAACAATAATCTGAATTGAGGCCCAAGTAATTAGGGTTTCAAGAAAAGAGAATTAGGTTCAGTTAAGCCTCATTAGGGAAAAGCAGGTTAAGGCACAAAATTTACCATCTAAGGTGTTAGATGCATATACCTCTTCCTTAGAGCCCTAGAAACCACTTTTCAAAACCTTTAAGCGAGATTAGGGTCCACTTGCCCTAATATCATAAACATGTTCATGTATTAGAACTATGTACATTCATTAAAGACTTAAAAACCCCAAAGTTACCAACTTTTTCTACAAACCATCGATTTAGGTCCCGAAACCATAACTACTATCTTAGTTATGATTTTATGATCAAAATAACATATAATTTTATATATTTTAGAGATATGGACTTTTAGGGGTATTTTTAGTGATTTTTACTTAATTGATTCTTTTACAAGAACACTTATTCGAAAAACTCAAAACCAGGTGTCAAAATTATCTTGATTAGATAGATCATCTTTTTCTGAGTCTAGAACATATTTTATTTTTAATTATGGACCTAGGAATTATTTCAGATGGATCAATAGGAAAATTAGAAATTTTGATTTTCATTTTGAAAAGGCAGAGAGAGCGAGAGGGTGGGGTCAGGCCCACTTCTTGGCCCAATCACCGTGAGCCAAGTCAGTGGCCCGCCTCACTGGATGGCACCGGTCAAAGCTTGGTCAAGGTCGGGTCAAACAAAGCAAAAGGACAGACATGTCCTTGCACGAGTCAGGGACGAGAAGGAATGAGCGGGGGTAAAAGTGTAAATTGATAAGGGAGTTTCTTCCCCATCTCCTTGACACCATGGCGCTAAGAAGCAAGTTGCTGCTTGCGCGAGGTTTTGGGCAAAATTGAAAAATGCGACTAAAAACAAAAGTAAGAGGCACAAAAGAAAGATAAGAGAAAAGCGAACTCAACGATACCTTTGATTTGGTCAAAGGTGGAGGGAAGAGCGAGAGAGAGAGAGCACAACTGCAAGCCCAAGGTCCTTGGCTGTGGCAACACATCCCATTATCACACAGATAACAAGGTGTTACGCGAAAACGTGCGGAAAACACCATAACCACAGATTATCAAAAACACGGGTTAATTAAAACCGATTGCGGAAAACTGATAAACTGTGAAACTATTACTTTCCAGTCCTCATCCTGCACAGAAACATGTCATATAAATATGTTCATACACAAGATCTAACACGTGTCCACAGCTCAGGAACAGCTATCCATCCATCACATGAGTTCACCACCTGTTCATATATACATAAAGACCCACATCCAACCAATAGCAGGATATACAGATATCATCGAACGATCTTCGTGAAACATCGTCAAAACACTGCCAAGGACCTGAGAGTACAGGGATGACTCTAGACTCTACTACAAAACATCCAAAACAGCAGCATGTCCATCGCTTGCCTTCTACTGCTCCTCAAGTTGCTCGTCCGCAACACCACAACCACGACCACGTCTACCTCGACCACCTAAAAAGGGTGTAAACCAGCGGAGTGAGACAATTGAACAATTGTCCCAGCGGGAAACATAGCTCCCCACCGCAACCATAGAACCTCAGCAAGAGAAACTATAACAGCAATTATAACATGAGCAGATATATCAGAAGCAGTTATATGTATATATAGCGAGATCATTCTTACCGGCAAGCATTCCAGCTGTACTAAAGCGTAAAACCAGATGTCTTTCAAAGGAACATGACTATCAAGATGAGATATATCAACATGTAACAGAATTATTAGAACAGGGTATAATGCCATATAACCTGATTATCAAGATAAGGTAGATTACCACATGACCTGCAAGGTATAACGGAATATTACACAAACAAGGCCTCAACCAATGTTTCATATTTGATATGACTAGTAAATACTAAACGGCTGTATTACATTTTATTATGCCCTGAGGATTTGAACCGTACCGTTCAAATCCAACCTTCGGTTACGAAACCCAAGACGGTGCCATACAAGGTCAATGGAAGAGTCGGGCTCCACGACCTCCCACCTCATGGTCAGTACATGAGTACAACACAAGCAGGACCGCAGTCACATGCTGAAGTGGTCTAAGCCACAGGGTTAGCTCCATAGGCTACCCATTCTCTAGCCCGCCTTGGTACAGGTCTCGACGCTAGTAAAACTGAGCCACGGGCCTGATCACCGTGCTCTGAGCCATGAACGCATTCATGCTCCATACATCACATATCCTGAGCCATGGGCCTGTTCACCATGATCTACACACATATCTGAGTCTGCAACCGAAGTTACACTCTTACCTCCTCATTTTCAGGCTAGGAGCAACCTACACATATTCAACAATATGCGCTTCCAGGTTAACCCGTAGGAAAACCTGTTTCACCATCACCAAGTCCTGACGATGATGGATCTATGGCCAGGGCAAACTACATGATGTATTTCACTGTGCTTAATTAGTATCTTTTAGATGGATTGCAAGATTCAACCAAGTTGTATGACATGCAAGGTATAACAGAAAGTAAAGAACATTATATTATGATCTATTCATATCAACCTGATCCATCTCAAGGATCCAACATCACATGTTATCACTTGGCCTCTTTCCAACCATCCAGATCCATCTCAAGGATCATCACATACCACAGGGTCTCAACCCCTCATCATGTACTGTCACTGCCTCTTAAGACTCACATCATCATCATGGGACCAACACATCACATACATAATCTTATATAGCAATTATCAAAGTAATGTTACTCATTACATATGTCACATAGCCCTTTCATGGCTAAGTCATCACATGCAAGGTTAAGGTATGCAATAATTGTAGATTCAACATAAGGAATATGCTCACTATCATGAAATATCATTCAAGATAATCTACTTATCAATATGACAGTTATTTGGTAATCAAGTATGTTAAGTACATCATTAACAAACTATACTGATGCTTACCCTAAATCTCAGGATTATACAAACAATCAGGGTATATAGAAATCATGTTGGGTATACAGAACCAACACTATTATTAACAAGGTCATTACTATTGCCATCAGCTGTTGTCATCTTTATCATGAAGCAACCTTTAACATAACTGTCACTTAGCATCATTATTACCAACATTATTATCATTAAACAAACTACTAGAGTAGTTATCATCATCTTCATTATCATTAACAATTAAGCATAACGGGTCACATCATGCATCTATTACATGAGGGCTATCATCATATACATTACTACCATTAGCATCCTTATTATTTGCAAGGCAACATATTACATATTGATGATATCACAAACACCACCATCGTTTTATTGGTTAATGTATAAACATCCACTTCTATCACATAAGGGACCGTCACCAAAGAAACTCATACCCTCACTATAGCCTCACAACCCTCATCTGAAACCTATCACCCAACATGGGTATCGGCCACCACACTAACCCTATCGGCCATCATGGCCCAAGGCATGTCGCCCAACATGGTATCGGCCATCATGGTATCGTCCATCAGGGCACATAGCCTATCGTCCAACATGGCACTACTTGGCCCTATCGTCCACCACATGGACAAGGAGATAACTCAACACAAGAGCACCCATTCTATCGTCC
Organism: Alisma plantago-aquatica; assembly: GCA_963693085.1. Classification (NCBI taxonomy): domain Eukaryota; kingdom Viridiplantae; phylum Streptophyta; class Magnoliopsida; order Alismatales; family Alismataceae; genus Alisma; species Alisma plantago-aquatica. Next base: position 665,067,419 of record OY856414.1, read on the forward strand.
AACTCAAGGACATCCATGTCGCCCAACACCATCAGACCATATCACCCAACAAGAGAGAGAGAGAGAGAGTATCGCCCATCTCCAAGGGTACTCACCATATCGACCAATCAAACCCTAGCTCACCCTATCGCCCAACTCAAGGGCAAGGGTATCGGCCAACCTAAAGGACTCATCATGTCACCCAACACCAGCTACCATATCGTCCACCAAGGGGAAACACCATGCCGTCCAACTCAAAAACAAAGGTGTTGCTCAACCCAAGGAACCATATCGCCCAACATGGTCACCATGTCGGCCAACATCCATACTAGGTCAACCTATCGTCCAACCCAAGAGGAAGGGTGTTGCCCAACACCAAGAACACTGATATCGTTCAACTCAAGGACAAGGGTGTCGCTCAACACACCCACAAGGAAGGGGTATCGCCCAACCCTAGGTCACCTTCAACCTCCAACACAAGGGAGCACAAACCCTAAAAAGCAAGGTATACAAGGAACCCTAAACCCTAGAGAGGGATATCGGCCACTAAGGTACATAAGCAAGATGTACAAGCAAGGAACTAAGCTAGTCTACTAACATGTAACAAGGTTAAAGCTAGAGGTAAGAGAATTAGGGTTAGAAACTATGCAACCCACCTTAAGCTCCAAGCTTCAAGGAAGAAGATGCACTTTGAGCTCCAAGGTTGTCGGCCACCAAAGCTCCAAAGCACTCCAAGGTCCAAAGCTATCGTCCACCAAGCTGCTCCAGGAAGGTGTATCGGCCACCACTTCAGCTCCAAGGAAGTGTATCGGCCAACACAAGCAAGATGGAGAGGGATATCGTGCACCAAGGGTTGAGACCAAAAGAGAAAAGGAGACTAAGGCAAGGAGAAGAGCTACCTATATAGGAAGAAGGGGAGGAGAAACCAAGGTACAACCATGCTATGTGTCGCCCACCCAAGGGACACATGTCCACCAACTCAAGCCACCTCTCATGCAAGACATAAGGCACTTGTCCAAGATGTGCACCATGTGTCCATCAACCAAGCCAAGCCATCTGGGCGACACAACAAGAGCTACTGGGCGACACAACAAGCAACTGGGCGACACACCACCTGCCCTGGGCGACACAAGGCTCAAGCAAGCCCAAACAAGGAACTCCAAGGCCCAAACAAGCTCAACCCAGGCCCAAAGGACTCAAACAACAAGCCCAAGCCTTCCTCTCAACCCTAGAGGAAGCAAAGAGGGAAAACATCTCACAAGATGGCAAACTTGCCCACAAAACCCTAAACTTGGGTTATTTGCAAGTAGCCCCTCGAACTCTCAACAAAGCACAACCAAACCCTAATCACCACTAAAGGTGATTAGCAAGCACCAAATCACCAAGATCAAGCAAAACAAACAGGGTAAACTCTAAACGCAGGTCAGGGTCCTTATAGCCATAAACCTCTATAAAAGGATTTCGTCCCCGAAATCTGAAGAGAAAAGCGAGGGATACTTCCTCCTCATCTCTTCCTCAAGCTCCCACGTGGCTTCCTCAACGCCACGGTGATGCCAAAGGACCTTCACAAGAACCAGATCCTTTCTCTTCAACTTCTTGACTCTTCTGTCAAGGATCATCATAGGACCCTCTTCATAAGTCACATCTTTGTCAACCTCAACTTCAACTGGTTGTATCACTGTTCCTGTATCCGGATGACTTTTCTTCAGCATACTGACATGGAACACTGGATGTAACCTGTGCAACTCTGGAGGCAACTCTAACTCGTAAGCCACCTTGCCAACACGTGCTAAGACTGGGTAAGGCCCCATATATCTGGGAGCTAACTTACCTTTCCGGCAAAACCTCAGCACACCTTTCCACGGAGAGACTTTAAGATACACCTTGTCTCCCACCTGGAACTCCAAGGGTCGTCGGCGATTGTCTGCATAAGACGTCTGCCTGTCTTGTGCCGCTTTCAATTGTTGTTGTATCACCTTGATCTTTTCTGTCATTTGTTGTACTAACTCAGGGCCCAAAAGCTGATATTCACCTGATTCATACCAACACAAGGGAGATCTGCACTTCCTCCCATACAAAGCCTCATAGGGAGCCATGTCAATGCTCCGCTGATAGCTATTGTTGTAGGCAAACTCTATCAAACTGAGATGTACATCCCAACTGCCTAGGAACTGCAAAACACAAGCACGAAGAAGATCCTCCAAAGTCTGAATAGTCCTCTCAGACTGTCCATCTGTCTACGGGTGGAAAGCGGTGCTGAACTTCAACTGCGTTCCCATCGCCCTGTGCAACTGTTCCCAAAAACGACTTGTAAACTGAGGACCTCTATCAAAAACTATCGTTGCTGGCACACCATGCAAACGAACTATCTCATCCACATATACTCGAGCGAGCTTTTCAGCTGTATACGTGGTCTTCACAGGTATGAAATGGGCAGACTTCATTAATCTGTCCACTATCACCCAAATGGAATCATGATTCTTAGTTGTCCTGGGTAGACCAACTACGAAATCCATAGTTATATGATCCCATTTCCACTGCGGTATAGGCAAAGGTTGCAACGTACCTGCCGGATTTTGATGCTCAGCCTTTACTTGCTGACACACCGCACACCTAGCCACAAACTCAGCTACATCTTTCTTCAAGCCGGGCCACCAATACAAGTCCTTCAGACTATGATACATTTTGGTGACGCCTGGATGCATAGCATACATCGACGTGTGTGCTTCCTCGAGCACCAACTTCCTCAGATTCTCAGCATCTGGAACCATCATCCTATTATGATAGCAAACCACTCCATCCTTAGACTCATGGAACCCATCACGCTTTTCGCTGCCAAACTCTGATCTGATTAGCTGTACTGTATCATCCGTTTGTTGTGCATCCTTGATCTGCTGTCTCAATGTGGGCTTGATTTGCATCTGTGCTAAAAGTCCAGCTAACGAGGAAACTGATAACCTCCCATTTTGTGACGTTATCTTATTAGTTATCTTTAGTTTTCCATACTCTTTCTTAGATAAACTAAATAGAATCATTAAACCTTCTTACTTTATTGCAGATACATCAATAAACTAACTTTTCCTCTTTTTCATTACAGAAAACACAAAAAAAATTACAAAGACTCCTCATGGTCCCAAGACCGCGAGAAGCCTCAGGGTCCCAAGACCGCGAGAAGCCTCACGGTCCCAAGACCGCGACAAGCCTCACGGTCCCAAGACCGCGAGAAGCCTCACGGTCCCAAGACCGCGACAAGCCTCACGGTCCCAAAACCGCAAGAAGCCTCACAGTCCCAAGACCGCGACAAGCCTCACGGTCCCAAGACCGCGAGAAGCCTCACGGTCCCAAGACCGCGACAAGCCTCACGGTCCCAAGACCGCGACAAGCCTCACGGTCCCAAGACCGCGACAAGCCTCACGGTCCCAAGATCGCGAGAAGCCTCACGGTCCCAAGACCGCGAGAAGCCTCACGGTCCCAAGACCGCGAGAAGCCTCACGGTCTCAAGACCGTTTGGGCTCAAATTGAGCCTATAAATAGGACCTCAAGGGCCACTTCAAAAGGATCGAATTTCAAGACGCCCAAAGGCTGCCTCTCCAAATCCAGAGCACTCTGGTCTTCCGTCTACTGCCCCAAGGCTGCCAGTTTTGAGATCCGTGCTCATCATCAAGCTACCTTCTCTCTCTTCTTTCTCTCTCTTCAACAAAGAAGGTGGGAAGAGAAAATCCATCATCAAAGCAACCACGAAGTGCGAAGATCGTTGCTCTCTTCACTAAGGGTTCAACCTTCCCTCCTCCGTGGAGATGACGTTCTTTCTCTCTCTTCTCACCTCCTTCTTTGTCATGAGCGAGTAGTTTCATTCACTAGGGTGCGGGGAGTAGCCCCGCTACCCATGTTTTCATTTCATGCGATGTAATTCAATAACTTGTAATAAAGATACTCTTCTTTTCAGTTTGACTTCAATCGCTTAATGAATACTAGTTGCTTGATCATCAACTTGTGTTACATATTGTCTTTTGGTATGAATTGTCTATGTTTGTACCCTTAGATCTAAATATCGATTGAATGTTGGTTATGGATGTATGTAGTCACCATATGTCTATTTCGGTGTCTAGAAGTGTTTTCATGAGTGGAGTAAACTCACCCCCATCGTTGCACTTTCATACTATGAAATGGAATCAGTTGACGTATGGAAGTGCAACCTTAGTAAGGTCGACGAACACATTTCATGAAGGAGTAATGCAAAGCATGTGACTATTCATTATGGAATGGCTGGCATTGCAATACTCCACACTTCTCGTAGCTAGTTATCCGAAAGGAAGCTAGGACTACAAGATACTAACTGATTTGACCCTTTTTGCAGGTTGTTTTATTATGTTGCATGACTTGATCCATGTGTAGTGGTGTGAAACCCGATAACATCCTAGTGGTTTTTATCAATTGTTTACAACCTTAATATTTACTTTCTTGCTTTACTTTTCTCACGTTTAGCTTTAAAACCAACATCAAACTTTCGATCTAAATATCAACTGTTAAGTAGTTAAGTAAAACTAAAAACGTTTTCCATCTTGACTTCGTCAAGACCGTTGTCCCGAGGATTCGACCCTTAACTATACTACGATAAGACTTCCGCGTGTCTTAGCACACGTGGGTGGAGTTCTTACCATAGTACTAGCAAGGCTAAACCTAAGGATTCATCACCTTAGGATTTTTAGTGGTGTTGCAAAACTCCATCAGAAACCTCCATTTGTACGTTCATCTGCCGTAAGGAGACTAACATGTCCCGCCTATGGCATACCAAAGAACTCATTTGTGCCTTCTTGGGAGTAGAAGACTTTCTGCTAAGCGTGTATGCTACCACATTCGCCTTACGAGGATGATACTCGATAGTGAAATCCTAATCATTGATCAACTCCATCCACCGACGCTGTCGCATGTTCAACTCTTGCTGTGAGAAGATGTACTTCAGATTCTTGTGATCTGTAAAGATCTGACACACTACCCCATAAAGATAGTGTCTCCAAATCTTTAACGCATGAACCACTATTGCCAGCTCCAAGTCATGGGTCGGATAGTTCTCCTCGTGTTTCTTAAGCTGTGGCGAAGCAAAAGAAACCACATGATCTTCCTGCATCAGCACACAACCCAAACCTTTCTTGGACGCATCATAGAAAACAACATAGCCTTTTCCAGATTCTGGCAAGATCAACACTGGAGCACTGGTTAGCTTTTCCTTCAAACTTTGGAAAGCTTGCTGACATCGATCATTCCAAACAAAAGGTACATCCTTCCTGGTCAACTTCGTCATCGATAGAGCTATCGAACTGAAGTCCTTGATAAACCTCCGGTAGTATCCTGCTAGGCCAAGGAAACTACGAACTTCCGTCGGCGTCTTCGGCTGTTCCCAATCCGCAACGGATTCCACTTTCTTCGGGTCTACTTTGACTCCTTCAGCAGATATCACATGACCTAAGAAAGTCACTTCATCCAACCAGAACTCACACTTACTAAACTTAGCATACAACTGATGTTGACGAAGGAGAGTCAACGCTTGACGAAGATGTTGCTCATGCTCTAGCCGGTTCCGACTATAGATCAAGATGTCATCTATAAAAACTACAACAAACTGATCTAAGAATGGACGAAACACTCTGTTCATCAGGTCCATGAAAGCAGCAGGTGCATTGGTTAATCCAAATGGCATAACCACAAACTCAAAATGACCATACCTTGTTCTAAAGGCGGACTTTGGTATGTCATCCGCATTTATCCTCAACTGATGATATCCAGACCGTAGATCGATCTTCGAAAACACTGTAGCACAACACAACTGATCGAACAGGTCATCTATCCTCGGCAACGGGTACTTATTCTTGATCGTGACCTTGTTCAACTGTCGGTAGTCTATACACAACCGCATCGAACCATCCTTCTTCTTAACGAACAACACGGGAGCACCCCAAGGTGACGTGCTCGGTCTGATGAAACCTTTCTCCAACAACTCTTGTAACTGCTTCTTCAACTCTACCATCTCTGCTGGAGCCATCCTATAAGGTGTCTGTGCAATCGGTTGCGTTCCCAGAACCAGATTGATCTCAAAATCAATTTCTCGGGGTGGAGGAACACCAGGAAACTCCTCGGGAAACACATCTGCAAACTCTCGGACCACTGACACTTCTTCAAGGTTAAAGGTTAAGGCCTTTCGCCTTGGTATCCACAACGGTATCCACAACGTGAGCTAAGAACGCCTCACATCCTTGTCGCAACAACCTATCTGCCACCATAGATGACACCAGACACGTCGGAAGAATCTTCCTATCTCCCTGGAAGATCCACTTCTCTCCAGCAACATCAAACACCGCCTGCTTGGAACCACAGTCCAAGACAACCTTATACTTCTCTAAGGTATCCATCCCAAGGATAACATCGAAACCATGCATATCAAGTGGTATGAGATCCACCTGAATGCTGTGTCCCGAAAAAGACAAAACACAAGATGGACACTCTTCTCGAAGCAAAGAGGAACCATCAAGAGGGGTTTCTAACAACAAGCTATCCTTCTTACAACTAATAGGTAGATGACAGTTTTCAAGCATACTATAGGCGATAAAAGAGTGTGTAGCACCCGGGTCAACCAGAACAGATATAAAGCAAGAAGAAGACATATCAGAATGAAATAACTCCATCTGACCTGTCACCACTCATGGGTTGACTATCGCCTCCGACTGATTCATGGCATAGAATCGAGCCGTTGCTTGCTGTCCACGACCTCTGCTCCCTTGAGCAGACGATCCATCTTGAGACGCTTGACCGCGTCCTCGTCCTCTGTTACCACTGGGCTGTAGTCTCTCAGACTTCTGGAAACTCTGCCTCGGTTGCTGCGTCACTTCAACATCTCTATTCGGGCATTTGAACTTCCAATGCCCGACTTGTCCACAGAGATGACATTCTCTATTGTCAACTCGTGGCCTAGATGGCCTTGTCACTGCCACCGAAGCTGAACTGTGCGCCTTAGACGGTGAAGAAACATAACATTTTCCCTTACTCGGAGACCACTGAGATGGTACACCAGCACTTCTCATCACTGACGGTGCTGAAAACCTGGGTTTCTTGAAGCCACCAAACCTTCGTCCTTGAAACTGAGCAGGTCTTTTAAGAGACACCGACTCTCTTTTCTCCCTTACTGTCCTCTCGATCCGTCGAAATGATTCCACAAACGTAGCAAACCGCTCTCGGTTTTCCAGCGCAGACACAGGGGTTGTCAACTCAGCACTCAAACCCTTCTCGAAACTTCTGATCCGTTCATCATCTGTCGCCGCCATGTGAGGACAGAACCTCAACAGATCCATAAACTTAGCTTCATACTCGGTGATGTTCATCGTTCCTTGCCGCAACTTCTCAAACTGACTGATCTTCTCATCCAGGTACGTCTTCGGAAAGTATCTGGTGACGAACTCGCGCCGAAACACTTCCCAACAGATCACCTCACCAGGCCGCTTCTCTTCCTCGATGGTCCACCAGTGACCAGCACTACCCTTCAAAAGGTAGACAGCATGCTTTACTTTGTCTGCTTCGGGGATGTCGAGGATCCGGAAAGCCTTTTCAAGACTCGTCTGTCACAGATCTGCATCCGCTGGATCAGCCATTCCAGCATAATCCGAAGCTCCGACTCGGCGAAGCCGCTCAAAGGTCTTCCCAATACCCGATGCTTCTCCATGGGGAACCTGTGCTTGCGGAGGAGGCACTGGTAATCGCTCAACCATGAGATTCATCGTAGCCATTAATTGCCCCATAAGCTGTTGGTAGGCAGGGTGTTCAAGTATGGCTGGGTCAGGCTGGGGGACCTCAGGCACCCGATCTTCATGTGCCCGTCCATCTGATCCATCAACCGATGCAGCATCACTATGCTCAGGAGCATGTTCTTCGTGGTTTCCAGACATCATGGCTTTTCTTCTACTGAGGGCAGAAGATTTTTGTAAGATAACCTGGAAAACTCATAAGAACAGAATCAACCTAGTCCTAGATCCATGTAGACTCAGCGAACCTAAAGCTCTGATACCAAGCTTTGTGGCAACACATCCCATTATCACACAGATAACAAGGTGTTACACGAAAACGTGCGGAAAACACCATAACCACAGATTATCAAAAACACGGGTTAATTAAAACCGATTGCGGAAAACTGATAAACTGTGAAACTATTACTTTCCAGTCCTCATCCTGCACAGAAACATGTCATATAAATATGTTCATACACAAGATCTGACACATGTCCATAGCTCAGGAACAGCTGTCCATCCATCACATGAGTTCACCACCTGTTCATATATACATAAAGGCCCACATCCGGCCAACAACAGGATATACAGATATCATCGAACGATCTTTGTGAAACATCGTCAAAACACTGCCAAGGACCTGAGAGTACAGGGATGACTCTAGACTCTACTACAAAACATCCAAAACAGCAGCATGTCCATCGCTTGCCTTCTACTGCTCCTCAAGCTGCTCGTCCGCAACACCACAACCACAACCACGACCACGTCTACCTCGACCACCTAAAAAGGGTGTAAACCAGCGGAGTGAGACAATTGAACAATTGTCCCAGCGGGAAACATAGATCCCCACCGCAACCATAGAACCTCAGCAAGAGAAACTATAACAGCAATTATAACATGAGCAGATATATCAGAAGCAGTTATATGTATATATAGCGAGATCATTCTTACCGGCAAGCATACCAGCTGTACTAAAGCGTAAAACCAGATGTCTTTCAAAGGAACATGACTATCAAGATGAGATATATCAACATGTAACAGAATTATTAGAACAGGGTATAATGCCATATAACCTGATTATCAAGATAAGGTAGATTACCACATGACCTGCAAGGTATAACGGAATATTACACAAACAAGGCCTCAACCAATGTTTCGTATTTGATATGACTAGTAAATACTAAACGGTTGTATTACATTTTATTATGCCCTGAGGATTTGAACCGTACCATTCAAATCCAACCTTCGATTATGAAACCCAAGACGGTGCCATACAAGGTCAATGGAAGAGCCGGACTCCACGACCTCCCACCTCATGGTCAGTACATGAGTACAACACAAGCAGGACCGCAGTCACATGCTGAAGTGGTCTAAGCCACAGGGTTAGCTCCATAGGCTACCCATTCTCTAGCCCGCCTTGGTACAGGTCTCGGCGCTAGTAAAACTGAGCCACGAGCCTGATCACCGTGCTCTGAGCCATGAACGCATTCATGCTCCATACATCACATATCCTGAGCCATGGGCATGTTCACCATGCTCTACACACATATCTGAGTCTGCAACCGAAGTTACACTCTTACCTCCTCATTTTCAGGCTAGGAGCAACCTACACATATTCAACAATATGCGCTTCCAGGTTAACCCGTAGGAAAACCTGTTTCACCATCACCAAGTCCTGACGATGATGGATCTATGGCCAGGGCAAACTACATGATGTATTTCACTGTGCTTAATTAGTATCTTTTAGATGGATTGCAAGATTCAACCAAGTTGTATGACATGCAAGGTATAACAAAAAGTAAAGAACATTATATTATGATCTATTCATATCAACCTGATCCATCTCAAGGATCCAACATCACATGTTATCACTTGGCCTCTTGCCAACCATCCAGATCCATCTCAAGGATCATCACATACCACAGGGTCTCAACCCCTCATCATGTACTGTCACTGCCTCTTAAGGCTCACATCATCATCATGGGACCAACACATCACATACATAATCTTATATAGCAATTATCAAAGTAATGTTACTCATTACATATGTCACATAGCCCTTTCATGGCTAAGTCATCACATGCAAGGTTAAGGTATGCAATAATTGTAGATTCAACATAAGGAATATGCTCACTATCATGAAATATCATTCAAGATAATCTACTTATCAATATGACAGTTATTTGGTAATCAAGTATGTTAAGTACATCATTAACAAACTATACTGATGCTTACCCTAAATCTCAGGATTATACAAACAATCAGGGTATATAGAAATCATGTTGGGTATACAGAACCAACACTATTATTAACAAGGTCATTACTATTGCCATCAGCTGTTGTCATCTTTATCATGAAGTAACCTTTAACATAACTGTCACTTAGCATCATTATTACCAACATTATTATCATTAAACAAACTACTAGAGTAGTTATCATCATCTTCATTATCATTAACAATTAAGCATAACGGGTCACATCATGCATCTATTACATGAGGGCTATCATCATATACATTACTACCATTAGCATCCTTATTATTTGCAAGGCAACATATTACATATTGATGATATCACAAACACCACCATCGTTTTATTGGTTAATGTATAAACATCCACTTCTATCACATAAGGGACCGTCACCAAAGAAACTCATACCCTCACTATAGCCTCACAACCCTCATCTGAAACCTATCACCCAACATGGGTATCGGCCACCACACTAACCCTATCGGCCATCATGGCCCAAGGCATGTCGCCCAACATGGTATCGGCCATCAGGGCACATAGCCTATAGACCAACATGGCACTACTTGGCCCTATCGTCCACCACATGGACAAGGAGATAACTCAACACAAGAGCACCCATTCTATCGTCCAACTCAAGGACATCCATGTTGCCCAACACCATCAGACCATATCGCCCAACAAGAGAGAGAGAGAGAGTATCGCCCATCTCCAAGGGTACTCACCATATCGGCCAATCAAACCCTAGCTCACCCTATCACCCAACTCAAGGGCAAGGGTATCGGCCAACCTAAAGGACTCATCATGTCACCCAACACCAGCTACCATATCATCCACCAAGGGGAAACACCATGCCGTCCAACTCAAAAACAAAGGTGTTGCTCAACCCAAGGAACCATATCGCCCAACATGGTCACCATGTCGGCCAACATCCATACTAGGTCAACCTATCGTCCAACCCAAGAGGAAGGGTGTTGCCCAACACCAAGAACACTGATATCATTCAACTCAAGGACAAGGGTGTCGCTCAACACACCCACAAGGAAGGGGTATCGCCCAACCCTAGGTCACCTTCAACCTCCAACACAAGGGAGCACAAACCCTAAAAAGCAAGGTATACAAGGAACCCTAAACCCTAGAGAGGGATATCGGCCACTAAGGTACATAAGCAAGATGTACAAGCAAGGAACTAAGCTAGTCTACTAACATGTAACAAGGTTAAAGCTAGAGGTAAGAGAATTAGGGTTAGAAACTATGCAACCCGCCTTAAGCTCCAAGCTTCAAGGAAGAAGATGCACTTTGAGCTCCAAGGTTGTCGGCCACCAAAGCTCCAAAGCACTCCAAGGTCCAAAGCTATCGTCCACCAAGCTGCTCCAGGAAGGTGTATCGGCCACCACTTCAGCTCCAAGGAAGTGTATCGGCCAACACAAGCAAGATGGAGAGGGATATCGTGCACCAAGGGTGGAGGGGAGACCAAAAGAGCAAAGGAGACTAAGGCAAGGAGAAGAGCTACCTATATAGGAAGAAGGGGAGGAGAAACCAAGGTACAACCATGCTATGTGTCGCCCACCCAAGGGACACATGTCCACCAACTCAAGCCACCTCTCATGCAAGCCATAAGGCACTTGTCCAAGATGTGCACCATGTGTCCATCAACCAAGCCAAGCCATCTGGGCGACACAACAAGAGCTACTGGGCGACACAACAAGCAACTGGGCGACACACCACCTGCCCTGGGCGACACAAGGCTCAAGCAAGCCCAAACAAGGAACTCCAAGGCCCAAACAAGCTCAACCCAGGCCCAAAGGACTCAAACAACAAGCCCAAGCCTTCCTCTCAACCCTAGAGGAAGCAAAGAGGGAAAACATCTCACAAGATGGCAAACTTGCCCACAAAACCCTAAACTTGGGTTATTTGCAAGTAGCCCCTCGAACTCTCAACAAAGCACAACCAAACCCTAATCACCACTAAAGGTGATTAGCAAGCACCAAAGCACCAAGATCAAGCAAAACAAATAGGGTAAACCCTAAACGCAGGTCAGGGTCCTTACAGCCATAAACCTCTACAAAAGGATTTCGTCCCCGAAATCCGAAGAGAAAAGCGAGGGATACTTCCTCCTCATCTCTTCCTCAAGCTCCCACGTGGCTTCCTCAACGCCACGGTGATGCCAAAGGACCTTCACAAGAACCAGATCCTTTCTCTTCAACTTCTTGACTCTTCTGTCAAGGATCATCATAGGACCCTCTTCATAAGTCACATCTTTGTCAACCTCAACTTCAACTGGTTGTATCACTGTTCCTGTATCCGGATGACTTTTCTTCAGCATACTGACATGGAACACTGGATGTAACCTGTGCAACTCTGGAGGCAACTCTAACTCGTAAGCCACCTTGCCAACACGTGCTAAGACTGGGTAAGGTCCCATATATCTGGGAGCTAACTTACCTTTCCGGCCAAACCTCAGCACACCTTTCCACAGAGAGACTTTAAGATACACCTTGTCTCCCACCTGGAACTCCAAGGGTCGTCGGTGATTGTCTGCATAAGACTTATGCCTGTCTTGTGCCACTTTCAATTGTTGTTGTATCACCTTGATCTTTTCTGTCGTTTGTTGTACTAACTCAGGGCCCAAAAGCTGATATTCACCTGACTCATACCAACATAAGGGAGATCTGCACTTCCTCCCATACAAAGCCTCATAGGGAGCCATGTCAATGCTCCGCTGATAGCTATTGTTGTAGGCAAACTCTATCAAACTGAGATGTACATCCCAACTGCCTAGGAACTACAAAACACAAGCACGAAGAAGATCCTCCAAAGTCTGAATAGTCCTCTCAGACTGTCCATCTGTCTGCGGGTGGAAAGCGGTACTGAACTTCAACTGCGTTCCCATCGCCCTGTGCAACTGTTCCCAAAAACGACTTGTAAACTGAGGACCTCTATCAAAAACTATCGTTGCTGGCACACCATGCAAACGAACTATCTCATCCACATATACTCGAGCGAGCTTTTCAGCTGTATACGTGGTCTTCACAGGTATGAAATGGGCAGACTTCGTTAATCTGTCCACTATCACCCAAATGGAATCATGATTCTTAGTTGTCCTGGGTAGACCAACTACGAAATCCATAGTTATATGATCCCATTTCCACTGCGGTATAGGCAAAGGTCGCAACGTACCTGCTGGCTTTTGATGCTCAGCCTTTACTTGCTGACACACCGCACACCTAGCCACAAACTCAGCTACATCTTTCTTCAAGCCGGGCCACCAATACAAGTCCTTCAGACTATGATACATTTTGGTGACGCCTGGATGCATAGCATACATCGACGTGTGTGCTTCCTCGAGCACCAACTTCCTCAGATTCTCAGTATCTGGAACCACCATCCTATTATGATAGCAAACCACTCCATCCTTGGACTCATGGAACCCATCACGCTTTTCGCTGCCAAACTCTAATCTGATTAGCTGTACTGTATCATCCGTTTGTTGTGCATCCTTGATCTGTTGTCTCAATGTGGGCTTGATTTGCATCTGTGCTAAAAGTCCAGCTAACGAGGAAACCTCCATCTGTACGTTCATCTGCCGTAAGGAGACTAACATGTCCCGCCTATGGCATACCAAAGAACTCATCTGTGCCTTCTTGGGAGTAGAAGACTTTCTGCTAAGCGCGTCTGCTACCACATTCGCCTTACCAGGATGATACTCGATAGTGCAATCATAATCATTGATCAACTCCATCCACCGACGCTATCGCATGTTCAACTCTTGCTGTGAGAAGATGTACTTCAGATTCTTGTGATCTGTAAAGATCTGACACACTTCCCCATAAAGATAGTGTCTCTAAATCTTTAACGCATGAACCACTGCTGCCAACTCCAAGTCATGGGTCGGATAGTTCTCCTCGTGTTTCTTAAGCTGTCGCGAAGCAAAAGAAACCACATGATCTTCCTGCATCAGCACACAACCCAAACCTTTCTTGGATGCATCACAAAAAACAACATAGCCTTTTCCAGATTCTGGCAAGATCAACACTAGAGCACTGGTTAGCTTTTCCTTCAAACTTTGGAAAGCTTGCTGACATCGATCATTCCAAACAAAAGGTACATCCTTCCTGGTCAACTTCATCATCGGTAGAGCTATCGAACTGAAGTCCTTGATAAACCTCAGGTAGTATCCTGCTAGGCCAAGGAAACTACGAACTTCCGTCGGCGTCTTCGGATGTTCCCAATCCGCAACGGATTCCACTTTCTTCGGGTCTACTTTGACTCCTTCAGCAGATATCACATGACCTAAGAAAGTCACTTCATCCAACCAGAACTCACACTTACTAAACTTAGCATACAACTGATGTTGACGAAGGAGAGTCAACGCTTGACGAAGATGTTGCTCATGCTCTAGCCGGTTCCGACTATAGATCAAGATGTCGTCTATAAAAACTACAACAAACTGATCTAAGAACGGACGAAACACTCTGTTCATCAGGTCCATGAAAGCAGCAGGTGCATTGGTTAATCCAAATGGCATAACCACAAACTCAAAATGACCATACCTCGTTCTAAAGGTGGACTTTGGTATGTCATCCGCATTTATTCTCAACTGATGATATCCAGACCGTAGATCAATCTTCGAAAACACTGTAGCACAACACAACTGATCGAACAGGTCATCTATCCTCGGCAACGGGTACTTATTCTTGATCGTGACCTTGTTCAACTGTCGGTAGTCTATACACAACCGCATCGAACCATCCTTCTTCTTAACGAACAACACGGGAGCACCCCAAGGTGACGTGCTCGGTCTGATGAAACCTTTCTCCAACAACTCTTGTAACTGCTTCTTCAACTCTACCATCTCTGTTGGAGCCATCCTATAAGGTGTCTGTGCAATCGGCTGCGTTCCCGGAACCAGATTGATCTCAAAATCGATTTCTCGGGGTGGAGGAACACCAGGAAACTCCTCGGGAAACACATCTGCAAACTCTCGGACCACTGACACTTCTTCAAGGTTAAGGCCTTTCGCCTTGGTATCCACAACGGTATCCACAACGTGAGCTAAGAACGCCTCACATCCTTGTCGCAACAACCTATCTGCCACCATAGCTGACACCAGACACGTCGAAAGAATCTTCCTATCTCCCTGGAAGATCCACTTCTCTCCAGCAACATCAAACACCGCCTGCTTGGAACCACAGTCCAAGACAACCTTATACTTCTCTAAGGTATCCATCCCAAGGATAACATCGAAACCATGCATATCAAGTGGTATGAGATCCACCTGAATGATGTGTCCCGAAAAAGACAAAACACAAGATGGACACTCTTCTCGAAGCAAAGAGGAACCATAAAGAGGGGTTTCTAACAACAAGCTATCCTTCTTACAACTAACAGGTAGATGACAGTTTTCAAGCATACTATAGGCGATAAAAGAGTGTGTAGCACCCGGGTCAAACAGAACAGATATAAAGCAAGAAGAAGACATATCAGAATGAAATAACTCCATCTCACCTGTCACCACTTGCGGGTTGACTATCGCCTCCGGCTGATTCATGGCATAGAATCGAGCCGTTGCTTGCTGTCCACGACCTCTGCTCCCTTGAGCAGACGATCTAGCTTGAGACGCTTGACCGCGTCCTCGTCCTCTGCTACCACTGGGATGTGGTCTCTCAGACTTCTGGAAACTCTGCCTCGGTTACTGCGTCACTTCAACATCTCTATTCGGGCAATTGAACTTCCAATGCCCGACTTGTCCATAGAGATGACATACTCTATTGTCAACCCGTGGCCTAGATGGCCCTGTCACTGCCACCGAAGCTGAACTGTGCACCTTAGACGGTGAAGAAACATAACCTTTTCCCTTACTCGGAGACCACTGAGATGGTACACCAGCACTTCTCATCACTGACGGTACTGAAAACCTGGGTTTCTTGAAGCCACCAAACCTTCGTCCTTGAAACTGAGCAGGTCTTTTAAGAGACACCGACTCTCTTTTCTCCCTTACTGTCCTCTCGATTCGTCGAACTGATTCCACAAACGTAGCAAACCGCTCTCAGTTTTCCAGCGCAGATACAGGGGTTGTCAACTCAGCACTCAAACCCTTCTCGAAACGTCTGATCCGTTCATCATCTGTCGCCGCCATGTGAGGACAGAACCTCAACAGATCCATAAACTTAGCTTCATACTCGGTGATGTTCATCATTCCTTGCCGCAACTTCTCAAACTGAATGATCTTCTCATCCAGGTACGTCTTCGGAAAGTATCTGGTGACGAACTCGCGCCAAAACACTTCCCAACAGATCACCTCACCAGGCCGCTTCTCTTCCTCGATGGTCCACCAGTGACCAGCACTACCCTTCAAAAGGTAGACAGCATGCTTTACTTTGTCTGCTTCGGGGATGTCGAGGATCCGGAAAGCCTTTTCAAGACTCGTCAGCCACATATCTGCATCTGCTGGATCAGCCATTCCAGCATAATCTGAAGCTCCGACTCGGCGAAGCCGCTCAAAGGTCTTCCCAATACCCGATGCTTCTCCATGGGGAACCTATGCTCATGGAGGAGGCACTGGTAATCACTCAACCATGAGATTCATCGTAGCCATTAACTGCCCCATAAGTTGTTGGTAGGTAGGGTGTTCAAGTATGGCTGGGTCAGGCTGGGGGACCTCAGGCACCCGATCTTCATGTGCCCGTCCATCTGCTCCATCAACCGATGCAGCATCACTATGCTCAGGAGCATGTTCTTCGTGGTTTCCAGACATCTTGGCTTTTCTTCTACTGAGGGCAGAAGAGTTTTGTAAGATAACCTGGAAAACTCATAAGAACAGACTCAACCTAGTCCTAGATCCATGTAGACTCAGCGAACCTAAAGCTCTGATACCAAGCTTTGTGGCAACACATCCCATTATCACACATATAACAAGGTGTTATGCGAAAACGTGCGGAAAACACCATAACCACAGATTATCAAAAACACGGGTTAATTAAAACCGATTACGGAAAACTGATAAACTGTGAAACTATTACTTTCCAGTCCTCATCCTGCACAGAAACATGTCATATAAATATGTTCATACACAAGATCTGACACATGTCCACAGCTCAGGAACAGCTGTCCATCCACCACATGAGTTCACCACCTGTTCATATATACATAAAGGCCCACATCCGGCCAACAGCAGGATATACAGATATCATCGAACGATCTTCATGAAACATCGTCAAAACACTGCCAAGGACCTGAGAGTACAGGGATGACTCTAGACTCTACTACAAAACATCCAAAACAGCAGCATGTCCATCGCTTGCCTTCTACTGCTCCTCAAGCTGCTCGTCCACAACACCACAACCACAACCACGACCACGTCTACCTCGACCACCTAAAAAGGGTGTAAACCAGCAGAGTGAGACAATTGAACAATTGTCCCAGCGGGAAACATAGCTCCCCACCGCAACCATAGAACATCAGTAAGAGAAACTATAACAGCAATTATAACATGAGCAAATATATCAGAAGCAGTTATATGTATATATAGCGAGATCATTCTTACCGGCAAGCATACCAGCTGTACTAAAGTGTAAAACCAGATGTCTTTCAAAGGAACATGACTATCAAGATGAGATATATCAACATGTAACAGAATTATTAGAACAGGGTATAATGCCATATAACCTGATTATCAAGATAAGGTAGATTACCACATGACCTGCAAGGTATAACGGAATATTACACAAACAAGGCCTCAACCAATGTTTCGTATTTGATATGACTAGTAAATACTAAACGGCTGTATTACATTTTATTATGCCCTGAGGATTTGAACCGTACCGTTCAAATCCAACCTTCGGTTACGAAACCCAAGACGGTGCCATACAAGGTCAATGGAAGAGCCGGACTCCACGACCTCCCACCTCATGGTCAGTACATGAGTACAACACAAGCAGGACCGCAGTCACATGCTGAAGTGGTCTAAGCCACAGGGTTAGCTCCATAGGCTACCCATTCTCTAGCCCGCCTTGGTACAGGTCTCGACGCTAGTAAAACTGAGCCACGGGCCTGATCACCGTGCTCTAAGCCATGAACACATTCATGCTCCATACATCACATATCCTGAGCCATGGGCCTGTTCACCATGCTCTACACACATATCTGAGTCTGCAACCGAAGTTACACTCTTACCTCCTCATTTTCAGGCTAGGAGCAACCTACACATATTCAACAATATGCGCTTCCAGGTTAACCCGTAGGAAAACCTGTTTCACCATCACCAAGTCCTGACGATGATGGATCTATGGCCAGGGCAAACTACATGATGTATTTCACTGTGCTTAATTAGTATCTTTTAGATGGATTGCAAGATTCAACCAAGTTGTATGACATGCAAGGTATAACAGAAAGTAAAGAACATTATATTATGATCTATTCATATCAACCTGATCCATCTCAAGGATCCAACATCACATGTTATCACTTGGCCTCTTGCCAACCATCCAGCTCCATCTCAAGGATCATCACATACCACAGGGTCTCAACCCCTCATCATGTACTGTCACTGCCTCTTAAGGCTCACATCATCATCATGGGACCAACACATCACATACATAATCTTATATAGAAATTATCAAAGTAATGTTACTCATTACATATGTCACATAGCCCTTTCATGGCTAAGTCATCACATGCAAGGTTAAGGTATGCAATAATTGTAGATTCAACATAAGGAATATGCTCACTATCATGAAATATCATTCAAGATAATCTACTTATCAATATGACAGTTATTTGGTAATCAAGTATGTTAAGTACATCATTAACAAACTATACTGATGCTTACCCTAAATCTCAGGATTATACAAACAATCAGGGTATATAGAAATCATGTTGGGTATACAGAACCAACACTATTATTAACAAGGTCATTACTATTGCCACCAGCTGTTGTCATCTTTATCATGAAGCAACCTTTAACATAACTGTCACTTAGCATCATTATTACCAACATTATTATCATTAAACAAACTACTAGAGTAGTTATCATCATCTTCATTATCATTAACAATTAAGCATAACGGGTCACATCATGCATCTATTACATGAGGGCTATCATCATATACATTACTACCATTAGCATCCTTATTATTTGCAAGGCAACATATTACATATTGATGATATCACAAACACCACCATCGTTTTATTGGTTAATGTATAAACATCCACTTCTATCACATAAGGGACCGTCACCAAAGAAACTCATACCCTCACTATAGCCTCACAACCCTCATTTGAAACCTATCACCCAACATGGGTATCGGCCACCACACTAACCCTATCGGCCATCATGGCCCAAGGCATGTCGCCCAACATGGTATCGGCCATCATGGTATCGGCCATCAGGGCACATAGCCTATCGTCCAACATGGCACTACTTGGCCCTATCGTCCACCACATGGACAAGGAGATAACTCAACACAAGAGCAACCATTCTATCGTCCAACTCAAGGACATCCATGTCGCCCAACACCATCAGACCATATCGCCCAACAAGAGAGAGAGAGAGAGAGAGTATCACCCATCTCCAAGGGTACTCACCATATCGGCCAATCAAACCCTAGCTCACCCTATCGCCCAACTCAAGGGCAAGGGTATCGGCCAACCTAAAGGACTCATCATGTCACCCAACACCAGCTACCATATCGTCCACCAAGGGGAAACACCATGCCGTCCAACTCAAAAACAAAGGTGTTGCTCAACCTAAGGAACCATATCGCCCAACATGGTCACCATGTCAGCCAACATCCATACTAGGTCAACCTATCGTCCAACCCAAGAGGAAGGGTGTTGCCCAACACCAAGAACACTGATATCGTTCAACTCAAGGACAAGGGTGTCGCTCAACACACCCACAAGGAAGGGGTATCGCCCAACCCTAGGTCACCTTCAACCTCCAACACAAGGGAGCACAAACCCTAAAAAGAAAGGTATACAAGGAACCCTAAACCCTAGAGAGGGATATCGGCCACTAAGGTACATAAGAAAGATGTACAGGCAAGGAACTAAGCTAGTCTACTAACATGTAACAAGGTTAAAGCTAGAGGTAAGAGAATTAGGGTTAGAAACTATGCAACCTGCCTTAAGCTCCAAGCTTCAAGGAAGAAGATGCACTTTGAGCTCCAAGGTTGTCGGCCACCAAAGCTCCAAAGCACTCCAAGGTCCAAAGCTATCGTCCACCAAGCTGCTCCAGGAAGGTGTATCGGCCACCACTTCAGCTCCAAGGAAGTGTATCGGCCAACACAAGCAAGATGGAGAGGGATATCGTGCACCAAGGGTGGAGGGGAGACCAAAAGAGCAAAGGAGACTAAGGCAAGGAGAAGAGCTACCTATATAGGAAGAAGGGGAGGAGAAACCAAGGTACAACCATGCTATGTGTCGCCCACCCAAGGGACACATGTCCACCAACTCAAGCCACCTCTCATGCAAGCCATAAGGCACTTGTCCAAGATGTGCACCATGTGTCCATCAACCAAGCCAAGCCATCTGGGCGACACAACAAGAGCTACTGGGCGACACAACAAGCAACTGGGTGACACACCACCTGCCCTGGGCGACACAAGGCTCAAGCAAGCCCAAACAAGGAACTCCAAGGCCCAAACAAGCTCAACCCAGGCCCAAAGGACTCAAACAACAAGCCCAAGCCTTCCTCTCAACCCTAGAGGAAGCAAAGAGGGAAAACATCTCACAAGATGGCAAACTTGCCCACAAAACCCTAAACTTGGGTTATTTGCAAGTAGCCCCTCGAACTCTCAACAAAGCACAACCAAACCCTAATCACCACTAAAGGTGATTAGCAAGCACCAAAGCACCAAGATCAAGCAAAACAAACAGGGTAAACCCTAAACGCAGGTCAGGGTCCTTACATTGGCTGCTCATTGGGGGGTCAAACTACGATGAAATTGGAAATTGAGAGTTGCGTTGAGTTGCAAAGGTGATGGAGATGCTCGGGGTATGGGTATATATAGGCGAGGGGTGTAGTTTAGGGTTTTAGAAATTGGGGTGAGAGGGAAGATTTAGGAGAATTGGGAATATCTTGATTATTCATCAAAACACAAAAATCTTGGGATAATGTGGTGCAGATTCGAGAGAGGAGTCTAGAGAAACAAAAATTTCTCAATTTGGTCAAGTAGAGAGAGAGATATTCGAAATCAAAAAATCGCCAAAAAGTACTTGTGTTTCCTTCGTTAAACTGAGGTAGGGGACAAATCCTCGACCATATGATCATGTGAAAACATGTCCGCGGTCGATCTGGACCGTCCACTCGAGTGCAAAGTCCTAATTCGATTATAAATCCAATTCAATTATAAAGTGACACATATTATTAAATGATTTTCTCTTTCTTCTTTTGAGGGCTCAAACAATTTCCAAAATTGATAAAAAAATAATACCCTAATTGATTTTGAGGTGTAGAATCTGAATATGGAATTAGTTTTACCTTTTGGGGACTTTTAATTGGTTAAAGAATTCAAAACTCATTTTCTCTTTCCTCCTTCATTTATGACTCTAAGATTATCTAAATATGATGAAATTTCACCCATGTGTCCCAATTAATGTCTTAGATACGATTTTTCCATTAATTGATCATGTCTTGCCATTTATTTAATTAATTATCAAAATGAAGGTTCTATACACTTTCTCTCTTCTACTTTTTCCCATTATACAAATATCATCCAAATTAGTTGAAAACTTTCCCAAAGGCTTATTTTCATATTTAGATTATGAATTTGGAATTAGTTTTCCAATTTGAGAACATTAGATATTTTATTTCTCTTTCTTGGCTTATTTCCTATTTTTCTTTAATAAAGGCTTATATATATTTATATTTTCCACATTGGGTGATAGTTGGCCCTTAAGTAACTTTTAGTTCAAGAAAATGAAATTGTGTATCAAATTATCTTGTGGGTTTTATATTTGTGATTTTTGGAAACAATATATTCCACATTATCTCCTTTTATCCATTTATAGCATTTACCATCTCCTCTATGCATATTTTGGGGATTTCTTTTATATTTCATATTCTAAAAAGTCCTAGAAAGTTCTAGAACGAATTCCTTTATTATTTTTATTACTTAAGTGGACATTTGCACGTCAGGCCCATTACTTAGATTTCTACTGAGGTATTTGTGCATAAAACCCTTTACTAAGAATAAAAGGGAAATATTTATCCAGTAACCATCATAGTTCCACTAATTCAACTCCAAATACATTTGAGAAGAAAATGAAGAACAACTCTTATTGAAAAAGAGTACAAAGAGGTACATAGTAGATTTCTATATGTTACAGAGACTCTGTTATGAATCAACTCACACTCTGATTGTATGTGTTATCGATGTATATCTACCTTCCACAATAACAACCGATCAGGGACATAATGAGACATATATACTCTTAACATCTGTATGATCTCATTCTTTCAAGTCACGTACTTGAAGACATATGTCATTGAGTAATATAAATTTGTAGACATTTATTATGTTATTTCATTATCTCATAACTGAACAAATAGAATAATTTGGAAGCTTGCCTTTAATTAATAATCAAATCATTTACATTTATGCCATTACAATCATCACATAACTGGCTCTCTAGGCATATACACCAATACAATGGATCACTGTAAGGTCAAATTGAGGTACTTAGGCATAAAGACTTTGAATTTTCACTAAGAATATTGAAAAGACTTACTAAGAAAAATGGAATGACCTATTTTCTAATATTTCTTTAGAGAGAAGCCTTGACTCCTTAAACAAAAGGATGCAATTGAAAACTAATATCGTCTATAAAATTGACGATTGATCAAAATAACAAAATGAGATGCTGAATTGGAAGAACAATTAGTGAATGAAATCAAGTTCGGGAGAAAATTCTAAATTACAGCTCAAAATAGTTTTTAGTGTTCAAATTTCAATATGTTACAGACTAAGACAACCCTATCGTGCACATGACTATCCTTTCCAATCACCAGATGGGAAAAAGATGGCTCAAACTCTAAAGAATTCTAATGGTGGGATGAAATTGACCCTCTAGTCAATTTGATGCTAGATATGCAACATTTGTAAGGCAATGCTACATTTGCATAAGTAATAAAGTACATGACTAATTTTGCATAAATCTAAAATTTAGAGAATTTTATCACCTCATGTTATGCACTTAATATAATTGTTGGGCCTATTATTGATTATATATATTAAGTTTTTATCAAGAGTCATGCATGCAAAACTGAGTCTCTTTCAAAGGACAAACCTAAGAACTTTGATGAAATATAGACCAAAATGTCAATTGGAATCAATGGCATCACTCACAAATACACATGTATACATATAATATATCTCTATTCCCAAGAGGGTGTATCATAATAGTGGATTGACCCCCTGGCATAGCATAATAGTGGATTGAACCCCCTGGTGTAGCATGATAGTGGACTGAACCCCCTGGTGTAGCACAATAGTGGACTGACCCCCCCTGAAGTGGATCCATGATCGATTGTTCCAATGAAGTTTATGTGGAAACTAACATGCATGCATGTAAACACACATGTAGGGTGGATTTGCCTATTGTGATTGCCTTGATTTACTCTCCCACTCCATCATCTACCTTTGTGGTTTATGGATCCTAGGGGTGAATTTCCTTCATTTGGGATCTCAAAAAATATTATAATACATGCAATGAGATAACATAAATGGAATAAGTCTAGCTTCAATTCCTCTAAAAATGATTAAACATGTGAAGTGCACTTTGACAAGATGATATTGTGGAAATTTTGGAGGTCAAGGAACTAGTTTCAGTCACCCATTTTGACCAATTTTTCCTCTTCACACACCTTCTTCTATCATTTTTTGGGCCTTCGTAAGTGACTTTCTCCCTTTTAAACTTCTCTCATTTAATATTTGTACTTATATATTTTATTACAATAATTACTTATGCACTCTAAAAGGAAAATGACAAGTCCTTTTCGAAAATCAAATGACCACGGAAAGGACTTTTCCAATTTACATTCTTTTATAGTTGATATGCAATAGCAAACTCTTGATAGGGCCCACCTTCAAAAAAAAAGAGTTTCATGGCCCCTATATTTGTCTTTTTTGTAAAAATCACAAGGAAAACACATCAAACACATTTTTATTGTCTTTTCTTGATTTCTATTTTTTCACACTTCTTTTAATTCAACAATACACCGTGTGTAACCAAAGCACTGAAGTATGTACTGATCCTTACTTAAGACCACACACTAATATTTGGTTGCTTGTATCCTTTAGAATATCTGAATCATGCTTAACCACATAAATTCTAAAAATAAATATTTCTTTAAACATATCATTATCTCAACATTTATCAAGATTTCAATGTTAGGATAATATCTCAAAAATGACGCCTCCTCGATTCTAGATGTTAACACAAATCCCCCACATGTTCACCATTACTCAGGAGATGATGACCCCTCCCCTTTTGGCATGATCAACTTTGAGCTAGAGGAAGATGACATTGTTATGACCCCCCACCCCCACAACCATAATCACAATATATTCTGACTTTTTTTAAAGAAGTCACATTTAAAACACGAATTTATCCTAGACCTATGAAACTCCCTAATAAATCACAATTCCCGAATATTACATATTATTCTTGAGTTTTCACAAATTAATCATGCTTATTTTTTTTCTTCATTTTATACATTCTTTGTATTATACTGATTAAGACTCTAACTTAGTTTGAGTGTATATATGTGTATGTGCATGCATATATGTGTGTGAATGTAATATATGTATATGTATATGTAAGTAATAGTAATAGATATATGTATACACCATATATATATATATATATATATATATATATATGTGTGTGTGTGTGTGTGTGTGTGTGTGTGTGCATGCGCGCGCGCGCAAAACATATATATACATATATTTGTATGCAATATATGTATATATCCTCCGATTTTTCTTCAACTTTTTCCCGAATAGTTGACCATAGAATTTTCCGCATGATTGTTAAATTCCAAACTTTTCAATGCAACTGAACGTATCCCGAATACCAAATTTGTGACTATGCCTACCATCACCACCACCACCTATGTTTGATTTAGAGGTTTGCTATACAGACTAGAAAGAGGACCAGGAATGGGATCCTTTTGGGCCCCCTTTTTGTTCTCTCTAAGTGGGTTGTTTTAAGCGCTGGCCTCTATTTTGGACAAACATGATGTTTTTTTCGCAACTTTGCTCCTTGATGTGGGGTTCTTCTCTTTGGGTTGTTTATGTAGAGTGCCTATGTCTACGTACTTTTCTTCTCAAGGCACCACTTATGGTACGCTGCTGTTGTTTCTGCCCTTCTCAGATCATGCATAGACATTTTCTGTTTTTTATTATGTGAATGCTTGGTTTATCAAGCATTTATATGCTTCTCGGGTGAATGATTTAAACAAAGAACCGGCCACCGGTTTGGTCCTGTCACCAATCTTTGCCGCCCAAAACAGGACGGGTCTATCCAGGCTCCGGAGAGCGGCCCGGAGGAAGCGTAGAAAAGCAGCGATGAATGACTGGCCATTTTTCCGGCGCGCCACCCACCACTTTGCTTCCCCGGTGCTCCACTGCTCCTTCCCCATCTGCAACCACCACCGATGACTACTCCCCAACCTACGGCACCGCCTCTCCAACCGATACTGCCACTACAAAGCCCTAGGTGGCTTCTCCCCTCCGATACGCTGCCACCCAACACGACAAAGGGCACATCATGGAGTCCGACGGAGCCCCGATCTGCGCGACATGCGGGAGGGCCGTGGGGAAGGGCGATGCTTGTGGGGAGTGTTCTTACCCCGTATGCAGGTCCTGCGTGGAGGAGGACATCAGGGACGGAAAGGGCGGCTGCTCCAGATGCGGAGCGCCGTATTCGCTTGCGCAAGGTATCAAAACTTATTGTTCCGAGTGTGCGTTTTTTGGTACTGGTCCTGTGTCTGTTTCCGCGTGGTGGATGTAATGCAGATTTCCTAGTTTAAAATTGATTGCTCGAAGTTTTCCCGTCGTTCAGTTCCTGTGATAGAGCTTACACCATCTCAAATAGTTCGAATGCCTGCAATTGTAGCGCTAAGGTTATGGATCTCAAGGCACCCCGTGTTATAGTTTACATATGGGTTCATATCATTTACATATGACTGAACGCTATCTGATTGTAAAATTCAACATATAGACTCATATCATTTCCCCATAATTCCGTATACTTATTTCCAACGTCTTTGGTAAATTGTGTTGTTTAGGAGGCAGAATTCTCAACTCTTTTGTTAAGGTGGGCTTGAACGAAAGCACCTATTTGCACTTTACTATCGTAAATCATTTATGTGCGCGGAATATGTGCCAATCTCTCTCCAGTAATATGGTTTTCTGTTGAACATGGGAATGACCTGCTCACCTAAGACCGTAGGCTGTTCTGTGTAAATGACTTGACAATCTAAGCTTTGCGAAATTTCAGAAGATTTGAAGGATGACCATGATGACCAATCCGGAAAAGGGTTAGCCATGACGACCTACAGTGGTGACAACCAGGCATGGATTTTGTATTATGATAAATCTTACAGTCAGCCTGTTTGTGATCATCGTAATTGAGTTTCTCTGCAAGTTGAAGCATGGGTAGCACTTTATGCAAACTATTAACAGCACAAGCCTTTTGCTTTCTTTTGTCACAGGATGAAGGTCTTCATGCACGAAAAGTAAGCAGCTTCTCGACTGTTGATAGTGGTAATTACACATTTAAACTCTAGATCTGTTTCTATTTTGTATATAAAGATGACATCTAAATATAACTGTTTTAATTCTTCTTAGAGTTTAATTCCGAGAATGGAAATCCAATCTGGAAAAGCAGAGTTGAAAGTTGGAAGGAAAAAAAGAACAAAAAGACAACTCAGAAGAAGGAAGCAAAACCGGCTCAAGTCCCGCAGGGACAACAAATGGATGAAAAAGAGTAAGTATTACCATCTTGCTTACTGCTGAGGAGGAAACCACTTCCGTTTTTTGTTCAACTATGCCATGTAACCGATATCTTGAGCATGTGAAATCATACTCCTGACTGCTAGTAATATCAAGGTCCTCGTACACGACGATCTAGACATTTAGGCTGCACCTAGAAAAGTCTTTAGATATAGCCAGATGTCTTATATGGGAATATGTACATATTGTTAAGCTGATCATATTTATTCACACTCATCAAACACGATAAGACAGTTTTTTTCTTATCTGAAATTAATTTTCATGTTAATTAGAATAAACAAATAATGTGTTGATTACATGGAACATCTATGTACAGATTGACAGAGCCTGCACAGTCATTTTCGAGGGTGGTGCCTATTTCTCGTAATAAGCTGACATCATACCGGCTTGTCATTATAATGAGGTTAATCATCCTGGGCCTCTTCTTCCACTATAGAATTACCCATCCCGTTGATAGTGCATTTGGTCTATGGCTTACCTCTATCATATGTGAGATCTGGTTTGCGGTATCTTGGGTGCTGGATCAATTTCCAAAATGGTCACCCATGAACAGAGAGACATATATTGACAGGTTATCTGCAAGGTGAAATTCATAAAATCTTATCACATTAACATTATTTATTCATACTGAGATTTTCATGTACATGATTTTTATGATTCATTTACATTTTTAGGTATGAAATTGATGGCGACGGCTCTGCCCTTTCAGCAGTAGACTTCTTTGTCAGTACTGTGGATCCATTAAAAGAACCACCACTCATCACTGCAAACACTGTTCTTTCAATTCTTGCTGTGGACTATCCCGTTGACAAAGTTTCTTGCTATGTATCTGATGATGGATCTGCAATGCTTACATTTGAATCTCTTGCTGAGACAGCAGAATTTGCAAGGAAGTGGGTTCCTTTCTGTAAGAAACATTTAATCGAGCCACGGGCGCCTGAATTCTATTTCTCTCAGAAGATCGATTACTTGAAAGACAAAGTTCAACCATCATTTGTCAAGGAAAGGAGGGCTATGAAAGTATGTATTACTGAGACACTTCATATTCAAGAACTACATACTAAGAAATGATGAATAATATCATAAATGACACCCATTTAAAATCATCTTATTGCAGAGAGACTATGAAGAATACAAAGTAAGAATAAATGCATTGGTAGCTAAGGCTCAGAAAACTCCTGATGACGGATGGGTTATGCAAGATGGTACACCTTGGCCGGGAAATAATCCAAGGGACCATCCGGGCATGATTCAGGTTTGATACATATCCTTTTGGTATTTTTTTCTCAACTGTAGTTCCATTACTTGAATTTTCTTGTAGGTTTTTATGTTTTCCAAAAGTGATGAAAATGTGCATCATTGGCATGCCAGTAGTACAAACAATGGGATGGATTGAAATTAACTTATGTTTGGACATTTTTTTCTCCTATTGCATGGAACATCTAATTTACCGACAAATTCTAGAAGGTGAAGTTAACTACTGCCTGCCAATGAGAATTTTTGCATGACTCCTGGAGCTCTCTATCCAATTTCTTAAATATTTCATCATGCTAGTCTTAGACATTCAACATATTCTAATAAATTCAATCCTTGTCGTAGATTTTTTACCTTCTATCTGTGGTTCAAAGTAATATTTCTTATTCCAAAATAGTCAAAACCTTTCATGTTTCTTTGGGTAAATTTGGTATGACGTGGTGTTGTTTTCTTATAAAAATTTTCTGGTTATTTAGTTATCAATAATACTTCTATCATAAAAATTACCAGTCGTGATTTTATCCTGATTTTATTTCTGTGCTTAGGTTTTCCTGGGAAATACTGGTGCCCATGATATTGAAGGTAACGAACTTCCTCGACTGGTTTATGTCTCCAGAGAGAAAAGACCTGGTTATCAGCATCACAAGAAAGCGGGTGCTATGAATGCTCTGGTAGATTTTTCATTTGGTTTTCCCCTATTGTATGGTAACTTTATGTGCTCATCTTTTCAAAGTCATTAACTTGTAATTAACGTCTAACCAGGTCCGTGTGTCAGCTGTTCTTACAAATGCTCCTTACATTCTTAACTTGGATTGCGATCACTACGTCAATAACAGCAAAGCTGTCCGTGAAGCGATGTGTTTCATGATGGATCCACAGGTTGGCCATGATGTCTGTTATATTCAGTTCCCTCAGAGATTTGATGGTATTGATCGCAGTGATCGATATGCCAACAGGAACATTGTGTTTTTTGATGTAAGTTTCTAATAAGACATTTCTGTTTCCTAATATCTGATCAGCTTTTATGTGTTGTTCTTACTAAATTCTGTTTTTCTTTCAACAGATTAACATGAAAGGCCTCGATGGCATTCAAGGGCCAATGTACGTGGGTACTGGCTGTGTGTTCAATAGGCAAGCACTCTACGGCTATAGCCCTCCGTCTTTGCCTAGCATTCCGAAGGGTTCATTTTGCTCATCATGCTGCTGCTGCTGCTGCTGCTGTAAGCGTTCTTCCAAAGAAGCAAAAGACCAAGCAGAGATCTACAGAGATGCCAAGAGAGAAGATTTAGATGCTGCAATTTTTAACCTAAAGGAGATTGATAGTAAGTGTCTTTCTTTGGTAATACGTAGTCTTCAAGTGGGTTACTTTTCTTACATATGCAAATGCATTCCTGCAGATTATGATGAATACGATAGGTCCCTGCTGCTGTCTCAGATAAGTTTTGAAAAGACCTTTGGTCTGTCTTCAGTATTTATTGAGTCTACAATGATGGAATTTGGAGGGGTACCGGAGTCTGTAAACCCGTCTACTCTCATCAAAGAAGCAATCCATGTCATCAGTTGTGGATATGAGGAGAAAACTGAATGGGGGAAGGAGGTAGGATCTTAGTTTTTATTGCCTCACAATTTATAATTATATGGTATTTCTGGAACTTGTGGTTACGTCAACGTGTAAGATTTATGTAGCGCCTATATTGGTGCTAAAGAGGATTTACAGTGAATGCTCTTCTGGTTTAGCGGTCTTGGAACTTGTTTTTGGAAAGCAGCAAAGTTAGATGTCATCAGTAAGAAAATGGAAGCTGAATACCTGTGAAGTGTAAACAAAGCTAAACAGAGAAGTTGGCATGCCTAAAACAGATTAATGCATCATGTCTTAATGGTTAAAGATGTGCAAAATAGTCAAGGCTATTGGCAACTTTCTCCTATGAACATGCTTGATAAGATCTTCCAATCGTATTTTTTGCTGTTTCCAACTGAAATCATTCCTCTAAACAGAGAAGTTGGCATGCCTAAAACAGATTAATACATCATGTCTTAATGGTTACAAAATAATTCTTCTATGAGCATGCTTGATACGATAATCCAATCGTAACTTTTTGCTGTTTCCAACTGAAATCATTCCCCTAATTTTTGCCACTTATTTTGATTGAGCAGATTGGATGGATATATGGTTCTGTGACGGAGGATATCCTAACAGGGTTCAAGATGCATTGCCGCGGATGGAGGTCCATTTACTGCATGCCTCTTAGACCTGCCTTCAAAGGGTCTGCCCCAATCAACTTGTCGGACCGGCTCCACCAGGTGTTGCGTTGGGCCCTTGGCTCCGTTGAGATCTTCCTGAGCAGACATTGCCCGCTCTGGTATGGCTGTGGAGCTGGCCGCCTCAAGTGGTTGCAGAGACTGGCGTACGTTAACACCATAGTCTATCCTTTCACGTCCCTGCCGCTGGTTGCTTATTGCTCGCTCCCTGCCATCTGCCTCTTGACTGGAAAGTTCATCATCCCAACGGTAGAACGTTTCTTCTGTTTGACTTTTCCATGGAAGCACGCTGTACTGTACACTTTAAAGCTGATACTACTGCTGTGTCAAGAAGATAATTGTGTCTCTTTAATTTCGTTTTGGCAGCTCTCCAACGTGGCCAGCATGCTGTTCTTGGCTCTTTTCATCTCCATCATCCTCACAAGCGTCTTGGAGTTGCGATGGAGTGGTGTCGGCATTGAGGACTGGTGGCGCAATGAGCAGTTCTGGGTGATCGGAGGTGTATCTGCTCACCTCTTCGCAGTCTTCCAGGGCTTCCTCAAGATGCTCGCCGGTTTGGACACCAACTTCACTGTCACAGCAAAGGCCGCAGATGACGCTGAATTCGGGGATCTATACGTGTTCAAGTGGACGACGTTGCTCATCCCTCCCACCACCCTGCTAATCCTCAACCTTGTAGGCGTCGTGGCAGGTTTCTCCGACGCGCTGAACAGTGGCTATGAAGCCTGGGGTCCGCTCTTTGGAAAGGTGTTCTTCGCCCTCTGGGTGGTGCTTCACCTCTACCCCTTCCTCAAGGGTCTTATGGGAAGGCAGAACCGGACGCCTACAATTGTCGTGCTCTGGTCCGTGCTCCTTGCGTCCGTGTTCTCGCTGCTGTGGGTGAAGGTCGATCCGTTCTTTAGTAATGGGAACGAGAGCGTGGCTACTCAGAGTTGCAGCCCGTTTGATTGTTGAAGAGTGTTGGAATCATTATTTCATCCTTTTGTTGTTGGTTACTCAGGCTTTTGGGATTGTGTAGAAAACGATGTCATTTATTTCTTGGTAAATATAAAGATGCTATAATTTTGCCGGTATGTATATTTGGAGCTGTTAAGGATTCTCTTGAAGTTATATATCAGTAACAAACTAAACACACTTCTAAAGCCTCCGTTGTAGTCTAGTTGGTTAGGATACTCGGCTCTCACCCGAGAGACCCGGGTTCAAGTCCCGGCAACGGAATTTTGTTTTGTTTAAATCTAATTACATATAATTTACTTTATCCTAATAACCGCTGTGGAGAAAAGTATGGATGAGTTGACCCATCCATCTGACGACACGTGACGGATAATCTAGTCATATAACTTAAATGAGTAGTGATATTAACTTTCAATTCATAACGAAATGAAAACCATTAGAATTTTTATAAAAATAAAATCCAACAGAATAATTGTTGACATACTTCTTAAAAATATAATATAGAATATAAAAATAAGTATTCCATATTAATGGTAGTATTTAGTTTCTAAATAAGACATCAACTCAAAAATAAGTATCACATGTCATTCTTTTGGTGTAATACTCATTTTTCATGCCATTACAATTAAAATAAGTATTAGAATGGTACTACATTGTCATTATATTTTAGAATAAATATGGTCCCAAAAAATACGTGTTTTCAAATATAATGATGAAAAGTGAGCATTATACCAAAACACACAAATACTCATTTTTGAGTTGGAACTAAAAAATGAGTATTATCCTACTGCATTATTAATTTTAGAATAATAATATTATTAATGAGATTGTACACATTTTTTAATATTAATTATTCTAAAATAAGTATTGTATATATGTTTTTGGAAACAATATCTAATTACATTTAGTTTACTTTATCCCGATAACCGTTGTGGAGAAAAGTATGGATGAGCTGACCCATCCATCTTACGACACATGATAGATAATCTAGTCATATAACTTAAATGAGTAATGATATAACTTTCAATTCATAACGAAATGAAAACCATTTGAATTTTATAAAATAAAATCCAACAAAATAATTGTTGACATACTTCTTAAAAATATAATATGGAATATAAAACTAAGTATTCCATATTAATCGTAGTATTCCGTTTCTAAATAAGACATTAACTCAAAAATGAGTATCACATGTCATTCTTTTCGTGTAATACTCATTTTTCATGGCATTACAATTAAAATAAGTATTAGAATGGTACTGCATTGTCATTATATTTTAGAATAAATATGGTTCCAAAAAATATGTTTTTTAAAATATTATGATAAAAAGTTAGTATTATACCAAAACACACAAATATTTATTTCCGAGTTGGTGTGTTACTCTAAAATGAGTATTATCCTACTGCATTATTGATTTTAGAATAATAATATTATTATTGAGATCGTACACATTTTTCAATATTAATTATTCTAAAATAAGTATTGTATATATGTTTTCGGGGAACAATACTTATTTTTTTTCACACATATATAGTCATTTTTGTAGTTTTGTGTATTTGATTTTTTTAATATATGTCGACGTTAGTTTTGTTGGAATGCATTTTTTAAGGAATCCAATGATTTTTATTTCCTTAAAAAGTTCATTGTAGTTTGAAAGTTGTGTGCAAAATAATTTTCTCTCTTTTATACACTTTCCTCCCACTTTCTATCTCTTCTTTTTGTTGCTTGCTGTAGTCTATTGAAAATGGTGCATTCTCATTGGGTCCAACTATTTGAGAATGAGAATAGGGTATGTAATCAGGTACAAGTGAAGTGATAAATATCATATTTCAATTGAAACGGGTAGGTCAACCTAAAATTTTGAACATGTATTCTTATACCTCTCGTGCCCAAATCAATATAAATCCTACTAAAAAATCTACCCAAATTTATGACATATAGACAGAGTTGATCTTCATTTAGACATGACCCGTCCATTTGACGACACACATAACATGATGAATATTAAGTCTATATAAATTAAATGGGTAGGTTGAGCTAGAATTTTGGACATGCATTTTTATACCTCCCATGCCCAAGTCAATACAAATCCTACCCAAAAATCTATCCAAATTTGTGACATATAGACAGAGTTGATCTTCATGTAGACAAATGGGTCATGGTTTACCTAAGTAGATCCATCCATTTGATGACATACATAACATGATGAATATCAAGTCTATGTAACTTAAATGGGTAGGTCGAGCTAGAATTTTGGATCTATATTGTTATATCTCCCATGCTCAAATAAATATAAATCCTACCCAAAAATCTTCCCAAATTTTGACGTATAGACAGAGTGGATCTTCATATAGACAAGTAGACCATGGTTTATCTAAGATATTTAAGATGTCCATAGTAACATGTAACTCTTCTATACGATTCTATTCATACCAATATTATTTGTGACAATCCTATAACATACATGTAAAACAAAACAAAGGTACACAACTATATTTAGGTTTGATTACACATTTGGAGTTGATAACTTGTGTCATCTTTATAAGTTCTAAAAATGTAGTAAGTTCGAAGTGGTTCGAGTCGGTAAATTAAAATGTTTGTAGAAATATACAAAAACTTCCTGAAAGTTTCTTTGTCAAAACTCCTAAAGCACATGATAAAGAAATTTACTAGATAGGATGAGTGTATGGCGTCTGTTTTGGGTAAAACAAACCAAGACTAAAATGAGAAAGTGTGACTATCTAATATCTAGAGCATGTTGTGCCATTTTTTTGAGAAAAACCAATGTGATGTTTCGTTATAGACTCCATTTTATCACCTTTTTGACACCATCATATTCTAGTTGTATCGGTTTCATTTCAAGAAACTGAGGCTATACACCTTTTCAGAAATGAAAAAGTAACGATTCGATGTAGTCTATTTTCTCCGATTTCTAAAAACAATCGATGGGGTTTATAATTTTATCATCTATTTATTTATCATTTATAGAAGCCGTTGTAGACATTATGTCAGTTTCTTAGAACTAAATCCACGTTGTAGACTTGTCACTGGAGCATCTTCTTATACCTATGTGTTGTTTTTTAACCGAAGCTATAGGTCTTGAAAAACTGATGATGCATGCTATGTGTGTAATTGTGTAAGGATGCTCAAAGCCCCCTATGTCTTGTAATTTATTAAGTACTTAATCTAATAATTGATCTAAGTTCTCATACCTCTACTTGTTTATGCTCTATTCAACAAGCTTGTCTTGAACAAAATCTCATAAACTCAATCTAACTAAAATGATCTAACTATGCATGGTTGCTCAGTCTATTTGTTCTTGATCACCATTAGATCTTCCATGATTATCTTTTTTGGGGGGGGGGTTACTTCCATGATTATCTAGTTGGACTAATCATTTTGATCTAAATTGCTCATTAGTTTCCCATGGATGCTTTTCTTACATGATCTACACATATGCTTGTCTAGTTAGTGTGATCACAATTGCCATGACTTTTCATGATTAGTCATAGATGATCACTAGTGAACCTCTCAATAATGAATCTTACGACTATTGTAACTTCAATTTATTTTAGTGTGAACCAGAAAAATAGGGTGCTACAATGCAGTGTGTGGAGAGGAGGAATGTGCCCTCTCCCTTTTATTAATAAGAGAACTTGGAGAAATTACATAGAGGTCTAGCAGTATATAGAAATTATAAAATATAATAAAGCTGAATATATATAACATATATTAACACCCCCCTCAAGATGGACGTGCACATTGTGTATGCCCAACTTGTTGCAAAAGTTCTAAAATGCTGCTGGACTCAATGGCTTTGGGAGAACATCTACAAGTTGATCTTCAGATTTGACGTGAGGAGTCACAACAATACCATTCTTGATCTGATCTCTGATGAAGTGGCAGTCAACCTCTATGTGCTTAGTGCGTTCATGAAAGACTGGGTTCTTGGCAATATAAATTGCAGTTTGATTGTCGCATATGAGCCTATGGGAGACAAGACAAGAATATTTAATTCAAAAAGTATAGATTGAACCCATTGCAACTCGCAATAGGCATGAGCCATTGCTCGATACTTAGCCTTCATGTTAGATCTTGCCACAACATTCTGCTTTTTGCTTTTCTAGGTAATAAGGTGATTTCCTAGAAACATGCAATATCTAGAAGCAGATCTCCTGTCATTCAGATTACCAACCCAATCTTCATCAACATAACCAGTAAGAACCAGAGTAGACACAGAGGTCTTGGGTCTGTAATAGGTAATCCCCTTACAAAGTGCACCTTTCAAATATCTCAAAATACGACAAACTATTGTCCAATGTGACTGTTGTGGTGAGCTCATATGCTGACTCACCACTCCTACAACAAAGGAAATGTCAAGGCAAGTAACTATCAGATATATTAGTTTACCAACAATTTTCCTATAATATCATGAATCTGGATAATCAATATGATCAGTTGTCTCCTTCACATGATAGTCCATAGGAGTAGACATCGGCTTGGACTCACTCATACCTGCTTCTTGTAGTAAATCCAACACGTATTTCCTCTGAGACAAATTAGTACCTGCATGAGATCTAAGTACTTCAACAACCAAAAAAACCTCAGTTTGCCCAGTTCCTTTCTATGAAATGCCCCTGCAATATTTTTTACATGTGATATGCCTATAGAATCACTACCGGTGATAAATATATCATCAATATATACAACAACAATAATAGATCCAATAGGAGAGCTAGAATAGAATAAGGAGTGATCAGTCATAGAATGAGAAAATCCCATCTTCAGTACAACATCGATGAATGACGTGTATTTTACTACGCGCTTAAACGCAAGTATACGCGTCGAGTAATATAGGCCTTGTGAGGCCCGAGTCGAACTCAGGGATACGTGAATTATTGGAGACTTCTACTAACTAATCGCAATCAGCTAGGCCGATTAACAAAGTAGGGTTTTGTTGTTCAAACTGAAAGAAAATAAAAATCAAACAAAGAAAACAATCGATTAAAGGTTAATTTAATCAATTAAAAGGGATATCTTTAGGATGGCGGTTTCACCGCAGGTCAACATTGTATTAGATTTCATATAATTCCTCACACTTCTCTCTCTATCCGGGTAGTGGCCTGAATTGAGAATTACCCACTGTCGTGGTGTAATCCACTACTTAGATTTAGGTTGATTCCATCGTCATAGTAATCATTCCCCTAAACTAAGCGCATTAAGATCGGTCCCTCAGTTCCTACCATTAATTTTACAACTCCTTTGTCAAGGGTTTTATTAATTAATGTAGAATTCATTTCTTTTCAACCGTTAATCCTTCTGTCGAAGTGATTAAGGGCATTAATTTATTAT
The DNA here is from genome assembly GCA_963693085.1 of Alisma plantago-aquatica. NCBI lineage: Eukaryota > Viridiplantae > Streptophyta > Magnoliopsida > Alismatales > Alismataceae > Alisma > Alisma plantago-aquatica. The sequence goes on from OY856414.1 coordinate 665,104,256, forward strand.
TATGGTGATCAAGCATAACAATAGCAATAGAGAAAACGAATTTATACCACGGATATGAGAGAAAAATATGAATTATCAATATAAAATCATCATACAATGTATCCCCGGGCTACTCCCGGTCCTAAAGATTGAGGGTTTTAGCCTCTCATGTTCATCTTACACAAATACATGGTAGAAATTGGGGAATTCATAAGAAAAACGTGAAATAGATGGGAAAACCCCTGAACGGAGAAGAACCGGTGGATCCTTGGCGTAGAACACAAGCTTTCCCCGCCTGTCGGTGGTGGAAATTGTCTTCGGCAGCGTCCGAATCACCCGGGATGAGCTTCTCGGCCTCCGTTCTCCTTTCTCTCCTCCTCGGCACTCGTGCAATCTAAAAATTGAGATCCCCCCCCCGTCTGGGCGGCCGTCATTAGGTATAAGTCCCTAATTAGGTCGTCAAATAACAACATCCGTCCGATCGGAATCAAAACACATCCAACGCATATCTGCCGGCGTCGATACCATCGACGCGGGTCGATGGTATCGACCCGGCGGATTAGCGGCAGCTTTCCTTTCTTTTATTCTGAGCGCCTGTGGTGATCTCGATACCATCGACTTGGGTGTCGATGGTATCGACTCCTTTAGCGTCGGTTGTTGTCGTTTAGCGACGCTGTAGCTCTCCTTGTGTCGATGGCATCGACTTGCGTCGATGGTATCGACATCATCCTTGCCAGCAGCCTGTAGACATCTCGATGCCATCGACTTGGGTGTCGATGGTATCGACTCTGTATTTCTCTTCTCGGCTGTCAATCTGTGGCTTGGTCGATGGTATCGACTTCCGTCGATGGTATCGACGGAAGCAGATACTCGTTCTTCCTGAAATTGCACAACAAGACCAAATAAATCCACACGATTTATGATAAGATGATCAATAATGCTTAAAATAATGAAATAAAGGGGATTTGATATAAAATGATGGCAGAGACCAAATAAAGTGAATTATGCAATAATATCCATGAAAATGAGTAATTAAGGCACAAAACACATATGAAATAGGTCTCTAAATGCGACTCAAAATCATCGCATCAAACTCCCCTAAGCTTAAACATTGCTCGCCCTCGAGCAACTAATCCTTAGAATAGAATTGCGAATGTCAACTAACAATCAAAACACCAGCCCACCTCACAAATGACTCCCACTGGACGTTCTCAAACCGGCCTACCCTAATCACAGAACAATAATTACCCTATAGGCGACAATAACCATCAATAAAAGAAATTATCCTTCAAACTGATGAACACTATCACATAAGGCAGTTATCATAATAAAGTTCGCCGATTCAGCCATGGTGCATCTTGTGATCACCTACTCTACGTTGCTCGCCCTAACTACCATCTACATGGAAGCAGTTCTCCTGATAAACATGAGTGAGGAGAAAATCACGGTGGCCTACCAATCCGAGCAACGGGTGGATGGAATGGGTGGTTCATGGGAGAATTTGGAAGTATTACACAGTTTCAAAATGCATATAACAAAATGCCCTACATGATGCAAATGCACATTAAGAATGCCCTACTGCCTAAAAGTGAGTGGAATGATGCATGCCCTAACCTTCTACCTCACAATGAGATAGAAATCTACTCAAGCCACATCATGTACTCAATTCCCCTTTTTTATACAAGTGATATCATTCCTTTCTCCCTCTTATTCCTTTTCTTTCCAAATCTCCTTTTTCTTTTTTTTTCCAGAATTTTTTTTTCTTCTGTTTTTTTTTTTTTGGATTTTGTTCTTTTCCTCTTAGCCCACATATCCATAATTTCTTAGAGATACATGTGTTAGGCTATTTTCTTCATGATTGGAAATCTTTGTACTAATGCGAGGGTATGGAACAATTTAGATCACTTTTCAGGTCAACTGAGATACATGGTGTACTTATGCATGAAAATCATGAAAGTATGAGTGCAACTACATGACATGCACCTAAAGGTAATGTGCATGAATCACTATACATTTTTTTCTCATTTTATGCAAAAGTATGAAAATAACAATGAAAATTCTATCTACATGCTATGCACACAAAAGAAATTGAAACTGCACTTTACTTTCAATTCTTGGGTGGATTATAGAAAATGGGGTGGAATGATCACAAGATTAAGTGACTGAACCTTAGAAGAAAATTATGTGTCCCTCCTTACTGACATGTGTAGTAGTTTAAAGGGTTCTTTCTCTTACATCTGATTAAGGTCTCATTACCATTTGATTAGGTTAGGCTCAAACAACCGTTACTATCCACTTTTCATGAGTCAATGGGGGTGTGAGTATGACATATTGCTTCAAAGTTGACATAATCAATCATTTTCATAGAATAAGTTCCCCAAGGACAACCAAGTAAATCTATCCAAAAGACACAGAAATTTTTTTTCAATTCCCTTAATTTCCCCATGAAAACAGCAAGATGACAATTTTAAGACATCCACGATTACACTAGATAGATGTGGATCCTAAATAAAAACTTAAAATTGCAAAAACAAATAAAAAAGCAAAAAACTAAAGAAAACTAAAGAAAAGATAAAAGATAGAGCTGTTCCAGCCACCCCCCTAAGCTTGAATTCGACTATGGCCTCATAGTCAAAAACCAACTTAAGGGTGGAACAGTGATACCATGATCATTCTTGTGGAGGCGGAGGTGGGTACTGCCAGGGTTGTGGGGTCTGGATTTACTCTGGATGATGTGACTTCATTTGGCCAATAACCCCGTCTTGAATAACTGACACCGACACTGCTGTGTGCCCGTCGATACCATCGACGGAAGTTGATGGTATCGACTCGCTGATTAGGGCAACTGCCTCGCGAGTCCGGCCGCCGCCTTTTTCACTTGAAAATGTCGATACCATCGACAGACCCGTCGATGGTATCGACTTCACTGAGTCGATTTCTTCTGAAAATCTCCAGAGATCTCGATGGTATCGACTGGCATGTCGATACCATCGACCTTTATTGTGCAACCTGCCTGTAGGTATGTCGATACCATCGACGGGACCGTCGATAGTATCGACTCAGTGCGATTTTGCAACTGTCACTCCTGAACCCATGTCGATACCATCGACCAGTGTGTCGATGGTATCGACCCTGCCTGTGCCTACACATTGAACAAACGGATCAAGGTATCTTCTTTACACTAAAATTCACACAAAATAAAAGCAATCTACACCTAACATTAAACTATCCTAATGTACCAATGGTTGGGTTGCCTCCCAACAAGTGCCCTTCTTTAGCGTCTTAGGCTAGACGGTGTGACGATTGTCATCTCTTCACCTTGAGGACCGCACTTAGAGGATCATGCGATAATTTGAATTCAACACGATCTCCTCCAATGCCCAAAGACAGAGTACCTCTCCCTAAGGCAGTCACGACATCTGCCGTTGCTTGAAACGGTCTTCCTAGAAGAATTTCACAGCTTTGGAGTGGTGGCATGTCTATGACGACGAAGTCCACCGGAAATATGAATCGGTCAACCTTGACTAGAACATCTTCACATACTCCATAGGGTCTCACGGTAGACCCATCCGCCAATTCAATTGTTGCGGCTGACCTCTTTATCTCTTTTAACCCTAGCTTATGAAAAGTAGCCAAAGGCATGAGATTGATGCTAGCGCCAGAATCACATTGCGCTCTAGAGACCTGTTGACCACCTATTGAACACGGAATGTAAAAACCTCCTGGGTCTTTTCTCTTCTTTGGTGAACTCCCATGAATCATCGAGCTCACCGTCTCATTCATCCAATAAATTTCATCTTCTTTTATCCGCCTCTTCTTATTGATGATCTCCTTAATGAACCTCCCATAGGCGGGCACTTTCTCAATCATCTCCACCAGCGGAATGTTGATATGCAGCTTGCGGAATATTTCCAAGAATTTCCTATAGTGTCGGTGCTCTTTCTTCGGCTTTGGATTGTCCCGATTTGACACATCTGCCGCATTGACACGCTTGTGAGGAGGCACATATGAGTCTTTCGGGGGTACCTCCCCTAAGCTTGCTTCACTCACTATCTCGGACGTGTGCTTTTGCAAGTCATCCTCATTAGTAGCAGCTTGTTGTGGTTCCTCTTCCACCTTCTTTGTCTCCGCATGTGCACAAACTTGCACTTCTTCTTTTTGCCCAGGTGGAGATACAGTATTCACAACTCTATCAGATTTTCTGAAGAAAGGGTTTCCACCCGGCAGTCCATAGTACGTGCGTGGAAATGGTATTGCCGGTGTTGCATTCACATTGAACGTCATTCTCCTTTCCTCTGCAACTTCTTGCACCTGAGATTCTTCTTCATTACTCACCACAGAAATGTATTTGACCTGATGGTGCGCTTGAACCACATTCGCGTTCTCGGCTGGTTTCTGTTGATTGGCGTGCTTGATAGCCGCCACCTCACTTGAAATCTGTGCCACGGTGGTCTCCAATGCCCGCATTTGCGCTCCATGGCTTTGCAGCGTCTGCCCAAATTTGGTTAGAATATCACCTTGAGATTGCAGTTGTTTTCCAAACATGGCCATCATCTCTTGATTTTGCTGGACCATTTGGCTTAGCAATTCAGTATTTTTATCTTCAGCTCTCGGTTGTGGCTTTGCATCCGGATCTTGTAGAAAGTTATTCGGATCCTTCCAAGAAAACTTTTTGTCTCTCCTCCATGCATAGTCATTGTTTCTGTAGCCCTGTTGTTGCATGAATTTAACCTGGGCTTCCTCATCCTCAGATGCATCTTCCTTAGACAGTAACTTCTTGGCTAGGAGATCTAACTTATCATTAAGCTCCTTGACTGCTTTAGATTCCCCTATCGCTCGAACATGCTCAACTTTATCCCGGTCACCCCATGATTGTTTTCTGGACATGTTCTTTAAAATCTCCCAGCACCTGTCATCAGTGTTGTTTAAGAAAAATCCGGACCCGGCTGAATCCAAATTGCTCCTATCGTGCTCGGAGAGAGCAAAGTAGAAGATCTTCACTTGGGTTTCCTTGTCTAGTCCATGGTGTGGACATCTCCTCAACATGATTTGGAATCGCTCCCAAGTCTCAGAATAAGTTTCACCCGCCTGTTGGGTGAAATTGTGGATCTTTCGGATCATATCATTGGTCTTCTCAGGAGGGAAAAACCTCTCGAAGAAAACCTCCACCATGTGATCCCATGATTCAACAAACTCGTCGTCGAGGTTATGAAGCCACTCACGCGCTGCTCCTGCCAGTGAACTTGGGAACAACTTGAGATACAACGCATCTTGTGGAAATCGGTCTATCTTCACCATATCACAGTTCTCCACGAACTGGCTGATGTGGGCAACCGGATCTTCATTTTTCAGCCCGTGAAATGCGTTGGATTTGACCAAATTAATCAGTGCCGGGTCGATCTTGTATGTCGGTATGTTGATCGCCTACTTCTTTATAGGCCCCTTTGAAGCTGATGAAGAAGACGCTTTGATCTTCTCCCATATCGTCTGTGGTTCGGCCATTTCTTCTGCTTGCTCTTGCTCAGATTCAGAATCTATGTCGGTTTGGTGCTCTTGCTCGTAGTACTCCTCGTCCTCTGGTCCCAGAGGTGGAACCTCAGGTGTGCGATTCGCGTAGTCTGCACTACGTGTATGCACCATGCAAAGTACCTGAAATAAGGAAATCGGGGTTCAGTATTATGCTTTGAACGAGTAAACACAAATATATAGAATTTTAAGAATATTTAAAGTTGTTTCAAAATAAAATAAAAAATGTGGCCTAGAATGGCCGCTCTTAGCACTCAAAGTGCCAATAATTCGCCGTATCCCCGGCAACGGCGCCAAAAACTTGACGTGTATTTTACTACGCGCTTAAACACAAGTATACGCGTCGAGTAATATAGGCCTTGTGAGGCCCGAGTCGAACTCAGGGATACGTGAATTATTGGAGACTTCTACTAACTAATCGCAATCAGCTAGGCCGATTAACAAAGTAGGGTTTTGTTGTTCAAATTGAAAGAAAATAAAAATCAAACAAAGAAAACAATCGATTAAAGGTTAATTTAATCAATTAAAAGGGATATCTTTAGGATGGCGGTTTCATCGCAGGTCAACATTGTATTAGATTTCACATAATTCCTCACACTTCTCTCTCTATCCGGGTAGTGGCCTGAATTGAGAATTACCCACTGTCGTGGTGTAATCCACTACTTAGATTTAGGTTGATTCCATCGTCATAGTAATCATTCCCCTAAACTAAGCGCATTAAGATCGGTCCCTCAGTTCCTACCATTAATTTTACAACTCCTTTGTCAAGGGTTTTATTAATTAATGTAGAATTCGTTTCTTTTCAACCGTTAATCCTTCTGTCGAAGTGATTAAGGGCATTAATTTATTATTATGGTGATCAAGCATAACAATAGCAATAGAGAAAACGAATTTATACCACGGATATGAGAGAAAAATATGAATTATCAATATAAAATCATCATACAATGTATCCCCGGGCTACTCCCGGTCCTAAAGATTGAGGGTTTTAGCCTCTCATGTTCATCTTACACAAATACATGGTAGAAATTGGGGAATTCATAAGAAAAACGTGAAATAGATGGGAAAACCCCTGAACGGAGAAGAACCGGTGGATCCTTGGCGTAGAACACAAGCTTTCCCCGCCTGTCGGTGGTGGAAATTGTCTTCGGCAGCGTCCGAATCACCCGGGATGAGCTTCTCGGCCTCCGTTCTCCTTTCTCTCCTCCTCGGCACTCGTGCAATCTAAAAATTGAGATCCCCCCCGTCTGGGCGGCCGTCATTAGGTATAAGTACCTAATTAGGTCGTCAAATAACAACAGCCGTCCGATCGGAATCAAAACACATCCAACGCATATCTGCCGGCATCGATACCATCGACGCGGGTCGATGGTATCGACCCGGCGGATTAGCGGCAGCTTTCCTTTCTTTTATTCTGAGCGCCTGTGGTGATCTCGATACCATCGACTTGGGTGTCGATGGTATCGACTCCTTTAGCGTCGGTTGTTGTCGTTTAGCGACGCTGTAGCTCTCCTTGTGTCGATGGCATCGACTTGCGTCGATGGTATCGACATCATCCTTGCCAGCAGCCTGTAGACATCTCGATGCCATCGACTTGGGTGTCGATGGTATCGACTCTGTATTGCTCTTCTCGGCTGGCAATCTGTGGCTTGGTCGATGGTATCGACTTCCGTCGATGGTATCGACGGAAGCAGATACTCGTTCTTCCTGAAATTGCACAACAAGACCAAATAAATCCACACGATTTATGATAAGATGATCAATAATGCTTAAAATAATGAAATAAAGGGGATTTGATATAAAATGATGGCAGAGACCAAATAAAGTGAATTATGCAATAATATCCATGAAAATGAGTAATTAAGGCACAAAACACATATGAAATAGGTCTCTAAATGCGACTCAAAATCATCGCATCAAACTCCCCTAAGCTTAAACATTGCTCGCCCTCGAGCAACTAATCCTTAGAATAGAATTGCGAATGTCAACTAACAATCAAAACACCAGCCCACCTCACAAATGACTCCCACTGGACGTTCTCAAACCGGCCTACCCTAATCACAGAACAGTAATTACCCTATAGGCGACAATAACCATCAATAAAAGAAATTATCCTTCAAACTGATGAACACTATCACATAAGGCAGTTATCATAATAAAGTTCGCCGATTCAGCCATGGTGCATCTTGTGATCACCTACTCTACGTTGCTCGCCCTAACTACCATCTACATGGAAGCAGTTCTCCTGATAAACATGAGTGAGGAGAAAATCACGGTGGCCTACCAATCCGAGCAACGGGTGGATGGAATGGGTGGTTCATGGGAGAATTTGGAAGTATTACACAGTTTCAAAATGCATATAACAAAATGCCCTACATGATGCAAATGCACATTAAGAATGCCCTACTGCCTAAAAGTGAGTGGAATGATGCATGCCCTAACCTTCTACCTCACAATGAGATAGAAATCTACTCAAGCCACATCATGTACTCAATTCCCCTTTTTTATACAAGTGATATCATTCCTTTCTCCCTCTTATTCCTTTTCTTTCCAAATCTCCTTTTTCTTTTTCTTTTTTCCAGAATTTTTTTTTTCTTCTGTTTTTTTTTCTTTTTTTTTTGGATTTTGTTCTTTTCCTCTTAGCCCACATATCCATAATTGCTTAGAGATACATGTGTTAGGCTATTTTCTTCATGATTGGAAATCTTTGTACTAATGCGAGGGTATGGAACAATTTAGATCACTTTTCAGGTCAACTGAGATACATGGTGTACTTATGCATGAAAATCATGAAAGGTGTACTATTTCACTCTGATGTGTTGGTGGCACTCTCTCACTTATTTCTGATGGTGGCACTCTCTCACTTTCACACAATTGCTCCCCCTTACTGGGAATACTAGAGAAATATGGAGTGGATTCATGAAAAATTACATCCCTAGACACAAACATACAACAAGGACTGGGACAATAACACTTGTACCCCTTTTTAGTGTTAGAGTACCAAAGAAAAAGAGTCCTATTCGACATAGGGGATAATTTATCACCCTTAAGATCCAAATTGTAGACAAAGGAAGTACAACCAAACACACTAAGGGGAACAAGAAAGGGTTGATCCTTGGGACGTAAGACAGAAAATGGAGTACGTCCTTGAAGCATAGAAAAGGATTGCATGTTAATAAGGAAACATACAGTAAGTAAAGCATCAGACCAAAATCTCTTAGAAACATTGGATTAAAACATAATTATCCTAGAAATATCAAGAAGGTGACGATTTTTCCTCTCAGCTACCCTATTTTGTTGAGGGGTGCGAGGACAGGACATACGATTTATCATCCAAACAAAGCTACAAAAATCAGCCATAGCACTTTATACATATTCCAAGGCATTATTAGATTGAAGAATTTTAATATTGCAATCAAATTGGACCTTTATTTCTTGATGAAAATGCTTGAAAATGGATAACACAAACTCTCGTTTCTTCAACAAATAAATCCATGTCATGTGATAAAAATCATCAACAAAGGAAATAAAATACTGAAAACCATTATAGTTGTTGTCTTTTACAGGACCCCAAACATAAGTGTGGACTAATCAAAGGGACAAGAAGCCCATTTATTGAAGCGACTGGAATAAGACATTCTATGATGTTCCCCAATTGACAAGAATGACACTCTAATGAATACACTTGGGATAACTCAGGTTCTAACTTTCTCAAGCTTTCCAACAAAGGATGTACATATCTATAGTGCCACAACAAGGGAGAATTACTCAAAAGGAGAGCTGCAGCAGGAGAAGATACTTGGCGAGGCAAACTTTCACCATGGAAGAGGTAGAGATCACCTTTACTACGCCCACCATGGAAGAGGTAGAGATCACCTTTCCTACACCCCCACCAATTTTCCTCATACTCTTGAGATCCTGTAATACAAAATAAGAAGGTCCAAATGTCATCATACATTTCATAGTATCAATCAATTTTGCTATAGAAAGAAGATTAAATGGAAATGCAGGCACATAATGTACATATTTAAGATAAATTCTAGGAGTCAGAGAAATAGATCCATTGGCTATCACTCTCCTCACTGAACCATATTCTATTGTCACAAATTGATGAGGAATATCTAAGTCAATGGAATGAAGCAATATCCTTATACCAGTCATATACCGTGATGCTCTAGAGTCAACCACCCATGAAGAAGTTGAAACAGAAGCCAGTAAAGAGGTAGCCTAATTACCAATAGTAGATTTTGGGTTGGATTAAGAAGAAGATGATCCCAAACTTAGATGTTGGGTAGCCAGAATAAATATATCATATTCCTCCTTGGTGAGTTTGATGCCAAAAGATCCAGAACTTGAAGTAGGAGGCTCAGAAGACTCAGTAGTACCAACATAGTTTGTTTCCCCCACAGGTGGTGCAGTAGGTCTGCCATGCTTCTTCAAACATTTCTCAATTGTGCATCTAGGTTTGTCATAGAAAGTGTACTTAGGACATGTGCCACATTCTCGACCCGTAACTATACGACCTCCTCTAACTACAACGACTATAGATGTATGAGAATATCCATGAGACGGGAAAGTTGTAGGATCAACATGTTCGAAATTTGACTGTAAAATCCTTGAGTAAGCTTCTTCCAACCTGAGAAGTTTGTCAAAAGCTAGGATAACAATGTGGGATGAACTGCATGAAGAACTCAAGCCGGATAAGAATTTTTTTGTAATCAAGTCATCTCTATATTTGACTTGTTATGTGATATTCATTGGATGATAGAAGTTTAGTTATTGAGCAATAACTTAGATCACTCCAAAATATTCTTCTAAAGGCGTGTCTCCCTGTCATTATGCAAATAGACATTCATATATCATAAACTGATTAAGATCATTCTTTTATTGTGAGTAATGTTTCTTTACTTTATCCCATATCTCTTTGACAATATTGTAGAATATGAACCTAGCAACAATTCTAGGTTCCATGCTCCCCCATAGCCATGTCTTCAATAGACTATTATGACGCTTTCATTCAGCATAGCCTTTGTCTATAGAAGTAGGAGGATCAGAATCATCATGTTTTACCTTGTCTCGGGATTCTAACACTATATGGACAATATTCATCCACAAGAGATAATTCTTCCCATTCAGCTTGATGGAGGCGATAAGTGACATCTCGTTGTAGATGGTAGATGCCTTGGTGTCCTCCATGATCTAAATGAAAAATAGAATGACAGGATGATACATGTCAAGAGAAAAACCAAGTGATAGAAAGATACATGTCACATTGTGGAAGGGAGTAATGAAGAGATACACGCCACCCAAATATAGACGACATGATACATTTCTGACACATCAACAGCCTCCAAATGAGTATTTCCTAATCACACATGGAGGAGATGTGATTAAGGATTCTCTAAATAGACGCGGGTTGCTTGATTTATACTTTTAGAAGACTGTTGGAGAGGTTGAAGGAGTTCACATCTTTTGATCAAGAATCAACCGTGTTTGGCACCAGACCTAACGAAAACTAGCCCAGTGGAAAGATGTCTGGCAGCTGTTTGGCCAGAGGTGATGGGCCTCCAATGGCGGTGGGCTGTCGACAATGGGTTATCGACAATGTGGTTGTTTCTCGGTGACCTGTTGCTACCCGCAACCGGCCTCTGCCCGAAGGCGGCGATGTTGCTACTGCTGGTGACTATTGTTGCTTCTTGGCGGTGGTGACTGTTGTCTAGTGCGGCGGCGGCTTGCCCTATTGGTTAGGGTTAGAGCTTGCCCTGTTGGTTAGGGTTAGAGCCGGCTACGCTTCCCTTGGATCTTATTGCTCTGATATCATGTGAACAAGAAATATAGGGTGCTGCAATGCAATGTTTTGAGATGAGAAATGTGCCATCTCCCTTTTATTAATAAGAGAACTTAGAGAAATTACATAGAGGTTCAGTAGTATATAGAAATTATAAAATATAATAAAGTTGAATATAAATAAGATATATTAACACTTAGATTGACAATTCAATTTTCTTAAGGTGTTCAAAAACTATCACAATGAATAATTTGCATTTTTATTTATTTACGAGAGAACTGCCCCCATAGAAGCGCCACATTCGTGACCCCCAGACAGCGTAAACTCTCAGGACATGAGAGGGTGTGGTCCGGTCACCCCCTCCCGCGTCCAATCAAATTCGTGTTACTTTTAGCAGAGCACCTTCAGTGTGATTCGAACCCGAGTCCTTCATCCGGACTTACCGAGCCGAAACCAGTCGAGCTACTCTGGCTGGACAAGATCTTTAAAATTTTGCATTTTAAAGATCTATTTTATGTTTATTTAAAAAAGTTAAAATAAAATCATATTTTGAATTCTAGTTAACACATGAAATATTTTGCGTATTATACACGAGTGAACATGTTATTGTATAAGATTACCATTTCCAATCTCACAGCCAAGCTTTTCTTAATTTATCATCCATTTGGTGTATTTGTGGTTTGGTCTTTTTGCATTATCTGTTAATTTATTCGTTGATCAATATTTTTTTTATTTTCTCAATAAAATAATGTGGACACTATAGTTTCATTTGCTATCATGATTTTTTTTATTTGTACACAAGAGATGACTTTTATGATGAAAAAAGAATGAGGATGTACAATTTTCTTCTCAAAGGTAACTAAGGGAAGGAGAGTAATAGATGAGAATCTTTCCGTTCAATATTTACCTCTTTGTTCAACCGAGTATTAATTTTTTTTCCATATCCATTAATAATGTGAACCAATTATATCAACTAACCGCTTATTGGGTTGGTATTATCAGCCTTTTCAAGAACTAATATAGTTTTGATTTCCCATATGATAGAAGGTAAAAAACTCAAGACCATAAAAGGGAATCACACACCTCTCTTTGTGTTGATTCTGATATATTTATATCAAGTATAATTATAGTTTGATGCCAGTGGCATAGGCGAGTAAATCAACATAACATGTGAGTGCAGAAGAGTAAAACTAACATAAGTTGATTCAAAGAAAAAGATGCGAGAAATAGAGAGGGTCAGCACACATGTGTCACAGTACACAAATGTAATAGCAGCATAAACATAAATATTTACAGAGCAAAAGAGAGAGAAGACTCCTGTTCTGTTTAACCCCCCCGCTAACTGGTGTTGAGATAACTACTGACCCAATTTGGTCTTTAGAAACTTGAACACCTATTTAGCAACATCTTTTGTGAAAACATCAGTTAATTAGTATTGGGTGTGACAAACTTAGTACTAATGTGACCTAGAGAAACTTTTCAAGAATGTAGTGATAGTTCAGTTCAACAAGATTCGTTCTTGAATGAAGAACAAGATTAATAGATGAGTGCAAAGCACTCATATTATTGTAATGAAGAATGACTAGTTGTAGCTGAGGAATGTGAGCATCGTGCAGTTATTGAGATAGCCATGTAGCTCCAGCCCCCATGATGGAAAGAGACCTATACTCAGCTTCAGTGCTAGAATTAGAAATGGTAGTCTACTCCTTTGAAGACTAAGAGTTTCATGCTCTATGTAGAAATACACAAAAGGCACTTCTACTTTGTTGTGTGAGAGGGAAACCATCCCAATATGCATTTGAGTAGGCAATAAAAGATAAGTTTGTATCTGAATGAATATGAATACTCAGTTGAATGGATCCTTTAATATATAGAAGAGTTCTTTTGACTAAAGTCATGTGAACAATAGTAGGATAGTGAAGAAATTGATAGGCAAGGTTAGCCCCATATGTGATGTCAAATCTGGTTGGAGTTAGATATTGCAACGACCCAAAAATAATTCTATAGATGTTGGGGTCAGTGAGAACATCTCCTTATCTCGCATATTCTCATAGAAAGGTGAGACTAACATCCGACAAGATTGATTTGTAGTCTAACATACCTTCTCGTTGTATAATCTTGTATGAATATTTTGTCTAATGTAGAAGTATTCCATTGTTTTTTTCTTCATTGTAAATTCCCAAAAAGTAGTGCAGCTTGCCTAATTTTCAAAGAAAGAGCCCTTTTTCCAATTCGCATGTGATCACATCAGTCACAACTTGATTATTTCCTATGATTAGAATCTCTTGAACATATAAAAGAAGATATATAAGATGAGATCCATTGTAAAAAACAAAGAGAGATGAATCAATTGAGCTAGTTAGAAAGCCAAGTTCTAGAAGATAGTGGCTAATGTGATTGTACCATGTCCTTGGTTCCTGCTTCGAGCCATATAAAGCTTTATGTAATTTATAGACATGATTAGGTTTGTGATTCTCTACAAATACTAGAGGGAAGATTGAGTCAGATAAAACTCTGTATCTGAAGAGACATTGAGAAAAACATTACATATGTCCAACTGAGTAATCTTCCATTTTCTTGAAACAACAATAGTGAGAATAGTCTTGACAGTAGGAGATATTTTCACTGGACTAAACGTTTCAAGGTAGTCAATACCTTGTTTATGGTGAAATCCTTCTGCTTCAAGCCTAGCTTTTAGTCTATCAACAAAACCATCCACATTCAATTTGTCTTGAACATACACTAGCATTCTACCACATTGTAATGATTTTGCCATTCCATAAGACTACAAGTGGTGTTCTTGTTAAGAGCTTCAAGTTCAGTCTACATAGTTGACTTCCACCCATCATGTTTCAGAGTAGTGTGAATGGTTTTTGGAGTTATTGGTAAGCCCATTGTTGTTAAGTCATACTTAGGATTTTGTTTAATAATCCCATGTCTACTTTGACTGATCATAGTGTGAGCATGTACATGTTTTGTGGTATTGTGAGTATCCTAGAATTTAGAAATCTTAGTGAGTCGTTTGATTCATAGTCATCTTGAACACCTGATTGTAGGTGTTGACCACTCTATTGAGATGGTATGGATGGTGTCTCAGGAGAAGACTACTGATGGGAGGTATTGTCAATGTCAACGACAAGCATTGATGTTATTTCAGGTGATGACAACCAGTATGTGTTATTGTGGATGTCTAAGTTGAATAATTTATCAACTGGCATTATATTCCCTTCAAGATCATAATATGCGGACATCTCTTTACTTTGTTCATTTTTTGTTTCATACAGTTTTGGTTTAGTACGATTGAAGTGATGATCATCATGAAAGTTGCTTAAAATTGGTTCATAGTTGTTCTTGTTGATTTGTGTGCCCATTTTGAAAGGAAATACATTCTCATTAAATATCACATGATTTGAAATATAAGCTCATTTTGTAGATGGATGAGAACATTTGTATCCATTATAATGTTGATTGTACCCTATAAAGACACAGAGTAAATATCTTGGATCCAACTAATTAGTATTGTAGATCCATGGATAAGGATAATACAGACCTCTTAGAATCCCTAGGTGTTGATAGGATGGTTTTGTTGATATAAAACTTCATTTGGATATTTCTTCTTTAGAATAACAACCAGAAGGTGTTTGATTAGGTAGATTGCAGTACAGAAAGCATCACTCCACAAATGTTTGGGTAAACCTGCTTCAAACATCATTGCTATACCTAACTCAATAATATGCATGTTCTTCCTTTCAAACCCACCATTTTGAGACAGATCATGTGGGCATGATGTTTTATGTAATATGAATTCATTATTTAAAAATGGTTGCAACTTTTCATTCAGAATTCACCTCCACCATCACTCTAGAATTATTGTATATAAGAAGCAAATGGAACACAAATCATATTGTAAAGCATAATGAACAAGTTTATAAAATCACTCTTTTGTTTTAAAGGAATAATCCAACTATAATGATTGTAATCATCAGTGAGAAGAGCATAGTAGTAGAGGTTTTAAACATACATTACATTATCTCTACACATATGTCATAGTGAATTTTGTGAAATGGTCTAGTTGACCTTATATGTGGTTGACAAATAGGAAGACCTCTACTTTTACTTAGTTCAAAACTAATACAAATATCATTGAAACTAGGTATACTATCTATGCTTTTGTCACTAGTGAGATGAATAAGAACATTTTGTTTTTATGTTCCAATCTTATATGCCAAACAACTCCTTAAGTCTTATTTCCTTTGTTAGAGAAGAAATATTTACTTTGAGTTTATATATTTGCAGGTGTCAACTTGAAAGCATCGATAGGTATGTAGTACATTCCATTGCTACACGTCCCGAGGACAAGGATTTGGTATCTCTCTAAATTTATACAAACCAAGTCATTAGTGAAGATGAATAAAAAAGGAAACCTAGAAGTTAGCTTACAAACAGGGAGCGTTTCTGTTTGATGCCAGGGACAATGAGAATCTCCTCCAAAAGAACCCTTGTAATATTATTTAAATGACCATCACATTTATGAGATATAGGAACAAACTATCCATTACCCATCATTATAGAGTTACCCTCGCGATATATCCTCAGATTTTCCAGATTACTTGAGTTTTACACAACATGATCAGTAGCTCCTGACTCTACATACCAAGTCATAAAGTCATCTTCATTAATCTTCATAGCAGCCAGAGTAGTAATGGTGTTCAACAAGATTTTAGGAGCAACCATCACGAGTACAGATACCACCTTTAACATCAGTTAAAATTATCATATAATTTTGGTTCATCTAAGTGGAATACACTACAAATAAGGACCTTCTATGTCAGTTTTATGAGAATGGTCAAACTGACACCATATCACGAGCATCATTTACTATGGAAACAAAAGTCGATGACTAAACCAATGAATTAGAGCGATAGAATGTCATAGAATAGTTTTGTGTGGTCAGTTTAAGGCAAGAAACTGACGCCACAATCAGCCTGTGGTGTCGGTTCCTATACCATAAAATGACACCAAATGTTCACATTGTGGGTTTTAAAAAAATCAATACCAAAGAGCAGCATGAGCATACTGCAAGCACGTTCGTGCCAGGTAGTATGCTTTATTTGGAAGCACGACCGTGCCAGACAACACAATTATTTTGTAGCATGGGTAGTTGGGTAGCACTATGATGCGATGATTTTGAGTCACATTTATAGACTTGTTTTACTTGTGTTTTATGCATTTATTGGTCATTTTGGTGGTTGATATTGCATAATTCATCTGCTTTGGTCTATGATCCTTCTCTATATCAATTCTCCCTTATTTTGTTGTTTTGAGCATAAATGATTACAATAATATGTTTTATTTCGGCTTATGTGGTTTTGTGTTGAAATTTCAGGAAAAACGAATATTTGTTGATGTCGATACCATCGACTAGGCCACAGGGTGCCAGCCGCAAGGAGCATCGCAGAGTCGATACTATCGACAGGAAAGTTGATGGTATCGAGATACCATCAGGTTGTTGGCGAGAAGAGAGTCGATACTATCGACCCAGATGTCGATACTATCGACAAGTGGAGCTTCAACGACAGAAAAGGACAAAAACTGACGCCTAAGAAAGTTGATACCATCGACCCTCGTCGATGATATCGAGTTAGCATCAGTCGTGACAAAGAAAAGAAAAGAAGACCAACTGATACCGTGCAGGGTCAATATCATCGACTCGCGTCGATGTTATCGACACCGTCAGGTACAAGTTTGTTTCAGATTGATCTAAATCCGACGGCTGTGGTATTTTTACGACCTAACTCGATGATTATACCTAATGACGGTGGCCAAGAGAAATCTATCACGTCATTATCCGTTGCACACGTCCCGAGAAGGTGTGGAGAGAAGAACGAAGCCCAGAAGCACGCCCCAGCCGTTCCGGAGGCCGAAGAAGACGTTTTCCATCGCCGAAAGGCCGGAGATTGCGCATTCTGCGCCAAGGAACGCTTGGATCTTCTCTGTTCAGGGGTTTCACTACTTAATCACGTTTTTCTCCATGTTTCCCCTTTTCTCTACCATATTTTGCTTTGAGATGAACATGTGCGGCTAATCCCCTTTTTCTTTAGGACCGGGAGTAGCCCGGGGAAGCATTGTATGACGTCTTTACCATAGTAATTCATCATTTATCTCTTAAATCCGTGGTATGAATTCGTTTTCTCAATTATATTGTTATGCTTGATCACCATAATAGTAATCTAATGCCCTTAATTGCTTTGAAAGAAGAATTAATGGTTGAAAAGAGACAAAATTCACATTAATTAACAAATCCCTTGAATAAGGTGGTGTAAGGCTAATGGTGGATACCCAGAGGTCAATTCTAATGCACCTAGTTTAGGGTATAGGTTACTACGACGGTGGAACCGACCTAGACATAGGTAGTGAATTGTACCATGACAGTGGGTAATTCTGACTACAGGCCACTACCCGGAAAGAGAGATAAATCTGCGTTGCTATATAGAAATTCATACCATGATAATTCGCGGTGAAACCGCAATCCTAAAGATCTCCACTTAAATTGATTAAACTAAACCTTTAATCGATTGCTTTGTTTTGTTTTATTTCAATTTCTTTTAATTTTACAACAACTTCCAACTTTTTAACCGGTCTAGCTGATTGCGAGTAGTTAGTAGTAGTCTCTGATAATTCAGTGTCCCTGAGTTCGACTCGGGCCTCACAAAGGCCTATATTACATTGACATGTACACTTTTGTTCGACGCACGGAAAATGCATGTCAAAATTTTGGCACCATTGTCGGGGACACGACAATTGTCGGCACTACGAGTGCTGCAAGCGGCCATTCTAGGCCATTTTTTATTTTTATAATTTTGAATTCATTTCTAAAAAATTCTTAGTCTATATTTCCAATTTTTGTAATCGTCTGGCACAATACTGAACTGAAATTTTCATTTTGCAGGTATTTTGCATGGTGCAGACGCGTAGCACCGACTACACGCAACAGGCACCAGAGGTTCCACTTCTGGGACCTGACGATGAGGAGGATTACAATCAAGACCACTTGGAAGAAACAGATTCAGAATCTGAATAAGAAGAAATGGCAGAGGAACAGACGATATGGGAGAAGATAAAGGCTTCTTCTTCATCTGCGTCAAAAGGGCCAATTAAGAAGTAGGTGATCAATATTCTGACTTACAAGATTGATCCTGCATTAATCAACTTGGTCAAGTCAAATGCATTCCATGGGCTGAAGAACGAAGACCCAGTCACTCATATAAGCCAATTCATGGAGAATTGTGACATGATTAAAATTGACAGGTTTCCACAGGAGACACTCTACCTGAAGCTGTTCCCGAGTTCTCTGGTAGGAAATGCACGAGAATGGTTGCACAATCTTGACGATGAATATGTGGAATCATGGAACCACATGGTGGAGGTATTCTTTGAAAGGTTCTTCCCGCCCGAGAAGACTAATGACATGATCAGGAAAATCCACAATTTCACCCAGAAGGCAAGAGAGACATATTCTGAGACCTGGGAAAGGTTTCAGATCATGCTTAGGAGGTGCCCGCATCACTGGCTCGACAAGGAGACACATGTCAAAATATTCTATTTTGCTCTCTCCGAGCATGATAGAACAACACAGACACGAGGATTCTTTTTGAACAACACAGACACGAGGTGTTGGGAAATTCTGAAGAACATGGCCAAGAAGCAATCCTGGGGCGACAGAGATGTTGTAGAGCATGTTCGAGTTGCAGGGGAGTCAAAGGCCATCAAAGAGCTGAATGAGAAGATGGAACTTCTAGCAAAGAAACTGCTTGCAGAAGAGGATACCAAATCCGAGGATGAAGCTCAAGTCAAATTCATGCGCCAGCAGTAGGGGGACAGAAATAATGATTACTCATGGAGGAAGGATAAGAAATTCTCCTGGAAAGATCCGAATAACTTTTTGCAGGACCCCAATGTAAAACCCCAGCCGGTGGCGGAGGATAAGAGCACGGAGTTGCTCAACCAAGTGATAAAGCAGAACCAAGAATTGATGAACACTTTTGGCCAGCAGATCATGCAACAGGGGGAATTTATGAATCAGTTTGGACAGACATTGTAGAGCCATGGGGCTCAGATGAGGACAATAGAGATGTCGATGGCGCAAATGGCAGCTGAAATAGCCAATCTGAAGAAGCCAGTGCAACAAGGTTTTTCGGGTAACACAAACGTTCCAGGAGGAAACCAACAGGCGAAGGCAATCTTGCTAAGGAGTGGCAAGAAGCTTTTAAACCCCAGGGCCGATGAACCAAGAAAACCCCAGTCAGAAACCGAAGGTGAGGCTAATGAGGAGGTGCCAATCTCAGTCACAGAGCCGGTTGAGGAAATAGTAGAGGATGTCACTGCGGACCCCATTGTTGTTGAGGAGGAGACACAGAAAAGGACACCTTTTGTGTTGCTGCATCAAAGGGCACAGGCTGTCCCGGTCCCATATCCGAATAGTGTGAAAGCAAAGAAGGTGGACGCACAGTTCAAGAAGTTTCTAGACAGTTTCAGAAAGCTCTCAGTCAACATCCCATTATTAGAGGCAATAGAGCAACTTCCCTCGTACGACAAGTTTTTGAAAGACATCATTACTAAGAAGAGGAAGATCCCTGACACGGAGGTTGTAATTCTCAAGGAGTAGGTGAGTGCCTTCATCATGGGCACATTGCCACCTAAGAGGCAGGATTCGGGCTGCTTCAACATTTCATGTTACATTGGTAAGGTGAAATTTGGTGAAGCACTGTGTGATTCTGGGGCAAGCATAAACTTGATGCCTCTCTCTACATTCAAGAAATTGGGATTAAAAGAATCAAGGCCGAGAAATATGACAATACAGCTGGTGGAAATTTCAGTGATGAAGCCCTATGGAATTTGTGAAGATGTATTGGTGAAAGTAGATCGATTTGTATTTCCAGCCGATTTTGTTGTGATGGAGATGCAAGATGAACAGGGCAATGAGTTACTACTTGGACGACCCTTCCAAGCTACTGCTGACATGATACTTGAGATGGGGAGAGGTCGTTTGACCTTGGGTATCGCCGATGATCGGTTCGAGATGGTCATGCCTTCCAACACCACGTCATCTAAAGCTAAGGAGCAATGCCGCATGGCGAAGCATTTTGATCACAATATCTCACTTTGTCTAGGGAAGCCATTTTTAGATATGGCTCATGTAATGACTAAGGTGGAGAAAGGGACATTGGCTGTTGATATCATGGAGCAGACCAAGGTTGTGTCCATTAGCAAAGATGTGTGTTTTCCTAATGATGAAGAGGAGGACATTCCCCCTACTAAGGATGAGGCAATAACAAGTTCTATTTTCAATTCATATCCAGAACTACCAGTTGAAGCCTGCTTGGTCAATATAACATATGATTGGATGAGAAGCAAGTCACTAAAGGAGTGTTCCAAGATGCTTCAGGTTCTTCCATCCTTTTATGCCAGGTACTATGAAGACCTTGGCAAACTCCCACCACCGCTTTAGTCATCCTTAATCATCCCACCAGATTTGGAATTGAAGCCATTGCCACCACACTTGAAGTAAGCATTTCTAGCTGAGGAAGAGAAGCTGCATGTGATTATTTCGGCATATCTGAGTGTCGAGGAGGAAGACCAGCTGCTGAATGTGTTGAAGAACCACCGAGGTGCATTCGGGTGGTCAGTTGCAGACATCAAGGGGATCTCCCCTACATTGTGCCAGTACAAGATTCGGCTCGAGGAGGGAGCCAAGCCGGTGATTCAGCCACAACGTCGACTAAATCCTAGCATGATGGAGGTTGTCAAGAAGGAGGTGATCAAGCTCCTCTCTGCAGGTATCATCTATGCTATATCAGACTCAACGTGGGTGAGTCCTACACAGGTAGTCCCTAAAAAGGGGGGAATTATTGTTACATATAATCTGTTAAATGAACCTGTCACGACCCGCTTGGTAACCAGGTGGCGTGTATGTATAGACTACCGTCGATTGAATGTGGCTACACTTAAGGATCATTTTTCTCTTCCATTCATTGATCAGATTTTAGAGCGTTTAGCCGGCCGATCGCATTTTTGTTTTCTTGATGGTTATTCAGGGTAAAATCAGATTTCAATTGATCCTAAGGACTAAGAGAAGTCCACATTCACTTGTCCTTACAGAACATTTGCATACCGCCGTATGCCATTTGGGTTGTGTAACGCACCGGAAACCTTTCAGCGTTGCATGCTTGCCATCTTTTCTGATATGGTTGAACGCTGTTTGGAGGTTTTTATGGATGATTTCTCCGTCTATGGTACGTCCTTTGACGAGTGCTTATACAATTTCGACAAGGTTTTGCAACGTTGTGAGGACACGCATTTGGTCCTCAATTGGGAGAAATTCCACATGATGGTAAGCGAAAGAATTGTGATTGGACATAAAGTGTCTAGCAAAGGGTTGGAGGTAGACCCGGTAAAGATCGAAGTTATTTCCAAATTGCCCCCACCAAATTCGGTTAAAGGGGTACGGAGTTT
This sequence comes from Alisma plantago-aquatica, assembly GCA_963693085.1. NCBI lineage: Eukaryota > Viridiplantae > Streptophyta > Magnoliopsida > Alismatales > Alismataceae > Alisma > Alisma plantago-aquatica. Next base: position 665,126,061 of record OY856414.1, read on the forward strand.
TCTAGGTCATGCCGGTTTTTATCGCCGCTTTATAAAAGATTTCTCTAAAATCGCCAAACCATTATCTGAGTTGTTGGAAAAAGATGTTGTGTTTGATTTTAATGACAAGTGTTTACATGCGTTCAACGTGCTTAAAGAAAAACTGATTTCCGCACCAGTTGTGCAAACACCGGACTGGACTAAGTCGTTTGAATTAATGTGTGATGCGTCTGATTTCGCAGTTGGGGCTGTTTTGGGACAACGTGTGGACAACAAACCCGCTGTGATTTTCTATGCATCCAAAACATTAAATGACGCACAACTTAATTACACGACAACTAAAAAAGAACTTCTCGCTGTTGTTTTTGCTTTTGAAAAATTTCGGCAATATCTTGTTGGATCAAAAGTCGTGGTATGGACGGACCACGCCGCCATTAAGTACTTGATGGAGAAAAAGGATGCCAAACCTAGATTGATTAGGTGGATCTTGATATTGAAATCAAAGATAGGACGGGCATTGAAAATGTGGTCGTAGACCATTTGTCTAGGTTGGAAAGGGTAGATGAGAAGGATTTACGTATACCCATTACCGAGACATTTCCTGATGAACAACTTTTAAAAGTGAAATCGAAAGACCCTTGGTTTTCTTACATTGTTAACTATCTTGCCTGCAAAATTATCCCGGATGATTGGACATACCAAGAGAAGAAGAAATTTTTCCATTCTTTGCGTTATTATTTCTGGGATGACCCTATTCTATTGAAGCAGTGCAGGGATGGTACTGTCTTACACAGGTGTGTACTGGAGGTGGAATACGAAAGTGTTCTTCGTCATTGCCATACACTACCGACGGGTGGCCACCATGCTAGTTCTCAAACTGCAGCCAAAGTACTTGAAAGTGGCCTGTACTGGCCTACTTTGTTCAAGGATGCTTATGATTTTGTGCGGAAATGTGATTCCTGTCAAAGGGCAGGTAACATTTCAAAAAGACAAGAGATGCCCCTCAATGTATTTCAAGAGGTTGAGGTGTTCGACTTGTGGGGTATTGATTTTATGGGACCCTTTGTGTCCTCAAATTCTAACTTGTACATTCTTTTAGTTGTTGATTATGTGTCGAAGTGGGTAGAGGCAATACCCACAAGGACTAATGATGTCACTGTAGTGTGCAGATTTGTCAAAGAATATATTTTCCGTAGGTTTGGTGTACCAAGAATGATCATTAGTGATGGAGGTACGCACTTCCGGAATCAAAAGATTGTGGCACTGTTGAGAAAGTATGGGGTAAAGCACAACATTGGTACCCCGTACCACCCGCAAACTCAAGGGAAAGTGGAGGTCTCCAATCGGGAGATTAAGAAGATCTTGGAGCGTACTGTGGCTTCCACAAGAAAGAATTGGAGTACCCTACTACCGGATGCTTTGTGGGGGTACAGGACGGCATTTAAGACACCTATAGGCACTACGCCTTTTAGGTTGGCTTATGGCTGGGCCTGCCACTTTCCGGTGGAATTAGAGCATAAAGTGCATTGGGCGCTTAGGAAGCTGAATTTGAGCTACGATGAAGTAGGAAAGAAAAGGTTGTTTGAGCTTAATGAACTTGATGAGCTGAGAATGAATGCATATGAAATCTCACAGATCTACAACGAGCGTACAAAGTTGATTCATGATCGCCACATTCAGATGCGTGTCTTCAAGAAAGGAGATCGAGTACTTTTGTTCAACTCCAGGTTGAAGATGCATCCCGGGAAATTGAAATCCTGATGGAGTGGACCGTTCACCGTAGAGGAGGTCAGGCCACATGGCGCAATCATGGTGCGTGATGGCGAGACGAAATTCCTGGTCAATGGGCAACGATTGAAATTGTACTTCGGTGAAGATTACACAAGGAAAGTGAATGAGGTCAAACTCATTGCACTTCCGGATGCATGAGGAGCTTCATGTCGTCTAGCCTAAGACGTTAAATAAGGGCACTTGTTGGGAGGCAACCCAGCCATCGGTAGTATAGTTAGTTCTTTCACATTTTGTACTTTGGTTTGATATGACTTTGTTTTTAGTGTAAAAAAGGTATCGTGATCATTTGTGCAATGTGCAGGACTGAGGCAGAGTCGATACCATCGACCCTTGAGTCAATGGTATTGAGATGGGTACAAGTTGGCGGCTACAAAAATCACTCTGCGTCGATACTATCGACAGCCTCGTCGATGGTATCGACACACCAACAGGTTGATCGCAAAGTCAAGGTCGATAGTATCGACATGCATGTCGATACTATCGAGATCTCTGGAGATATTCAAATGCAAATTATCTCAGTGAAGTCGATACCATCGAAAGGCCTGTCGATGGTATCGACCGAGTTACAGGCAGAAGGCGGCGGCCAGGCCTCGTGAGGGTGTTTCCCTAACCAGGAGTCGATACTATCGACTTGCGTCGATAGTATCGACGTGACACGTCACCGATCCGTGAGAGGAAATCAACGGCGATCGCTGCATCGAGAGAGTCGATCCGTGGGATGGGTCGATACCATCGACACCTATCAATAGTACCAACACATCATCGATCTGGCCCCCCACATCAAGCCAACAACGACCGTTGATACCAGCGGAAGTACGAATTGTGCTACGTGAGTCGATACCATCGACCCGCGTCGATAGTATCGACGGGCATATAGCAGCGCCAGCCACGGTTATATAAAGGATGGATTGTCATCATATTACGTCATAACTCTAGAGCAATCCTTCTCCACTTGTGTCGTGCGTCCTTGTGAGCAATCGGAGCCTGGCTACGAGCATCCACGGCGTGCGTTCTTCACCGAGCCTTCATCGAGCGGAGATAATCTTCTCCGACCTTCTCTGAGCTCCATCTTCTAATCATTCTTCTTGCTTGACAATGGTGCATGTTGTCGGCGCGTCCTCTTCACGCGCGAATCCAATGAAGATTCCCGAGTTCATTCCTCCACCAACTGCTTCTATTCCGCATTCGCAAATCGTTCATCCTTCTATAGAGGTTCGGAAGATCTACGAGGAAATCATGAAAAGAAAGATTGAGCCGACTCATTACGTCGACCGTAGGAGGCCCGATGAGATCGAATTCCACGCGGACGGCCAGCCATTCTTCGGTGAATGGCCCACGTACAAGGAGCTGGTGGCGGAATTCATGGCGTCACTGGACATATGTGTCGTGCCAAATGACATCATTGCCATGGACCGCGAATGGATCAAGGGTCGTGTTTCTTTCCGGATGTACAACAATGACTACACTCTTACTCTCAGGCAGCTTAACTCCATCTACAACTGGAACCATGGGCGAAATGAGTACCGGAGGCCAGACAACCGGACTGACTATGATGCTATCTTCACCGAGCTAGTGACTGTGCCTCCAGGAAAATCTGTGAGCTACCACAATGCGGCGGTGGCAGATTTTGACTATCCGTTCATGCAGATTCTTCACCGCATGCTCTGCACCACCTTGTTTGTCCGTGGTGACCTGTCTCTTAGTAAGTTCTAAGATACGGACTTGTTTTTCTTACACAAGTTACTGAAGCGGGAAGAGTGTAATTGGGGAGCGTTTTTCTTACAGTGCGTGTTTGCTGTAAAGAGGAGTACGTGGAAGGCTCCAATCCACTTTGGAGGGCTCATCACATCGCTGACTCACTATCTTGGGTTGAATTTCTCCCAGCTGACGCCTCTCTCCAATAGAAGTAAGGTCAACTTGCAACATTTGCATCGCTTCAACCTCATCCTTCTTCGTGATGGCTTGGCATATGCACACTGCCACGTTAATCACGCTTATCAGGAGTGTGCGCTTCCCGATCCTGACTTCCATATTGAGGGTGCCCAGCATTTCCAATGGCCTATCATAGCCATTGATGACTCTGATGAAGACGGCGGCAACGACAACAACGACAACGACGGTGATGAGGCTGAAGAGGAAGAGGAGGCCTTCACTCCTCTTTGCACACGAGTGGCACCTAAGAAGCGTCCTCGCATGCATCTGGGTGCATCTTCTTCTTACCAGCCTTCACCACCGCAGCCACAACAGCCCTCGCAACAAAGCGAGGATGTCTACTCCATGCAAGGGATGTATGCAATGCTGCAAGATATTCATCAGACGCAGCAGCAACACACAACCTCATATGTTGGTATTCAGGCTACGATGAACCGGCTGCTAGATAATTAGAGGGCCATTTTTGAAAATGAGCGTCTCCTCCTCGACAACCAACATCACATCCACGACATGTTTCATAGGATGGAGATGCAGCAGCAGCCCTTCTATGATCATTACTGGAGCCAGAATTACTTTGGGGGTATCCACAATCTCCGCCTATGCCCCAGTATGATCCGAGCTTTCAGGGGCAGTACCCATCTTGGGACCCCACGGCCCCGCAGTACCCGCCTCCGCCGGAAGAGTGATCGGTATCTCTGTTCCACCCTTTAAGTTTGTTTTTGACTATGAGGCCATAGTCGATTTCAAGCTTGGGGGGGGGGGAGTTGGAACAACTCTATCCTTTAGTTTTCTCAGTTTTAATTTTTATTGTTTTGTTTCTTGTCATTTAGTTCTTGCAATCTTAGTTTGTTTGTAGGATCCACATTCTATCTAGTGTAATTGTGGATGCCTTAAGTCATGTGTCATCTCATTTGCTTGTACATGGGAATTAAGGGAAAACTTAAAAAAATTTAGTGATTGCAAGCTTGTGTTGTTCAACTTTGAGCACATAACTTAAGAAAATGATTGGGTTTGTCAACTTTAAAATAGAAAATCACAACTGTACATGCCTAGGATTCATGAAAAGTGAAAGGAATTGGTTGTTTGAGCCTAAACTGACCAAATGATAATGAGACTTTAATCTGAATTAAGAGAGAGAAACCTCTTAATTGCCACACAGGTCAATATGGAGGGACACATAATGATTTACAAAGGTTCAGTCAATTAGTCTTGTGATCTGTCCACCCCATTATTTTTCATAATCCACCATAAGAATTGGAAGTACATTACGATTTTAATCTCTTTGATTGCATTCCATGTAGATAGGTCTCACATTGCAAGTATTTTCACATGTTTTGCATGAAAATAAAAATTAGAGTAGTTATACATGCACATTATCCTTAGGTGTGTGTCATTTAATTGCATAACTATCATTATGTAGTTGCATTTGCATCTTTTGAGCATATTGTACACCATGTATCTTATGTTACTCTGAAAACATTAAGGGTGGTGAGCATGATCCATACCCTCCAAATAGAATGCTTCAAGTATATAGTTATGCAACAAAAAGGGAGCCCGACAAATACTTCATTGTCATTATTGGATATAAGGCTCTTAAAAAAAAGAAAAAAAAAAGAAGAATATGAAGAAAAAAAGAATTGAGAAGAAAATAGGAATGAGAGGGAGAAAGGAACATGTTTTTCACTGCATATTAAGAAGAATAAGAACATGATGTTGTTCTCTTAGATATTCCATCTCACTTTGAGACGGAATGATAATGCATGCATCATTCCACCCAAATGTAGGCATTAGGGCATTTACACTTGCATATGCATCATTTAAGTCATTTTTGCTTTGTGCATGTTGAAACCGTATAATGCTTCCATTTCTTCCATGAGCCACCCATTCCATCCACCCATTGCTCGAATTGGTAGGCCACCGTGATTTTCTCCTCACTTTTTAATATCAGGAGAACTTCTTCCATGTAGATGGTAGTTAGAGCGAGCAATGTAGAATAGGAGATCACAAGATGCACCGAGTCTGAACCGGCAAATTCTATTATGTTAACTGCCTTATGTGATAGTGTTCATTGATTTTGAGGTAGATATCTTTTATGGATGATTATTGTCGCCTTTAGGGTAATTATCATTCCGTGGTTAGTGAGGGTCGGAATGTGAATGTCCGGTGGGGATCATATGGTGATGTTTGTTGTGATGATCTGTCCTTTAGTTGACCCTCGTGATTCTATTCTAAGGTTTAGTTGCTCGAGGGCGAGCAATGTTCAAGCTTAGGGGAGTTTGATGCGATGATTTTGAGTCGCATTTATAGACTTGTTTTACTTTTGTTTTATGCATTTATTGGTCATTTTGGTGGTTGATATTGCATAATTCATCTACTTTGGTCTATGATTCTTCTCTATATCAATTCTCCCTTATTTTGTTGTTTTGAGCATAAATGATTACAATAATATGTTTTATTTCGGCTTATGTGGTTTTGTGTTGAAATTTTAGGAAAAACGAATATCCATTTTTGTCGATACCATCGACAATTATCGATACCATTGACTAGGCCACAGGGTGCCAGCCGCAAGGAGCATCGCAGAGTCGATACTATCGACAGGAAAGTTGATGGTATCGAGATACCATCAGGTTGTTGGTGAGAAGAGAGTCGATACTATCGACCCAGAGGTCGATACTATCGATAAGTGGAGCTTCAATGACAGAAAAGGACAAAAACCGACGAATAAGAAAGTTGATACCATCGACCCTCGTCGATGATATCGAGTTAGCATCAGTCGCGACAAAGAAAAGAAAAGAAGACCAACCGATACCGTGCAGGGTTGATACCATTGACTCGCGTCGATGGTATCGACACCGTCAGATACAAGTTTGTTTCAGATTGATCTAAATTCGACGGATGTGGTATTTTTACGACCTAACTCGGTGATTATACCTAATGACGGCAGCCAAGAGAAATCTATCACGTCATTAGCCGATGCACACGTCCCGAGAAGGTGTGGAGAGAAGAACGGAGCCCAGAAGCACGCCCCAGCCGTCCCGGAGGCCGAAGAAGACGTTTTCCACCGCCGAAAGGCCGGAGATCGCGCATTCTGTGCCAAGGAACGCTTGGATCTTCTCCGTTCAGGGGTTTCACTACTTAATCACATTTTTCTCCATGTTTCCCCTTTTCTCTACCATGTTTTGCTCTGAGATGAACATGCAGGGCTAATCCCCTTTGTCTTTAGGACCGGGAGTAGCCCGGGGAAGCATTGTATGGCATTTTTACCATAGTAATTCATCATTTATCTCTTAAATCCGTGGTATGAATTTGTTTTCTCAATTATATTTTTATGCTTGATCACCATAATAGTAATCTAATGCCCTTAATTACTTTAAAAGAAGAATTAATGGTTGAAAAGAGATGAAATTCACATTAATTAACAAATCCCTTGAACAAGGTGGTGTAAGGTTAATGGTGGATACCCAGAGGTCAATTCTAATGTACCTAGTTTAGGGTATAGGTTACTATGACGGTGGAACCGACCTAGACATAGGTAGTGAATTGTACCACGACAGTGGGCAATTCTAACTACAGGCCACTACCCAGAAAGAGAGATAAATTTGTGTTGCTATATAGAAATTCATACCTTGATAACCCGCGGTGAAACCACAATCCTAAAGATCTCCACTTAAATTGATTAAACTAAACCTTTAATCGATTGCTTTATTTTGTTTTATTTCAATTTCTTTTAATTTTACACCAACTTCCAACTTTTTAACCGGTCTAGCTAATTGCGAGTAGTTAGTAGTAGTCTCTGATAATTTAGTGTCCCTGAGTTCGACTCGGGCCTCACAAAGGCCTATATTACATTGATGTGTATACTTGCGTTCGACGCACGGAAAATTTGTGTCACACTATTGTCAGTTATTTTCATAAAATCAATGCCACAAGTTGTCTATTGCGTCAGTTCAATCGCCAAAACTGACATTGTACTTCCTTATCAGGTAAAATTTTAACTGATAAGGGTAGCTGTGTTATTGATTTTTGTTAAAAAACTGATACCATAAATCTATAAACATCGGATTTTTTTATAACAACATATGCCATATAATTTTTTTAAATAGCAGGCTTGTAGACCTGCGGTCTGGCTATTCAATAAGATGCAAAACCTTTTTTTAGAACTATAGATTGTATCATGTGTTCAGCCTAACAACTATCCAGCAAACTTATAAATCCTACAATAACAAATACATACACACAATTCATCCACCCACATTTTCATTCCTCAACTCTATTCTCTTCAACACTTAATTCCTTTCTCACGCACACATACACAATTCAGAAAATAGATATACAAGATCATCATTCTCTAGTTCTATTGTCATGACATGTATGAATGCAATTCTCATTGTATTCATTCATCTTCACAATCATTCAGACACATGCATATATACACACATCATGCATATATGAACTAACATTCACTATCATCTAATTTAAAATTCCAAAATTCATAAACACCACATGTATATAGAAATAAATGACATCAAGGTTTAGATAACTCATATCTATCCAAATAACATTCAAAGTTAACTTCCTTAATGAAGGCATGTGTCCACTCTTCTTGTATCTCATCTATCTCTTCTTTTGTATAGGTGTCGTCATTTCTAACAACTACAAAGAGAATGACATAATTTCAGAGTTTGATTTGATTTTTTTCATATTATTAGTGAGAGATTTACTTATGATTATCAAGACTATATATAGATTGCATTTTTATACAATGTATGTCTATTGTTTCCTGTCTGACAGTCATATCCATATACTGTGTCATGTAGCATCTGCATGCCCAACCATTATCATGCATAGGACACTATAAATTTATAGTTATGTGAAATATTAATAAATAAAAAGTAAGCGTAGTTGGCATATATATATTGGAGTTAGAAAATTACCAAAACATTTGTTAAAGTTAATGATATTTTTTTATCTACCTTTCCTATGGCCTTTTTGAATTCTTTTATATCTCTATAAGTAAAACTAACACATTTAAACAGATTAGCAAATCGTCATGTAATTCATGATGAAAATACTAATATATGTTGACAAATATAAATAATTACTCACGTAAATAATGCCTTCTTCATTCAGTTTTCCTCAATGTCTACTTCCCCACTTGAAGGATTTAGATAATACACAGTTAACATATCGGGGATAATTACCAACAATATCCAATGATTATTACTGAGTGAAAAGAAAGCAAAAAAAGATAACTCAAAATCCATAATGAAATGACAAGTCAAAATTATAAGAAAAGTGCCTAAAACTTACCCAACATTGAAAGGATCTCTAATCATGCTCTTTCCCACATTAATAACATATTTAAATGTGGTAAAATAGTAATCACTAATAAATTTTGGATTTTATATACACATTTAATCAATGATGAAACTAGAAATGCCACAATTGTTAGTGTAAACTCTCCACACACCCTATATAAGTGCCTGCAAGAGATATGTGTACACATTAACATATAAGAAAACCAATCAACATATATTTCACATATATAGAAGGAGGTATTTAACCATAAGATCTCAACACATCCGAAGTTTTATAATATTTGTATTCAACCAAGCATAAGTAAACAACTCCACAACATCTTGCACGAATACACCAGTATCGTGAACTTGACCTGTAGTGTCCTCCTTAAGATGGACCACCTTAGGAGACCCTTCTTCTAAGTCATCTTAGCCATATTGTTAACCCTTTGTACCTAGGACCTAGTGACTCAAATATATGATTTGCAATCCAAGTAGATAATTGAATATCTAGAGGAGGAAGTAGAGGACAAACTATTGGGGGTTTCTTACATGCTATGATATATATATATATATTCTCATATCAATTGCCAATTATATACACAAGTAGAAAATTTTCACAAATACAAACACAATCAAAATTAAGCATACATATTTGTAGAAAACTCCTACTTTAGGCCACACAACCACGCCGCCTTCTGCATCACTTATCATTTTGTGTTTTCAATGGGAAATTGGTAGTTGTGTCTGTTTCCAAATGGGGTAGACAAGCCTGATAGACACATGAACCACATCGGAGGACATTGAATGACCATGAATCATGCCACCTAGAAGGGGTGGGTAAGCCTAACCTAGTGCAAGGACATGTTGATATTCTAATAGAAGACAACATGGCTTCAACCTCTACAAATTTGTATATATAGTGTAATATATGCCTAAACACAACAAAATTATGATTTCACCTAAATATACTATTATATCACAAAAAGACTTACACTTGGCGTGCTAGTTGGCTGGTCCAAGGGATTACTTCCAACCACCTATGTTGTAGGAGGGTCCACCTTGTATGAAGAGCGGGGTGACGTAAGTATTATCTATGGAGGTAGAGAATGAGAAGAATGATATAGTCTCATTGCATTCTCCATTACCTTTGCAATCATGTCTTTCACCTACTCTAGTGACATCCTCCTTTCTTGACATATTTGCTTTCTCTAATGACCCAAAAATGGATCTTATATCGAAAGCAGTGGCAGTGACCCTAACATGACCAAGATGCTCTGTAGTACCTAGAAAAACCATCAATTCATCCTTTTGGATCTCAGGGATGAATTTTCCTTCTTTTGTTTGCTCATGGAGCCCCCACTAATCATCATCAATAGTAATTGATCAGTAAAACGTAACAAACAAGGTAATAAAATGAACACATAGCATGTGTAGTTGAATTTTACCATTTTATAGCTATCTCAGCAGTTGTGGGGTCAGGTACTTCTCTAGATCAGTTTGTCCTTGAAGTTAACCACTCCTCATGGTGAGGTAAAGGTTCATGAGTAGTAAAAGACTCATCACTCCCAATGTAAGTCTTTTGCCTCTACATGTTGTAGCCACCTAGACCCGGGTTGAGGTTGTGCATATTCATTGCATGCCTTAATTTTTTAGCATTGTGTAAAGCCTGGTTAGTCCAATGTAAAGAGTGGGACCCTATAGGGGATACACTCTTCAGTGAGTTGAAGAATAAGTTCATCCAATTCTAAATAAGAAGGAAATGAGGAATTCCATTCATTTATTGAATGGTATGCATATTTCAGAGCATAAAAGTGTATAAGCAGTGGAAAATGAACTATGATAAAGTTACATGATGATTAATTTTCAATTGTTCCTCACCATAAAAGGTGGGATAGGAAAATAAAAAGGTACACATATAACAAATCTAATAGTATGCAAGACCTACTTCAGAGGGAAACCCAGCCATTCCAAGCTATCCTTAGTTCAGTGTCCTATATATGATCTTAGTACATCCTTGTCTTCTAATGTGCCTATACCTGGGTGGAAGGGAACATCATCTGGAACATAGGAAACAAGGTATAGGTCGAAAAAGGATGAGTATACATATAATAAACACTTTAGGCATTATATTGGGTTAGAAGTACAAAAAGAGATGCTCCCAAAAGAAGGGGGCTACTTGCAATTAGGTAAGTTCTAAAAGAAATATATAAGAGGAATGAGGCATAATAAAATTCATATTATAGGCATGAGAATAAAACTTCCTTTCCATAATAGGTATTAACAATCTCAACATAAAACAATAACTTTTTGAATGCATAAAAATATAGACTAAATATACCTAAAATATGGCCATAATACCATAGGATCATGGCCTAAAAAGAAATAAGCTTGGAAACGCACACCCTAGCAGAATGTGGCTATATATGTATGGTTGTACATAAGTAACACTATTCTAGACATTCAGTCAAACATGTAGCATGCATATAATAGAGATCCAAGACTATCATTTTGGTCAATTTCACATGAAAAGGAAATCATAGCAGGAGAGGTCCAAAGACCCATTATAATAGAGTAATTCAACAACTACATGAATTTTAGTAAATCCAAATCAGGAAATATGAATGTCGAACAATTGAGTTTCAAATAGAATTGATATTCAAGAGATGCCTCATTAAAAGAATCAAATTTAAGTAAAATAATGCCCAAAATAAAATAGGATGTACGGGTGTGCTCCCACCAATGGTGTTACACACTACTCAATTTGGAGTTGTGAATAGATGCAACCCCACGGATGGAAGCGCAAGTGTGGATTCACTTTCGAAATTTATAAAACCTAAACTGGCTACCTACGTCTACCAAAACACTACACCCGCAAGCGCATGGGGCCGTGTCGTAGTATAGGTAAGCAGCAAGTATAGGGTTGATCCACAGGGAAAAGAGGGGGCGCTAGAGATAGGTTTAGTTTAGCTAGGTTCCTACTGTGGAGACTAGGGTTAAGGGTTTGAAGGTTGTTTTGATTGTTAAACTTTTATGGACAAACAAGCAATTAAAGGCAAGAATGAAATCTAAGTTAACCCTAGACTAGATTAAGGCTAAATAGGAAAGAAAGGATTAAGCTGGGTATGAAAAGGAAAATTACACTAAGGAAAGCAAGAGAGAAGCAAAAGATCAATTAAAGAGCTAAACTAACATGAACAAGGCAAGAACAAAGCAAGAAAATAACTAATTAAGCTAAGCAAGCACAAAACTAGGGTTTTAAGCAATAAAGAGAGGTATGGGTTGTTTAGGGATATGAAATTATCACTTAAGTTGGGGGTAACATATGAACATTATGATTCCATTTAGATTATCCAAACCAAACAACAAGTTAGAGTCTAATGAATTAACCAAAGCTACTAATTGGCCATGGATATGTTAGGTTGTGTATCAGGGAACTAGTCTCTAACACCCCCTACTACCCTTATGAGGCTCAATTGGGTTAGGGATTAGGTTCAATTCAAGTAGAGTCTAATCAAGTCTAGGGTTCTAGATTAGGCATTCCTAGGGCAATTAGGGGCCGAGGGTAGTAATGGGGAGGTGAAATTAGGGTTTTGGACCCCAATTCCCCCACATTCTAGCCTTGAGAAGGCTCCATGCTAATTGCACTAGAATTATCTAATCTAGCTACTTAGATCTCTCACTTAGCTTTAGGGAGATTGATTAGGATGTAGGAAGATAGGAGGCAATATAGGGATCCAAGAATTGGACCTAGGGGCAAATCCCAAAACTCAGACATACAAGCAATTTGCCTAAATTCCTAGGTGATTTCACTCACAAACCAACAAGAAATTCATGGAGAATGAGATGCAAATAGAATATAATCATTAACAAATGGAATTAAAAAGTTTACATGTCATTTTCACCCAACATGGTATCAAAGTAACATAATTTCCCCAAACAGCCCACCCAAGGGGCCTAGCTACTCATACACATTGAAAATACAAAAAGAAAGGAGAAAGAGGTAGAAGGGGCCATGGAGCTCGGTGTAGACGAGGGATCTCCTCTCTCCAGCTACTGCAGGGGTGTCCTCCTTATTTTCCTTGGATGAAATGGTGTGGAATGATTGAGGGAAGTGGATGGAAGGCTTAGATTTGGTGGGTTATGTGGTGGAAATGGTGAAATGGAGTGGATTTGAGGTGGATATGGAGTGGAATGGAGTGGATGGCGATTTGGGGAGCTAAGAGGGGGTAGAAGGTAGCTAACTTTAGTGCCCCAGCTGCAACCTATGTATATATAGGTGGTGGAGAAGCACTAGGGTAAGTAGGGGTAGGATAGGAAAATTAGTTTAAAAGTATGGTAGGGTAGGTTGGTCACCACGGCCATGTTGATGTGCCACGGCCGTGGTGAGGGTAGGATGGAACGGTCGTGGAGTAGAAACACAGGCGTGGTATGGAAAGGATGTGGATATGCTAAGGTGGTGGCTACGGGCGTGGCGGAGTGCCACGGTCATGGTGGATGAGTGGAACTACAGCTGTGTTGGGTAACACGACCGTTTTGGAGAAGGGGATGTGGTCGTGGAGCAGCATCATGGTCGTTTTGTTCTTCATTGGCCACGATCATGGAAGATGGCCACGGTCGTGGCGACTTGGGGAAAAACCCTGTTGAAATGTTGGTTCTTGGTCATAAATTCGCACGACCGTGGAAGGTGCCCATGACCATTTTCCATTCTTCAGACCACGACTGTGCGGATGGCCACGACCGTGGTGTCTTCAATGGCCACGACCGTGGGATTCTGAGGAAAAACCCTATTGAGTTTGGCACTTCTTTTCCAAAAAAGTCACGACTGTTGGGTTGTGCCCACGACTGTGGTGAGGCTTGCACCACTTGATTATCCTTAAAACTTCATCATTCTTGGATGTCTTTGCTTGGTGACGACTCTTGGCCATTGGAGGTAGGTTGAGGGAGATTTTGGGGTCTCCTTTGGACCCCCCCATGAGTGGAGGAGCCCTATAAATCCTTCCTTCTCTCTCGTCCATCTAAGGCATGGTCCAAGTACCTGAAAACAGTGCAAAGAACATCCATAAGCACATTTGGCAATGATAAATATATAAGGGGAAAAATGCTTGTAATATAACATGTTTATATATGATTTAAGTACAAAATGGCACATGATGGAGCCCTAAAATAGGGCTACATCACCACCCCAAACTTAAAACATACTTGTCCTCAAGTATGCTCTAACTCAATCTCTCTTCAAATTTTCCAAAAACAAGAAATGACGAATGCAATGTAAAAGCTAATTATTGCTAAATGGGATCAAAGATGACTGAGTACATGCATTTCACCTCTCTCCTCTCCTACTTTCACAATCCAATCATAAAGAGAGCACAAAGAATATGGACTTCAAATATAGCGCATAGAATACACAAGTTATCCATATTTCTTCCATAAAGTTTTGGGTAAACCGTTTCATGGTGGCATTAATCGAGAATGACTAGGAGTGTTGTTTCACCTTCATGCATTCGATCTTATATTTCAAATCACACCAAATGACCCACATGGCTACGGAAAGGGGCAAAATGAGCTAGGTTTGATGTTTTCTAGCTCAATGGGTATGAAATTGGAAGAAAGGGTTGCAGTAAGGTCCTTGGAGTGCTATTACCCACTCATCTTTTCTTTATTTGAATGCTCTTAAATAGGACCATCCTTTTATTTTGTTTTTGCTTTTCTTTTTCTTTTCCCTTTTTTTCTTGCCCTTGGTGTAGATAGGGCATATGGTGGATAGAGTGAAGCGAGGAGATAAAGATATGGCCACCCCAAACTTTTGGAGGTGGCCAAGGATGATTATGTGCACTAGGGCATCTTTTTATGAGGCAGAGGGGTATGAAGATGGTGGAAGAATAGTTGGATCAAAGAGGGGTCATTGGTATGATTTTCCCCATAAGACATCCTATATGAAAATTAATCCAATACTTCATCCTAGATATCACACCACATGAATGAACAAGATGAAATCGATATATCAATCAAGTGATTCCACAAACACTAAGTGTTCAAAGCTTACTCAACTTCACAATTCAACCAAATCAATCACAATCATAAGAGAGGTGATGCACATGTAAAAAGTCAAAACATTGATATCACTTAGTAATAAAGCATGACATTTCATTTGCATTTGCCAAAATTCGTCATTTTCACTCAAAACAGTAAAGATTGGGTCAAAACATACTTTCTAGGCAAGACATTTTAAATTTGGGAAAAATTGGCCAAAATGGTACCAATTTGGATTAAATCACATCTAACCCTACTTTAGGTGAATTTAAAACATAAAGAAGCAAATCCTAATTAAGATGCACAAGAAATTACAAAAAAACTACATGAGAATGCAATGCATGATGTGGAAGAGAAAAAAGAGAATTTTTTTTGAAAAATTAGGCAAAGATTGCATGAAACTAACTACATGCTATGCAACAATGCAATGAAAAGAGCAGTAATAAGAAAACTAAACTGAATGGCAAAGGTGGAACAAAATGACTAAGAGAACGATAGGGTGGTGCATACCGCCCTACCCACCCCAAACTTTAGAATCATGATGTCCTCGACATGAAACTATAGCTTAGGGTAGATAGGGGAAGTGTCACGGCTGCTGTGGCGGATGGTCTGACATGTGTGGAGGATCTGGAGGAGGAGCTGAGGGAGGAGTTGAGCCTATCAGAGGATGCTAGCAGTAATGTCCCCAGTAGTCATCCTGGGGTGGAGGGTATATCTTTGGATATCCAGCTATGCCACCCCAAAAATCTCCACCCCATTCGAGGTTTCTTGCTACTTGGGCATGGTGGTAGTGATACAAGTGGTTGACCTATTGGTGCATTTGTTGTTGGTCTTGCCACATGTATTGCTAGATAAGCTGCATATCACTCGTGTGTCTTCTGAATGCTCTCAAGATGCGTCTGGATGGTAGACATGTCGTAGGCGTTCACTGTGGGCTGTTGCAGCTGGGATATCCCTTCATCCCTCCTTCTTGTTCTTTGGGGCTGCCTATTTCCTTCAGTTTCTTGATCCTGCCCTTGCACATTGGATTCAGCTATATCTTCATATGCGGCAGCAGGTCCCCTAGTGTAAGTCTCTCTTGGGTTTTCTTGCTTCCATTTCAGTAATTTTTCTCTCAATCTATAGAAACCCCCAACATAGATAGAAGTGGCACCGCGTGGTATGGTAGCTCAAGCTCAATGTCCGACACACTACTTGTGAGATAAATCATCCTTTTGTCCTTCATCTTAATAGTGTGCGAGCGCATAAGGTAATTGAGGTCAACAAACTCTGCCTCACATGCGTCTTCAAACCCAGAAAGATCATACCCCAAAGTGAGTGAAATTGAGGTCACAAACCCTCCCATAACAGAAGGTGTTGTACTTTTGAAGGGTATGGACCTCATGTGATCAATCAGTGGCACTCCAAGGTCTTTATACCTTTTGTGGTTCATAGCCATCAAGACAAACATATCCTTTTGAGAAATGGAGCCTTGGTTATCATACCTTCCCACAAGGGTATTTGCTAAGACCTTTTGCACATAACGGATGAGGGGGTTGCTTAATGCAGACGTTTTAGACCTCCCTGCATTGTAATCATCTCTACCTGTCAGAGTCTTCCCAAAATGTGCATAATCAAAATCTACCTCCTTCTCTAGTAGGCCGTCATCCATCTTCTCGACCTCTTCATGATTTGTAGCGAAGATACAATTCATCTTAGTAGTTGTGAGGGTGTGCATGTTGCCCATCATGGAAAATTTGATAGCATCACTACCTCTCACTTTGGTCTTCTCCAGAGTGGCAAAGAACTCTCTAGTAAGAGTGGCATAGGTTGCTTGGGGTGTGAAAAGGATGTTACACAGCCCCATTGTCTTCAAGCTTCCCTCCACCGCCTCTTTGATCCCAAGATCATCAATAGTCTTCTCACTACCATATCGAGTGGGGACGACTTGCCTTGTCATGCATTCAAGGTATGTGAGATCAATTTTTCTTTGTCTGTGTCCTCTTCCATAGGACACTCCTGCTGGGGCCTTTCCTAAGGCCTTTACTCTATCTGCCTCTAGTTGTTCCAGAACATCATCTCCCTCGGGCACCAGCTCCATTTCTTCTTCCTCACTTTCATCTTCTTCTTCCTCCATTCTATACAATTGAGACCCCGAACTTGTGTCGAGGTTGTACCAGTGAGTGGATTGCTCTTCATCTTGATGCAGTTGCCGCAAAGGTTGTGGCTGCATACCATGCCCTGTCGCCGCATGAGATGTCGAGTGGTGGGTTGGTGTGGGCTTCGGCAGTAGCTTGGATGAGGACAGTGCTTCCTTAGATCTTTGATTTATTTTGCAGCCACCGGCTCGATCTCATCGATTAGGTTGTCCAAATCGACTCCCACGGACTCCGACTCCTCTTCTTTTTCTTCCCCCTCATATGTGGCATCGGTGATATGATGACTGTCAGACGAGCGGGAGTGGGATCCACTCACAGATTGTGAGCGACGAAGGGATTGGTAGGCGGAAGTTGTTGGTGAAGGGGTATGGGAGGGCATGGACACATTGGAGGAGGCGTTTTTGGAACGCAACTTCCCTCCGGTGAGGATATTCATCCCCTTGGTGATGGCTTTTCCAATCTTCTTCATGATGGGTTATGGAGGTGAAGGTGAAATTCAGATTTTGGTGGAGGGGTTGATATGGATGTGGATTTGTGTGTGGAATGGAAGGAGAAGGATGTTTGGATGGTGGAAATGAGGTTTGTTGTGGATTTGGGCAAAAAATGAAGGGTTTATGTGGAGGTTTTTTGGAGGGGGATTGTTGAATGGATTAGAGATGGATGTGGAGATGGAGGGGTGATTGAGAGAGAATAGGTGGTGGAAATGGTAGAGGGGTGGCTGGGGATTGATTTGGGATTGATTGGAGGCCAAATGGAGGTGTTTTTTGGGGGTCGGAGATGGTAGATGGGGGAGCACGGGGGTGGTTGTCGCCGCCACAGTCATTTTTTGGAGGTGGAAGATGAAGAAATGAAGAGGGGGTCAGGTTTGGACGTTTAAAAGTTATTTTTTTTTTGCTAAACTAGGCTCGGCCACGGTCGTGGCCAGGGCTTGGTGGCACGGCTGTGGCAGGTGCCACGGTCATGTTGTTGATGAAGAACACCCTGGTCTGACCTCGCTACGGTCGTGGTAGGTAGCCACGGTCATGGCCAATCAACTTCAACATAGTCGTGCGACTGCCCACGGTCGTGGCTATTCTTGCCAACTTTGATGAAATAAACCCCATGACCGTGGTGGATGACCACGGTCGTGGCCATTCTTCCTTGACACGACCATGGCCATGCTTCCTTGACACGACCGTGGCAAGTGGCCATGGCCATGGCGATTCTTCCAAAACAACATGTAACCCAAGTTGAAGCAATAAAACCCACCACCGTGGTGGCTGGCCACGATCGTGCTTGGACACTTTTTCCATGGCCATGGTCGAGCTCCACGGCCGTTTTGGGGGTAATCCTTCAGTTTTCTCAATTCAAAAACATGAACTTCATTTTTATTTGTCATTTGGCCACAAATTTTCCTTAATGACCATGACTCAACTTCTATCCCTTCTCTCTCTAGTGTCTAGCACCTGCCACATCATCAAAGCTACACAAAAACTATCAAATACAAGTGTGTGTGTGTGTGTTTTCTTGGAAAATTTTAAAAACAAAGCAAAAGTATCAAAAATGTAAGGTTGGGTCAAAAATTCCCAAACCTAGGTGGGTTGCCTCCCACAAGCGCTGAGTTTCTTGCCTTCAGCTAGGCTTCTTGGTGATTCTTCATTCATTCACCCGTTTGGAATTCTCATGTGTCCATTCTTACAAAACATGCATCCCTCATTTGCACTCAATCTATTTTCCTCATCCCTTTCATCACAATAACCATTACCAATTTCTTCACCTTGGCATCCTCTCAAATGCCCATTTGGACTTGTGAAGTGATAATGTCCAATATCCCTATCTCAGACTCGTCGGGTTGAGGTCTTGTACATGTTGATGTTGATCTTCTGTCCATGAATGAGACTATCATAGTGCCACTGCGCACATGAATGTCGGCATTAGCTATAGACAAGAACGACCTTCCCAAGATGATGGGAATCTTCCTATCTTCCGGCTCCATATCAAGTACAATGAAATCCTTCGGGAATACTATGCCTTTCTCTTTGTCTATCATCACCAAGACATCATCCACTCTACTCCTAGGCACTTTTATGGATCTGTCCGCCAACTAGAGAGTGCAATGTGCTGGATTCAACTTGCCTAAACCCATCTCAACATAGACATTGTATGGCATCAAATTCACACTAGATCCCAAATCAAGTAAGGACCTGTCTATGCGATGTCCCCCTATGTAACTAGGTATAAGTGGGACTCCTGGTTCTTTTCTCTTCACGGGAAGGGAATGTTGTATGATGGAACTCACTTGTTCAGTTAATCTCACCTTCTTTGGAATCCTCCCCATTGATCTTCTTTTCATAGTGCATAAGTTCTTGAGAAACTTGGAATATGATGAGATTTGCTTGATAGCATCCAAAAGTGGAATGTTCACCTTCACTTGGCAAAAAACCTTAAGAATATCAACATTGTGCTTTATCCTCCTTTTCGATTTTGATGGCTCATCTAGTGCTTCTACGAATGGAGGATCACTAGTTTTTGCCGCACTTGCATGAACATGAGGCGGAACAATAGGAATTCTGGGACCTGCAAAGGGGATATGTGGTGGATCACATGGAATCCCAAACTCAACATGTGGTATCACAACATCATCTTCAGCAATATCAATCACAGTATCACCACTTGGCTGCCTTTGCTTCGCTTTATCAACCTTTCTTTGACTTACGGGCTACTCAAGAGACTTCCCACTCCTTAGAACTGTCCCAACACTACCTTGCTCATGGTGGAGAGGGGGAGCATCGTGTGGCTGTGGAGGAGGTGGAGATGACACTTGGGGTTGAAATTGAGGTGGAGAAGAGAATTGAGGAGGAGGAGAGAATTAGGGTTGGAAAGTGAAGTTTTGAGAAATTTAAGGTGAGGGAGGTGGTGGAGGAGTGTAAGGCTTGGAATAGCCTTGGAAAGAGTGAATGGGATGTACTTGCATGGGGTGTGGACTACAGAAAATGTGGGAATAAGGCATAGGTTTGCTTGCTTCATGGTGGCTCATGATGGGTTTTGAAGACAATTTTTCTTCTTGGAGAGTGATTATGGAAGATAGTTGCTCTATTCTCTCTTCTAACCTTGCAACATCTCTTTGAACGTCATCAAATACTTTCAATATAGAGAGAACCTCTTCCTCAAACCTTGAGCTATATGTGGGACTTTGTGGTTCCTGGTAGCTATAGGAGTGAGGTGTCTTCTTTTCTTCCCCATAGAACTCAATAGCATTGACTGAATGACAAGGAGGTCTGGTCACTTGGTTTCTCATGAAGCTCACCATTTCACCAAACATTTTCATCAATTGTGGGCTTGAATCATCGTGAGTTGGAGATGTCACACCAAAAGATAGGTCACTGCCACTAACCATACTAGAAGCTTTTATCCTTGAACTTTCTGCCAAACTCTCAAACAATGGCCATGTCTCCTCATGTGGTTTAGCCATAAAAAATCCCCCACAAGAAGAATCCATTGTAGCTTGACTTGAATGAGATAGACCAGAGTAGAAGGACGGAACTAGCGGCCATAAAGGGAACTCGTGATGTGGACATTCTCTCAACATATTTTGAAATCTCTCCCAAGCCTCATGGAATCGCTCATTATCTACTTGACTGAAACTTGTCATGGCACGCCACATTTGTGTTAGCTCTGCTATAGAGTAGAATTTCCTTAAGAAAGAATTTTTCATCTCTCCCCAACTCATGATGTCCTTTCTTGAATCATACCACTATTTGGGTTTGTCTTTGAGGGAGAAGGAGAACAAAGTCGGCCTAATTGTATCATCACTTGTTTTTGGCGTCCTGAAGGTGGAGCATACTTCAATAAAGGAGTCCAAGTGCTTGTAGGGGTTCTCACTCTCTGAGCCGTAGAAGATGGGTAGGAGCCCAAGAAGACCTGGAGGGATGGAGAATTGCTCTCCTGGCATCTGATCAACCCTGCTAGCAATTGACGATTTGTAGTTGCTAGGCATGAAGTAGTCTTGAAGTGGCTTGTGAAGTGCATTTTGGCCTCCCATCTTGTCTTCCCCTGAATGGCTTGTCACATGAATGAAGCACAACCAAACAAAAGAGAACAAGTTAGTAAACTAATATACACAAAGAATGCAAAGAATAATGAATAAAGAATCGCAATGATGAGGGCAGTAGGAAAAGTCAAAGCAAAACTAACTAGCTAGGCTGAGTGCCTCTAATCCCCGGCAACGACACCAGAAAGCTTGGTGCGCTCTCGCCAATGGTGTTACACACTACTCAATTTGGAGTTTGAATAGATGCAACCCCGCGGACAGAAGAGCACGTGTGGATTCACTTTTGAAATTTATAAAACCTAAATTGGCTACCCACGTCTACCAAAACACTACACCCGCAAGCGCACGGGGTCGTGTCGTAGTATAGGTAAGCGGCAAGTATAGGGTCGATCTACAGGGAAAAGAGGGGGCACTAGAGCTAGGTTTAGTTTGGCTAGGTTCCTACTGTGAAGACTAGGGTTAAGGGTTTGAAGGTTGTTTTGATTGTTAAACTATTATGGACAAACAAGCAATTAAAGGCAAGAATGAAATCTAAGTTAACCCTAGACTAGATTAAGGCTAAATAGGCAAGAAAGGATTAAGCTAGGTATGAAAAGGAAAATTACACTAAGGAAAGCAAGAGAGAAGCAAAAGAGCAATTAAAGAGATAAACTAACATGGACAAGGCAAGAATAAAGCAAGAAGCTAACTAAGCATGAAAATAACTAATTAATCTAAGCAAGCACAAAACTAGGGTTTTAAGAAATAAAGAGAGGTATGGGTTGTTTAGGGGTAAGAACTTATCACTTAAGTCGGGGGGTAATATATGAACATTATGATTTCATTTAGATTATCCAAACCAAACAACAAGTTAGAGTCTAATGAATTAACCAAAGCAACTAACTGGCCATGGATATGCTAGGTTGTATATAGGGGAACTAGTCCCTAACACCCCCTATTACCCTTACGAGGCTCAATTGGGTTAGGGATTAGGTTCAATTCAAGTAGAGTCTAATCAAGTCTAGGCTTCTATATTAGGCATTCCTAGGGCAATTAGGGGCCGAGGGTAGTAATGGGGAGGTGAAATTAGGGTTTTGGACCCCAATTCCCCCACATTCTAGCCTTGAGAAGGCTCCATGCTAATTGCACTAGAATTATCTAATATAGCTACTTAGATCTCTCACTTAGGTTTAGTGAGATTGATTAGGATGTAGGAAGATGGGAGGCAACCTAGGTATTCAAGAATTGGACCTAGGGGTAAATCCCAAAATTCACACATACAAGCAATTCGCCTAAATTCCTAGGTGATTTCACACACAAACCAACAAGAAATTCATGGAGAATGAGATGCAAATAGAATATAATCATTAACGAATGGAATTACAAAGTTTACATGTCATTTCCCCCCAAAATGGTATCAAAGTAACATAATTTCCCCAAACAGCCCACCCAAGGGGCCTAGCTACTCATAGACATTGAAAATACAAAAAGAAAGGAGAAAGAGGTAGAAGGGGCCATGGAGCTCGGTGTAGACAAGGGATCTCCTCTCTCCATCTGTTGTACGGGCATCCTTCTTCTTCTCCTTGGATGAAATGGTGTGGAATGATGGACAAAAGTGGATGGAAGGCTTAGATATGGGGGGTTATGTGGTGGAAATGGTGAAATGGAGTGGATTTGAGGTGGATATGGAGTGGAATGGAGTGGATGACGATTTGGGGAGCTAAGAGGGGGTGGAAGGTAGCTAACTTTCGTGCCCCAGCCACCACCTATATAAATATAGGTGGTGGGTAAGCACTAGGGTAAGTAGGGGTAGGATAGGAAAATTAGTGTAAAAGTATGGCAGGGTAGGTTGGTCACCACGGCCGTGTTGATGTGCCACATCCGTGGTGAGGGTAGGATGGAATGGTCATGGAGTAGGAACACGGGCGTGGTGTGGAAAGGATGTGGATATGCTAAGGTGGTGGCCACGACCATGGTGGAGTGTCACGGTCGTGGTGGATGAGTGGCACCACGGCCGTGTTGGGTAACACGACCGTTTTGGAGGAGGGGATGTGGTCGTGGAGCAGCATCACAGTCGTTTTGTTCTTCATTGGCCACAGTCGTGGCAGATGGCCACGGTCGTGGTGACTTGGGGAAAAACTCTGTTGAAATGTCGGTTCTTGGTCATAAATTCGCACGACCGTGGAAGGTGCCCACAGCTATTTTCCATTCTTCAGACCACAACCATGCGGATGGCCACAGTCGTGGTGTCTTCAATGGCCATGGTCATGGCAGATGGCTACGGCCGTGGGATTCTGAGGAAAAACCCTGTTGAGTTTGGCACTTCTTTTCCAAAAAAGACACGACCGTGGGGTTGTTCCCACGCCTGTGTTGAGGCTAGCACCACTTGATTATCCTTCAAACTTCATCATTCTTGGATGTCTTTGTTTGGTGACGACTCTTGGCCATTGGAGGTAGGTTGAGGGAGATTTTGGGGCCTCCTTTAGACCCCCTCATGAGTGGAGGATCCCTAGAACTCCTTCCTTATCTCTTGTCCATCTAAGGCATGGTCCAAGTACCTAAAAATAGTGCAAAGAACATCCATAAGCACATTTGGCAATGATAAACATATTAGGGGAAAAAGACTTGTAATCTAACATGTTTATATGTGATTTAAGTACAAAATAGCACAAGATGGAGCCCTAAAATAGGTCTACATCATGTACATACCTTATCTTTAAGGCTAATGGCTAACTCAATAGATATACTTGATCCACAAAGTCAAGTTTTCACCCTAAGAATACATTACATATGTTAGTCAAACCAAAACTAACATATATATACCATATTATAGTTATATGTATATCTCTTATCCAAATTATCATCAGTTAATGGCATATTAGGGTTTTTATGTTTAGTAAGTGGACATAGGTTATACTGTATATCACTATTTAGATAGGGACTATAACAATGGTGGATCAAATTACATGTCCATGTGGTTTCATATGATGTAGTTATGTTCAAAAGTGATATAGGGTATCCCTTCTTTCCATTCCTAGGGTTTTTAGTTTCCCAATGGGCATTAGATCCATCAACTTTATAATTCCTAGGTTCTCATTTATGTGAAGTTACCATTCTACCCTTCATGCATTAATGCCTTAATGTGTGTATTTGGTTGATATAACATTACATTAGGATTCACTAGATTTATCTTCCATTCATCTAGGCATAATTACACTACTAATTGTTGGATCTAGGGCTCTAGAGGGGGGGTGAATAGATCTTCAAAATTCTCACAAGATAAGTTAGACCTTGAAATTATATCAATCAAAACCAATATCTTAAGAGAAATTTGAAGTCTTAACTAAGCAAGCATAGCAAGTATGAGAGAAATTGAAACATGTACTTGGACAAGGTGATTTAGAGTGGTTCCACTCTCCAAACTAGGAGAGAGTCCATCCACTACCTTGAGAGGTCAACCTCTAGGACTTTGCAATTCGTGTATACTTATATTCATTCATAAGAGATACAAGGAGACCACCATACATCCAAGGACTTACCTATTCAAGACAAGAGTCTTTCACCTACCTAAGGACTTGCCCACTTGATCAAGATGTCTTCAGCCTTCAACAAGGACTTACCCACACTTGCATCAAGTCTTTGTCCTTGAAGGAATTTGCCCACTCTTCTTGAATCTTGGCCTTGCCCTTATCCTTCACCTGGAGAAGATCTTCACCTCTTCTTCAACCTTGAAGAAGAACAACAACAACTTCACATTCACTTGGAGTAGCTTGCTTCAACCTTTTCTTCTTTGAGAAAGGGGGTAGGGATGATGGAATTGAATGAGAGCTTTACAAGCACATGAAGGTAGCTCTCTTACAACTGACCTAACTCACTCATAATCACAAAATTCTTTGTAAATGAAAGAGAGAAAGGGGCTCAATGAGTTGCAACACACTCAACTATAGCATGGACTTAGAATAGCATGAATGAGCAAACTTGGAATGAACTCCAAGGGGTCCTATTTATAGATGGGGGTATTCCCTGACAGTGTGGGATCACTTAAGGATGAAATATAGCCATTCTTACAATGGATCTATTCTCTCTCAAAACAACTCTCCAATGGTTATAATCACTTTTTCTGTGTTTTCCGTATAGTACATTTGGTCGAGTTTTAATAAAAATAACTCGATCGATCCACTAAGAGACAAAGCCAATTTTCAAACTATCAGTCAAGCTTGTTCTGGGAAACTCGACCAATGAGTCAAAATCAAATTTTCTTAGTTGTTCGATAGGTCAAGTTCTGTGAGTGTGCAACTCGACCAATTGGTCTCTCCAGAAAATTCATCACTTGATCGATTGAGTTCCAACTCGATCGATAAATAGTCTGTGATAAATTTTTTAAATTGACATTTGAGTGATCAAACGTTGGAATTAAGTGTCCCTAATTTTTCTCATATTAGTTACAAGTCATATCATCAATACAAATGATTACAAAATCATCTAAGGTCATTTGCAGTGATTTCCCAAAATGCACACTTGTGTTATTTTTTACTTGAACTTGGAATCGCTGGGGCTTGTGTAATTTGATCTTTTTTCATGTACCTAAAGCCTTAAATAAATCTTGAACAAACATATTAGATACATAGGAATGGAATGGTTAAGTCATTATCAAAATATGGGAAATGTATAACTCTCAAGTCAACATTCTCCCCCTTTTTAACAATGACAAGCCATTCCTCAATCATATTGAAAAGGATATGTAAACTTATACCTTTGCCTTGCGAATTGTAGGGAAGTGCATGATTTGTACAATGTGAATTGATCCCCCTCAAACTATGCTTACTCTTACCTTCATAGTTAGTCTTTCTACACAAAATTATATAACATATATACTATATGGTCCTTTAGCAAGTCACATGATAAAGCATATAATGAACAAGAAAAGGATCACATAGGCAATAAAAGCAATATGGTTGAGCTTCAAAACATTGAACTTCTCTCCCCCTTTTGACATTATCAAAAAGGAAGGGGGGGGGGTAGAAGAGCAAAAAAAGCATGTCTTCTCCAAGCACAACCAGACATACATCCACAACATGCAATCTCAAAACAGACACACTACAAAAAATTTGGCTTTTGTTGAAGAACATTTGTGAGGAACCAGAAATCGTGAATAATGATGTCCATTTGTGAGGGCTCATCCTTCAAATATGGGACCAAATCCCTCAACTGTGTTCTTGACATCGTTAGGCATTTTATGTGAACATTGGTCCCTCACAAATACATTTCTTACGAATCACCCCCTCAAAAACTCCATGCCAAATGTTCCCTCCATCTCATAATCCTTACCTCCATTCTAAAACACTGATTCGTCTATCAAAATTCATGAAAAAAATCACCCAATCCCGGCGGGCGCTCCTTTCCCCCTCATTTCCTCTGCACTCCTCCACTGAACCCTCCCCCTCCCGATTCTCTCATCGATTCCTCCGCACTCCTCCACTGAACCCTCCCCCTCCCGATTCTCTCATCGGTTCCTCCGCATTGGGTCATCCTTGACGCCAATCGCCCTGCTCGGTTGCTGCCGTTCATCCTTTGCATTGGGCTCATCCTTCATAACTCCTTGCCGCCGTTGATGGTTGCTGCCCTCTGCATTGGTCGTTGCTGCTACGCAGTCACCGTGCTTGATTGCCGCCAATCGCCCTGCTCGGACATTGGTCGTTTCTGCTATGCAGCTTGCTTCTTCGGCCACTGGAATCCTCTCTAGGTTCGTATCTTTTTCTCTTTTTCTCATTTGGGAGAGCACCAGCCCCCACTTCGACCCCTGATAGCCAAGATTGGTTCTTCCTCCAATGGGCTTCCAGTTCATACCTCATGTGTCTGCCTCATCTCCCCCCAATGTGATCTGCATAGGATTAGCTAGGTTTACTTAGTAAAAATACTAACCATCTAGTATTCATATGAGTTATCTCCCCCTCCCCTAAGGGTTAACGTTCACACGTATAAGAAACATATCACAATGTTGAAAAACTTTGACTTTCCTCAGTTGCATGGAGATGGTCATACAACAGTAATAGAGAGTAGTCAGGGGCGTGTTCAATATTTGGAAGTGAGGAAATAGCTCCTTGGGAGTAGCTACCATAACTAAATGGAAGGGAATCAAAGTTGTGATGTACATAAATTCCTAGGCTATGCATCTATAGTATAGCGTCCTCATAATGATTTTCTATCATACAACTTTGTGTTTTGTCAATAAGAAAAGAATAATTTACTGATGTGATTGCGTAGATATAGTATTTGATTGAATATTGTCTTTCTCGAATAGGTACAATATCTATTAATTGTACAAACTCGAATTTATGTATAATACCTACCATGTAATCCAAGTCATACTTGATCAAATATTACTCATATATAATTTTTGAGGCTCAAGCTTGGTTCAAAGCAATACACATGTGTGCATGTATGTTTAATTTTGCTACTTTGTTCTATTCTATATGAACAAGTGTTCTCATGACACACATATATATGGGTCAGAGCCAAAGTAGTTGATAATGAATGTATTAATAATATTCCTAGTTTCTTTGAAGATAGTATGAAGGAAATAAGCAATACCTCCTTTAAATCTATTATATGTATCCTTTATTATATCTGGTGGTATAGAAATAAGGTGATTTTTGAGGAATGGTTAGTCAATGTGAGTGTGCTATAGTCTATTATCCATAATGAGATAAAAGTGCTTCTTTACTAAACGAGCCCTGTGTTCTTTTTTCTGGAATTGCTATGCTTGCGCTTATTTTCTAAAGATGAAGAAGGGTTCCATCTGATGTTACTGGTTTATTGATGTAGTGGTGATCAAGATGATTGTATGTGTTCTACAATGTTGGAGTTTCCATACTAAGTTAAAAGTGCTTCTTTTCTAAGGGGGTTCCGTCTCCCTTTTTTGGAGTTTCCTACTTGTCCTTATGTTCAGAAGATGAAGTAGAGCTTCTATCTGGTGTTTTTTAGTCTATTGATCCAGTGATGATCAAGATGGTTGCTTGTAAACTGTTGTGCTGAAATGACCTTTCTTTTGAAGAGCAGTTCTAGAGGTGACCAAAGCATCATTCTGATTAAAAACCCTTACATTTAAACCCATTCCTATAAACACATTTCTTATTGGGTGAAAATTGTAGATTGCTTTGGTGGCTGCATTAACTTGCTTCTCAAGTGAGGCAAAGCTTGGGGAGTTACATTCTTCTCTTCTAACTCAGCATTGTTGGCTTTTCTTTTCCCATAGTCAATTTTCTTAGGAAAGATCTTGTCAAACATGTATGATGGAATCACCAACATGGGATTATATTTTTATCTTCCTCCATGCCAACATGGTTTAGATAGTTGACTCTCATGGAAATAATATTGTCATGGGGGTTCACTTGATTTTTCATGTATTTTCATTCTCATGTGGACACTCTATAGAGTATCAACAAGAGTTCTAGGATTCTTTTGTGGATACTTCACACATTTCATCTAAGTCTCATCCATCTTTTGAAGGGGAAGTGGTTAACCTTGTTACCCCTCCCAACTCTGTTGAGAAAAATAACTTAGAACCTTCCTTTGAGTTTCTAAAATGTAATAAGAAGAATACGTCCAGAGGTAGAGGGAGAAAGGGGTCAACTGAGGATAAGAATGCTACTTTATCCAATAAGTTTGATAACTTAGCAATTGTTTATCCAATAAATTTGGGTAGTTATAGTGGATTTCTCATCACACTAGTCATGGTATTGGGAGAGTTTTTGTTTTGTGGAATGGTATCTAATGCTCTGTTGAAAAGCTTTTTTAATATGATAAATTAATACATACTAGAATCACTACTGGGGATAAAATATTTCTTCTTACTGCTATTTATGGTCACGTGTACGAGTGTTGTTCTGTTTTCTCACTGCGTTGTTTTTTAATGTTTTTTTTGGTACTAAGTATAATATAGCCTGGTGTTTTTGCATTTTGCAGAGGCACACTAAGTCATTGTCAACATTTCGGAAGTCTAGGTAGAAGCCTCAAGAAAGAATGGGTGTTCTTAGTAATGTGGGTTCCTCCTTGTTCCCTTAATTGTTAAAACACCATTTGTATATATATCTTTTTTCCTTTACCCCCTCCATCTAAAATAATACCCTTTCTGTAACATGTGGTTGTGATGCAGGCCCTAAAAGCCAATAACTATAGTAATGATCCTTTGCTAAGTGCAGCTCTGTACTTGGAGATTAATTAAAGGTCGACTGCCCAGGGCTCCCATGGGATACATCCATTCCTGATATAATAGTTGGCACTTTGGAGATCTTTGGCATGGATGGAGGATGCTCAGCTGTGGTGAACTTCTCTGCAGGCTTATTTAGGATCTCATTCGCTGTGGAAACATGAAGGGCGTTGTAAGTAAAATCTTTTAATGTATTTCGTTTAAATTAGTTAAACGAAATACATAAAAAAAATTTACTGACAACGCACTTAATGTTTCCACAGCGAATGAGATCCTGAATATCAGAGAAGTTCACCACAACTGAGCATCTTCCATCCATGCCAAAGATCTCCTAAGAGCCAACTATTATATTAGGAATGGATGTGTCCCATGGGAGCCCTGTGCAGTCGGCCTTTAATTAATCTCCAGGTACAGAGCTGCAGTTAGCAGAGGATCATTACCATAGTTATTGGCTTTTAGGGCCTGCATCACAACCACATGTTAAAGAAAGGGTATTTTAGATGGAGGGGGTAAAGGAAAAAAGACAAATATACAAATGTTGTTTTAACAATAAAGGGAACAAGGAGGAACCCACATTACTAAGACAAATATACAAATGTTGTTTTAACAAATGTTTTTTTCAAAGACTCCTTTTGTTGAATGCATGTCTAAAGCTTTCTATGGGCATGACAGACATTCTATTGATGCTAAGTGTGCACAAAGATGGTATGCTACTAACTTATAATGATACATATCATACAAGTGAACCAGAAGTTACCATCATTATTTCTGCCCATGCTTTAGTGCTTCTATGCCCATCATTTGATTTTTAAAGATACCAAACTTATTTACATATCATTTCAGTTTCCATTGGAGACTAGAACTTTGTAATTCTACTATGTCCGCCAATCAAAATTTCTGGTCCTCTTCCTTTTCACTTCCTACTTCTATCTGTGATGAAGTGGAAATAACTATTATAAATTTCTTGTGGGGATAGTGTGAAGGCAAGAATGATATCCATCTTATTAAGTGGGATGATGTGACCAAGGTAAAGGATGAAGGTGGTATGTCTATAAAAAAAGTCAAAGATGTTTGTAAGGTTGCTATGATCTTAAATATCTGGATAGTAGCATCAAAGAAAGGTAGTCTATGGATCAAATTGATCCATGAGAAATACCTTCTTAAGGATTCTATCTAAAATATTGATATCTATGGTCAACTTTCTTGGTATTTAATTCAGATGATCATACATTTGAATTTAAAATCCTATTACGAAAGATTGCTAGAAACAACATCTCAGTGATGAACAACCTAAAAAAAGAGGGTTTTTCTATACTTCTATATGTTTGATGTGTAGAAGTTCTAATGAATTTATCATTCATTTATTCTTTAATTGTCATGTAGCTGATTTCATCGGGGTAAGGCTGTTGAGTGTAAACTCACTGATAGGATTCCCCTGTCATGAAGATTGGACTCATGATATAAAATATTTAAGGTATACTGTCTTGTCTAAGATCAGGTTGTTGTTGCCTAAGGGAGATGATGGGTCTACTTTCTGAATCCTTTTGGTGATCTTGTGATATGAAGTGATGTCTTGATGATCTATTTTCTTGAAGATTTTGTGATTGGATTGTCTCTTGGCCCTGTTATATAGTCTCTCTGTTTGGGATGGATGGGTACCTATGCTACTGCAGTTCTTGAAGGATTTTTCTTGTTCTTTGAAGCTCAACTCTGGGGATGCATATGAAGAATGTTTAGTGATCAACAAAAGTTTCTTCTGCCTCTTTTTTTGCTTCTTGTATATTGATAGACTTCATGTATGTCTTCTCCCTTCCCTCCCCTTTTCTCTTTTTCCTTTTCATGTTGTATATTCGACCCCCTTTTGCTACAATTGTTGCAAAAAAATCAGTCCTTTTATACTACTGTTTCTTTGATTTTTTTCTATTTCCTCTTGTGTCTCCTATTCTAGCTTCTTTTCTTTTCTTTTTTTGCAATTTCTCCTTCATTTCCTGTTCCTGCTATTGCATCTAAATTTTTGTTACTTCTATGTCCCCTCTTATTGCTATTTCCTTGTGACTCATATCAGAAATTCAGATTCTTACTCAAACCTAGACTACTAGTACCACTTCTATTTGCAAGTTTTCTTCTACTTTTTCTTACTTATTCTTGCTCCTACATGACTACATCTCAAATAGTTGTTGCTATTTGCATGTATTTGTTAAAGCTTCCTGATCTCTTCTTATATTTTCCTAACAGTTGTTTCCTAACATCTCAAACAACTGTGCTTAACTTATTATATATTTTCCTTCATGTAGATGGATTTTCTAATAGATCAGAGTTGGATGTATATTGGGAACAGAGTGTGAAGTGATGTATTCAAGGCAGGGTTACGAAAGTTCATTGAGTTTGCTCTTATCCATCAGAGACCAACTAGACATGGGAAATTAATATGTCCTTGCAAGGTATGTTTGAACATATACCTTAAAACAGAGGAGGAGGTATTCTCACATGTACTACAAAAAGGATTTGTGCATAGCTAATGATGTTTGGACGTTTCATGGGGAGGTGATTGGTAGGAGCAATCCTGTTGTGGCACCAAACATGCCTAGCACCGACAATATGCATCAGATGTTGGAGGATTTGTTTGGTATGGGTGACACAACAAATGACTACTCTACTGAAGCTACAGAGGAACCTGCAAATGTAGATGCACAAAGATTTTACAAGCTACTAAAAGAGGTGAATCAACCACTCTATAGAGGTTGCACAAGTCATTCTAAGCTATCGTATTTGTTTGCCTTGCTATTTCTGAAGGAGGAATCTGGATGGTCCAACGATTCTTTCACAAAGTTGTTACAGATGATTATTTTAGGATTTCCAGAAGAAAATTGTCTATTCCCGGAGACTTACTATGAAACAAATGTGATCGTGAAGGATTTACGACTTGATCATTCTACTATAGATGTATGTACAAATAATTGCATGCTTTTTCGCAAAGATGCAGCTTCAAAAGAAAATTGTGATATTTGTGGTGCTTCAAGATGGAATGAAAAGCAATACAAAACAAAGGGAAAGAAGGTAGCTGCTAAGTTCATGTATCACTTCCCTTTGATACCTCGGTTAGAGAGGCTCTATATGTCTTCATCTATTGCTAAAGATATGATTTGGCCATCAGAAGTAAAAGGCAAGGATGGTCGTATTCATCATCCTTCAGACACACCAGAATGGTTGTCTATTGATGCCAGGTATCCAGACTTTGCTGCTGAACCACACAATATTAGATTGGCATTAGCAACAGATGGATTTAATGCATTTGGCAATATGAGTGCATCACATAGCATCTGGCCTGTGTTGGTGACACCTCTCAATCTTCCGCCTTGGCTTCTTATGAAAGAACAATTTATTATGATGTCCCTATTAATCCCAGGTCCACATATGGTTGGCAATGACCTTGATGTATACTTGGAGCCATTAATTGAGGAGTTTCAACTACTTTGGGAGCTTGGAGTCAAAGTTTATGATGCATATAGCAAAAGGAACTTCACTATGCGGGAAATGATTTTATGGACCATTAATGATTTCCCAGCATATGGTGACTTATCTGGTTGGAGCACTAAAGGTAAGAAAGATTTGGGATGTCCTTGTTGTAATGAGGAGACTGTATCAAAATGGTTACAGTATGGGAAAAAGCAATGCTATGGTTTCCATTGACATTTTCTTCCAATGAATCATCCATATAGACGTGATAGGAAAACTTTTGATGGTGAAAAAGATTTTCGACTTCCACCTAAGCCACTATCTGGAGAAGATATACTGAGGCAATTTGATGGATATGAAAATATCACATTTGGAAAAATGAATAAGCACAAGAGGCTTGGAGATCAAATTCAACCATTACCTCCTAGTTGGAATAAGATAAGCATCTTTTTTCAGCTACCTTATTGGAAGTATTTATCTGTTAGACACAATCTGGATGTGATGCACATAGAAAAGAATGTGTGTGAGAATATTTTAAACAAATTATTGGGTGATTCTAAGAAAAGTAAAGACAACTTACAAGCTCGTCAAGATATGAAGAAAATGCGCATTCAAAGAGATTTATGGCCAGTAGATGCAGGTGACCGCTATTACTTGCCTCCAGCATCTTACACCATGACTAATGCGCAGAAAGATAAGTTCCTGTCTGTGTTAGAAAAGTTGAAAGTTCCTGATGGCTATTCTTCTAACATATCTAGGTGTGTTAGCAAATCTGATAGAAAACTTATTGGGCTGAAAAGTCATGATTGCCATGTTCTTATGCATCAACTTCTACCTGTTGCCTTGATACATTGCATAAGCTTAGATGTGTACAAGCCTATTGCTAATTTGTGCTCATTTTTCAACAAGCTTTGCTCTAACATTATTGATGTGGAGGAATTCAAAGAATTGGAACAAGAAATTGCTGTCACTCTTTGCCAGTTGGAGAGAATCTTCCCTCCTTCTTTCTTCACCATCATGATGCATTTTCCCATTCATTTAGCTTATGAAGCCAGGCAAGCCAGATCTGTCCGAACTAGGTGGATGTACCCAATAGAGAGATACTTCAAGAAATTGAAGAAGTATGTAAGAACGACATATTCTGAGGGATATTTAGATGAGCTCTAAATCTTAGGCGTGTTGATTATGTTATCTACAAGCTGCATCATTCTTTACCATTAGAATGGTATAGGGACATTCATCTCCAGACCTTTTAGTTGCATACTGTTTTTCTGTTGGATGGCATGTTTTTCACTAGAAATGACCAGCAATAATTTATTAATTCAATTTTATCCGGCACCAGGTTTATTCAATGATCATGAAAGGTTTTATTTTTTCTTACGATGGCTGGTTCTGTTCTATTTTTATGTTGTCTTGAAGCTGTTGTTGACCTCTTTCCTAGTTGTTTGTTGCTGGTTCAGATCTGGGCTGGAATGGCAGGGATCTATAGTTGGTTCTTGTTTCTTTTGTTCCTTTGGTTTCTAGCTGCCTGGCGTTGGTGGTTGTGCTCTCTTTGCTTTGTGTTGTGTAGTCTTGAGTGCTGCTGGTTGTTGGCGGCTGGGGCAGGGTAGGTGTTGCCATTGTGATTCTTTCGAAGTGTTGATGATCTGCAGTATATGTTGGTCGGCTTGTTCTGCTGTTTTGTGCCTGAGTTGTTGGCTCTACTATGTTGGTCGAGTCCTTTGATGGTGGCTGATGTGTTGGTTGATCCTCTGTGCTCCCCTCTTACTTTTATAGAGATGGTCGAGTCTGGTTGTGTGGTCCGGTAGCCTGCTGAGGCAGTTGTTCACTTACATTTATCTCTACTTCACACTCACTCTGATTCCTTTTGGTATTTATATTGATAGGGTAGAATTACTTTTAATGATGGATTTCGACGGACAATGCACCTTGGAGTAGACCAAAACCGAAATATAAGGGTAAGTTGTTTTTTGTACTATGATTTATGTATAAACTTTAAATTCTATTAATATAATGATTTGTCATTTTTAGGAGAAGAATATTCAAGTACCTAACCGTATGAGGCATGGCGTTGATGAAGAGCAGCACACCATTTGAAGGAATATGGAGACATTATAGATCTTAAGAGTTTCTAGCATGATATGTTCATTGTCATCAATCTCAAAATTTTGAACCATATGTACTCTTTATTTATATCAACGTTGAGCACACAATGTATGGATAATATTTTGCTTCAATAACAAAATTTGGTTTGAGGTGATTTAACATTTTTATGTGTCATTTTAGTGTTGAATCTTCTTATGATGTCATGTGAATTAGTATAAAAAAATTTCTTGAGGTTATGTATACAAAGTTTTCATTTAAAATTTGATATTCACTATAGTAACAATTAATTATCATTTAATAAATCATTCAATAATCAATAACAAAATCATTTACAGTAGTCCCTCATAAATATATTGATGAAGGTCTAGATTGACCATCAAAATTGCATTGATGACGACCATATAGCCCCTCAAAAATAATATTAATGAAGGCATTATCCTTCAAAAATATATTCTCCAGGACCATCAAGTCCCTCAAAAATATATTTATGAGAAATAAATAGTCCCTCAAAAATGTATTTATGAAGGCTAAATAGTCCCTCAAAAATGTATTTATGAAGGCTAAATAGTCCCTCAATATAACATTCTTGAGGGTCAGTTGGTCCGTGACAATTGTATTTGTGAGGGCCACTGGTATTTGTCACGTGAGTTCTCTTCACGGACCATTTGTGAGGGCCAGACCCACAACCATCCCTATTTCTGAGGGCCTGTAGAGAGGGGTTTGTGACAGGACTCTCCCGTGAATAATGGCCCAATTTTTAGTAGTGACACCAAACAGAGATGAGAGGAACAAGAAATATAAAACATAATCAAAATATGTTAAACATGGCACCAACTCATGAGATATAGTAAAACAAAGAGTAAGTGTACAAAGGATTAAGATTACAACACAAAGAGCATGTCCTCAGGTACAACTACAAGCAAACAATGAAAACATGATAAATAGTACAACTCAGAAAATGTGCCAAGATGTTTTTAGTACAAAATAGACTAGAAAGATAGATATGATCATCATCTAGACTAAAAACTAGAAAATCTAAACATCTAGGTCATCTATGTCCACATCATCAACATCGTCATCAACATCATCAGTAGAGGCTTCTGGCTCATAGTCATCATCTTCGTATGAAGGTGCACTAGAGATAGCAACATCACCTTCATCACCAGAACCATCAGTAGAGCCACCAGAACCAACATCACCATCATCCTCAGAGGCCTCCTCATCAGCAGTAGTAACTTCCTCATCGGCTTAATCTGGCATCTCCTCATTTATAGAGGAATCGAAATCACAACAGGGGCACCTAACATTCTGCTCATCCCATGACATACCAAGGTCATGTAACTCCTGAGATTGAGGATAATAAGGAGCAGAAGTACCAAGTCCTGCAAGATGGGTAGCTATAGGACCGATAGGGAGAGCCAACACAGCAGGGGTAGATCCACCAACAGCAGAGGGTGTAGCAACAGAAGCAGCATGAGGATGGGTAGGGCAAAAGTGATTATATGCATAGGATGCATAGTCACCTCCTGGTAGGGCTGGTAGGTAGGATAAGGGTGTGCACAAGATAGGTTCATGTTGGACATGATGACACAAAGATCCCGATGCATGTGTTCCTGAACTTGAAGGTTATACGCCTGTTGATGCATCATGTAGACCATAAGGGTTTTATTTGACACATGAAAATAGGCATGGGAAAGTCGGAAAGGATGAGATGGTGGAGGTGCATGGGTAGAGGTAGAGGTGTAGGCTCCAGGTGTGGTAGAGGTAGGGATAGGCACAGACTTCTGAAGTGTGGTCTCACTAATGCAAACTCCTTTCTGGGATGGTTTGTAGTGCAGGTCATGGAAAAGAGATTTTCCAGTGGCAATATGAAAAAGACCACAAATCAAGGCTGGGTAGGGTGAGTGGGTGCCACAGGTGTTCTTACTAGAGTCAAAATAGGTCATGTGGTGAAGGGAATAATGAGACCATTTGACTCCGATGTTCTTCAAGAGACAAAACATAATCACCATAGTGTTTTCTGCAATTTCATTCTGATTCTTCTTTGGATGAATATTGCAGTTAACAACTAGGGAGAGTATGTAGTTCTTGAGGTCTAAGGCAGAGGAGGGAAGGGTACACTTATTCCTATAGGGGTAACTGAGGCTTCTTTAAGTATTTATGAGTATCAGGGAGAGTGAGATAATAATGCTTGTAGAAGGCCTCAGGATCAACTAGGTCAATATACTTGGGTTTGTCCTTCCTCCAATTGTGAGTCACCTCAGTACTCAAGAAGAAGTTGTTTAGGGTATCCTTAGAGACTTGGAATTTCTTCCCAACGATCATAGAAGTGAGGACTACTTGACCATCAAGCGGGGGTACGAGTGTGTCATAATTCTGTTGCAAGTTAGCATAGAATTCATGAATGGCTTTGGTGCTAGTTAAGGAATTGTGGTAGAACAAGCATTTGACACACAAGGCGGAAAGGTGGTGATCGTATAACAACTCGAATACTTGATCGATGACCCTTTTTCTATGTGGGGTTGGCTCAAAAAGGGCACTGAATGGAAAGGGGTTTCTAGGATGGAGCTCCTTGTACCTATTGAGAGCCTCATTGGAGACAAAGAAGGTATCATCAAAGGGTATGAGACGTGAGTTGGAAGACGAAGATGGTTCTCCAGCTAGGGACGCTCTCTTTCTCCTATTGGATGTCATGGAGATGAAAAGAAAGGATGGAGAGAGCAAAAGCAAAAAAAAACACTACCACAACCCGTCCAAACACTTAGGGTTGATGGGAAAGAGGTCAAGGAAGGTCGATCTAGGTTGAACTAGGGCTAGTAAGAGGAAGGTCGGGCCTAGGGTTGAGAGCTTGAGGGATCTAGAGGTTCAATCGCTCGATTTTTCTCTAGTTGAGAAGGAGAAAATTTGGCCAAACCTAACTTATGTTTGCTCCAGCCTGGCCATCGGTCGAGTTATGTGACTCAGAAACTCGACCGATCAGCTCTTGAAAAAAGCACTTAGACTCTGATCGATCGAGTTGTCAACTCGACCGATCGGCTCTTGAAAAAAGCTCTCGGCCTCTGATCGATCGAGTTGGCAACTCGACCGATGGTCGAACTGAACCAACATTAGAGTGCCAATTAAATTTATTTTTCAAGTCCGTTTTGCATTCTAAACATACTTAGGCACAAATGACTCATCATTGGGTACTATTTTATGATAAAACAAGTGTTTGCAAAAAATACCCAAAAACAAGAGAAAAATAAGGCAAAAAGAACATGAAAACTAATTTTAGCATATTAGCAAGCAAGGGTGATCAAAACATAAGCAAAACATATATGATAGATGACAACTAGCTATAAGGAATATTAGATTCATTCAAAGCATTTATGAACAATTTAGATCTAATAAAGTTAAATTTCTCTCTAGCTTGAGGTTTAGTGAAAATGTCTGCCAACTAATTTTCCATGTCCACATGCATGATATAAATATCCTTTTTGGCAATGTGATCATGAAGAAAAGAATGACAAACCTCTATATGTTTGGCTCTACTATGCAAGATAATATTATATGACAAGCTAATTGCACTAGTATTATCACAATAGATAGGATAAGCATCAAATGAATGTTAAAGTCTTGGAGCAATTGCTTCATCCATAGGACTTGGGCACAACAACTCTCGGCTGCTATGTATTCAGCCTCAGTGGTTGATAATTCCATTGTGCTCTATTTCTTGGAGAACCAAGACACCAAGCATAGTCCTAGGATTAAGAAAGTGCCACTTATGCACTTTCTATCAATCAAGCATTCTGCATAATCCACATCACTATAAGCCGTAAGAGTAAAGTCCCTTGACTTGGGATACCATAGTCCAAAAGTTGGGGTTTTGGCTAAGTACCTTAAAATCCTCTTAACAACTATAAGATGTTATTTCTTAGGATTTGATTGAAAGCGAGAACACAAGCCAACACTAAACATTATATCAGGTCTAGAGGCAGTTAAGTAAAGTAAACTTCCAATCATACCTTTATAAAGCTTCTCATATACCTTTTCCCCTTCTTCATCTTTATCAAGTTTGGCGGTGTTTGACATGGGTGTGTCCATCGGCTTGGTGTTCTCCATCCCATAGCTCTTTTATAGCTCAATTGTGTACTTGTCTCGGTAGATGAAGTTCCCATCTTTAGTTTTCTTGATTTGAAAGTTGAATAAGAATGTAAGCTCACCCATCTTACTCATCTTGAACTCACTTTGCATAAGATCACTAAACTCCTTGCAAAGATCAAGAATAGTTCCGCCAAAAATGATATCATCAACATATATTTGAATGATAAAAAAAAATAGAAGTGTGCTTTAGAAACAAGGTAGCATCTACTTTGCCCAAGATATACCCATGATCTAACAAAAAGTTCTCTAATTTCTCATACCAAGCTCTAGGTGCTTGTTTGAGTCTATAGAGATTTTTTTGTAACAAATAAACATGGTTAGGTAATATATCATGTTAAAAGCCTGAGGGTTGTGCAACATACACTTCCTCCTCAATTGTTTCATTCAAAGATGCACTTTTAACATCCATTTGATAAAGAAGAAAGTTTTTATAACTGGCAAAAGCAAGTAACATATGAATGGACTCAAGTGTAGCTACAGGTGCATATGTTTTATCAAAATCTATACCTTCCTACTGATCGTAGCCTTGAGACACTAACCTTGTTTTGTTCCTTACCACTTTGCTTCTTTCATATATCTTGTTACGGTAGACCCACTTGGTGCCAATGATCTTTCTATCACTTGGTCTTGGCACTAGGGTTCATACTTTGTTCTTTTCAAATTGCCCCAACTCTTCTTGTATAGCTAGGATCCATTCATCACCCCCAAGAGCTTCTTTGACATTCTTTGGCTTGAGTTGTGAGATGAAGGTGTTGTTGTCTTGTTCTTTGATTAATGTAGCCCGTGTCTTCACACTTTCAAATGGATCACCTAAAATTAGCTATTTTGGATGATTATTTGCAAAACACAGATTTGGATCATTCGCTTCTTCTTGAATGACCACATCTTTTCCCTTTTAGGTTATGTTGAGTTCTTTAATAATAGGAATTACCTCACCCGCAGCCTCATCATTTGGAACAATATCTTAGGAATAGAGGAGTTAGTCTCAATAAACCTAACATTTATAGATTCTTCTACTTTAGCAAGTTCAACATTAAATACTCTATAAGCCTTTCTAGTAGTGCTATAGACAAGAAAGAAGTTTCATTCTCAACTCGTTTATAAAAACTCAAGAAAACATCAAGCGTATCACTCTTGGAAATGAGAAAGAAGGTCCAAGTATATCTAGAGAAACCATCAACAATAATAAGGCAATACTTGGAACCATGAAGCGATTGAGTTCTCATTGGTCCAAATAGATCAATGTGAAGAAGTTCAAGAGATCTCTTGGTACTAAGGACTCCTTTGGATTTTGAAGGAGTACTTGGTTTGCTTTCCTTAGGTACAAGGTTGGCATTCCCCATCCTTTTCAAAATCCAATTTGGGAAGTCCCTTGACCAAGTCCTTTTGCTCAACTTTTTTAACCGATGCATATTTACATGACCAAGTCAAAAATGCCAAAGAGAAATATCATTCGAGTTTACTACTAGGAATCTACCAACAACAGGCTTAATAGAGTCAAGCACAATTACATAAAGATTACCACTTCTAGTTCCCTTATATATGACCTGATAGGTGAGGGAATCTAGAATCAAGCATTTAAAAGAACTAAATAGCACAAGGTAACAATTATCACATAATTGACTTAAACTTATTAGATGTGATGTAGGAAATCCACAAAAAGAACATTCTTGATACACAAGGATTAACCTACGTCACCCTCTCATCCTACGAGCATCAACAATGAGCTTAAATTCAGCATTTTCAATTTTAAGAGTTTCATGCTCATTTAGGACATTTTTGTTATCTTCCTTAAGAGTTTCAATGTTCTTAAGGTAAACACCAATTTGTACTTCAACTCCATTGTATTTGAGCTCAAGATCAAGATATTGGCCTTGCAAGTTATCAATGCTCTCAAGATGAGTTTTCTCATTTAACTCAAGAATTTCAAGTTTAGCATACAAATCATCAATAATTTTTCCTAACCTTTTTCTTTTAGATTTACATTTAGCAAAATAAGAATGGGTAGAAACAAGCATATCAATAAGAGTTTCCTTAGATAACTCATGCAATCTTACATCACTTACCT
Organism: Alisma plantago-aquatica; assembly: GCA_963693085.1. Taxonomy (NCBI): domain Eukaryota; kingdom Viridiplantae; phylum Streptophyta; class Magnoliopsida; order Alismatales; family Alismataceae; genus Alisma; species Alisma plantago-aquatica. The sequence goes on from OY856414.1 coordinate 665,167,222, forward strand.
CACTTACCTCACCAATTTCTTCACTAGTAGAGGCCATGAGTTCAAGGTAGCACTCTCCATCTTCTTCGGAGCTAGATCCACTTGAGGATGATTCCTCCCAAGCTGTTTGTGTTGCATTCTTGTGTATTTTCTCCTTATTTTCCTTCCTCTTGTACTTGTTCTCCTTTTTGTATTCTTCCTCCTTCTTGGAGCTGCCCTTGTGGTGTGACTTTATTGATTTAGGACATTCACTCTTGTAGTGTCCTTTTTGTCCACATTTGTAGCATCTAGGAGTAGAGGAGGAGGATTGCTTTCCCTTCAAGTGCTTGCCATTGGTGTAGTTGGCTTCATGCTCACTAGGACCATCATCTTCACTAGAGGAGGAGGAAGATGTTTGACAAGAAAGTTCTTGTTGAAGGAGGACCCCCTCCACTTGTGCTTTGAAAGCACTATCTTTGATCTTCTTGGCTTCCTTCTCTTCTGGATTGGCTTCTTCTTCTTGCTTGTCAAGCCTTGGCTCATGAGCTTGGATGTTGCCAATGAGCTCTTCAGTTTGGATGTCACCAAGGCTCCTTACTTCTTCAATGGAGGTCACCTTTGAATCCCATATCTTTGGTAGAGTCCTCAAGATCTTGGAGTTGATTACACCTCTATCCAAAGTGTTGCCCAAAGCAGTTAGGCCATTGATGATCACATTGAGCCTAGAGTACATCTCCATAATCCCTTCTTTCTTGCCCATCTTGAAGTTCTCTAGAAGGCTTTTCAACATGTATATCTTAGCCTCCTTGACTTACTTTTTGCCCTCATAGGTAATGTAGAATTTATCCCAAATATCATAGGTGGTATCCCAAGATGAGATGAGGTTGAAATCTGTTGGGGTAAGGGATTCATAGAGGATGCTTATGGCTTTGGTATTCAGTTGGGCTTCTTTTAGTGCAACTTCATTCCATGTTGAAATAGATCTAGTTGGCTCCTTGTATAGTGTGACCATCACCTTCCACATATCAAAGTTCATCCCTTGAATGTAGAACTGCATACGCCTCTTCCAATAAAGGAAGTTAGTGTCGTCGAATATCGGAGGACGCATGAAGAAGCCTCCCTCTAAGTTGAGTGAACTAAGTAGGTTGTCGTCCAACTTCTCATCTCATAGGAGATTGTTGGAGAAGACCCTTAGCTCTACTACCACTTGTTGGATCTAGGGCTCTAGAGAGTGGGGTGAATAAAGCTTCAAAATTCTCACAAGATAAGTTAGACCTTTAAATTATATCAATCAAAACCAATAGCTTAAGAGTAATTTGAAGTCCGAACTAAGAAAGCATAGCAAGGATGAGAGAAATCAAAACATGCACTTGGACAAGGTGGTTTAGAGTGGTTCCACTCTCCAAACTAGGACATAGTCAATCCACTACCTAGAGAGGTCAACCTCTAGGACTTTGGAATCTGTGTTTACTTATATTCATTCATAAGAGATACAAGGAGACCACATACATCCAAGGACTTACCTATTCAAGATAAGAGTCATCCACCTACACAAGGACTTACCACTTGATCAAGATATCTTCAGCCTTCAACAAGGACTTATCCATACTTGCATCAAGTCTTTGGCCTTGAAGGAATTTGCTCACTCTTCCTAAATCTTGGCCTTGCCCTTCTCCTTCACCTGGAGAAGATCTTCACCTCTTCTTCAACCTTGAAGAACAACAACAACAACTTCACCTTCACTCAGAGTAGCTTGCTTCAACCTTTTATTCTTTGAGAAAGGGGGTAGGGAAGACGAAATGGAATGAGAGCTTTACAAGAACATGAATGTATCTATCTTACAACTGGCCTAACTCACTCATAATCATGAAATGCTTTGTAAATGAGAGAGACAAAGGGGCTCAAAGAGTTGCAACATACTCAACTATAGCAAGGACTTAGAATAACATGAATGAGCAAACTTGGAATGAACTCCAAGGGGTCCTATTTATAGCTGGAGGTGTTCCCTTGGAGTGTGGGATCACTTAAGGGAGAAATATATCTGTTTTCCAAGTTACAAAGGATCTATTCTCACTCAAAACAACTCTCTAATGGTGATAATCACTTTTTCTACATTTTTCGTACAGTACATTCGGTTGAGTTTTAATAAAGATAACTCGACCAATCTACTAAGAGACAAAGCCAATTTTCAAACTATCGGTCGAGTTTGTTCTGGGAAACTCAATCGATGAGTCAAAATTAGTTTTTCTTAGTTTATCGATTAGTCAAGTTCTGTGAGTGTGCAACTCGACCGATTGGTTTCTCCAAAAAATTCATCACTAGATCGATCGAGTTTCCAACTCGACCGATAAACAGCTTGAAATTATTTTTCTAAAGTGACATTTGAGTGATTAAATGTTGGAATTAAGTGTCCTTGATTTTTTTCTCATCTTAGTTACAAGTCATATCATCAATACAAGTGATTCCAAAAATCATCTAAGGTCATTTGGAGTGATTTCCCAAAATGCACACTTGCATTGCTTTTGCATTGCTTTTGACTTGGACTTGGATAAGGTAGGGCTTGTGTAATTTGATACTTTTCATGTACTTAAAGCTTTAAATAAATATTGAAAAAACATATTAGATACATAGGAATGGAATGGTAAATTCATTAACAAAATATGGGAAATGTATAGCTTTGAAGTCAACACTAATTATGACAGATGGGGCCTATGCTCTTTATTTCAAAAGTCCATGTCTTAGGCTTGTATGTTCACATAGTCATATGGTTAAGGAGTCAAAATACTTTCCTAGGATTAGTTATAATCTACCTATTGAAGAGATATAGAGGAAGGTGAATATATCCTTATAAAATTAAAGAAAAAATATAAGAAAAAGACATGCAACAAAATGAAGATGAAATGATTCTTTCCAAGACACGAATCTACTACCTAGCTGTTTCCAACTAGGATTTTGCAACAAATAATTCTATTAACTTCGGTGTTAGGAAAAATTACAAAAGTACTTATTGAAACTAAAAACCCTATTCTTTTACTGGCCATAGAAGAGAACCACAAAACCTCTTATTTTACAGACGAAGGAAGAGCATCAATCTCCTCTTCTTTAACAGATGATAGAAGAGCATTGATCTCCTCTTCTTTAACAGATAACATAAGAGAACCACAACACCTCCTCATATTTGATGGCCACATAAGAGCACTTGTTGTGAAGGCTCCTTCTTCACTTGTGAGATCCCAGACAGCCTCCTCTCCTCGGAGTAGTTCCACCACAGTTCATGAACAAAGAAAAAAAGATTGGAGAAAGCAAAACGCCAATGTAGTTTACAATGTCCTAGATCAAGCTTATGGATCAATACCACTATGTATTAGGCAATGATGGATGGTGATGTTGGAGGGCTATGATTAGGACACGAATTTTGCAGATGTAGAAGATTGCAAATGGATTTATATAGCTCAAGATTGCTCAACTATTGTTCAAATATTATTTCCCAAGTGTGCAAGTAATATATTAGGTGTCCTATGACCACCATTATTTATAGGAATGGATTATAAGTGTCTAGGGCATCTTAGGATAGTGTCTAGAGTGTTCTAGGATGAGAAATAGCTAGGTACAATGACTAATTTATTCATTAATAGTATTAGCATTCCAGAACCTATCTCGGTCGACAAAATTCTTGACTAAAGGTTACTCAGTCAAGAATTACTCAATCGGGTTTGGTAGAAGTGTCAAACTTCATTCTAACGGCTAATTGTCATTCTAACTACTTGGTCAAATGACTTAACGGTCTTTCCTCAGTCCACAAATCTTTGACTGGGTCTGTCTCGGTTGATAATGTTTTCGACAGAGATTGACTCAGAGCTAAGTAATTGTAAAGGTTCTTTCGGTTCTCCAAGTCTTCAACTGAGGGGGTTCTCGATCAAATTTTTTTTGACCGATGGAGTCTCGGTTGCAAGTTATTCGATCGAAAAATCCCCAGAAATTGGTTTTGCAAATGTCGGTAAACCTATCTAATGATTTTTCTAATGTGACCAACCTACCCTAGACACTTAGTTTAGACATATGAACAGGTTTGGGATAGGTGAGATTGGTCTATAGCTTGATTTTACATGTGTATTAAAAACTTATAGAATTGTATTACAAATAAGCACATATACATAAGAATTCAAGTAATTGATACTCCAATCTTGATTAATTTTTCTCCACATACACTTTGTATCTGAAACACTTAGATAGCATGTTAAATCCGCAAATAAGAAATGTTTGTCATCAACAAAAATAAGATGAGATAATTTCCAATTTAGCCAACAATCTCCCCCTTTTTGAAGATGGAAGACATTTCGATAAGCAAAAACTTAAAATGAAATTTTCATACCTTGGTGAGATATTCCTTGAGTGTCACAAAAAATGTGTGCACACTTATACTAGAGAGTTATGGAATATATCATCCAACTCTCAAAGTAAAGTGCAAAAATTAATTTATGGCAGTGTGTCTCTAAACTCAAAAAACTCAATTAAAAATCATAAAAACTTAAGGAATTAAGTTTGTCTTTTAGATTATTTCTCCCCCTTATCATTTCATAAAGTAAAAGAATACTCCCCCAGTTGAATACTCCCCCTAAATATGATGCTTAAAATAATCTCAAATTTAGTCACATAGTCATGAATAAGTACTCAAGCATGCTCAATTCATTGATGGAAGAACTATTACATAGTTGCTCAAAGCAAAGATACATAAGGATTGCGTAAAGGGAAGATACATTAGCATAGCTAAATGACTACAAAAAATATGTCACTTGAATGAGTTAAGGATGACATCCACCTATGTTTATTTGCTATCGAAAGGTTAAATGCCATAATATTTCACAATAGATCCCCAATCCAATGCACCAGTCTTGGAAAGAGCACAAGCCTCAAGAAATGTGGGTGCTCTGTCAAAGAAAAAATGGGATGTTATGTCCTGGAGTTGCATGAGTGAGTATTGGGTGTGGGTACGTTCAGTGGATAATGGAGGTGGGACTTGAATGTAGTTGATGTATGGGTTGAATGGGTAGATACTCCAAGGGTATGACGCATAGGGATAGTTATCAAGAGTTATTGGTGTAAAGGATTGCATTTTTTGGTTAAGATAGGACATGACATTGTGGTTGTAATCAAAATGTATCGCAATTTGATATGCTAGGAAACATCATTTGCAAGGATTTCCATAGAGTAGCTAAGGGGAAGAGAAGAAGGGGGAGGAATGTCTTCATGGAATGTGCCTTCTTCAGTTCTAGCCTTTGTTTTGGCCAAAATCTATACCCATTTTTTCAACAATGTTCTGAGTTATCCTTTGGGGGTGTCTATCATGGGGATAGCCTAATTCAGCTAAGTCCTTACCAATTGAGTGTCGAATGATTTGGAAAACAAAATCAACATATTGTGGATTTCCACAGAATTCAAGCATATTGGGAAGAATAATGCGAATAAAATTGGAAGAGATGCATTCAAGAATTGCATATATGAGATACATCCTAAACTTGAAAATTTTAATCTTGTTAGCTCTAGGATAGATGTTGTGGCTAATAATAAGGTTCACTATCCTAGCTTCATGGGTTAGATATGTGGCATAGTAAAGTACTCCTATGTTTGTGAGTAGAGGTATTTGGGACAAAGGTGGCTCTTTTGATGTTACTAAGGCTAAATGTATTTGGTTGATTTGTAGAAATCTTGTTGAGAGGATTTCCTATGGTGAGCTCTGCAAATTCAGCATATTTGACAACATCTGTTTTCTAACATTTCTAGAAAATTAGTTTCAAAAAAGCCAAAGGATAGCCCATTTACCATGGTGGTTAAGGAATAATGGTCATTGGTGTCCCTAGTAAGGTTGACATAAAACACATGGACAACTTGTGTAGACCAGAAAAGGAAGGAAGAGGTAACAAATTCCTATAGTTTTTGGACTTTGAAGAGACGGGGAAGATGGAGGAGCTTAGAGAAGTCATTTGTATCCACTAATCATCAAGGAAGAGGCGTCTTGGAGGTGATCTTTAGGGACTTCTCTCTGGAAGCAGTATCGTTGAAGGGTGTTTCATTGATGATTGTCAGTGCCGGAGTCGTAGAATCCCCCTTCTTGGATGTTTCTTGCTTCTTACCATCGTGAGCTGAAGAGGATGCCATGAGAAAGAATTTGTTGGAAGAAGATGTAGGGAAGATAGGGGAATGAAAGTTTCTGAAGTAGAGATCTAACAAATGCTCAAAGGATGCTAGAGAAAAGTACTCTTTGAGTTGTGAAGACAATGGCCAAAATGGTGGCTATTTATAGCAAAACAAATCCCTGCTCGATTGAAAAACTCATCAACCGAGTGCCCAATGGCTCTATTCCAATGATATCATAATGGCTAGTCATTTGACTTTTTGTTTGAATTTTTTTTTGCAACGCTCATGATCTCTGTCAAGAATTTTGTCAACTTAGGGACTTGTGGTTCAAAAAAAAATTCATTCGGAGGAGTTGTTGGTATGTATGCCCTGAGAGCCAATCATGGGATGATTGGTGGGATACATTAAGATTGATTTGATAAACATCAAAGGCAAGCTTCCAATTCTTTCTGGTTCAGTCATATGAGATAATGATAGAACATATTGAATGTATAGAGAATGACATTACTCAATGATGTATGCTTTCAGGTTGAGGACCTGAACGATGAGATCATATGGATGCTAAGAGTTTGTACATTCTTATTATGTCCCTAGTCGGATGTCATTGTGGAAGGTAGATAGACAACAATGACACAAAAGACTAGATTGTGGTGTTGGTTGATGACAGAATCTCACTAGTCATGATATGGAGATATCAAACCAAACACATAGGTACTTGTTAGAGAACAAGTGTACCGGAAAGACCCACCGTGAGTTTGACACATGGAACCATGACATGGTTGTCACAGTCATTTCTCACAGTGATGGTGGTGAGTGTGATTTTTTGACCTGAAATCACTACACTCAATACATGTCGTTGGGTACACTTTGACATCATCAAATGCAGTCTTGAAACATGGGTTGTTATAAAGGTGATGATTGGTGGCTTTGACACATGGGGCTTTTTAGGGGTGAGTGATAGATATGGGAATTGTCCCTCCTGAGGGAGTTTGATATCCATGGCCACTTGATGAGTAGGATTGAGATAGGCATGCACACGCATGTATGAATCTGTATGTGATATTGATGTCATACATATCTCCTCAAATCTACTCAGAGATCAAGAAAGTGAATGAACGTTGGTAGGATGACTATTCCATGCCTTGAGTTCATTCGGGATATCAGTGACAAAGGAATTATACATTCACTATAACACCATTCACAGATTGTAGGATTGAAAGTTGTTCTTCAACTTTCTATTTCACTTGGGTAGCACTGATGTGTGACTAGGCACCGCTCTTTGCTTGTGAACTCATAAGTGTTATGGACTTTCACTGCAAACGTGAAATGGACCTGCAGGGTCACACACAAAGGATTTAACTTAAAAGAGGAGTTTATCCAAAAATGATGTTTAGATTGATTACTAAAGGAGTTTAGTAGTTCAATTAAACACTCAATCAATTGATAGCTCAATATCATAATGTTCAAGGTGTTGGACAGATTGATTAGAGTATCAGATTGATTGAAATTACAATTGACTGATTTTACACAGTTTGCACTCCCAACCGATCGACTCATGTGATGAATCAATCATCTCAGCTTGGTGAACCGATCGGCTCATGTGATGAACCGATCGGCTCATGTGATGAACCGATCGGCTCATGATAGGTTGAGATGATCGGTTCAAGGGTTGAACCAATCGACTCAACAGGTCCAAATGAGCAAGTTGGGAAAGTCAGGTTGGTGAGAAATTTCTTTTCGTTTCACTTATCCAATTTGATTGGAACAAGGATTGGTATTTGGATCAATTCGAAACAAAAGAGGAAAAGTCAATCGGGAATTGACCAGGGCAGTGAACTGATCATTTCAGAAGTGAACCGATCAGCTCAGGTTCCCCAACCGATCGGTTTAGGTGTGAACCGATCGGCTCAGGTCTCCAACCGAGTGTTTCATGCTTGAAACTATCGGTTCAGCTGGCGCAGTTGGTTGTTTTGTGGAAAATCTCGAATCCTTCTACTCCTGCTTTAATCCTGCATTGCCCAGGGTAGAAAACCCTATCCCATGACCCTCCTATATATATAGGGTACTGGGGGCTTCTCAGGTACAACAACAACTCAGAACACCAGTTGCTCTACAAAGTTGTCGTTCTCTCTGGTTGTGGTAACTAGGAGAGCCTGAGCAAGTGCTACCCGATTAGGGAGGCACAGTAAGGGAAAGACAACTACAGAAAAGTGACTAGTTGCAGGAGAGTGTGTCGGTGACTAGTACGCCGATAGGGGGGTACAAATCCTTCTAGTGCCTTGTGCGACAAGGCGATCAGAGTTCTAGGTGGTCTGTGTGGACTACTACAAAGGTGGGAGACTTCTGCCGCTCGGAGGACAGTCGTCAATCCTGACAGTCCCGGTGAGACCAGGAGCTGCACAGACATCGTCCAAGACCGGAGGTGAAGACCACGCAAGCCGTGAGGTAATGTCACCGAGTAAGCCTCGGGTCAAAGTATGTCTCTACAAACCATCCTTCCTACTGTATAGACGTTGACGCGATTCCTTTATACTGGGTTCAGGAGAAGAAATTTGTTTGTTTCCGCTGCCTTCTCTATCTCCCCTAAAACCCAACAGGAGTGTCTAGAAAAAATATTTTAATGAGGTGTGCATAGTCAGCCAAAGGTTTCACTGAGAGAAACTCATTCGAAAATTTTATCGACCAAAATCCTTCTCGGTCCAGTATTTTTTCGAGTGAGTGTAACAATTTTGAGCAATATTTTGCAATGAGGATGGATTGAGCTTGACTAAGTATTTCTTATTCATATCATTTTAGATAAACATTTAAAAAGATAATATTATTAGTGTATGCAAAATCATTGAGTAAAGAGATCAAAATATACAATGCTTCATTTTTCTCTAATTACTCTAAGTTGTTCTAAACTAAGGGGTTTTATGAAAATATCAGCTAATCGATTTTTAGTATCAACATGATGAAGACATATGTTACTTTTAGCAATATGCTCATGAGGAAAATGATGTCTTACTTCAATATGCTTTGCACGACTACGTAAAATAGGATTATGAGCTGATTGTTTTTGGAATATGGTAAATATATTGCCAAAAGTGAAATATAGCTAAGCTATACAATATTGCAGGGCATCTCAAATAGAGACCCCAACCCCAAAAAAGGAAGGCAAAAAACTATACAGGGGTGCTTTACAAAATACCCCAATATGTGCTTGTAGAAGAGATCAAATTATCTAGGAGCTCCTACCTATGCTTTACATGCCATTGTAAATTAGTAGAAAGAAAATCAATCAGCTTCAAAGCATCACGTTCTCTCTGACTATGTGTCCTTCTGTTCCTTTCATTCCATATAATATAAGTTATGCATGTGATGCAGAGATTGGCAAACCTACATAGATATTTGTTGTTGTTATACCAAACTTTTATCCAACAAAATAGATCATAAAGGTTGTTGGGTCCTTTGTAATGACATTCATTCCTGAGACAGGTTATGCTGAGAATTTGTTTAGTATACTTGCACTCAAAGAAGATATGTTTGTTGGATTCCTCTTCCTCCTTGCACAAGGGACATATTGGGTCAACCTGAACACCCCATTTCAACAGTCTGTCCTTGGTAGGTAATTTTTTGAGGAGGACATGATAGGTCAACGTGCTTCATTTGGGACAATGGTGTCTACCCCACAAGATGTCAGCAAGCTTAGCATAGCTAGAGTTCCCTATATCATGTTGATCAGTGGTGGCGAGGCTTGGATAACCCAATCACCATTCGCATCCACACTATATAGGGAGGGGGAGGAACACACAAGCACACTCATGGATCTCCAAACTCTAGAAGGGCTACAGCCAGTACGAGCACCTAGGGAACATACGTATCTCAACTTCATCCAATCTACCCAGCAGTTGTCATTCTGGTTAATAAATTTGTCCATTCTCTTCTTCGTGCAGGTTGACATGATCTCAAAATGATCAACAATCTGCAGTCCTGCTAGTTTGAAGGTTTTAGCTATAATATCCCACGCTACACCATGGTATTTACTTGCCCATAAGAAATTGACAGTGATAGAACAGATATTCCCAAGGACTAGGTTAGGGATATCACCCATCGAAGCCAAAAATCTGACTGTTGTTGCCTAGATAATTGTTCTTATCAAAACCAATCTTCCTATCATAGATATGTTGAGCCCACTCCATCCTTCTATTTTGTTTCTGAGATTATCCAACACCATATTGAAACTTGATTTGACTCTACCTGTGGAAATAGGTACCCCTAAGTACTTAGTAGGAAGGGTACCTCTCTCCATGCATGTAGCTACATTTAATCTTCCCCTTCTGTTATCATAAGATTTGGAGAAGTACACTCGATATTTGATGGTACTGATGTATAAAATTGAAATTTTACCAAACTTTTTCAACACTTTTGTTAACTCTTCAAATGTTTTCCATGGCCAAATAAAAAGAGAAGAACATCGTCAGCAAAAATGAGGGTTGGATTGACCTTACACCTTTGACTTTATAAGTTTTCACTAGGTTGTAGTTCTCAGCCTCTCTGATTAAGTAATTGAGACCTTTCATAACTATCGTGAAGAGTAGGGTGGAAAGGGGATCCCCTTGTCTCAGCCCATTTGAAGATCTGAACAAACCTTCGGGAGAATTGTTGATGAGAATAGAAAAGGAGAAAGTTTCATAACATTGTTTCATGATAGAGACCCACCGTTGGCCAAACCCCAAGGAAGTCATCATATTATTCAAGAACTTCCAGCTGACATGATCATAAGCTTTTCTTATATCTATTTTCATGAGAGCTTTGGTGTTAGATTTCCTTTTGTTGAAATCAATGAGAAATTTGGAGGCGAGAAGGGAGTAATCCTCAATCTTCCTATTCTTGATGAAGGCATTCTGATCATCTGAGATTGTGTGGGAGAACAACTTCCATTTTTTTAGTCAATAGCTTAGCTATTGTTTTATATAGGACCTTGCAGCAGGAGATAGGCCGAAAGTCACTCATGGCTATGGCTTCTTTAGACTTGGGTATCAGTTTGATGAATGAGTGGTTAATAGCTCACACCATGTTGCCTCCTCTGATGAACCAGCTAACCTCATCACACAGATCTTGTTTGATAATATGCCAAGTAGCATGGAAGAAATGGCTATTGAAGCCATCGAGGCCAAGGGCTTTTGAGAAATTTATTGAGAAGAGGGCGACATTGACTTCTTCTTCAATTATGTCCTAACATAACTCTTCATTCATTGCCACATTAACTTTTTCTTTGGGTAGGTTCATAACACCCTCATAACTGCTCTGGTTTCTGTTGTATAGGTTGTTGAAGAAAGTTATGGCTTAATCGGCTATGTCTTCATGACTGTTAATTGATTTCACTTGTGTTATCACATAAAACTAGGGTTGAAGTTAATGAAAATCCATAATCATTTAGGACCTGTTGCATCCATAAAACCTGTACGCAACATTAGCTGCCATATTTTTTTCTTCAGTGGTAGAGAAAGCAATAGTATTTTGTTTCTTACTAAACCAAGATACGATTGATTTTTCGAGTAAGAAATAACCACCACTAGTACTTTTGCAATCAAGGCAACAACCAGTGTCGTCAACATCAGTATAAGCTTTAAGTTTAAATGATTGATCTCGTGGGTACCAAATATCATAGTCTAATGTACCAGCTAAATATCGTAAGATCCTTTTGATAGAGACCAAATGAGAATGCATAGGATTCGATTGAAATTGTGCGCATAAAATGACAACAAACATAATATCTGACTGAGAGGCAGTTAAGTATAATAAACTACCAATCATACCTCTATATAAGGAACTATCAATGGGTTCACCAGCCTCATATTTGTCAATTTTTTTGGGGGTGCCCATTGGAGTAGAAGTATGCTTACAATTTTCCATATTAAATTGTTTCAATATTTCTTTTGCATATTTTTCTTAGTTGAGGAAAATACCACGAGGAGTTTGTTTAATTTGAAACCGCAAGAAAAATGTTAATCACCCATAAGACTCATTTCAAATTATTTTTGTATAATATCACTAAATTGTGTGCAAAGTGATTCATTGGAAGCATCAAAAATTATATCATCAACATATATTTCAACAATGAGAAAATCTAATTCATACTTTTTGTAAATAGTGTAAAATCTTATTTGCCCATAGAGAAGTCATTTTCAAAAAGATAATTTTTGAGTCATTCATACCAATTTCTAGGGGCTTGTTTTAGTCTATATAGTGCCTTATTTAATTTGTAAACATGATCAAAATGTTTTGGATATTCAAAACAAGGAGGTTGATAAACATAAACTTCCTCTTGTATTATTCCATTTAAAAATGCACTTTTAACATCCATTTGAAAGAGTTTAACATTTTTATGTGCAGCTAAAGCTAATAACATACGAATTGATTCTAATCTAGGTACTAGAGCATAGGTTTCAACAAAATCATCTCCGTCTTATTGATTATACCCTTGAGCAACCAATCTAGCTTTGTTCCTAACAACTTTCCCGACTTCATTTAACTTGTTACGAAATGCCCATTTAGTTTCGATAATGGTTTTATCTTTAGGTCTAGGGTCCAAATCCCATACATCATTCTTGGTGAACTGATTTGGTTCTTCTTGCATAGCAATGATCTAATAATCATCTTTGAGAGCTTCTTCAACCTTTTTTGGTTCAATTATGGATACAAAAGTTATGTTTGGTACATATCTAAAATGAGATCTAGTTTTTACTTTATCAAAAGGATCACCAATTATTAGATCTTGTGGATAGTCTTTTATTAATCTTGGAGTGGGTTGATGTGATTCTTCATTTTGACTTTGTTCTTTTTCAACATTATTATCTTATTTAGGTGATATAGTTAAGTGTTCAATTAGTTTTGGAAGATCATTTTCTATTTCATTATTTGTTTGATTTTCATGCAATGTTACATGGATTGACTCTTCTACTTTTTTAGAGATAGTAGTAAAGATTCTATACACCTTACTTGAGGTTGAGTAACCTAAGAAGAACCCTTTTTGTAATTTTGGATCAAATTTATCTTTATCATCTTTAGTATTAACATTGCAACATGGGGTTTCAGAGAAATGAAAGTAATCCACTCTTGGTTTCTTAGAGGATAGTATTTCATAAGGAGTCTTTTTAAGTTGATGATGAATTGAGATTCTATTTTGAACATAGCATGCAGTATTAACAAGTTCAGCCCAAAATGTTTTAGGTGTGTCATGTTCTAATAGCATTGTTCTAGCCATTTCTTGTAACAAACAATTTTTCCTTTCAAAGAGAAGTTGTGAGTGTACCCTTTAGATGAGCAGAAATATTCAAAAGTATGATTTTCAAATTCTCCTCCATGATCACTCTTAATAATGTAAATTTTATTTTGAAGTTGATTTTCAATCTTTGAACATAATTGAATAAATATTCCAATGGATCATCTTTTCTATAAAGAAAATGTACCCAAATATATCTACTATAGTCATCAACAATTACAAAACAATACCTCTTCCCTCCTACAAATTGTGTTCTCATAGGTCCAAATAAATCATATGTATGAGTTCAAGAGGTCTAGATGTACTAAGGATTTGTTTTGCATTAAAGGAAGTTGTAGTTTGTTTTCCTAATGTGCAAGGTTCACAATTTTCAAAATTATCGAATGAAATTTTAGGCAAACCACAAGTTGGATCATGTTTGATTAACATTTTGATAACATGAGTACTTGTATGTCCTAATCTTGTATGCCATCGATTTTGGGTATTATCATTTGAAATAAGGCTTTTACCAACAATTGATTTCATAGAGTTAGGCCTAAGAACATAAAGATTTCCTACTCTTTTTCCTTCATATACTACATTGTTTGAAGATTCTTTGAGTAATTTGCATCAAGTTTTGTTGAAAAGCACATCATAACCACTATCACATAATTGAATAACACTTAGCAAATTGTGATGCAAACCATCTACTAAAAGCACATTCTTAATTGTGAGATTAGTTCTGATATTACCTATTCCCATGATGGCGCCCTTGCCATTGTCTCCAAATGTGACTGATGCTCCCTTTTTCTTTTCAAGTGAATGAAAAGATTTCTTATTTCCAGTCATATGTTTGGAGCATCCACTATCAACCACTGAATCTTACAATTTAAATGATTTTTGGTAACCAAGTAGAGTTCATGATGGTTAATACATAAAACTTATATTATCAATACCAGAAATATCATCTGATATACTCAAATTTAAAATCCTGACAGATTTTTAGTGGAATACCACTTCATCTGAGGAGTTACTCAGTCAAAACTTTTGTCGATCGAATTCAGTTCTAGACTTTATTTTAAAAAATATTCAAATGACTCTTTGTTTGAATAAAGGATATGCAAATAGATCTTTGTTTAATTAAAAAAATATGCAAATGCATTTCAAATTGGGTTGAGATTAGACATAAATGTGTTTATCATGATAAGCATAAGTCAAATTCCAATAGTTTCTCCTTTTTGTTTTAAATTGGTGGTTTGGGAACCCAAACCATGTCAATTGCCCCTTTCTTTCTATATTCACATGAGAAAGAATAATGACCTAAACATTGATAGTAACAACATGAGATAGAAGGTATTTCATTCCTCTTTGAATATTTTGAGAATTTACAACTTTAGTTTTAGGTACATATATAGTTCTATTCTTGGGAACATATGCCTTTGTAGTTTAGTTTTTAGGTACATATCCCAGACCTCTTCTTCCAACTTCTTTAGAAGAAATATTTAGAATATTATCAAGTTCTTATTTCCTTGCATTAATCTAGAAACTTGTTTTTGTAATTCAACATTTTCAGCAAGCTCTTTAGTTATATCTAAATTTACTTGATCAAGGTTTGAAATTAAAGTGTCTCTATATTTTACTAAAACATCATAATCTAAATGTGTGCATAGAATAGGTTGAGTTTGACAATCATTTAATTTTGCAAGCACACGCTTTTCCTGAGAAAGAAGATTATTGTTATTTTCAAGAATAAGTTATTGTGCCTTATAATTTTCAATTGATTCTTAATGCATTATTTGAGTATTTTAAAGTATCATTTTTAGAACTAAGGTTATCTAGATTAATATGAAGTTCATCAATAATTTTAGTAAGTTTCTTCTTTTGTTTCTTGCATGCAATGTATTTTGTGTGAATTTCTTCGAGACTAGTAACTAATTGGTGAATGCATATTCATCCTAGTTTTAGTTGCATTATTAGTCTAGTTTAGCATTCATATAGCTTTGTATTTTCACCAGAATAGTTTTGTTTTTATCTACTAAGGTTTTTATGTTAATTTTTTAGGAATTTGATACTTTTCTTGACTCCCTTTGTAGGTTTTGAATTTTATCACTCTACAGTAAGATTCCCTAGGGGGTCCCATGCCCTTCAACGGATGGGAGTCAAGAGGAGGATGCCTCTCATGGGGTGTGGGGCAGCGACCCAGATCAAAATGGATTTTGAGCACTTCAAAAGGTAGATCGGTACATAAAAATTGTCCAAGACCAAAATTAACCTATCGATCGACCTATCGATCGACATACTAGTCGACCTCCAATCTTTAGAAAATAAGCATCAATAGATGATGGACATACAATCCATCAATAACCAGGGCCAACACCTTTGTCGACCTCCCTGCTCAGCACATTTGTTGACACTCAAAAGGTCGACACTTAGGAGCTCGACATCATCATCATCCAGCAAGCGATAACAAATCAGCCATCAATCTACTATTGTCGACACTTCTGTCGACGACCACAACTGCCTGACACCCTTGTCGACCCTCAAGGTCGATAGTCTCATCGCCCTCCAAGACCAACAGACTGATGGATGGAAGTCCAAAAGCCATCGACTGACAGATATGTCGATCGACAACAAATGATTGACACTTATGGAAAGAGGTTGACAACATCGACCCTATAAATAGGCTCCCAGTGCAACCGTATAAAGGATCTTGACATTCTAGGGATAGAAACATTGAAAGGCTGCCGCCGAGATCAGAGAAAGGATGAGACCTATCGACCATACTAGATCTATAGACCTAGCTTGGTGATGCCTATCGACTCCAAGCACAGATCGACATATCATTTCCTTTTGCAACTCCAAAGCCATCGATCGTCCTCTCTAAGGTGATTGATCTCTTCTCTGAGCTTCTTTCCATTCCCCTAATTCCGCTACAAGCTAAGGTTATACATGAAAGAGAAAGAAGGAAGGTAGTTCCCCGTCGCACACCATGTTGACCCGCTTCTGTTGCCATCTTGATCTTGATGGTGTCCTCCTCCTCTTCTAGTGATATTAATCTCGCCATGTCAAAGGAGTAATCTTTTCACTGGGGTGTGGGGACTAGCCCCACTACCAGTTTCTTGAAATTTCATTCATATTCCAACTCTTGTATAAACTCATATAATTCATAGCTAATCATTTATTACATACTTTGTGGATTTATCACCCGCTTTACGTGATTTATTATACTCCTTTACCATGAGACCTTCAACGTATAATATTTGAATACCGATTAGTTTTGGTTGACACTCTAATGAGAACTTCCAAAAGAAAGTCTTCGGAGTAGTGGATAGAGGATCTATAAGTAACGAGACATCGAGCTTACATGGATATCTACTCATGCAAGTTTCTGATGTAGAAAGGGGAAACTTGCATAACTCCAATTATATCTTCACATAGGTTTGGATTTGAATGATTGCAGAGATTCGAGTAGTGGCAGTGAAACCCAATTCCACCCTAGTGTTTCCATACATTGATAACTAGAACCTTAATCTAGATTTTCTTTCTTGCAATCTTATATTAATCAAATCAATCTCAACTTTTGTGATAAATACTAGTTCTTTCTAAGTTACTTCAATTAGATAATTATTTAAAATGTTTTCCCTTGGGATTCGATCCTTAACTGTACTGCAATAAGATCTGTCCACTTGCAGTTGGCATTATTGCACTTTGGTTTTGGTAAAATCTAGGAATTCCTTTCCTAGTGAATTTGTAGTGTGATAATATTCCATATCACTAATTCTTCTTTAGTTTCTTGCATTAAATATATTTTGCATGAATTTTTTCTAGAATAGTAACTAATTAATCTTTATATAATTTAAAAATATCTACCTCATTAGTTTCTTCTTCTTCTCTTGCAATGAGACATTCTATCTCCTCTTCTTTGTTGCTTCCACTTTCAACACTTGATTGATCCTAAGAGGCTTTGTAGGATTTTTCTCCCTTATCTTTCTTCTTGAATGAGGACTTCTTCTTGAGATTTGGGCATTCATTCTCCAAGTGACCCTTCTTTTCGCATTTGAAACACCTGAAAAAATGAAAACATTTGTATTTCTTACCATTTACAATAAGAGCATTTTCTTCGTCGTCTCTACTTGTGTCACTGTTTTCTTGAATGACACTTCCTGATGGTGTCTTGGAAGTGGATTTAAGTGCAAGTTCCTTATTTCTTCCCCTTTGTTTCTCTTCCCCGATCCATTCTTTCTCTTGTAAAGTGACTTCACGTGTCTCCAAGTTCCCAATGAGTTTCTCCATCTATAGTGTTGTGAGATCATTTGCTTCCTCGATAGTAGTTACCTTTGACTTGTATTTGGGAGGCAATGACCTAAGTTTATTGAATACTTGATCTTCCTAGTTAATGTTTTCCCAAGCTCTCTTAGGCTGTTCACAATGTTAGAGAATCTAGCATACATTTTTGTAATACTTTTGTCAGGTTGCATACAAAATAATTCGAATTTATGTTTTAACATACCTATTTTAGTATTTTCAACTTGAGTAGTTCCATCATATGTTACAACTAGTTTGTGCCATATTTCATGATTTGTTTCACATGAGGATATGTGATTGAATTCACTAATAGATAAAGAACGATAAAGAATACTTACTGCCTTTTCCTTGAGTGTGGCTTGTTTTAATGTATCAACATTCCATGTTTCTAACTCCATTGTTGGGAGTACGTATGGACGAGTTATCATCTTTGACAAATCAAATATGATACCTTGAAAGTAGAATTACATCCTCCTCTTCTAGTAGGTGTAGTTAGACCCATCGAGCACTAGAGGTCCGCTCACGTGTGACCCTTCCAAATTGAGGTTTCCAAGAATGTTGTCTCCCATGCTTCAAGACCGGTTAAGGCTCCTTAAAGACATGCTCTAACACCAAATGAAGAGATCTATAGGGGGGTGAATAGATTCTTATAAAAATTAACGTAAACATAGAATGAAAAAGATAAGGAACCAAATGAAAACTGTATCCAGAGTGGTTCCATCCAAGATGTCATTCCACTACCTAGTTTCTTCAAACTAGGATTTTGCAACAAATACTTTTATTAACTTATCTATTAGAACAAATTATAAAAGTACTTGTTGCAACTAAAAACCCTCTTATTTTACCAATCAAGAAAGAGCACCACGCAAACCTCTTCTTTGATAGAGGATTGAAGAGCACCAATCTCCTCTTCTTTAATGGATGACAGAAGAGCACCAATCTCCTCCTTTTTAATGGACGACAAAAGAAAACTGCCACACCTCCTCTTCATTGATGACCACATAAGAGCACCTATTGTGAAGACGCCTTCTTCACTTGCAGGATCGCAGACAATCTCCTCTCCTTGGAGTATTCCCATTGCAGTTCATGAATAAAGAAAGAAGATTGGAGAAAGGAGAACACCAATGTAGCTTACAATGTCCAAGATCAAGCTTATGGACCAATACCACTATGTATTAGACAATCATGGATGGTGGTGTTGGAGGGCTATGATTAGGACACAAATTTTGTAGCTGTAGAAGATTGCAAATGGATTGCTATAGCTCAAGATTGCTCAAATATTGTTTCTCAAGTGTGCAAGTAATATATTAGGTTTCCTATGACCACTACCATTTATAAGAATAGATTATAAATGTCTAGGGCATCTTTGGGTAGTGCCTATAGTGCTCTAGGATGAGAAATAGCCGTTACAATTGACTCAATGTAGGTGCAATGACTAATTTATTCGTTGATAGTACTACCATTCCAAAACCCATCTCGGTCGACGCAATTCTCGACCGGAGGTTACTTAGTCAAGAAATTCTTGGACCGAGTTTGGTATAAGTGTCAAACTTCATTCTAAGAGATAATTTCATTCTAACTACTTGGTCAAATGGCTTAACAATCTTTCCTCGGCCCACAAATCTTTGATTGAGTCTGTCTCGATGAACACCATTTTCGACCGAGACTGACTCTGAGCTAAGAAATTGTAAAGGTTCTTTCGGTGCTCTAAGTCTTTGACTGAGGGGATTCTTGATCGACAATTTCTTTGACTAAGGGAGTCTTGGTTGACAAGTTACTCGACTGAAAAATCCCTAGAAATTGGTTTTGCAAATGATGGAAAACCTATCTAATGATTTTTCTAATGTGACCAACCTACCCTAGACATTTAGTTTAGACATATGAATAGGTTTGATATAGGTGGGGTTGGTCCATAGCTTGATTTTACATGAATTCAAAAAAAATTATACATGTGTATTACAAATAAGCACATATGCATAATAATTCAAGTAATTGATACTCCAATCTTGATCAATTTTTCTCAACACGCACTTTGAACCTAAAAGACTTACATAGCATGTTAGATCCAAAAATAAGAAATGTTTGTCATCATAAAAAGATAAGATGATCTAATGTCCAGTTTAGCCAACACTTATTACTAAGTGATGATTTATATAGTAACATATATATTAATAAAACTTTGCAATAACAACTTATTTCATGTCTTTATGCATCCATATTTATATGTACATATCCCTACACATGTATACCATAGAGATAATCAACTAGTGCTACATGCAACTAATATGCATAATTTTGATCACGGCGCCAGGCCATCAAAAAGAAATAGTCGGCGGAATGGCCCAACGAAATGATAGCAAAGTCTGAGCTTATAAAAAGAAAATAGATTCTTGAACCTCTTTCATGCTCATGTCACGTCGAGGTCAAAACTGTGGGGAAATACTTCCAAAATTTATTGAAATAGAACATGCATTCTACTCTTACTAGTGAGATCAAGTGCTCAGGAATGGGATATGTGGTACGCATTCATGAATGTGAGTGCTACTAGATGATTAGGGCTCAATTCAAACATATTTGTTTCTTTCAGAAATTAACTTATTAGCTATAACCCAATGAGCTACTCATCTCCCATGTGATCATAGAATGGATCAATCATGGATGTCTAAACCAAATTGTTGCACTCCAGAGTTTATTAATGGCCTCGATGAGTTTGTAAGATTTGGAGAGGAACATAGAAAACAAACTAACGATAGGTTCTATTGCCCCTGTTGGAATTGTAGTAACAACTTGAAAGTTAACACTATTGACATGATCACGGATCATGTCATGTGTAATGGGATTGTAAAACACTATACAAAATGGTATTGGCATGGAGAGATTCCTAGCATGAGATTAGCATATGTCACTAGTGGTAGTTGTGTCAAAGACTAAATGCCTGACGATGTTGATGAGAACAAACCAATTCCAACAGACATGGTTGATGGGATTCTAGAGAGTTGTGGGGTAAATGTTACCGACCCAACTCCCTTATGTAGAAATGTTGTGCTTGATGATGAGAAACCATTATACTTAGGTTGTACTAAGTTTATGAAGTTGAGCACTATTTTGAGATTGTATACTCTAAAGGCTAACAATAGATGGAGCGACAAAAGCTTCACTTCTTTGTTGTCTTTGTTGAAAGAAATTCTCCCTGAAGGAAACTAGTTTCTAGTCTCAACATGCAAAATGAAAAATATGTTGTGCCCAATGAGATTGGATGCTACGAAGATACATGTATGCCTGAATGATTGTGTAATGTTTCAAAAGGACTATATCAATATGAAAGAATGTCTGAAATGTGGGGCATCTAGGTACAAAAGGACGACATCAGGTAAGAGAAAAACCGAGTCTCCTGCCAAGGTGATGTGGTATCTTCCTATAATACCACAGTTTCAACACTTGTTTTCTAATATGTAGATGCACAAATTTAATCTTGGCATGCAGAGTTAAAGAAAAAACTATGCCTATGTTTTCATACATTTTGTGTAAATGTAGTCGGTCCCAAGCATGGGTAAAGGAGGAGGGTTGGTGGTAGGTTGACAACCAGCCATAAATACTTTGTCACTCTTTCTATGACACGGAGTAGCCGGCCCCAACATAGTTGGGACTGAGGCTTATATTATGATGATGCATAGGCAAAGAAAAACAATGATGGCATCCTACAACATGCATCTGATTCCCCACAATGGAAGAAGATTGATTTATTGTATCCTGAATTTGGCAAAGAAACCAAGAATTTAAGACTTAGACTTTATACTAATGGGAGGAATCCATATGGAACATTAAGTATCCAACTTAGCACTTGCCTTGTCATGATTGTTGTATACAATCTTCCTTTGTGGTTGTGTATGAAGAATAAATACGTCATGCTATCCTTTCTTGTCTCAGGCCCCAACCAACCTGGAAATGATATTGATGTTTACCTTGAACCTCTAATTGATGACCTAAAGAAATTCTAGGGATAAGGTGTGATGATTTATGATGCTTTGCATAGAGAGATGTTTAAATTAATTTATGTGCTATGTTTTTTTACACTATTAATGACTTTCCTACTTATGGAGAAACCAAGGCATGTCCTATATGTGGGGAATATACTGATTCAATCTGACTAAAACATGGTGGTAAGACTATATATCTTAGTCATTGAAGGTTTCTTCCTGTTACAACCCCAATTTTGGGTTCATTTGCTGAGAAATGTAATTTCTCATAACAAAGATAAATGAACAAATAATGATGTCTTTTGTTGTGAATAAGTGGATTTCATTTAAAATAGCCTTGCTGTTTGATTTGTGGGCTTTATTGGCTATTGGACCAATAACAAGGAAATTCAATTAATTAATGAATAAATGAATATTTGAGAAAAGAAAGAGGTAGAAACCTCTAGAAGGCAAATCCAAGGAAGGATTTCGTGCCTCTTAGATTCCTTGGGTTCCAAGGAGTCTAATGTTGCAAAGAAAAGGCAATAAGAAAAGAAAATATCAATTAAGTATTTCCTTGTTAATAAAGAAATTAAGAACATTGATGAAAGGTGGAAAATTCAATAAGTCTAATGTTTGATTTGTGGGCTTTATTGGCTATTGGACCAATAACAAGGAAATTCAATTAATTAATGAATAAATGAATATTTGAGAAAAGAAAGAGGTAGAAACCTCTAGAAGGCAAATCCAAGGAAGGATTTCGTGCCTCTTAGATTCCTTGGGTTCCAAGGAGTCTAATGTTGCAAAGAAAAGGCAATAAGAAAAGAAAATATCAATTAAGTATTTCCTTGTTAATAAAGAAATTAAGAACATTGATGAAAGGTGGAAAATATGTGAAAAGAGGAAAGAATGGGTAATCCTTAGTGGAATTTCGTGTCACAAGGGTTCCTAATAATAAAAGGAACACTAATGAGGAAAATAAGAGAGGAATAAAGAGAAATCCACAAAAGGAAATATTTTAATAAAACAAGATAATGAGAATAATGCATATTGATGCATTTAAGGATAATGAGTATTCCTTTAAAAGGAATTTCGAATTCTTAAAGTTTCTTGGGTGCCAAGGAGCCCCAATAAAGGAGAAGAAAGAGAAAAATACCATAATTATAAAATAAAGAGATAATGGGAATACATGATCCATCAATTATGTAATTTTGATAAAAGGAAGTATTTTCCTAAGGAGATATACATATATATATATATATTCGTGGTCAATAGATTAAAAGGGCAAATAAAGAGAAAGTGAAAGAGATTTTCGGGTTCCTAATATTTAAAGAAAAAGGAATATCTAAGAGATGTTGAAGAGAGAGAAGGTTGCTTTTATAATAGGAAAATGAGTTTCCATGTTGGAATATGACTTGGTTGCTTCATGGGCAAGCAGTCTGGGGCGGGGATACTCTCCCCTATAAGAGGGGTAGAGCCCTGGGCCGAGTCCAGGAAATAAACCCCACTTATCCTCCTTTCTTTATCTTCTTCTTCTTGTTTTTGGCATATACACCTTAACCTAGAGAGTATAAGCTCTAACACGTGAACCACGAGAGCCATGGTGTCGTATTAGTGTCGTGACGTTCTTTGGAAGGCCTGAGATGATCGAGCAATGACTCGTTGCTCCTGCATGTGCGCAGCACCGCCGGAGGGCTGCAGCAGGGCCGCGACCTGCAGGCCCAAGTACCCGCATATACGGCCATCCTGGCTGTGGTTCGGGGCATGGAGGAGTGCGGAGGTAGGCTCCAGAGGTGAGGGGGGCCGTCGTTGGTGGTCTTCGGGTCCGGGAGGAGGAAGACGAGCGGCGCCAACCTCTGCTAGGGCGTCCGCAGCCGGAAGACGTGGGGAGGAAGAAGACAGGGCAGTTTAGACGGTTTTGCCCTTCGCGGGCAGGCGTAGCGGATAACTTAACCAGGGGTATTCCTGTAATCTGGTTATAAAACTCAAGGCAAGCCGCATAGGGTGACGTGGCAGATCCGGATTGGCCCAAGTGAGGTAATTTTTCTAAATTCATAGCTAAATATCCGTAGCTCGGATAGGTTCGCATACAATATGAAAGTTGCTCAGAAAAATGAGGAGAATCTAATAAAAGTAAAATTGAAGTCTAATTCTGATTGAAATTCGAAAAGTAATGGAGGTTATGAGCTTTAGATGTAATAATATTTAAAGAACCCTACTTTGATATGATTAAAGTGATTAATAAAGTTTAATAGCTGAATAAAGTGGATATTAACATGTTAATGATCAAAGAGATACATTAAGTTTGGAAAAGATGTATTGTTCACGTAATTGGTTTGATTAGAAGTTCATGCATATAAATAAGCATTAATGGGCCTTGAAACGCTAATTTTAGTGAATGAGTTTATTAATGACTTTAATTGATCAATTTGATGATTGGAGTTGAAATATGTTGAATCTAAGCTATTAGAGTATTAAAGTTCCTAATTTGTGGATAAATACCCTAAATGTAGAAATTAGGGTTTTCGATTGAATCAAGGTAGAATTAATACTAAATAGAGTTCATATGGGAATTAGACCATCATGAATTATGAGTTGTTAATCCGAAAGAAACTAAAGGTGATAATTGAGTCTAATGACCTTGAAATAGATTAAAAGGATGAAGAAGGTAGTTTTGGTGTAAAAGAGAAATAATCAACTTTAATTGCGCTTATGGTGTTGAAATTAGGGTTTATGAACTAAGAGGGCATTTAATATGATAAAAGTGTTATGGAGGCAAAAACCCTAATAAAACCCTAATGTGGTTTAGAAAACCTAAGGTGGAATCCAAGTCTAGCTTTAGAATGTTCTGGATAAATTATAACACTTGGATGTCATGCATTAATTTCAAGATACTTGTTGATTTCTTATTGCTTGTTCTTTATCATTATTTCCTGGACAGCAAGTTGCTCTGGATCAGGTATGTGGTTAATTATGAATAACCGCCTTAGTTTCCTGATGATTTTTCGGATGGTTAATCGCATTGAATGCAAATTATCTGTTGGATGTTCATACTTGCAAATTATAAAGTCACTATGAATATCACATTAATAATAGAAGTATGGATTCTCGCACCTACATGCCACCCTGATGGATGATGCCAAAGGTCAGGCCTAGATGGGTAGACCAATGGACACCTTGAGTGGTGACCCCATGCACCAAGAAGGTGGCCTATGATATTGCATGACTAGTGGGCACCATGAGTGGTGACCCCCAGGCACCAAGCTCGGGATTGAGAAGGTGGCCATAAGTCATTGGCAAAGGGCACCATAAGGTGGATATGCCAGGGTTAGGGCAAAAGCGGTGGAGAATGCTATACTGAAAAGTGTAAATTGGCTTGTTAATTAATTTGATTATGATTATTAAATTGTTAGCCATATTTGCAATATTTTGGTTGTTCCCACATACCAGTATATTTCTATATACTGACCGACATTTTGTTTGTCGGCGTTTTAGGAACAACAATTGAAAGAACAAACAGTAAAGAGATACATTACGAAAGTAAAACATAAAGTACAAGGAGGATTAGTTAGAGTGGATTCAAGCTTGGATAGATAGATTCCCAAGGTTTTCAAAGGTAAGTAAAGTTTTAATTTTATACCAATTTTCAGTTAGTTAGTAGAATTTCATAATTGTTATTGATTATTTGTCGAACCTTTGATCCTGTTAATTGGATAACGGCACCGACCTTTCGGTCTCCCTTAATTGGGGGTTACTGGGAGGCGGGGTCGTTACAATTGGTATCAGAGCGTAGGTTCCTCACTTAATCTTTAATAATTATTAAATTTTACAAATTCTATAGAACCCAATGGAGTTATTAGAGGATTATCCGAAAGACAGAGGTGTCTAGAAAAGGATCATGACCGGGGGCTGGCAATATTTTCCTCCACACCGCTAGTCAGAATACGAGGACTCCCGGATCCGTGTGACTGCCTGGCCAAAGTCTTAGGGTATGAATCGAAATAAGATACCTTTAGGACTCTCTCATCTTGTTCATCCCTTCTCAACTCAAATTCTATTAAGGACCTTAAGGATTAGGGTTTTCTCTCTTCTCCTCAGGTATGGGTAAGGTTGATAAGGATTAAGGAATCCTCCACCAAATTAATAAAAAGCATGTAAATAAGATGTCATGTACATAAGCTTAATAGAGTAAGCATAAAGGAATACATACATGCTTAGGTCGTATGACATGAGTTGTCATTGCCCTCAGGAGAGATCTGAGGATAGACCTCCTTGGCAGGAGGATGTGTAGAGAGAGTTAGTCTTGGAGGTAGAGACCTCCATTAAAGGTAGAGACCTAGCACATCCTTTGAGGATGATGTTAACCCTAACCCTAAGAGAAGGTTAAAGAGAGAGACATGATGAGATTAGATGTCATGGTAGACTGGGTGTTTGGATGGACATTCCTATGGTTTGTCATATGAGCCATGAGAGGTTAGATGGCCTAGCAACTTTGGCACCTCAACCCTGAGAGGGATCGTGCATGTTTGAGCAAAGGATAGCTCCTTCCTGGATAAGGTTAGAGATGAACCTATATAAACCTTATGGGCTGTTGCAAGTAGGATATAGCTTGCACCTGAGTACATCAGTAATGTGAACAGTAGGTTAAAACTAGGGCCAAAAGGACATGATGGTTGGCTTATGAGATAAGCATATGGATAATCTCGAGCCAAACATGAGTTGAGCATAGGCTTCACCCACATAGGGGTATGCTTGTGAGCATGAGCATTCATGGAGAGGGGACCTCTAGTAGTAGGGTTGGATGTGGAGTTAGCTCTAGAGAGAGAAAGCAAGAACCCAAGATGAAAGCTTAGGTTCCGAGACTTAGGAATAGTGGATAGTAGAGGATGATGCGACCTAAGTGGATGATGGTGGTTGCCCTATGAAGGCTGATGATATCTTGGTCGCCTTTAGAGGAACCAAACCTTAGAGAAAGGATGATACTTCTGGAACCTATGTGCATATGGTATAGGAGTTTACCTGCTGAGATGAGACAAAGAGTGCCTTAGACCCTGAGGAGGTTCAAGTGACCAGTTGTGGGGCTTTATACCTAGTTGGTTGTCCTTGAAGAGGACTCGACTCTGAGGTATTGCTCATATAAAAGGATCATGGGAGTACATGACATACCTTGGACATGTTTGATTCGTGGTTAAGAGTTTGAGCATGCAGTTGGATATCCAGAGGAGAACCTAGGGTTCCTAGGCCTAAGAGGGGAAGTTGTGTACCCAATGATGAGATTTGAGTCTCTATAGTTTCAAGCATGGTACTCCTCATGTATAAAGGGTAAAAGAAACCCCTTAAGTTAAGGGTATGTTTGATGAACCCTTCCCGACTGAGTTGATCTAATGTTGAGGGAAGAGAACAAGTATGACCTAGCATGGTGGTCTACTTGTACCCTAGTAGCTGCTAGGTTAGGTATGCTCATATGGATGTAAACCCTAAGGATGCTTGTAACCTTGTTGTCAAGAGTTGTAGTTTCCTCCCATCCTGGGAGAGGGACCCTTTAGTTGGGTGTATACCAGTTTTGTTGGAGTTAAGATAACCTAAAGAGGTTTTATAGGATCCTGAGGAAGCTAAGTGAAAAGTACATGGCATGAGTTTGAACCTTTAAGACCCATAGTTAACCCTCTCTAAGTGCATATTGATGTGTTACCGTGAAGGTAATCGGTATGGGGCCTGACCAAGGTAGGCAGGTCGCCATGATCCCTGAGGAAGGATGAAAGTCAGTCATGAATGCAGAAAGAGATGATGAAGGTTTGGGTAAGGTTCTAAGTTGAACATGTACTATGTTAAAATCCTAAGTCTATCCAAGGGTCAAGTAGGGATAAGACCGATGGAAGAAGGAGTTGCCTAATTCCCTAGTTGCACATGACCATAGGGTCGGGAGGTAACAGCTATCATTGTCTGAGGGCCATGGGTTAGGAGATTGATCACCTTCATGAACTCATGGGACCCAAAGGGCAGATGAGTAGGGCACTCTATGGATGCATAAGGGAAGAGGGATGACCCCAAAAGTGCCGGCACCCTATAGACCTAGAGGAGATGACCTAGGATTATGCTTGGACCAAGTAAGTCTGGGACCAGTTTTCCTGGATGTAGTGCAGATATCATGATGTTTGTGATATAGAGACATAAGCTGCACGTTTCAACTTGGATTTCAAAGTGTACGGGCAAGGTGGGTTGTACCATCTCTACTCTTGGAACAGGAAGAACTTTGTATTTGGACTGCAGCCAAATGCTTATTTCTTCTTGTTATGGGAGTGAGAGATAGGACAGTACGCATGCCTTACACCAAGGATAAAGATGATGTAAGTTGGAACGTTGCTACAAGGGATAAGGATAGAAATGATAACATACCTTTGTGGAGTGAATGATACATGGATGGTTTACAACCACTAAGAGTATTAAGGAAATCATCTTGTGAGGATGTTTTATCATGAGCTATGCAAAATTTGTAAAGTTGAGTGGAATCACCACGAGGATGAGCTCAGAGTTTCTTGATGAAGACAAATGTAGAGTTTGAGATGAGATGATAAGTATAATACATGGAGGTGTATGTTACCTAACACTTAAGGATGAGAGGTGGTAATAAATGCTCTGGTTGAGATATAGCTGCCTGGTTAGCTGGAAGCTAGAAGAAGTTGAGGTTGTTTGGCTAACCCTAAGTTTGGAAAGAAGATGTGCTTTGGCTAACACCCGGACGTAATAAGATATGTTGAACAAGTTAATGGTTGTTTGGATAGCCAGTTTAGTCCTTGATGTAGTGAAAGGATGGTGATAGAACCTCAGATACACTTCTTTGGATAGGAAGGTAATAAAACCCCTTTTGAGAGTGGTTTAGGGTTCCGAGGTATCAAGCGTGAGGAATCATAATGATACAGGAGGACATGATATACCTTGGTACTACAAGGATAGTAAGAGATAGTAGCACTTTGTATGCTTAAGATGAAGACGCATGTGGCTTGTGGCCATGCATGATAGTAGGTGAAGGATGAACACCAGTAACCCAATGCTTTGACATAGAGGATAAAGAGTCCCCTAAGGGGAATGGGAGTTCACCATTATGAAAGTTGTGGTAAGTCTCCCCTTGACCAAGGAAGGTCAAGATGCAATGTGGGTTATGGTAGATCGCCTTACCTAGATAACACGAGAAAGAAAGAATGTTGTCAAGGGACATATTCTGTTGGACTACAAAAGAGACAGAGATGGTTCAACTACACCAGGATGCGAGTTCGCAAGTTCTGGAGTATAACCAAAAATTCCACTTCCATGAGGTAGAAGTGGATGCATGATGAACTCGACGACAGTATGGTTTATCACCCCGTTCTAATGGATAGAATGATCCAGACTAGAGGGTCTGATGAGAGCATATGTGCTCATTCAGGGTGATACATAGGGACAGTTCTTAAGATGTGACGTTAACCACCATAGCCTTTATCGGGATGCAAGAAGTCTTATAAGGAGGTAGTGTCGGTCACCACTTCATTAAGATGATGTTGGTGAAGGAGGCCTAGTGAAGGTCATAAAAGAACCACAGTGAGTGCAGATGAAGTCGCTTGATCGAGCAATGGCTGAGAGAGAGCCCAAGGGTGACATGAGTCACGAACTGATGCAAAGCAGACTGACATGCAGTTCACTGTGGGGGAATATAATGTGAAAATACGACCCCTCTAAGCTACAGCTGAGAGAGCTGAATCCCCGATATATGGGTCCATTTGAGATGGATTGGTGGAGATGGTTGTGTTTAACCTTACCCCTCAAGATAAAATGATGTGTTGCATGAGTCCGATCTAGAGCGCTATGTGAGGTACCCAAGCCATGAGTTGAGCCTTGAATCTATTCAGCTTTTGAGAGGCTAAAACGTCCAGAGTCACCTATGAGAGTATGTTATACCAAGGTAAGAAAGAACTCAGATGGAAGAATATGAGATGAAGGTTCTTGGAAAGCACCATGGAAAGGGGGAAGCCACATGGTAGCCCTGATGGACATAAGAAGGGTTTATCCTTTTTGTTTGCTTGCTTGATGGAATTTTGAGGACAAAATTCTCATAAGAGGGGAAGGATGTTACAACCCCAATTTTGGGTTCATTTGCTGAGAAATGTAATTTCTCATAACAAAGATAAATGAACAAATAATGATGTCTTTTGTTGTGAATAAGTGGATTTCATTTAAAATAGCCTTGTTGTTTGATTTGTGGGCTTTATTGGCTATTGGGACCAATAACAAGGAAATTCAATTAATTAATGAATAAATGAATATTTGAGAAAAGAAAGAGGTAGAAACCTCTAGAAGGCAAATTCAAGGAAGGATTTCGTGCCTCTTAGATTCCTTGGGTTCCAAGGAGTCTAATGTTGCAAAGAAAAGGCAATAAGAAAAGAAAATATCAATTAAGTATTTCCTTGTTAATAAAGAAATTAAGAACATTGATGAAAGGTGGAAAATATGTGAAAAGAGGAAAGAATGGGTAATCCTTAATGGAATTTCGTGTCACAAGGGTTCCTAATAATAAAAGGAACACTAATGAGGAAAATAAGAGAGGAATAAAGAGAAATCCACAAAAGGAAATATTTTAATAAAACAAGATAATTAGAATAATGCATATTGATGCATTTAAGGATAATGAGTATTCCTTTAAAAGGAATTTCGAATTCTTAAAGTTTCTTGGGTGCCAAGGAGCCCCAATAAAGGAGAAGAAAGAGAAAAATACCATAATTATAAAATAAAGAGATAATGGGAATACATGATCCATCAATTATGTAATTTTGATAAAAGGAAGTATTTTCCTAAGGAGATATACATATATATATATATATATATATATATATATATATATATATATATATTCGTGGCCAATAGATTAAAAGGGCAAATAAAGAGAAAGTGAAAGAGATTTTCGGGTTCCTAATATTTAAAGAAAAAGGAATATCTAAGAGATGTTGAAGAGAGAGAAGGTTGCTTTTATAATAGGAAAATGAGTTTCCATGTTGGAATATGACTTGGTTGCTTCATGGGCAAGCAGTCTGGGGCGGGGATACTCTCCCCTATAAGAGGGGTAGAGCCCTGGGCCGAGTCCAGTAAATAAACCCCACGTATCCTCCTTTCTTTATCTTCTTCTTCTCATTTTTGGCATATACACCTTAACCTAGAGAGTATAAGCTCTAACACGTGAACCACGAGAGCCATGGTGTCGTATCAGTGTCGTGACGTTCTTTGGAAGGCCTGAGATGATCGAGCAATGACTCGTTGCTCCTGCATGTGCGCAGCACCGCCGGAGGGCAGCAGTAGGGTCGCGACCTGCAGGCCTAAGTACCCTCATATACGGCCATCCTGGCTGTGGTTCGGGGCATGGAGGAGTGCGGCGGTAGGCTCCGGAGGTGAGGGGGGCCGTCGTTGGTGGTCTTCGGGTCCGGGAGGAGGAAGACAAGCGGCGCCAACCTCTGCTAGGGCGTCCACAGCCGGAAGACGCGGGGAGGAAGAAGACAGGGCAGTTTAGACGGTTTTGCCCTTCGCGGGCAGGCGTAGCGAATAACTTAACCAGGGGTATTCCTGTAATCTGGTTATAAAACTCAAGGCAAGCCGCATAGGGTGACGTGGCAGATCCGGATTGGCCCAAGTGAGGTAATTTTGCTAAATTCATAGCTAAATATCCGTAGCTCGGATAGGTTCGCATAAAATATGAAAGTTGCTCAGAAAAATGAGGAGAATATAATAAAAATAAAATTGAAGTCTAATTCTGATTGAAATTCGAAAAGTAATGGAGGTTATGAGCTTTAGATGTAATAATATTTAAAGAACCCTACTTTGATATGATTAAAGTGATTAATAAATTTTAATAGCTGAATAAAGTGGATATTAACCTGTTAATGATCAAAGAGATACATTAAGTTTGGAAAAGATGTATTGTTCACGTAATTGGTTTGATTAGAAGTTCATGCATATAAATAAGCATTAATGGGCCTTGAAACGCTAATTTTAGTGAATGAGTTTATTAATGACTTTAATTGATCGATTTGATGATTGGAGTTGAAATATGTTGAATCTAAGCTATTAGAGTATTAAAGTTCCTAATTTGTGGATAAATACCCTAAATGTAGAAATTAGGGTTTTCGATTGAATCAAGGTAGAATTAATACTAAATAGAGTTCATATGGGAATTAGACCATCATGAATTATGAGTTGTTAATCCGAAAGAAACTAAAGGTGATAATTGAGTCTAATGACCTTGAAATAGATTAAAAGGATGAAGAAGGTAGTTTTGGTGTAAAAGAGAAATAATCAACTTTAATTGCACTTATGGTGTTGAAATTAGGGTTTATGAACTAAGAGGGCATTTAATATGATAAAAGCGTTATGGAGGCAAAAACCCTAATAAAACCCTAATGTGGTTTAGAAAACCTAAGGTGGAATCCAAGTATAGCTTTAGAATGTTCTGGATAAATTATAACACTTGGATGTCATGCATTAATTTCAGGATACTTGTTGATTTCTTGTTGCTTGTTCTTTATCATTATTGCCTGGACAGCAAGTTTCTCTGGATCAGGTATGTGGTTAATTATGAATAACCGCCTTAGTTTCCCGATGATTTTTCGGATGGTTAATCGCATTGAATGCAAATTATCTGTTGGATGTTCATACTTGCAAATTATAAAGTCACTATGAATATCACATTAAAAATAGAAGTATAGATTCTCGCACCTACATGCCACCCTGATGGATGATGCCAAAGGTCAGGCCCAGATGGGTAGACCAATGGACACCTTGAGTGGTGACCCCAGGCACCAAGAAGGTGGCCTATGATATTGCATGACTAGTGGGCACCATGAGTGGTGACCCCCAGGCACCAAGCTCGGGATTGAGAAGGTGGCCATAAGTCATTGGCAAAGGGCACCATAAGGTGGATATGCTAGGGTTAGGGCAAAAGCGGTGGAGAATGCTATACTGAAAAGTGTAAATTGGCTTGTTAATTAATTTGATTATGATTATTAAATTGTTAGCCATATTTGCAAGATTTTGGTTGTTCCCACATACCAGTATATTTCGATATACTGACCGACGTTTTGTTTGTCGGAGTTTTAGGAACAACAATTGAAAGAACAAACAGTAAAGAGATACATTACGAAAGTAAAACATAAAGTACAAGGAGGATTAGTTAGAGTGGATTCAAGCTTGGATAGATAGATTCCCAAGGTTTTCAAAGGTAAGTAAAGTTTTAATTTTATACCAATTTTCAGTTAGTTAGTAGAATTTCATAATTTTTATTGATTATTTGTCGAACCTTTGATCCTGTTAATTGGATAACGGCACCGACCTTTCGGTCTCCCTTAATTGGGGGTTACTGGGAGGCGGGGTCGTTACACTTCCAAAGGTGCATCCTTATCAAAAGTTGCACAAAACATTCAATGGCTCAATTGAGGAACATAGTGCCCCTAAACCTATATCAGGGGGAATATTTATGCAAGAGTAAATAACATTGTACATAATTTTGGTAAGAGACCATGTACTACTCCCACATGTGAAAAATATTTATTCAAAAAGAGGTAGATATTATGGGATCGTCCTTATTGGATTTCTTTGATAGTTTGATATTGTATCGATGTCATGCATGTTGAGAAAAATGTTTGTGATAGCATTATTGGTACTCTGTTGAGTATACCCAATAAGACTAAACATGGCATAAAATTCAAAATGGGCCTGCGTGAAATGGGTATAAGGAAATAATTAACAAAGGAAGTTATCAAGGGTCTCCACACATATCTACCTCCTTGTTACACCTTGTCTACAATGGAGAAGAGAACTTTTTGCGAGTGCTTGTGTGAAGTTAAGGTACCACAAGAATACTTAGCCAATATTTGTAGATTGGTATCAATGAAGGATCTGAAGCTGATAAGTCTGAAATCTCATGATTGTCACACTCTAATGCAACATATATTTCATGTGGCTCTCGATCTATCCTTCCTAAGCATGTAAGGTTTGCAATCACTAGGATCTGCTTCTTCTTCAACACTCTATACAGTAAAGTAATTGATTTTGAGATTATATACAAGTTGCAAAGAAAAATGATCGTTACCATGTGCTAACTTGAACAGTTATTCCCCCCTTCACTTATTGATACCATGGTACATCTGGTTGTCTATTTGACTAGGCAAGTGAAAATGTTGGGTCCAATTTTCTTATATTGGATGTATCCTTTTGAGCGTTACATGAGTTTTTTTAAAGGTGATGTTCAGAATTGTTGTGGCCTCAAAGGGAGTATCATTGAAGTCTATGTTGCTAGGGAGGTTATGGACTTTTACATTGACTTTTTGAGTTGCAATGAAACTCCTTACAGTATTGTGAATCCTGACGTTTATTCTGGAAAAAGTATTTTGGGAGACAACAGATAAATATTAGTGGTGAGCAGTGGGAACAAACACACTTGTATGTTCTACACATCATTGACGATGTGGGCACCAATGAGCTCAAGACAATTTATCCCCGAGCTAGTTCAATGTGGCTTTCTAGAGAGCATAATCAGACATTTATTAGGTGTTTTGAAGAGAAAGTATTCAATCAACTGTCTCAAACATTAAATAATGTTATAGACTCTATCAAAAGGCTCACATATAAGCCAAAGACCCACGTTACATCTTATGAAGGGTTTGACATAAATGGATTTTCCTACTACACAAAACATCAACATGATAAGAGCATCATCCAAAATAGCGGGGTCACCCTTCAGGTGTCTTCATTATATTTTTCTAGTGACAAGGATAAGAGTCAACGGGAAGGAAAGATGTCTTATTACAGTGTCATTGGAGACACAGTGTAAGGCTCGTAACCTAGCTTAGTTCTTGAGTGTGCTTGCTTTTCTTAATAAGATACTTAAACCTTAATCTAATCCTTTGAGATGCTTTTATAACATGTGACAATTGTATATTCTCAGTTTGGTCATGTTTGGATGTTGTTTGAGTTATGTCTCCTTATTTTAGACCAAGTTGCAATTTACCCAAGTTGAGGGGTTATCTTGCAATTTGTCACATGTACAGTGTGTTTCTTGTACCTTAGCATCATGAGAGAGAAGATGATGTTAAGGGGAGCCTTTCTTGGACCTTGGTTGATGATGTGGCATCATGAGGTGATGTTAGGGTTTCTAGTGTTTGCCTGGTTGGTTGTGTATCGACCCTGCTAGGGTTTGGTGTGTTGTGACTACAGCATCACTCCCTCTTGAGTGTTGCGACCGCAACACATGCCCTAAGTTTGGCTTTCATTAACCATGGTGATCTTGATGTGGTCTGTTGACATGGTTTGTCCTTTTGTGATGTGTTTCGACCATGTGGTGATGTGGTGACCTAATGTTGCAGTCGCTACATGAGCTTGGTATGCTTTGACCGCAACAAGGGTGTTGGTGGCCTAAGTGGTCGATACCCTACCTTGGTTGTATCACCCTTCATTGCATGCAAGTATTTAGTGGTTGCATGGTTGTTTTCTTGGTGGACACGTGTTCTTTTGGTGCTCTCTTGTGTTGACACCTCATACCTTCCACCTCCCTCCTACCCACATGTATATATGCCCTCTCTTTTACATGCAAGCAATTCTTTTGGCTCTCTTTTCTTCTCCTTTCTTTCTTGGTTGACCTTGGAGCTTGGTGGAGCTAGTGGGTGCTGATCTAGGTGCTTTGGTGGCCAATCAACCTTGCATGTGGTTTCTTGAGCTTGATCATCCTCCTTGTGGTGATTTTTGGTGTTTTCCTCTCTTGGTAAGTGGTTTTGAACCCTTGATCTCATTTTCTTTTACAGCCCTACCTTCCTCTTCCTTCTCGACCGTGAGACTATGGTGTAACCATGGTGGCTTTCTTGGAAGATCTTCTCTTTACAAGGGTCAGAGACTATAGTTTGACCATGGTGGTACCCAAGTGAGAAGAAGCTCTCTTCTTTATTCTTCTTGTTCAGCCAAGGGTTTTCACCCTCTTTCTTAAGCTATCTTTTGACCATGGTGTTCTTCTCTTTGGATGTGATCTTGTGGCTGAGGAGTTGATCTTTGTTGGATTTCCTTCCTCTCTCTTTGGAACTTGTGGCTTTGGAGCTTAGATCTATTCAAGGTGGGTTATATAACTCTCTTCCCTCTTCTATTATTTGCAACATACTTATGCTTGCATGCTATTGTTTGATCTCTAAAATGTGATGCTAATATGCTAGATGAAGTTATCATGATCTAGGGTTTATGAATTTGTAGTGTTTTCATGTAGAATACTCTCTTTCTTAAACCCTAATTTCATGTACCAAAGTGCTAAGCGATGATGAGATTATGTTCGTGCATGCACCATGATCCTTGCTTTTATCACCATGCTATGTTTCGGACCTTATGTTTTTCTTAGGGTTTTAAATTAGTTTTCTTGAGGTTAAAGCTTGGTCTTCTTTTTCTAATTTGGTTTCTTGGTGGATCATGATGGAGACATTTTTTTAGGGTTTTGATGATCATCTTCTATGGATTTTTCCATCCTTGAATGGTGCTTAGTGCTTTGACATTAAAATCTATTTTTGGCTATGGTTTATCTCTATTTTGAAGATGGTTAGGTGTGGTTGAGGTAGTTTGACCTTGGTGGTCGCTAAACTCACCCCAATGGTCTTGGTCGATACAAGTTGGGTTGGTTTAGTTTCAGCCGACATGCCCTTTTATGGGTTGGTTTTGCTTTGGTCAAAGAGCTTTGAGATGGTTTTGCTTCGATCGACACTCTTGTATTCTAAAGTGGGTCACAACACATAAGTGTTGTTGGTCGCTACCCTTGTTTTGGTGATAGTCGTTACACCTAGGTGGGTGAGTGAGATGGTCTCTACACTCACTCACCAAGGAAGGTCGTGACACTTGGTTGAGTACTTGGTCGCTACATATGTGTAACATAGTAAGGTTACTACATGTGTACAAGTAA
This sequence comes from Alisma plantago-aquatica, assembly GCA_963693085.1. Lineage (NCBI taxonomy): Eukaryota > Viridiplantae > Streptophyta > Magnoliopsida > Alismatales > Alismataceae > Alisma > Alisma plantago-aquatica. The sequence continues at coordinate 665,203,766 of OY856414.1, forward strand.
ATGATGGATGAACATAGTGTTGTTTGGACGATTGTTTGATTAATCTTAATCATGATTCTTAACCCTAATATGTTCCAAGAAAGTGGGAGATGATTTATCTAGGGTTTGGTGACAAGTAATGAAATGAAAACCCTAATCAGCTATGTATGTGAAAACCTAACCCTAATTCTAGGGTATGCTATACTTGTTGAGCTTGCTTGGATAACTATCATGTGATTACATTTTCTCTCTCCTACTTTTATGATTCTAACCTTACCAGTTGAATGAATGCCATAGCATTTGTTAGGGTTTATACATTGTAACTTGATTGATGCTAAAGGATACTGAATTAAACAAACTTTTGTAGAGTTTGTTTAGGGTTTATACATTGTAACTTGATTGATGATAAAAGATACTCAATTGGCCTAACTAATCAAGTGAAACCCTAATCATGTAGATGCCATGTGCCATAGATCCATCTTTAGCATTAGTACCTTGCTGGATGGTGAAATGGGTATTCCCAAGGGAAACCTAGAGCACATAGTGTTGAGTATGTGAGGTGAAGTGACTACATGTCCTTGACATCTTGATTCCAAGTGTTTTGAGAATGACTACAGTTGGGTCTCAGTGATGAGCATGTGATATGATGTGATAGGGGACAATTGTGGTTGTACCTTAGTGATTGGGTTATATACCTTGGTTTCTAGTGCCCTGACATGTACCAAGGTGGGCTAGGTGTTTTATAGGACCATAGCTTTGACTATGAGTTCTTGTCTCTACAGGACCATGACTCTGACCATCAATTTCTATCTTTACAAGATTATAACTTTGATTATAAGTCATTGTCTTTGCAGTTTGACAATATGTCACTGCGGTGCAGACTCGAACTGACCGAGTAGTGTAGGAGAAGATCATGGATTCTGACTCTTCCATTGATCTTGTATGGCACTGATTTTGACTTGGAAGTGGTTAGTTAGATTTGGGTGGTACGACTCAAATCCTTAGGGCATAATAAAAGGCGTAATACAACCATGTATAATATTTGCTTAGGGTCAAATATGAATCACATTGAATGACACCTTACCTCATCCTTGTACTAATTTCTTGAATTATAATGCGGTAAGAGAAGTCGATTGTTATACATGTTCTTAATATTCCTTCTAAAAGTTTAAATTGTTCTACCATTCAGTAGTAACTACCTAAATTGCTTAATCTGTAGTATCAGTTTAATGCATATCGTTTAGTTGAATCTGCTCAACCTGATAATTATGTTATCTACATGCTTTGGTTTATTTGTGTTTATAGTATACGTTGGTGGAGAGTTATATCTCTCATTGGGATGTTTGGTCTCACCCCGTGGGTTACCACATCTTTTAGGTGGTCATGCACGACGAGGTAGAGATAGTGCGGTTGGGGCCGAGAAGTAAGAGGAGTAGTAGTTGTTGAAAGGTTGGACATGTGTTGTACCTGTACTCTCAGGTTCTTGGGAGGTGTTTTGTAGATGTTTGTATATTGAAATGATGTTTTGGAAGTAGGTCACGGTTGTACAAACATTGTTTGTATGCATATATATATACATGATACCTCTTGTAATAGGTTTTGGCCAGTGGGTCAGTGAATTGCTATGTAATAATCTTATAGCATGAGATATGATACATATGACTTTATAGGACTCAAATGTGATAAGTCCATCTATTGTGATTATGTGAAAAGGTTTTGATTTTCTATGCTTTCTGGTAATCTGATTGTTAGTGATAATTCCATGTGTTGTTTTGAGTAATCTCGCTTTGTGGCGTGTGGGGGTGTGACACGTGTGAAATTGTCTACACAGAGTCTAGAGTTCCATTATTTAGGTGTAAATGGGTTGATAACAAGAAAGGATTTGTAGTTGACAAACTCAGTTTCACAATAGTGAATTTTGAGTGTATGGGAGATAAGGATGAACCTTCATAATTGCATCATAGGAAAAACATGTATTCAATATAGGAGATCCTACAAAATAAAATTGGTCTGTCATCTTCATGGGAAAAGATAGTTCATTTAAGATCATATTAATGAAGAAGAGTACTATGACAAGTATGATAACTCTAGTCCATTCTCTATTGGCTTACCAAGTGTAAATGTTGAATCTAACACTGATGCATATACACATGAAGATCACATAGAAAGGATATTAGTTTAAGATATACTACATGTAATATTTCATACGTTATTTGCATTATATAACATGCTTATTTGTTCATATGTGATCTGAATTTTTAATATGTGATGTGACTTTTTAATATTTGATATGACTCTTTCATATGTGATTTGACTTTTTTCATATGTTTACATTTGATTTTATAGATGGCGTCTTACCAAGAGCACAGTGATCTCGAACGTCGAGATCCTGAGCATGAGGATTCTATTAAACATCCTGACCACAGTGTTGACGGTGCTGATAAATCAAAACATAAGAGAGGGATAACTTTGATGAAAATTGTCACAAATAGGGAAGAGAGTAAGGGCGTCATTGAATTTGATGAAACAGGCACGCCGATTACTAAGGAGTTTGTCAGCTATTGTGGGGTCCTTGCTCAATGCAAAGTGCCTCTCCGTGTTGAGGATTGGAAACAAGTGATTATGGTCAATAAAGACCTCATTTGGAGGGAGTTATAGGTGAGATAAATGCATTTACATTTGTACAGTATTTTCTTATTCTTTCATTCCACATTTATAAATAGTAGTGAATGTTGAATCTTTTTAGGGACAGTATGAGCTTCATGAAAATCTGCATCACAAGTCTATTATGCAGCTCATCGGGAGAAGACATAGAGATTGGCGGACAATACTCACAAGAGACTACATCTTTGGTGACAACAAGGATCATGACCCCACTCTTAAATGGATCTATATTGATAAAAATGATTGGAAGGAGTTTGTTGAGTAGAGAAAGATATGTTCAAGGTATTGAATTAATTATATTTTTATGGTTACTTAATAATATTTCATATTGAATTAATCAGGACATTCACAATGCTCAAAAAGATAGGTGCGACAAGAATGTGCACAACCTTGGTCGAGTTTAGGTGGTTATATTAAATGCCACCATATGAGAGAGCAAGAGCAAGGGCCTTCTACTCCTTCCACTACTGAGTCTTCTAGTGCTTCTAGACGGTTGCCTCACTATATTGAGTGGATAGATGCAAGGAAAAATAAAGTTGGAGAAATCCCCATCCAAGCAACCCAGGAGGTGGCTTAAAAAATGGTAATTTCTTGGTCTCACAATATGTCCATGTTGTTTTTCACTAGATTGTCAAGTTTTACTGATTAATTGGTTTTGATGATGAATAGTTGGAGTTGGGTGAGAAAACAAAGGAGGGCAAGTTCACCCTCCTTTAGGGACGGAAGAGCATCCTCGACGTGTTAGGGCCACTAGAGCTAGGTATGGGATATTATCTTTTTCGACACATCCCAACAAAAGTGCAAATCTACTAAGAAAGGAGGAATGGACACAAAGGAGGTGCAAAGATTGATAGTTGGATCCTTAGAGAATTATAAGGATTCTCAGGTGGCACAAGCTCCTCCACCAATCACAAAAAATGTACAACATCACATGCACACAGAGTGTATTGGGATTAGTCCTTCAGACCTGCATGGTACAACCAAGGTAAGATTCAATTTAACTCAACTTATACATACATTATGATTAAAAAATCCCTCAAGTCAATGTATGTGTCTCAATTTAAATTTTGGGTTACATAAAATTGTAGGTGGCCAGAAAATGTCGTCTTGCCATCGATGTTCCATCATACAACATATTGGCAGATATCAAGGCTTATTCACTCACTGATACGGTTCATGGTATTTCTCTTCCTATTGATCACATTCATGTGAGAATCATATGTGTCTTTTTGGCAATGAGAGACGCATCTCTCCCACACGAGCACCTGAATGACACCACATTTAGAGAGATAGAGGGTGGCTTTACTGGGTGGCTCAAACGACTTGTTGTATTTCTTGAGGTATGAAAAATGTATATTGAAATTTATATAAACAATCGAAATCTAGTATGAGAATACATGCATGCAACCCACAACAACTAAGAAGCCTCCTAGGGTTACAAAGCCTCTGCCTCCAAATTTTATTCCATAGGAGTTATTCAATTCCTTAGGCCCGAGTTGTAAGATGTTGACAAGATGGTTAGAAAATATAGAGAAATCAGATACAATGGTGATCGGCCTTTGGGAGGAGGTTGTAGGTATAGATTGCGACACTATTATAGTGTTGACAAATGTTTTTGAGCTATTTTAGTATCAATGGTTTATCACATCAGTGATAGAACTATGGATACAATGAGTCTGAATACCCCGTCATATGTGAAGAATGCACATTTTTTAATTGTTTCCTATATATTAATTGATTATTGCATATATATAATTGTTTCGTCATTTGCATTACGGGGCTGCTGAATTGGGAATAGAAAATGTGGCCTTTATAATGCTATCATTGATTACCTATGTACTTAGAGATCTGAATGACGTCAAAGATTATGTGAGTACCGCGATGTAGTTTTTTGGTGCTTCTAAGACATGATCATAGCTCCGTTCAACGTTGTGTAAGTTTTGGGCTTGTTGTTTATATGTCTAACTTACGTACACAATTTGTTGTGGAATTTAATTTTTATTTTATTTTCTTTCTATTCACTCAAAAATAAGCATTGGCAGTTGTTAGTGATTGTTCCCGAGACTTGGATTATGTATTTCTTTGATCCTTCAGGCATAAAACTGACACCAAATGAGGAACACCCAATGAAATTGGTGATTCACGTGTAAGTATAGCTTTTCTGTGCTCAACATATTTGTTAATGTTTGCATCATATGACAATTTGATAATACAACATATATGTGAATTTAACTTATAGAGGTGTGAAAGCATTGTGTAGTGGCTTTGGGAAAGTAGATAAAGAAATTAGTAACTTGGAAGAGTGTTGTTATAGTCATCTCATTCCAACTGCACGTATTCCCAACTATGTTTAATTACATTTGTTATCATAATTGTAAATCTATAGTGCCCTATACAAGACAATGACTGGGCATGCACATATCACATGATGGTGTACATGCAAACGATTGTCACACAAGCGCAACAGATCAAATGTATAGAGAAGGTAATGATATTGGTCTTGGATCATATTAATAAAGTAGTCTCATTTGATAATACAAACAATCAAATCTAGTTAGAATTACGTCTCATTCTCTTTGCAATTTTTTGACACTAATGAACCCTATACATTAGAGCAACTGAATGACCTATGTGAACAGTGGGCGGACTGCTTCATCAAACATGTGGACTTGACAGATGAATGGGAGGATTGATTGATATTTTTGTAGTTCATACTTTGATTTCATATTTTTGTTTGTTATATTACTATACATTCTGGACTTAAAATATGAGATGGAAGATGATGTTGATATGCATTCATGCATATGTGTGTGTGAATTGAATGTGAAGTGCATGAGGATGAGAATGAGAATGATGTGTATTTGTGCATATGTTTGAAACTGAGAATCAATTGAGTTGTGAGTTCATGGATATGTGTGTGCATTAAAGTGCAAAATGATACAATGTTGAGGTTTGGTGGCATGTTTGTACCTCCTGTATCAAATGCAAGTCTATTTGTATATATGTCTTTCTTCTTGCAGGTTTGTCGACCTATTGTTAAGCTGTGATGCTTGCAGATCCTACATTCTAAGGAACTTTTGAGTTCTGAAGAACTACAGGTAGTAGACAGGAACATGCAGTTGGCCTTGAAGATGTTTGCAATGCTCTCTTCGTTATCAACCTCAATCTCATAGTAAAATGATGGGTCGTTGTATGCTTCATTACAAAAGTACTCTTGCAAAGTAATGGCCTCACCAGATATCACTGTCTTTTATCTCCTCCACCTCCAATGGTTCTTTAAATCTAGTTGAAGAAACCCAATGCTCTCACGTCCAGTGACGACCAAAGACACTGCATCGTAGGAATTTCTTAATTAAATTCTAGCATCTTCATTGATCTCTACTACAACTCCTTGCACGTTTGAAACAATGCGGTTGGATCTAAGAAGGTGTGCATAGTCATGCAGGTGAAGTGCATGGTTATGATCAACAAACTAACTAGTTATGCTATAGAGATTAAGTTGGCGATCAAGCTTTAGAATAAGATGCACATTGCACCTAGTCCTTTCTTCTCTAAGCGCTTAGAGAAGAAAGAGTAAGGATAAGGTGAAAAGGAACAAGGATATGCATAAGAGAAAGAATGATTAAAAAGAATGCATACTCGTCTGTTGTATGTTACCGAATAAATTGAACTGAACTCAAATGAAGATTGGGAGCAAAAAAATAACAAAGCATCAAACATCAGGATCACTGAGAGGAAGAAAGGAAAACATGAATACAAGAGAAAAGGAACAAGGTCAGGGAGAAGAGGAATAAATGAGAGGTGAAAAGGAAAAAGGGGGAGGTGAAAAGGAACAAGGATAGGGAGAAAAGGAAAAAAGAGCTTGAGAAAAGGAGTAAGAAGAAGGTGAAAAGGAATAAGGATATGTAGAACAAGAATAACGATTAAGAAGAGTGCATACTACATCTTTTGTTGCGTGTTATCAGATAAATTGAACTGAGATTAAATTAGGACCGGGAGTGAACAAATAACAAAGCATTAAACATCAGGATCACCGAGAGGGAGAAAGGGAAACATGAATACAAGAGAAAAGGAACAAGGTTAGGGAGAAGAGGAATGAGTGGGAGGTGAAAAGGAATAAGGGAGAGGTGAAAAGGAATAAGGATATGGAAAAGATAAGAAAGAGCTTGAGAAAAGGAGTAAGGAGAAGGTGAAAAGGAATAAAGATAGGTAGAAGAGGAAGAACAATTAAGAAGAATGCATACTATATCGTCTAATGTGTGTTGACAAATAAATTAAATTGAGGTTAAGCATAGTCTGCTGTGTGTTACCGAATAAATTAAACTGAGGTTAAATGAGGATTAGGAGTGGACAAATAACGAAGTGTCAAACATCAGGATCCCTGAGAGGGAGAAAGGAAAACATGATTATAGGAGAAAAGGAACAAGGTTAGGGAGCAAAGGAACAAGTAGGAGGTGAAAAGGAATAAGGGGGAGGTGAAAAGGAATAAGGATAGGGAGAAAAAGAAGAAATAGCTTGAGAAAAGGAGTAAGGAGAATGTGAAAATGAATAAGGATAGGTAGAAGAGGAGGAACGATTAAGAAGAATGCATATTGCATTGTTTTTTGTGTGTTACTAGATAAATTGAACTGAGGTTAGAAGAGGACCGGGAGTGAACAAATAATGAAGCGTCAAACATCAAGATGACCGAGAGGGAGAAAGGGAAACATGAACACATGAGAAAAGGAACAAGGTTATGGAGAAGAGGAATAAGTGGGAGGTGAAAAGGAATGAGGGGGAGGTGAAAAGGAACAATGATAGGGAGGAAAGGAAGAAAGATCTTGAGATAAGGAGTAAGGAGAAGGTGAAAAGGAACAAGGATATGTAGAAGAGGACGGCAATTAAGAAGATTGTTTGTTGTGTGTTACCAGATAAATTGAACTGAGGTTGAACGAGGACTGAGAGTGATCAAATAATGAAGCGTCAAACATCAGGATCACTGAGAGGGAGAAAGGATAACACAAATATAGGAGAAAAGGAATAAGGTTAGGGAAAAGAGGAATAAGTGGGAGGTGAAAAGGAATAAGGGAGACGTGAAAAGGAAAAATGATAGGGAGAAAAGGAAGAATGATTATGAAGCCTGAGAAAAGGAACAAGGATCAAAAGAAGAGGAAGGAGGAGGAGGATAAAATGATCATCAAGGAGGAGAAAAGTAAAGACGTACAAGCAACATCAAAAAAGGAATAAGGAATGAGACAAAAGAAACAAATGACGAAGAGAAAAGGAACAGTGATCAGGTAAAAAGGAACAAGGATAGTGAGAAGAGGAAGAACAAATAGGGAGCTTGATAAAAGCAACAAGGATAGGGAGAAGAGGAAGAATGACAAGGATAATAGGAACAATGAGATGGAGAAAAGAAAAGTCGAATAAGAAATCAACATGAGAAAAGAAACGACAAGGAAGAGAGAAAGAACAAGGAGAGGGAGAAAAGGAAAGACAAATAAGATCGAAAAGAATGACAACATTAATAAAAGATATTTTATGGACTAATCATCTGAGACATTTATATGAATATCTTCCAAACCAATCTCCTCTTTGGTGATTTCAGAAGTGACAACTCTCATTCAAATCTATTTGAATCCTCTCAACATCCTTTGACTCCATATCAATAATGTCTACACAATATGGATGTGTGGGAGTTGTGTCTCTTTGTGAGAAATCATAATATGCCTCATCTTCAAAGCGTCAATTTCTTCCGGATTCTCTAAGTAAACATGCCTATACTTGGAAATCAATGGAGCTTCCTATGATATTCCTTGCCAACCCTGTTCTTGAGAAACCATCCCATTTAGATCTATGTCAAACAAAGATGTATTTCTGATAGAATTTTTCTATTGAATATCTTGTCGCGGTGACGATGGTACACCAACGACTTAACTTTGTTGAGTATCTTGGCGAGGTGACGATGGCACACTAGCCATTGAATCTTTATGAGTATGTTAGTGTGGTGACGATGACACATCATTGATTGAACCTTTATGAATCTCCTTTAAATCCATGTCTGTCTCCTTCATCCATTCCTCCATACCCATGATATATTTCTTCTAAAAATACTTCACGAGAGGTTATATAAAATGATATATATCATATTAAAAATCACTCTTTTACGGATGTAACTAGCTAAACTATGAATAAAAGAGCTTCCTATCACCCAAAAAGTCAACTTTTTAAGAAATACAATTAGATTACATGCAAAATAAATGAAACAATATATTCTTATGAGAGGTAGGGCATGGAGAAGCAAACAATAGGACAATATTTGTAGAATCACATAACAACAACAAATTTGGGAGGGTTAGGTCGCTTGAGACGTCGAAGGTCGTTTGGCTGGGCTCAACTCAATGTTGATAGACCTAAACCCTAAAATAACCAACAACGCCCACATTCGGTGTTGATGTATTGATGCGATGATTTTGAGTCGCATTTATAGACCTTTTTCATATGTGTTTTGTGCCTTAATTACTCATTTTCATGGATAATATTGCATAATTCACTTTATTTGGTCTTTGCCATCATTTTATATCAAATCCCCTTTATTTCATTATTTTAAGCATTATTGATCATCTTATCATAAATCGTGTGGATTTATTTGGTCTTGTTGTACAATTTCAGGAAAAACAAGTATCTACATCCGTCGATACCATCGACGGGTGTCGATACCATCGACCAAGCCACAGGTTGTCAGCCGAGAAGAGCAATACAGAGTCGATACCATCGACGCCCAAGTCGATGGCATCGAGATGTCTCCAGGCTGCTAGCGAGGATTAAGTCGATACCATCGACGGATGTCGATGCCATCGACACAAGGAGAGCTACAGCGTCGCTAAACGACAACAACCGACGCTAAAGGAGTCGATACCATCGACACCCAAGTCGATGGTATCGAGATCACCACAGGCGCTCAGAATAAAAGAAAGGAAAGTTGCCGCTAATCCGCTGGGTCGATACCATCGACCCGCGTCGATGGTATCGACGCCGGCAGATATGCGTTGGATCTGTTTTGATATCAATCGGACGGCTGTCATTATTTGACGACCTAATTAGGGACTTATACCTAATGACGGCCGCCCAGACAAAAAGGGGGATCTCATATTTGGATTGCACGAGTGCCGAGGAGGAGAGAAAGGAGAACGGAGGCCGAGAAGCTCATACCGGGTGATTCGGACGCTGCCGAAGACAATTTCCACCACCGACAGGCGGGGGAAGCTGTGTTCTACGCCAAGGATCCACCGGTTCTTCTCCGTTCAGGGGTTTTCCCATCTATTTCACGTTTTTCTTATGAATTCCCCAATTTCTACCATGTATTTGTGTAAGATGAACATGAGAGGCTAAAACCCTCAATCTTTAGGACCGGGAGTAGCCCGGGGATACATTGTATGATGATTTTATATTGATAATTCATATTTTTCTCTCATATCCGTGGTATAAATTCGTTTTCTCTATTGCTATTGTTATGCTTGATCACCATAATAGTAAATTAATGCCCTTAATCACTTCGACAGAAGGATTAACGGTTGAAAAGAAACGAATTCTACATTAATTAATAAAACCCTTGACAAAGGAGTTGTAAAATTAATGGTGGGAACTGAGGGACCGATCCTAATGCGCTTAGTTTAGGGGAATGATTACTACGACGGTGGAATCAACCTAAACCTAAGTAGTGAATTACACCACGACAGTGGGTAATTCTCATTTCAGGCCACTACCCGGATAGAGAGAGAAGTGTGAGGAATTATATGAAATCTAATACAATGTTGACCCGCGGTGAAACCGCCATCCTAAAGATATCCTTTTAATTGATTAAATTAACCTTTAATCGATTATTTTCTTTGTTTCATTTTTATTTTCTTTTAATTTCAACAACAAATTCTACTTTGTTAATCGGTCTAGCTGATTGCGATTAGTTAGTAGAAGTCTCCAATAATTCACGTATCCCTGAGTTCGACTCGGGCCTCACAAGGCCTATATTACTCGACGCGTATACTTGCGTTTAAGCGCGTAGTAAAATACACGTCAAGTTTTTGGCGCCGTTGCCGGGGACACGGCGAATTATTGGCACTTTGAGTGCTAAGAGCGGCCACTCTAGGCTACAATTTTTTTTTATTTATTTTAAAACAATTTCAAAAATTCCTTTATTTCTCTATATTTGTGTTGACTCGACTAAAGCATTGTACTGAACCCCTATTTCCATATTTCAGGTGCTTTGCATGGTGCACACGCGTAGTCGAGACTACGTGAATCGCACACCTGAGGTTCCATCTGCGGGACCAGAGGACGAGGACAACTACGAGGAGGAACACCACAGTGATATACATTCTGAATCTGAGCCGGAACAAGAAGAAGTAATGGCTGAAGCACAGACAATATGGGAGAAGATCAAGGCGTCTTCTTCCTCGGCATCAAAGGGGCCTATAAAGAAACAAGGGCTAAACATACCTACATACAAGATCGACCCAGCACTGATTAACTTGGTCAAATCCAATGCATTTCACGGACTGAAAAATGAAGATCCAGTGGCACACATTAGTCAGTTTGTGGAGAACTGCGATATGGTGAAGATAGATCGCTTTCCGCAAGATGTGCTTTATCTCAAGTTATTCCCCAGTTCCTTGGCGGGAGTAGCAAGAGAGTGGCTCCACAACCTCGACGACGAGTTTGTTGAGTCATGGGATCACATGGTGGAGGTTTTCTTCGAGAGGTTCTTCCCTCCTGAGAAGACCAATGATATGATCCGAAAGATCCACAATTTCACCCAACAGGCGGGTGAAACCTATTCTGAGACTTGGGAGCGATTTCAAGTCATGTTGAGGAGATGTCCACATCATGGATTGGACAAGGAAACCCAAGTGAAGATCTTCTACTTTGCTCTCTTCGAGCATGATAGAAGCAACTTGGACTCGGCCGGTTCTGGATTCTTTCTAAATAACACTGATACAAGATGCTGGGAAATACTGAAGAATATGGCACGAAAGCAGTCTTGGGGAGAAAGAGAAAGAGGCCCAGTTGAGCAAGCAAGAGTTGCCAGTGAGTCAAAGGCAATGAGAGAGCTGAATGAGAAAATGGATCTTCTCGCAAAGAAGTTGCTGCAGAAGGAAGACAATGAGTCCGAGGATGAGGCTCAGGTCAAGTATATGAGGCAACAACAAGGGTACAGGAACAATGATTATTCATGGCGGAAGGACAAGAAATTTTCATGGAAAGATCCAAACAACTTCCTGCAAGATCCGGACGCCAAACCTGCACCGGTCACGGAGGACAAGAGCACGGAGTTGCTAAATCAAGTCATAAAGCAGAATCAAGAGTTGATGAACACTTTTGGGCAGCAAATAAAGCAGCAGGGTGAATTCATGAACCAGTTCGGGCAGACGTTGCAGAGCCACGGGGCTCAGATGCGGACTATAGAGACTTCAATGGCACAGATGGCAGCGGAGATTGCAAGCTTGAAAAAGCCGGCACATCCGGGTTTTCCGGGGAACACCAATGTTCCCGGGGGAAACCAACAGGCCAAGGCCATATTGTTGAGGAGCGGTAAGAAGGTGCTTAATCCAAGGGCGGATGACACAAGCACACCGCAGAACACAGTAGAAGAAGCAACCGCTAAGGAGCAGCGTGCACCAGTCATAGAGCAAATTGATGACACAACCGAAGATGGTAAGGAAGGACAAGCCAATGAGGTGGAGCCACAGAAATTAACCCCCTATGTGCCACCTCATCAAAGAGCACATACTGTTCCGGTCCCCTACCCCAATAGCGCAAAAGCAAGAAAGGTGGATGCACAGTTTAAAAAATTTCTGGACAGCTTTAGAAAGTTATCTGTGAATATTCCCTTGTTAGAGGCAATTGAACAAATTCCGTCTTATGGAAAGTTTCTCAAAGATGTAATCACCAAGAAGAGGAAGATACCCGACACTGAGGTTGTGGTGTTAAAGGAGCAAGTGAGTGCTTTTATTATGGGCACTTTGCCGCCAAAGCGACAGGATCCTGGCTGTTTCAATATTTCATGCTTTATCGGGAAGTTCAAATTTGGCGAGGCGCTTTGTGATTCCGGGGCAAGCATCAATCTGATGCCCCTTTCTACATTCAAGAAACTTGGATTGAAGGAGTCAAGGCCAAGCAATATGACTATCCAATTGGCCGATAATTCTGTGGTGAAACCATATGGAATCTGTGAAGATGTTTTGGTAAAGGTAGACCGCTTTGTTTTTCCCGCTGATTTTGTTGTGATGGAGATGCAGGACGAACACGGTAATGAGTTACTTCTTGGTCGCCCATTTCAAGCTACAGCTGACATGATCTTGGAGATGGGGAGAGGTCGCTTGACCTTAGGCATTGCGGATGATCGCTTTGAGATGGTCATGCCCAACAGCAATACATCTACTAAAGCAAAGGCACAGTGCAACATGGTGAAGCATGTGGAAAGCAATATCTCACTTTGTCTTGGGAAGCCATTTTTAGATATGGCCCATGTGATGAGCAGGATAGACAATGGGACCTTGGCGGTAGACCTTATGGAGCAAACGAAAGCTGTCTCTTTATGCAAGGCTGTCGGGTTTCCAAATGATGAGAATGAGGACATTCCACCTTCGTGGGAGGATGATGTGATAATAACTTCTGTCGGTGATGCATATCTGGAATTGCCTCTAGAGGCGTGTTTGTGTAATGTCACTTATGATTGGATGCGGAGTACTTCACTCAAGGAGTGCGCCAAAATGCTTCAAATGCTTCCATGTTTCTACACGAGGCACTATGAAGATTTGGGTACACTGCCCCCACCGCTACAATCATCCCTTATCTGCCCACCTGATCTAGAGTTAAAGCCATTGCCCCCGCACTTGAAGTACGTCTTTCTAGCCGAGGAGGACAAGTTGCCAGTGATTGTTTCTGCATACTTGAGTGCGGATGAAGAGGAGCAGCTACTGATAGTGCTCAAGAACCACCGTGGAGCCTTTGGGTGGTCAGTGGCGGACATCAAGGGGATCTCCCCTACACTTTGTCAACATAAGATTCGGCTTGAGGAAGGAGCTAAGTCAGTCATACAGCCTCAAAGACGTCTAAATCCAAGCATGATGGAGGTTGTCAAAAAGGAAGTCATCAAGTTGCTTGCTGCCGGGATCATTTATGCAATCTCTGATTCGACGTGGGTGAGCCCCACGCAGGTAGTCCCTAAGAAGGGGGGAATCACTGTCACTACCAATCTTTTAAATGAACCTGTCACCACCCGACTGGTAACCGGGTGGCGTGTATGCATTGATTACCGCCGATTGAACGCCGCCACTCTGAAAGATCATTTTCCATTGCCATTCATTGATCAGATTTTGGAACGCTTAGCCGGTCGGTCGCATTTTTGTTTCTTAGATGGTTATTCGGGGTATAACCAGATTTCTATTGATCCGTTGGATCAAGAGAAGTCTACGTTTACATGTCCTTATGGGACCTTCGCCTACCGCCGTATGCCGTTTGGTTTATGCAATGCGCCGGCGACTTTTCAACGCTGCATGCTCGCCATATTCTCTGACATGGTGGAGCGGTGTCTTGAAGTCTTCATGGATGACTTCTCAGTCTATGGAGCATCTTTTGATGAATGCCTTTATAATTTAGATAAGGTGTTGCAGCGGTGCGAGGACACACACTTGGTCCTCAATTGGGAGAAATGTCACATGATGGTGACAGAAGGAATTGTGCTAGGACACAAGGTGTCTAGCAAGGGTCTAGAGGTAGACCCCGTAAAAATTGAGGTGATTTCTAAGCTACCCCCACCAAATTCTGTAAAAGGGGTGAGAAGCTTTTTAGGACACGCTGGGTTTTATCGGCGTTTTATCAAGGATTTTTCAAAAATCGCAAAGCCATTATCGGAATTGTTGGAAAAAGACGCAGTTTTTGATTTCAATGAGAAATGTCTTCACGCATTCGAGGTTTTGAAGGAAAAGCTGATTTCGGCTCCGGTTGTGCAAACGCCGGATTGGACAAAGCCTTTCGAGTTGATGTGTGATGCGTCTGACTATGCTGTGGGGGCTGTTTTGGGGCAAAGGGTAGATAACAAGCCTGCGGTGATTTTCTACGCCTCAAAAACACTTAATGATGCTCAATTAAATTACACAACCACGGAAAAAGAGTTACTTGCTGTTGTTTTTGCCTTTGAGAAATTTCGGCAATACTTAGTGGGTTCTAAGGTGGTTGTGTGGACGGATCACGCCGCAATAAAATATTTGATGGAGAAGAAGGATGCCAAGCCGAGACTAATTAGGTGGATTTTGCTCCTACAAGAATTTGATATTGAAATTAAGGACAAGTCGGGAATTGAAAATGTGGTGGCTGACCACTTGTCTAGGTTAGAGAGGGTGGATGAGCAAGGTTTGCATATACCCATTACCGAGACCTTTCCCGACGAACAACTTTTGAAAATTGATTCGAAAGAACCATGGTTTGCATATATTGTAAATTATCTAGCTTGCGGAATCATCCCGGAAGATTGGTCATATCAAGAGAAGAAGAAATTCTTCCACTCATTGAGATACTATTTTTGGGATGACCCAATATTGTTGAAGCAATGCAGGGATGGAATTCTTCGCAGGTGCGTGCCGGAGGTAGAGTACGAAAGTGTTCTACATCATTGTCACGCGTCACCTACGGGAGGACATCATGCTAGCTCACGGACAGCAGCTAAGGTTTTGGAGAGCGGCCTTTATTGGCCCACTTTGTTCCGGGACGCCTATGATTTTGTTAGGCAGTGTGACCCGTGCCAGCGTGCAGGTAATATCTCAAGGAGACAAGAAATGCCCCTGAATGTGTTTCAGGAAGTCGAGGTATTTGATCTTTGGGGCATTGACTTCATGGGACCCTTTGTGTCCTCAAATTCAAATCTTTATATTTTGCTTGCCGTGGATTATGTGTCGAAGTGGGTGGAGGCAATCCCCACAAGGACTAATGATTCGAATGTAGTCTGCAGGTTCGTAAAGGAGAATATTTTCTGCAGGTTCGGGATTCCTCGGATGATTATTAGTGACGGAGGCACACACTTCCGAAATCAAAAATTTGCGTCACTTTTGAAGAAATATGGGGTCAAACACAACATTGGCACCCCATATCACCCACAAACGCAAGGACAGGTGGAGGTATCAAACCGAGAAATCAAAAAGATCTTAGAAAGGACCGTAGCATCTACACGGAAGAATTGGAGTACATTGTTACCGGATGCACTTTGGGCTTATCGAACGGCGTACAAAACACCTATAGGCACTACGCCTTTTAGGTTGGTGTATGGCCGGGCGTGTCATCTTCCGGTAGAATTGGAGCACAAGGCCCATTGGGCGCTAAGAAGGCTGAATTTGCGCTATGACGAGGCCGGGAGGAAAAGAATGCTAGAATTGAATGAATTGGATGAGCTACGCATGACGGCGTATGAGAATGCCCGTATTTACAAAGAGCGCACAAAGCTGATCCACGATCGCCACATAGAGATACGCACGTTTAAGAAAGGAGACAGTGTCTTATTGTTCAATTCTCGTCTCAAGTTGCATCCCGGGAAACTGAAATCCCGATGGAGTGGACCCTTTGAGGTGGAAGAAGTGAGACCGCACGGAGCGATTCTCGTGCGAGATGGAGAGACCATGTTCTTGGTGAACGGGCAGCGCTTGAAGCTATACTTTGGTGAGAATTACAAGAGGAAAGTGAATGAGGTTAAACTCATTTCACTTATACATGAATGAGAAGAAGGACTGACGTCTAGCCTAAGACGCTAAACAAGGGCGCTTGTTGGGAGGCAACCCAACCAACGGTACATTAGGCTAGTTTCATTTTAGTGATAGATTGTTTTTAATTCGTTTAGATTTTAGTTTAAAAATGATACCTTGATCCGTTTGTTAATTGTGCAGGATTAGGCAGAGTCGATACCATCGACACATCAGTCGATGGCATCGACTTGGGCACAGGTTGCAACCAGCAAAAATCGCACTGTGTCGATGCCATCGACGCATCCGTCGATGGTATCGACATGGTCACAGGTTGATCTCCAGGATAAAGTCGATGGTATCGACACCCCTGTCGATACCATCGAGATCTCTGGAGATATTCAGACAAGTTTTGCTCAGTCAACTCGATACCATCGACGGCCTCGTCGATGGTATCGACATCATCACAGGTTGAGAGCCAGAAACGGAGGTGTTGCAACAAATGCAGGTCGATACCATCGACACTCGTCGATGGTATCGACGGACATGTCACCAATCCGAATGAAGACATCGGCGACGACCGCGACAGCCACGTCAGCGATCCGGGGGCTGCGTCGATACCATCGACATCCGTCGATGGCATCGACTCGTCAGCGATCCGGGTTTCGCGATCCAGCAAACGTCAGCCGTCGATGCCAGCGACAGAGACGGCTACCCGCGAGACGTGTCGATACCATCGACCCGCGTCGATGGTATCGACGGGTTAACAGGGGCGCCGATCAAGTCTATTTAAGGGGACTTGCAACGTCATATGACATCACACCCTCAGAGCAAGTACCCCCCATTGCGTCGAGCACTCCCCCGAGCCCTCTACACCTGCGGAGAAGCGTCACCGAGCAAAGATCTTCATCGAGCGGAGATTTTCTCTCCATCTTCACCGAGCTCTTTTCTCTTAATCTCTTCTTCTCGCAAACATGGTGCATACGGGCGGAGCATCTTCATCGAGCGCGCATCCAATGGTGATCGAGGAGTTTGTTCCTCCTCCAACAGCTTCTATCTCTCATCCACGCCTTATTCACGCCAACATGGACACGAGGAAAGTGTACGAGGAGATCATGAAGAGGAAGTTCGAGGCCACCCGGTATGTGGACCGGGGCATGATCAGGGACTTGGGATTCGAGGCCAACTTGGCCTATGTGTTGGCCGGGCAAGCGCGGCACACCGGTCGCATCTATGAGATGGACTGTCATGCGGATGGGCAGCCGTTCTTTGGCGAATGGCCCACATACAAGGAACTGGTGGCCGAGTTCATGGCGTCCCTTGATATCTGCGTCGTACCAAACGACGTGGTACCATCGGACCAGACGTGGATCCAGGGAAGGGTGACCTTCCGTCTATTCAACAACAATTACAACTTCACGTTGAAGCAGTTCAACGACATCTTCAACTGGAACCACAGCCGCCACGATCACCGACGTCCCGACGCCCGCACCGACTACGACAAGATCTTCTCCGAGCTTTGTACGGTACCGGCAGGGAAGACTGTGAGCTACCACAACGCCGCGGTAGCTGATTTTGAACACCCGTTCGTCCGGGTATTGCATAGGATGCTTAGCTTGACCTTCTTCGGGCGGAGCGATCTTGCTTTGAGCAAGTTTCAGGAGAGCGACTTGTTCTTTCTGTACGCCCTCCTGAAGCGTCAAGAGTGCAACTGGGGAGCATTCTGGTTACAGCGCGTCATGGCGGTGAAGCGGAGCACAAGGAAGGCTCCAATACACTTTGGTGGTCTTGTCACCAAGTTGGCGCTTTACTTGGGGCTGAACTTTCAGTCCATGACTCCGATTTCTACGCGGAGTAAGGTGAACGTGCAACACTTGCACCGTTCAAACCTCATTCTTATCCGGGACGGGTTGGCGTACGCTCATTGCCACGTCAACCAAGCTTACCAGGAGGCATCCCTGCCGGACGACGTCTTCCACATCGAGGGCAAGCAGCATTTCCGATGGCCCATCATAGCCATCGAGTCCTCGGAAGAAGAAGGCGGAGGTGACGACCAAGAAGGCGAGGCGGAGGAAGACGAGGAGGCTTTCACACCTCTTCGAGCACGCGTGGCACCACGGAAGCGTCCTAGGATGCATCCGGGTGCATCTTCATCATCTCAGCCCCCGCCGCCATCACCACAGCAAGAACAGCCAGCTGCGGATCCCTACTCCATGCAAGGGATGTATACCATGCTGCAGGACATCCAGCAGACGCAGCACCAGCATATGACTTTGTATACCGGCATCCATGAGACAACGGGCCGGTTGCTTGATAATCAAAGGGCTATGTTCGAGAACGAGCGGCTCATCCTCGCCAACCAAGAACAAATGCACAACCGGTTGCAGCGGATAGAGACGCAGCAGGAGCCCTTCTTCGACCACTACTGGAGTCGAGACTACTTTGGAGGTTATCCACAGCCTCCGCCGAGGACCCACTATGATCCAAGCTTCCAGGGGGAGTACCCGTCTTGGGATCCTACGGCACCACATTACCCACCACCGCCTTCACAAGATTGATCAGGGTATCACTGTTCCACCCTTAAGTTGGTTTTTGACTATGAGGCCATAGTCGGATTCAAGCTTAGGGGGGTGGCTGGAACAGCTCTATCTTTTATCTTTTCTTTAGTTGTTTTAGTTTCTGCTTTGTTATTTGTTTTTGCAATTTTAAGTTTTTATGTAGGATCCACATCTATCTAGTGTAATTGTGGATGTCGTAAAAATTGTCATCTAGCTGTTTTCATGGGGAAATTAAAGGGAATTGAAAATTTTTTCTGTGTCATTTAAATAGCTTTACTTGGTTGTCCTTGGGGAACTTTTTCTATGAAAATGATTGATTATGTCAACTTTGAACCAATATGTCATACCCACACCCTTTGACTCATGGAAAGTGGATAGTAACGGTTGTTTGAGCCTAACCTAATCAAATGGTAATGAGACCTTAATCAGATGTAAGAGAAAGCACCCTTTTTACTACTACACATGTCAATAAGGAGGGACACATAATTTTCTTTTAAGGTTCAGTCACTTAATCTTGTGATCATTCCACCCCATTTCCTATAATCCACCAAGAATTGGAAGTAAAGTGCAGTTTCAATTTCTTTTGCGTGCATGGCATGTAGATAGGTTTTGCATTGTTATTTTCATGTTTTTGCATAGAATAATAAAAAAAAATATATAGTGATACATGCACATTACCTTTAGGTGCATGTCATGTAGTTGCACTCACAATTTCATGATTTTCATGCATAGGCACACCATGTATCTCAGTTTTCCTAAATAGGTGATCTAATTTGTTCCATACCCTCGAAATAAAGCAAGGATCTCCAATTGGAAAGAAAAAAAAACAGAAGAAAAAAAATTCTGGAAATATGAACAAATGTTAAAAAAAAAAAAAAAAAAGAGAATTTAGAAGGAAATGGAATAAGAGGGAGAAAGGAATGATATCACTTGTATAACAGGGGAATTGAGTACATGATGTGGCTTGAGTAGATTTCTATCTCATTTTGAGGTAGAAGGTTAGGGCATGCATCATTCCACCCGCTTTTAGGCGGTAGGGCATTCTTAATGTGCATTTGCATCATTTAGGGCATTTTGTTATATGCATTTTGAAACTGTGTAATACTTCCAAATTCTCCCATGAACCACCCATTCCATCCACCCGTTGCTCGGATTGGTAGGCCACCGTGATTTTCTCCTCACTCATGTTTATCAGGAGAACTGCTTCCATGTAGATGGTAGTTAGGGCGAGCAACGTAGAGTAGGTGATCACAAGATGCACCATGGCTGAATCGGCGAACTTTATTATGATAACTGCCTTATGTGATAGTGTTCATCAGTTTGAAGGATAATTTCTTTTATTGATGGTTATTGTCGCCTATAGGGTAATTACTGTTCTGTGATTAGGGTAGGCCGGTTTGAGAACGTCCAGTGGGAGTCATTTGTGAGGTGGGTTGGTGTTTTGATTGTTAGTTGACATTCGCAATTTTATTCTAAGGATTAGTTGCTCGAGGGCGAGCAATGTTTAAGCTTAGGGGAGTTTGATGCGATGATTTTGAGTCGCATTTATAGACCTTTTTCATATGTGTTTTGTGCCTTAATTACTCATTTTCATGGATAATATTGCATAATTCACTTTATTTGGTCTTTGCCATCATTTTATATCAAATCCCCTTTATTTCATTATTTTAAGCATTATTGATCATCTTATCATAAATCGTGTGGATTTATTTGGTCTTGTTGTACAATTTCAGGAAAAACAAGTATCTACATCCGTCGATACCATCGACGGGTGTCGATACCATCGACCAAGCCACAGGTTGTCAGCCGAGAAGAGCAATACAGAGTCGATACCATCGACGCCCAAGTCGATGGCATCGAGATGTCTCCAGGCTGCTAGCGAGGATTAAGTCGATACCATCGACGGATGTCGATGCCATCGACACAAGGAGAGCTACAGCGTCGCTAAACGACAACAACCGACGCTAAAGGAGTCGATACCATCGACACCCAAGTCGATGGTATCGAGATCACCACAGGCGCTCAGAATAAAAGAAAGGAAAGCTGCCGCTAATCCGCTGGGTCGATACCATCGACCCGCGTCGATGGTATCGACGCCGGCAGATATGCGTTGGATCTGTTTTGATATCAATCGGACGGCTGTCATTATTTGACGACCTAATTAGGGACTTATACCTAATGACGGCCGCCCAGACAAAAAGGGGGATCTCATATTTGGATTGCACGAGTGCCGAGGAGGAGAGAAAGGAGAACGGAGGCCGAGAAGCTCATACCGGGTGATTCGGACGCTGCCGAAGACAATTTCCACCACCGACAGGCGGGGGAAGCTGTGTTCTACGCCAAGGATCCACCGGTTCTTCTCCGTTCAGGGGTTTTCCCATCTATTTCACGTTTTTCTTATGAATTCCCCAATTTCTACCATGTATTTGTGTAAGATGAACATGAGAGGCTAAAACCCTCAATCTTTAGGACCGGGAGTAGCCCGGGGATACATTGTATGATGATTTTATATTGATAATTCATATTTTTCTCTCATATCCGTGGTATAAATTCGTTTTCTCTATTGCTATTGTTATGCTTGATCACCATAATAGTAAATTAATGCCCTTAATCACTTCGACAGAAGGATTAACGGTTGAAAAGAAACGAATTCTACATTAATTAATAAAACCCTTGACAAAGGAGTTGTAAAATTAATGGTGGGAACTGAGGGACCGATCCTAATGCGCTTAGTTTAGGGGAATGATTACTACGACGGTGGAATCAACCTAAACCTAAGTAGTGAATTACACCACGACAGTGGGTAATTCTCATTTCAGGCCACTACCCGGATAGAGAGAGAAGTGTGAGGAATTATATGAAATCTAATACAATGTTGACCCGCGGTGAAACCGCCATCCTAAAGATATCCTTTTAATTGATTAAATTAACCTTTAATCGATTATTTTCTTTGTTTCATTTTTATTTTCTTTTAATTTCAACAACAAATTCTACTTTGTTAATCGGTCTAGCTGATTGCGATTAGTTAGTAGAAGTCTCCAATAATTCACGTATCCCTGAGTTCGACTCGGGCCTCACAAGGCCTATATCTTGTCGCGGTGACGATGGTACACCAACGACTTAACTTTGTTGAGTATCTTGGCGAGGTGACGATGGCACACTAGCCATTGAATCTTTATGAGTATGTTAGTGTGGTGACGATGACACATCATTGATTGAACCTTTATGAATCTCCTTTAAATCCATGTCTGTCTCCTTCATCCATTCCTCCATACCCATGATATATTTCTTCTAAAAATACTTCACGAGAGGTTATATAAAATGATATATATCATATTAAAAATCACTCTTTTACGGATGTAACTAGCTAAACTATGAATAAAAGAGCTTCCTATCACCCAAAAAGTCAACTTTTTAAGAAATACAATTAGATTACATGCAAAATAAATGAAACAATATATTCTTATGAGAGGTAGGGCATGGAGAAGCAAACAATAGGACAATATTTGTAGAATCACATAACAACAACAAATTTGGGAGGGTTAGGTCGCTTGAGACGTCGAAGGTCGTTTGGCTGGGCTCAACTCAATGTTGATAGACCTAAACCCTAAAATAACCAACAACGCCCACATTCGGTGTTGATGTATCTCACCGCCACTGCCAGAGAGCGTGGTCAGATCTAGGTTTCGGATGGAGAGGGAAAATGAGAGGGAGAGAACATGAGAGGAAGTTGGAGCGGGGGCGAGAGTGAGTAAAATTGTTTCTGTATGCATGGAGAGGGTTGACAGGCGCTTTCCAAATCTCTGGTATCAAAAACATATTATTTTCATCCCAAAAATGACCCTAGGTTTAACCCAGTCGTCCGTTGAAAAATAGCCTTTTCGAGCGGCCAGGATCTAGTTCAGGACGCCCTGACAAACAACTCATCATCATTGGGTCTTTTCGCCTCTTGTCATACACAACTTTCATAAAAGGCATAAGCTATACTCGACCGCACAAATTTCAGGTGCAATACCTTCGTCGAGAATTTGGGTTGTATGAGGTAGCCACAACATATAACCCTGATGGACCTTGGACCGAAAACACAATGCAAGCCCAACAATATGTAATGGTTCTCTCTACTCTATCGTTAGACAAGCAGGATGGGAATGGCTTATATGATTGAAATACTCTCCCCCTTTCAAGAAAAGAAGAAGAATGAGATGGATTACCTTCCACTCCAACAATTTGGCACGGATGAAAGCCCTCTTTCATGACCTTCGTGTTCCTTTTGGCATAGCTATTTGGAAGAAGAAAAAAAATCAAAATAGTGCACTTTGAGGAAAATAATTTTGAGTACAACATCTCCATAAAAATAATCCCGAAGTAACATGCTTCAAAGAGAAAACGTCACTCAAAAAACGCCATTCAAATTGGAGCTTTCAACCAGAAAAAGCAAAACTGCCAAAGTCTCGTAAAAGCGCCCATTCACTTGCCGTTGTTGCGTTTTTTTTTTTCATTTCTGATTTAAAGCTCCAATTTGAATTGCGTTTTCACTAATTTGACCCGAACAACGCCAATTTAAATGGCATTTTCACTCCAAAGTGGGCTATATTAGAAATCGTTTTGATGGAGGTGCTATACTCAAATATTTTTTTCTCTCAGTGTGCTATTTGGATTTTTTTCCTAATTATTTAGCGTCACAAGCTCCGTTTGCTGTTTTCCCGGTCCATTCTCCTCTATTTGCGGATACATAATAGCCCGTATTCGGAAAAAAATTGTTGGAGTCATTATTTTTGCATTAAAATGGCGGGAACTTATTCCTCCTTTTGCAATATATCTTCAACAGTCTCCAATCTTATTTTCCACATCACTTGTATGTGATTTTTAGTTATCCAATGTAAGAACTCTGGTTAAAACCAGTGTTAGTTTTCCGGTTGAGTTACCAATCGCATGGAACCAAACAAACCGAAATCAGAAACAAGGTGCAAATGGTTTGCGTGTTTTTCATTTCCATCGAACGAAACAGGCCCTATAGTTCGGTTGATGGAGGGTTTCTTTGAATGGAGTATACGACCTTGGGAACATTAGAGATGCCTGCCGCATTGCTGTGTATGTACGTACAGTTTACCATCCTCTACAAACACTAAACAAAACTGCGATATCTGTGTACTCAGCTGTGCAACGCCCTAGTAAGATCCTCCCACACCCACACATGACGAACAATTTTCAACACTACACTTTTTAGGGCCGTCTAGATCCTGTGACCGTTAAACTGTATTATCTTAATCAATAGTACGAACAATCACGGACAAGGCAAATGCTACAATCAAGCATACCATCAAAAGTTTGTAGAACGGGTGAATCTCGCAACACTAGCCTTCACTTTCAACTGTATAGCGCGTGCTGAAATTGGAGACCCCGTTTGCATTCCACTCGCAAGATAAGTTGGGATATAGGACACCAACAACGTTATCGGCATCAGCTCCACAGATTTCGCAAAACCTGTATGAAAGTCCAGAAATTAAGATATCGTCTCAACAACAAATAATAGCAAGCAAGATTTGAATACGGAACAAACAAAGAAATCGTTCATAGTACACATGAACATATAGAACAAGACCAATCATATATGCCCAGTGATTGTATGCATAGCTGCAAACATGATGTTTAACTGCATACTACCCTGTTTTCCTATTCCACGACTTTACTGGAAAGCAACTACAGGAGGTGGGAACAGGATAAGCATCATCATTCACTGGATGGACATTTCACAAGCATACAAAGTAGCATGCACCATTCAGATTATAATATCTTCCATCCAAAATATCGAATATCACATCTTTGTCATTGAAATACTAGTAGGCACTCTACAAGCAGACTAGCAAGTCCAGGCAACAGAATTGCTAATATTCACAAAACAAATACATAAATCAAGGCATGAAAAACTAACTTTGGCTCCTGCTTGACATTTCAAGTCACTGAAACCCATAAAAAATCCCAACTATATCTTCTTTACAGGAGCCTAGAGCAGAAGGGTCAGAGAGGTTCTGACTCGTCATCAATGGGGTCGCAAAACCTATGTGCCTCAGAAAGCTTCAATCAGGCATATTAGTTCACGTTTGCCCGGATCACCCACTGAAGTACAAAAGCTACAATCACAAATGTTAAAACGAATTTGCATAATTGTTGGTTCCTCCAGCGTCTACTTTCTTCATTTCTACGATGATAGGTGAAATGGTGGACCCTACCCTCATTCCATGTCCCCATAAAG
Organism: Alisma plantago-aquatica; assembly: GCA_963693085.1. Taxonomy (NCBI): domain Eukaryota; kingdom Viridiplantae; phylum Streptophyta; class Magnoliopsida; order Alismatales; family Alismataceae; genus Alisma; species Alisma plantago-aquatica. Next base: position 665,228,926 of record OY856414.1, read on the forward strand.
CTGGTATATTCGGTGCCGGTAATGTTTTTTGCATATCCTCCACATATTTCACAAACCCTGCATGACAGAATTATAGATGATGTTGTAACAATGACTGCAATGGTAGCCTTATACAGAAAAAAAAAAACTTACTGCTTATTCTAGAAAGTGCATCTTGATCTAATGCCACTCGTGGACAGCTTAACATACCGCCTCTACGGTCGGTATCTTAAAGTTTTCAAGGGAATTATGTTGATTGTTGCTCCTTGGAATGCATAGACTTTCAGCAAAGATCAAAAGACTTGAGTTCGGCTGATGCTTACTACTGAATGAACAGATACTTTATTTGAATGATATTTTCAGATTTTTAGATCCTGACCCATGGCTAAGTAAGCTAGAGAAGTTTCATACAATGCCCAATTCGCTGAATCAGGAGAATCCGTTGATCCAGGTATGAGTTATTTTATATGATAAAAGAAAGGAAAAGCAGAGGGAAAACTCGACCAAAAGACTTCTGATGCCGTGTTTTGCTGTAAAGGATTGCATTTATAAATCCAGTAACTAAAAGATTGTTGAGATAATGTCTCTTAATCTATTAGGATAATGAATATTGTCTTAACAATATAGGAAAGTCTAAATTAGCGTTATACTTGGAATCTGGAATTTTTATTTTCTTATCCAATTCTCTTTCCTATTTAGTTTGGAACTGTATTCTCTTTGTCCCTTTCCTATTACAATAACAGTATCCTCTTGTCCTACTTCTAATTTGGGTTGGTCTATCTTTCGAGTCTATAAATAGAGTACTAAACATTTGTTATGGGTGTATCAAAGGGGGAAGCCAAAAAGATTGTCAAAGAGGAGAGAGAGCGAGAGTGGGTTACGGGATTCTATTGTGGGCGTAGGATTGTGAAAGAGCGACAATGCATGTAATCTTCTTGAAGTTGTTTAATAGAATTTTGAGGTCTTCTTCACCAATTTTGTTCTCTCGTTGGTTGTTCGTTTGGCAGTTATTGGCTTTGTCGACATGGGTCGTTCTTGTTCTTCTCATGTATGCTCAAGTGGTATCTCGCATAACATTTTTTTCTTGGGCTTTAAGCTTCCGCAAATCTCTTCAAGTGTTATCAGAGCAAGGTTGTTGCGAGACGATTGGTGAGTAATGGTTGCACGTAAAGCATGGTGGCGTCGACAAGTACCGTGTGGAGTAATCATATCAAAAAGTTTGATGGCAAAAGTAATTTCAGTGTGTGACAGAGCACGGTGAAAGATGTCATAGTACAACAAGGGCTAATCGAAGCGCTTGAAGAAGAGAAGCCCGAAAAAGATGTCTGATGAAGACTAGAGGATGATGGAGCACAAAACGGTCAGTACAATTCATCTAAGTCTTTCTCCTGAGGTAAAGTATTATGTGATCAATGAAGTCTCACCAAAGAAATTATGGAAAGTTCCAAGAACATTGTACATGGCAAAGTTGTTGACAAACAGATGGGTGCTAAAGAGGCAATTGTACAAGTTGCACATGGAAGAGGACACACGGTTCGTTGACCAACTCAACGTCTTCAAGAAGCTTGTCACATAACTGATTAGCATGCAGAAGAAGATCAGTGAGAGCGATAAGGTAGTTCTCATAGATTCATTTAAACCACAGTCATGGGAGTAATTGGAGATGAATATTCTTGTCGGCAAAACGACATTCAATTTCAATGAGGCGGTTGCATATCTTTTGGAGGCAGAGTCTTTGAAGAAGTCGTCAAAATCTTCCTCTGGTGGTCAAGCTTTGACTGTTACATATGACATCAACAAAAACAAGGATCACGAGAAGAAGAATTGAAAGGGCAAGGTAGATGTACATGGTATATATGTGATGAGGAGGGTCACATTAAAATATTGTCCAAGGTTGAAGGAATTGAAGGGTGGAGTTTGCTCATTGGCGGAAGGATATTCAGAAGCCCTGACTGATATGGAATCGGGTACTTGTAATGGTTGGATATTTGATTCAGGTTCTCGCTTCATCATATGTCCACAGAGGAGAATATTTGATGAGGGTTCTCTATGTCGAGCGCTTGGAACTGTTCAACTGACAGACAATAGACTCTACCAAATTGCCGGAATTAGAACGGTTACGTTCAAGATGTATGATGGAACATGTCGCACATTATCGGGGGTCCGATATGTCTCTGGTCTCAAGAGAAATCTAATCTCTGAAAGGGCACTTGAATCCATTGGTTGCAAAATTTTGAAGCAAGATGGAGTTGTGCGAGTTACTTGCAAAGGGCAAGTAATCATGAAAGGTACATGGTCCAATGGAGCATATCAATTGGTTGGAGATGTTCTAACCAAAGGAGTAGTTGACAGGAGTTCTACCAACACTGGAGGCGTAGATGAAGCATTGGCACGTGAAGCGGGCGTCATGAACCCAGATAGTGTTGACTCAAAGTCTAAATTGACTAAACCCTTGTTTTGATGATGATTAAACCATTCCACTTATTTGTGTCTAATGTGTCTACTTGAGTGATTTCAGATTAGGTATAGACACACTCCAAATGCCCTAACTTGCGCATATCAAATTGGAGAAAAAACAAGTCAAAGTCAATACAAGTGCACGTTTTTTGGAATATGATGTAAATCCATTAGAATCATGTTGTAAATCACTTGTAATGATTGTATGACTTGTAATTAAGTTCAGAAAAAATCAGGAGCACTTAGATCGAATATTTAAGCTGACGGGAGTTCTACCAACACTGGAGGCGTAGATGAAGCATTGGCACGTGGAGCGGGCGTCATGAACCCAAATAGTGTTGACTCAAAGTCTAAATTGACTAAACCCTTGTTTTGATGATGACTAAACCATTCCACTTATTTGTGTCTAATGCTTCTACTTGAGTGATTTCAGATTAGGTATAGACACACTCCAAATGCCCTAACTTGCGCATATCGAATTGGAGAAAAGACAAGTCAAAGTCAATACAAGTGCACGTTTTTTGGAATATGATGTAAATCCATTAGAATCATGTTGTAAATCACTTATAATGATTGTATGACTTGTAATTAAGTTCAGAAAAAATCAGGAGCACTTAGATCGAATATTTAAGCACTCAAAAGCCATTTTCCAAAATTTACATCAGGTTGTTCATCGGTCGAGTTGCAAACTCAACCGATCCTAATTGGATCTTGAAAATGACTTTTGATCGGTCGAGTTTTCATTTCACAGAACTCAACCGATCCCTCTGCAGACCAAAACTGATTTAAGTGAATCGGTCGAGTTACCCCACGACAAACTCGACCGATGGCCTAAATTGGTGTTGTCTCTTAGTGGGATCGGTCAAGTTACCTTTATAGAAACTCGACCGATTGCACTGTACTGAAAAGTACAGAAAAGTATTTCTAGCCGTTGTGGAGTTGCAACAATCAAAAATATATCTGTTGCAAGCCATAAAACAGCTAATTTTTGTTTGTAAGTGTTCCTAAAGGCTAAGAGGCATCCTCGGCTATAAATAGGACCCCTTGGGCTTCATTCCAAGGTCGAGCATTCAATGCAAAACTCTATATGAGGTTCATATTCTATAGTTGAGTGTATCCTACAGCCTCCTCTCTCTCTCTAAGCTTAATCACTTGCTACATTCGTTAGAGTGAGTAGGAAATCTGTAAGAGAGCTAGTCCTACATGTATATCTTGTGAGGCTCTTACTTCCACCACATCCCTATCTCTCTTTTCAACCTTGAAGATGAAGGTTCTCTCTTTTGGCTAAGAGAGGTGAACAAGAATAAGGGAAGGAGTCCCTTGGTTGAAAGCTTCTCCGAGTGAAGGTGAAGTCAAAAACTGAAGATCCAAGAAGAGTGGGTAATTCCTAGCATGGAACTAAATGTCGTCGACATGGGGCGAAATTTCGCCGATATTGTCGATGTCGACGACCGGCGACGTCGAATGCATGTAAACATCCTCATTCCACAATATCCTCGACATTTCGTCGAAGTTGTCGACATTTCCCCATATGTCGACAAAGTTGACCCAAGTCTATACAAAAATTCCACAATGTCCTCGACATCTGTCGAAGTCGTCGAAGTTGGCGACATTCTTCTGGTATATTGTGGAGTTTGCTGTGTGGGGAAAAAGTGTTGGAGCTTGAGGTAAGATGATTTTAACGTTATTTTTTACTATTCTAAGCTAATAGTAATAGACTGATCCCCTCTCTGCTAAATCTACCACATATTTACACCATTTTTATGTAGTTTGTTTATTGTCACAAACTTTATATATGGAAGAACTTCGTACTTCGGATACGACTACATGTAATCGTGTATTTATCTACATATGTAAACCTATATGAATGGCTATATGTAAACGTATATTGTGTTTTTTAGCTAGATTTGATGAAATCTGTCGATTTTCATCACAAAATGACTATTTTTTAGCTTAATTTTTGTCAAAGTTGCATCGAGGTTTGATTGTAAAAATCCTCGACATTTCCTCGACATTTCCACAAACTTCCATGACCACACCTGGCGAAGTGGGCTCGAAGTCGAAGTCCTGTTCCATGATTCCTAGAAGGCTGAAGACTTGTTCAAGAGTGGGTAAGTCCTTGGAGAAGGCTGAAGACTCGTTGCAAAGTGGGTAAGTTCTTGGTAAGGTTGAAGACTATTGGTATTGGATAGGTAAGTCCTTTGGTTGGTCATGTATTGTAAGTCTTATGATTGAATATAAGAGTGCAATTGTTAAGAAATCCTAGAGGTTGACCTCTCTAGGTAGTGGACTGACATACTCCTAGTTTGGAGTGTGGAACCACTCTACATAGCTTGTCACTTGGTGTATGTTCAATCTCTCTCTCCCTTGCTATGTATGTTTTAGTTGCACTCAAATCTCCTATTTAGCAACCTTATCTTGTGATATATCTTGAAGGTCTAATGAATTTTATTTAAGTGCATTCAGCTCCATTCACCCCCCCTCTAGAGCATCCAATCACCCATCTAGGATCCAACAGATAGTGCTACATGTGAATTACTCTCAAGTGCTATCAAGTGCGAGGCTGCAAAATTGGCTACAAATTTCAACATGTGCGGAGGCAAAGTTGTTAACTGTTGGAAGAACCACGCAGTATCATCGAGCAGGTGCATCTCAATAAAATGTATAAACCTTATGGCATGGGGGCCAAAGGTGCGAAGGATGCGGTTCTTTCAACCGCAGGAGGAGGCGTAGCAGTTTCTCAAACTGTACATCTTAAGGAGCTCTCACGTGAAGAGTTTGGGCAACCATACCTAGACACACACTCCATGCTGATGTGCATGGTAGAGGCTTCCGGCAAAGGTGCGAAGGATGCGGTTCTTTCAACCGCAGGAGGAGGCGTTGCAGTTTCTCAAACTGTACATCTTGAGGAGCTCTCACGTGAAGAGTTTGGGCAACCATACCTAGACACACACTCCATGCCGATGTGCATGGTAGAGGCTTCCGGGAACGGAAGTTGTTTCTGAGGACGAAAGCATAGAAGAAGAAAGAAAAATTCTTGAAGGAGCATACACACTTCAATAGATAAGATCCAAGATGGAGATTGTTGAGATAATGTCTCTTATCCTATTAGGATAAAGAATGGTGTCTTAACAATATAAAAAAGTTTAAATTGGTGTTAGACTTGGAGTCTGGGATATTATTTCGTTATCCAATATTTTTTCCTATTTAGTTTATTATTGTATTCTCATTATCCTTTCCTATTAGAATTGTCGTATCCTCTTCTCCTACTTCTAATATGGGTTGGTCTATCTTTCGGGTTTATAAATAGAGTACTAAACGTATGTCATGGGTGTGCCAAAGGGGGAAACCAAAAAGATAGTCAAAGAGGAGAGAGAGCGAGAGTGGGTTACATGATTCTATTGTGGGTGTAGGATTGTGAGAGAGCGACAATCCTTGTAATCTTCTTGAAGTTGCTTAATAGAATTTTGCGGTCTTCTTCGCTAATTTTGTTCTCTCGTTGGTTGATCATTTTGCAGTTATTGACTTCGTCGACAAGGGTCATTCTTGTTCTTCTCGGGCATGCTTGGGTTGTATCTTGCATAATAGGTTTTTCTTTGGCTTGAAGTTTCCACAAATCTCTTCAAAGATTAGGTTTGTTTGCCAAAATAGAAAAAATGACAAAATCATGTATTTGCGGCTATAATAGAAACACAATACGGCAATCTCCAGTTCAAAACCACCAGACGTCGTGACCTGTCATCTGCGCGGCGCAAGTCCTGCCCACTGGCACTATCCGAAACCAGCGGTCCCTCATTTATGTCCATCTGTACGAAACATAAATTGACGTATTACAAAACTTTTCAGTTACAATCTTTTCCTTTTAGATGATACATCTTAATGCATGAGTTGCATATGTCTAGCTTAGTCCTGCAATCCAGACGTGCCTTGACTGAACACTTCATTTGAATGAGCTTTCCAGATCCTAAGATCCCGAGCCATAGCTAAGTAATCTATAGAAGTTTCATACAATGCCCAACTCGCTAAATCAGGAGAATCAGTTGACCTAGGTATGAGTTGTTACATGAAAAAAGAAAGGAAGGGCATAGGGAAAACTCCACCTGAAGATCAACTCCACCCTAAATTTTATGAAATTATACTAGAGGATAAAACCAGATATGGAGTGAAATCTTAATGTTCAATTTTAAAGAATTGCAATGCAGTCAAGGATTTATGTAATGGCAGAAGCAAGAGAAAGTTTATGTATTGAAATTTAACCAATGTATCAAATGGAATTAGGGATGAGCATCGGGTCGGGTCACCCCGAGTTTTGGCAAGTCCATGCCCAAATTCATATTGTTAACTGGGTTTTGGGTCAGGTTTAGGCCCGGGTAATGTTTAAAAAACTTGGCCCATATTCGGCCCAAATCATATAGCTGGGTTTCAGATCGGATTCGGACCGGCCCATATAACATAGTAAATGAAGATATTTTCAACATATACATAAGACAAAATATTAAAATAGTTTTTAAATGTGTTGCACTAGGTACATGTAATCTATATCTAGACTTGTAAACATATCGAATACAGAGAGGATACTACTATATCCGATATCCGAATCCGGAAAAAAAATTGATCTGATATCCGATGGATATCATAATATCCGATGGATATCATATAATAATATCCGAATCCGATCAGACAAATAATATCTGATCCGAATCAGAAATCATAAATGTATTGTTATAAGTATATTCTATATAGAAAACACTGATATTACTATGCATACATATGATAAAATATCTATATTTTTATATTTTTACATATAGAGAATTTATATTTAATAATATATGTATATATTTGTCGGATTCATATTTTTTCAGAGCGGATACAGTCATATCTGATATCCTATCCGATTCGATTATGCGGATGTCAGATTTTTTTTTTAATTTCGGACTCAAACCCGGATCGAATGTGCGGATTCCGAATATCCATTTACAGGTCTATCTATATCATTAGAGAAACTAATACACTTACAAATTGCTATATAAATTCAATAGATGAAACACGTAGTATATAGATCAGGCACATTTAAAATCACAATCATAGCTCATTTATTTATGTGAATGAGATTTTTACAGTTAACATCGAATAGATTCGTATTTCAATTAATGGTCTAGTAATGTCCCGACTGAGTTGATTTGTAGAACACTCCAGTCTTTTAGATTTAATTTGTATAAATTGTAACAAACATGTTACATACAAAATGAATGTGCATATCCTAGATTTACTCTAGTACCTTGCTCTTATAGTCTAATTAATATGATTGACTAAACATATATTAATCAGATGTAATATTTAAAGTTTGTAGTCAAATAAATATTACAAAAGATACGTCATATACAAACATGTGATTACATATACACATGTATATAATCAATCTGGGAATCTGGATTTTCGAGCCTGGGTTTACCTTGGCCTTGTCCCAGCCCATATAAAAATCTGGGTCAAAATCTTAGACCCGGCCCACCAATGTAAATTACATGGATCGGGCCTAGATCGGGTTATGTGGGTCGGGACATGGATCGGATCGGGCCGGCGCGGTCCGATGCTCATCCCTAAATGGAATGGATGGCACCTTGTTCGGTGGTAGAGAGCCTTGAGGTCAGGTCTGGGGTCCTAGAGTGACTTCCTCCACCAGTAGTGCGGACTTAGGCTCACTTTACATCTTAATGGAAAGGCTCGGAGTTTCAAAGTCGTTCCTGATTTTGATTGGGACTCCAAAGCGTGTTCAAAAGGGTGGAGTTAATTAGAAGCAATGGACCCCCCGCTTATCAATAAAAGGGAGGGGAAGCACATTGCTCCTCTCCACCGCTGCATTGTACGTAACATTGCGGCATGTAGCATCTCACATGGTATCAGAGCGTCGACATTCCTAGGGATCGACCACTCTTCTTTCCCTCTCCGCCCTTCAGCAACAAGAGCCTGGCCGGCGGGGCCAGGGAGAGAGCAGTTGCTGCCACTGGCACCCTAGTCACAACAATTGCCGCCGGCTAACAAGCCAGCAACAGACATCACCGGCCAGCACACCAGCAAACTTCTTTGGTTAATTCAACTGGTTATTAAAAATCCAAACTGAAGGGTCTGCTTCTACGTAGAGAATTCCTAATCACATCTCCTCTATGTGTGATTAGGAAATTTTCAGTTGGGGGTTGTGGATGCGTCAAACACGCATCTAGTTTTTGACGTGACGTGTATCCTTTCGTCAATCTGTCTTTCATGTGACATGTATCACTCTGTCACTCTATCTTCCTTCTGAATCATGGAGGACACTAAGGCATCGGTTGTCTACAACGAGATGTCACCTATCTCCTCCATCAAGTCGAAAGGGAAGAAATATCTCTTCTGGATGAATGTTGTCAATACAGTGTTGGAATCCCGAGACAAGGCGAAGCACGTTGAGTCTGATCCTCCTGCAACTACTGACAAAGGCTATGCAGAATGGAAGCGTCATAACAGTCTGGTGAAGACATGGCTATGAGGGAGCATGAAACCTGGAACTGCTGCTAGGTTCATGTTCTACACCACTGCTAAAGATATATGGGATGCATTCAAGAAGCATTACTCTCAAGAGAAGAACGCTCTTCGTCAGCTCATGATATATGACCACTTGTTTGTAGAACGACAGGGGGACAAGCCTTTGGAAGAATATTTTGGGGTGATACAAGCTATTGCTCAAGAATTGAGTTTCTATTTTCTAGTGACTGTCCAAGAACAAGTCAAGGATAGAGTCGATTTAGTTACAACAAAGTTCTTATCCGGTCTGAGTTCTTCATTCAGTTTAGCCCGTAGTGTTATCTTAACTTCTAACAAACTTCCTAACCTGGAAGAAGCTTGTTCACGGGTTATGCAATCCAACTTTAAGCCAGGTGATACTACAATTGTCCTGTCTCCTGGATAATCTCATTCATAAGTGGTTGCTGCAGTTAGAGGAGGTCGTACAAGTACAGGCCAAGGAGGTGGCACACGACCTAAGTGCACTTTCTGTGGCTGTATTAGACACGGTGGAGAAATGTAGGAAGAAGCATGGTAGAACTTATGCACTACCCGTATGGACAACCAACTTTACTGGCACTCTTAGTCTTTTGAGCCTCCTGCTTCGAGTTTTGGCATCACATTCACCAAGGAGGAATATGATAAATTTATTTTGGATACTCAACATCTGAGTTTGGGATCATCTTCTTCTTCTTCAGCCAACTTGGTGTCTACTATTGGTAATCAAGCTACTTCTTTACTAGTTTCCATTGCAACTTCTTCATGGGTGTTGACTCTGGAGCTTCACATCATATGACTAGTATGAGGACACTGCTTCATTCCATTGACTCACATATTTGTCACCAGTCTGTGACATTGGCAGATGGATCAGTGAGGAGAGTGTTAGCCAGTGGATCTGTTTCTCTGACTCCTAAAATTGACCTTTAATTTTTATGTTATGTGCCTCATTTCCGTTTAATCTCCTTTCTGTTGCAAAATTGATTGATACTGTGAAATGTATGATGACTTTTGGTCCTTGTTTTGTATTATCTCAAGAGTATGAGGACGATTGGTGGGAGGCCTAGGAAAGGTGATCTCTACCTCTTTCATGGTGCAAGTCTGCCTCATCAAGTATCTGCTCCAACTCCTGCTATTCTTTTGAGCGATTCTCCCTTAATGTGGCACTACAGATATGGACATCCTTCTCTAGAGAGCTAGCGGAAGTTAGAACCTATGTTATCATAGGTGTCTTCATTAGAGTGTTAATCTTGTTAGTTGGGGAAACATCATAGGATGTCATACGCTAGTCGTGTCAATAAACGAGCTCTTCCTCCCTTTGAGTTAATCCATAGTGATGTATGCGGTCCTGTAAAACTTTAAAAGAAAGTAGTTATAATGATTTTCAATATTTGATTTCCTTTGTGGATGATTTTTCATGTATGACATGGATATATCTGTTGAAGAGTAGAGAGTTTATTTTGTCCATTTTTAAACATTTTCATCCAGAAATAAAGGTCCAATTTGATTGCAATATTAAAATTCTTCAGTCTGATAATGCCTTGGAATGTATTCAACATGTTATGGCTGAATTTTGTAGTTTTGTTGGGATGGTACATCATACATCCTGTCCTCACACTCCACAAGAAAATGGAGTGGTTGGGAGGAAAAATCGTCACCTTCTTGATATTGCCAAGACAATTATGTTCCAATCCAATGTTCCTAAGAGATTTTCGTCTGATGCTGTTCTTACTGCCAATTTTCTTATTAATAGGGGGGCTTCTTCTATTCTTCTAGAATGTACTCCTCTCTCTGTTCTACGTCCTAATGATCAGCCATTTCTTGATCCCCTCAGGGTGTTTGGTTGTACCTCCTTTGTCTACAAATTGATCATAAAGCTGACAAATTATCTCCTAGGTCGATTAAGACTCTCTTTCTCGGTTACTCCAACACCAGCAAGGGTTACAAGTGTTATTGTCCCAGTCTTCGTCGTATGTTTGTGTTTAGGGATGTAACCTTTCATGAGTCAACTCTGTATTTATCTAGTGTTCCCAGTAAGGGGGAGCAATTGTGTGGGAGTGAGGGAGTGCCACCATCACAAATCAATAAGGGAGTGCTACCACCAAAAATTAGTGAGAGAGTGCCACCTACCATTCATGAGGAGAATATAATTCAGGAAGAGCTATCTGGAGATGTTCCTTCAATTCAGCAATATCCACAGGTGCATTACAGATTTAGCAGACAAGATCATGATGAGGTAGCCACTGCAACTAGCAACAAGCATGAGCCATTGCTCTATACTCAACCTATGTGCTAGAACAAGCCACAACATTCTGCTTCTTGCTTTTCCAGGTGATGTTGTATCCTAAATTGCAGCATCAACATTTGTCAATTGTTTATTGCTTCGCACTTCAATAAAATAATAGCATGTGAAGTACTCTAGGGTGTGATACCAAAGAGATCAAATTGTTCCAACAGCACCTGCTCCAACCTCATAGTTTGGGAAACTACAGCCTTTTATGAGGTAATTTATGGATGAACTATACGATAACTCCAAAAATGGAGGATGCACTATCCTTCACGTCAATTAGCCTTGTCGTACTCATTTTCTATCCAAGGATATTTTAACAGACACTTTGGCAGCAACACAGGAGGCTGACAATACATCCAATTGTCCATTGTGGATGTCCGAACTCCAGCAACGATTGATCAATGACACACTTAAATTCTAGGACAAAGACAAAATGAACTATGGTAAATGAAAGGCCAGATGCAATAGTTGCTATGATGGGAAGAGGAACAGAAAGCATATGGAAACAGGCCATTCATACCTTCAACATGATGACAGTAAATAATCTCTTCTTCACCAAAGGGGGAACGATACAGCAGCATCTAGGAAGCACGGACACTTCTATACAGACCCCCTGTCCGT